>CM060944.1:237504526-238704526 GCA_030765085.1 Allium cepa | reverse complement strand
TCTTCCATATAAAAAAAGAAAAGAAAACGAAAGAAAGAAAAGGAAAACAAAAACGTTCGAAAAGGAAAGGGCAAAAAGCGAGACGTTGGAAATAGCACGTTAGCGAGAGACGGAAATCTTACATTTAAGTTTGACGGACTGTATATGAAGGTGAGAAATTCTCACCGTTTTTTGAATTATATTGATTATCATGCTTAATTGTTATGTCAGATAATCACTATTTGATGATATGGATGTTTGATTGATTGTTTGAATATGTTGGATAATCCGTAGTAATGTTATGACATTTACCGTATTGAATATGTTAGTGTTATATGATTGTTGTATGGTTGTGATGATAATTTGGACATCAAATTTCTATTAATTAAGCAATCCCTTTTGTTTAATAAGACCCTATTTTAGTAATATGAGATATTATGGAAAAATAAGTCTCTTTTCATTTAGAAATGAAATTAAAGTTAAAATGAAAGAGAATTCAAAATTTGAAGTAAAACGGATTTGAAAAGGGTAGTTAATTAAGAATTGAAATTGAGATGAATAGTGAAATTGAAATTGAAATGGATTTTGAAAAAGTAAAGTTTAATTTGAGATTGAAGTTTAAATTGAAATTAGATTTGAAATGTAAGTTTTAAATGTGTTTATTTTAAGATTAGAATTGAAATTGAACTGAAATTGGAATTTAAAATTTAATATTAAAATAATGGGAATATAATAATATTATAATATGGTAATAGTGAAAATATATTTTAAATACTATAAAAAGTGAAAATATTGATTTAAAATGATTTGTAATGATTTTCTAAGTGTTGAAATCCAATTTGAATAAATTATTTCGGGTATTGAAAAATAAGTTAAAACTAGACGCGTCGTGCAACGGTAGTTCGCGATTTCGCGCCGAAAAGTTCAAATGAATGTGTAAAGTGGAATAGGGCCTGAAATTCTTCGAGATAAGAAAATTCCAGACTATTATATCCATATCTTCTAAACGAAGAAAGAAAATCAATGTTTCGATAAGTAGATTTTGAATTAAGACCAAATCAATTTTCTAGAAAAATCACGCTAGTGCAGTTTAGTGGCCATAACAAGAAATCTGTTTAAATGAACAATTTTAATTATGGAAAAATATGGAATAAATTTGATAAATCTATTTAAATAATTTAAAAGAGATTTGGATCGAAAAATATGTATTTTCAAATATTTAGAAGTTGTTTAAATTCAAATAAGCTTATATGGCACTTTCCGTAGCACTTTTCTGTTGTGAATTCTATAACTTTTGGAATATGAGCTAAATGTAACGACGTTTCCCAGAATAAATTATGAATGTTTTAAAAAGGATAATTAAGCATTTTGAAAGATAATTTGGGATATTTATAAGCAATTCTAAAATAAAGTTGAAAATCTGAGTATGCGGAAACGACTAGTACATTTATCCCGCCTGTGAGATCTGGGAAGATAAAACAAGGTGTTTAACTAAGGTTAGAGATGGAGCAACCAGTGCCCTGAACTTACCTGGCCTATGTTTTTTTCTTAGACGAGGGGTGGAACAGATCTAAAGGAAAGCCTGGATGCTTTAAATAAAAAGATTGTATTAAGTTTTTGAATTAAAAGAAGATTGGTATTATCCAAATGTTAAGCAATCTCCTAAATGAATGATTTCTATGGTCCTATTTACTCAAAAATGTTTTTGTTAAGATTGATTTAGGGTTTATTGTAAACGATGTCTTAAATAACATTGTTTTTGACCCGCCTAAAAGTAAAGAAATTTGGATCAAGAATTAAGTAAGGAAATCTGAGATATTTTCCAAAGTAAAAGAATGAATTACTTAGAATTATCCAAATTTAAAAGAAAGAGATTTCCAAATCGTCCGAAAAGAATTAAAGTGAAAAGAGACTTAATAAGTCCTATATACTCATATTCAACTTTTATCGATAATTGGATTTCGAAGGAACCGGGGTCGGATTTGGGTAATTCCTATCCGAAAACCACTTTGAACCAATGTATACGTTCGAACGTAAAGACATGTTGAAGATGATTGAAGACCGTGGATCTTTATAGCGTTAAGACTGCTTCTTGAACATGCTCTGGGTAGCTCCAAATTGTAGAGTTATTTATAGCAGTGGTCTCCTCATGATGGAGATTTTTCGGATTGCAAGGACTACTCGCTACTAGTGGTAGTAGGAGAGTGCCTTCGATTTGTCCTGTTCCTGGACAACTTGTATGGACGTTTGTCTGACATTGCATTTCTGACGATTACAAACATTGGTTTCTACAAATGTACATCATTTGCGGCGGAAAAGGCAACTTCTCTTAGCTTAACACCCTCATTGAGACGTACGAGCTCAAGAGTTGTATTTTTATGGAAGGCAATTAGTAGTTAAACGGAAATGGCAATGTGGCATTCAAAGATGTGATATGTGCTATGTGAAATGGTAATTTTCGCCTCAAGCCTCATCAAACCGGAAATAACCGAAACAAGATTAGATGCGGCAAGGCTAAATGGGTCATTCCCAATTAGGCTATGATCATCCCCTTCTAGATATATTTCTTCCCGCTATGACGTTTGGGATGTTAATTTATGTGGTGTATGGAAAGAGAGCTCTCGAATAAAGTTCGGTAACGACCGGGGGATGACATATTCGATACAATCTTGTTACAGAGGTAGGCCGGTCTTGTGTTGGTAGAGGGCAAATGTTCTGTGCCTCGGGACATCCATCTAGAGGTGTACCCATTTCGAAAGGTAGATCCTGCACCTGGTCATTTGTATGGAAATCCACTCTCCAATAACCTACGGACTTGATCGTAAAGCTATTATGCTGGAATTTAATCAATGTAACAATTTCGGCTAAGATTAATAAGTTTATTTGTAAATGTTTTCAAAGATATGTCATTAGAAATAATATCAAATGTTTTGATATAAAAGTATTTTAGTTATCATAAGGTAAAACACGTCCGTGTTTATGTGTGGGCGTGGTCTTATGAGATACTCTTTATTTCAAAGTATTTTATCCAAAAGCTGATATATGACATTGTCATTCATTATTGAGTTTTTCCCACCCTGGTTTATCAAGCCTGATCCGGGTATTTTCAATACTCGGGTCAGATCCGAGTAGTTTCAGGATAGTCAAAGACGGTTGGAGTTTCCAGAGGAGAGCTAGAGATATTTATCGACGTATGAGCATATTCTATTATCCTCTGTGCTTAGTGTATTTTGTTTGATGTTTGTCAGCAATTGTAAGGGCAGATTTTACAACTGTCCAAGTTGAATTTAGGTTAGACTCTTATATATGTATTTAAAAGTTTTTCGCTGTAAAAATATTTGTTCAATATTATATGTTATTCCATTCGTATGAGATTCTGTTCTATCTACTTTTCTTTATCACCCTTAAAGATCCATCTTTTCGTGCAATTTGAGTTAGACATGTGTGGTTTATTGTCGATTCAAAGGGTACGGGAAAACGGGTCTTTACAGCAAAGGTATGACTAGCTTTTGTAAGATAACCGAAATTCGATAAAAAATGCTTGGGGGCATAGCACCACCTCACCCCTTGAGCATATGCATACACTACCACTCAGCTTGGTAATAGCACGTTGGAATTGTAACCTAAAGTTCACAAGTTTAAAACCCATTCGTGATATAAGGCAGCATGTTGTGAGAAAGCAACCAAGTGCACTATGCTGGGGGAAAACCCAGACAAATAATATGCGCTCCCAGTCGACTTTAGACAATGTCGTTGGAGGAAACTCTAGAGGATGCGATGGGTACTTGTGGACTGCCACATCCCCCTCTCCGAATTACTCTCTAAACCATAGTAATAAGGAATCACTTCGAATAATGATGACCTCTCTAAACAGAAGTGATTTGATCTCTAACCCTCCGAATGTATCAAAGTCTATTTTAACATAAATATCTTGACACCTTCACCTAACAAATCAATCGCGAGGACACGCGGGATGACTCTAACCCATATCTATGGTAAACTTCTAAGTAAAAATGTATTAATAGTCTTCTAAGGCAAGGATGAAAGTCCTTGACCTCACTAGGCCCAAAAAACCCTAAACTTGTAGGTATAGTCAACAGAATAGGACGATCCTCAATCGCCAAAGCCAACGAGACATTTGAAAGGTTGATTACAACCTAAGATCTACGACCATATTATGTTAACTGTCGTATTTCGTTCATTACATCGGTATGCTCCAAGGTACCTCACATTGTGATCCCAACAACAATAGTACCTTGGACTCAAAAAGTTATACAAAAATGGTTGATCCAATAGCGGATTACGTAGCTACCACGATTGGAACTCATGAACCAAATGATTGACCCATCATATCATAAAGAAATGGAAAAGACCAAAAAGTTTGAATTGGCAACTAATAACATCAAAGTTTTTATCCTTTCTAACTCTGTCTGTAACTCAGTAGAGGCATGGGAAAAAGAGAAGATGGATATGAATGATATTTCTACTTGATCAATGTAGAGAAAGCAAGCCAATGTCACCAATAGACACCCCATGTCGAAGACATCTGATTACGATAATCGACATAAACCGTGAAAGTATATATGAGTGGATCGTATAGACTATATATGCAAGTATATGTAACTAACTATATAATATAACTTGATAGATGATAGTAGCAAAGTAAATTAAAATAATCACACCAGGATTTTATACTGGTTCGGACCTCCCATCCTACGTCTAGTCCCGAAGCTCCTCTTCGTAATTTCCTTTTAACTAACCCTCACTTGACCCGGAGGAACAGGTTTACAATAGCAGAGTTTCTTTGTCAAGAATGTGTTCTATAACACGGATGTTGACTATTGAGTACAAATGCTTCCAATATATATATCTATCTAGAGAATATTGAATGAGGAGTTCTGAATATATGGAAGAGCTAAGTATAGGTATTTGATTGCTAGAGATCAGGTATAGATCAGAGTATAAGAGTTAAGAGCGTAAGTAGGTAAGATAAAATCCTTCTCTTGAATTTCTGATTCTATTTATAGTGGTGGAAAGATCCTTTGTGTAGTTGCAACTGTTAGTAAGTGCTCTAAGGTTGCTTGTCATGGTGATGAAGAATTCCAGTGAAGAGAAGCGGACGTGTCCTTTCGGATGTGACAGTTGTTCTTTTAAGTTTACATAGCCGAGTTCAAAATCAGACGTATGGAAAATATTTTAGACGTCTGGTCTTTATATTTTTTTGTATCTGTTTATATTTCAGACATCTGTGTTTATTAACCAGACGTCTGGCTTTCATATATTTTTTATATCCGAATGCTTTTCAGACATCTGAGTGTATTAACCAGATGTCTGATTCTTTCTGAGTTTCAAACCAGAAGAATCAATCAGACGTCTGGCTAGTGTACCCAGACGTCTGAATGTGTGCATGTTGCTTTATCTATGTCATCCATCTTCCACTTCTATCGAATTGAAGTCTTTTGATACTTCTTTTGAGTCTTATTTTTGTCTCTTTGATGATGTTACTTTATCAACTACCTGTAAATATAGATATACATATGTGTATTAGATTTCCATTGTATAGTTGTTATCATTGAAACCATATAATTGATTTCCTAACAATCTCCCCCTTTTTGATGATGACAACTATTCAATGTACTTATATATATATTATAAATCTCCCTCTCAATATGTGCTTATTTTTAATGTTATATGATTCTACGAATATTTCTCCCCCTTTGACATTATCAAAAAGAATTATAATAGTGAAGCCAATCGTCAAAAAAGGAAAATTTCATTAATAGCATGAAGTGATTACAATCATAGATTTGTACAAAAATTATAAAAACTACGATGTCCAAATTATAGATTTCCTTCAGGGAAGCTTTATTTGGATCATCTTCCTTTGGTTCTTCATTGTCAAATGTGCTATCCTTTAAAGGAGATGTCAAAGCTTCCTTTGGAGGTTCATCCTCAATTAGTTTTGAATGTTTTGCGGCAGGAGAAGGAACAGGGGTTTCCCAATCCTCAGAGGGTGGTGTTAGACCACGAACCCGTTGTAATACTTCTTTAAGAACCGATAAAACAGTCGAGAGAGATTCTTCAACTGTGGCAAGTCATGTAGAAAATGATGTTTCAAAATTGTCAATTCGCTTAACCAAATTTTTTTGATTTTGAGATAGAATTTTTTGGTTCTGAAGAGTGAGATCTCGAACACTTTCATTTGGATTTGTATCCGTTCGAGTCTCCATAATTTCAGCCCGTCCCGAATAATCAAATGGTGCGGGAGGAGGAGGAGTGACTTCTCGATGTTGTACTTCCTCTTGGGATGGATCAATGTTTGGTTGAGGAGGAGGCTCAACTCTTCGAGATTGATGATTGTGCGTCCAATCTTCGAAGGACATAAACTCTGGAGGGATTTCAGGTAGGTGCATCAGAGAGAAGAATTTGGTGGAAGCATATTTAGGCGAGATTTCTTCGAATGTCGATAGGTAGGAAGGAATATTATGTGCATGAAAAAGTCTCATAATATAAGTAGGGTAAATGATCGATGGCCGTGATCGAGTCCAAAAGTGCTTGAGCTCATCGAAGATGAATTTGGCCCAATTTACCCGAGTTCTACTAAAGAGAGCATATAGAGCTTTATGCTCCATTTCTATTATTTGCTCGTGATTCCCCATACGTGGAACAACTGTATTTATTATCATTCTTGTCAAGAGTCGAGCTTTTGGACGTAAATATTTCGAAGCAAATTTTGGCATTTCGTCCTCCTAGATTTGATGAGTAATACTATTCCGTGGCTTGAAGCTCATATCCGCAATGTTGTATAAACCTTCCCCGGTGTCAGAGCATCCCAAAGTTCTACCAATTAACCTTGGAGTTAACCTAATCGTATTACCATAAACACTCGACCATAGCCAGTTGTCCTCATCTTCAGTATTCCATACTGAAATACTGTCTAGATTAGCGTAGAATAAAAATATAGCTAATTGATCTATTTGAACATCATTTGGAGTAAAAGAGATTAGGGTTTCCAATCCATCATTTTCACAAAGTTCATCTACATCATACATAGGGAATTTTAGGAGATTATAGAATGGTCCTATATGAAGTTTCTTCTTTTGAATATCTTGATACCTTTTGATGGAATGCGGTGCTTTATGCATCCACCTCTCGATTTGATCGTCGTAGCACACCTGGGGATTTGAAAATGAAGTGGGCTGGTCTTGTTTGCGTTTTGGAGCCTTGATATTCTTAGTGCGAGGAGGCATTTTGATTTAGTTTTGTAGAAGACGTTGATTGTGAAGAAAAAAATCGTCAAGAAGCAGATCGTAAAGTGGAATAATTTTGAGATAGAGAAAAAAATGACGTTATTTAGGTGTATTCAAATGGTCGATTGAACTCCAGACGTCTGGATTTAAATGTAGACGTCTGGTTTGCCCTAATTTTTTTACAGAAGATACAAACAGACATCTGGTATTTTGAGTAGATGTCTGTTTTGGTCAAATTTGTGAGTTTGAATAGGCAGAAACTTTAAACGGACGTTTGGTTATGTATGTCAGACGTCTGGTTTAGATAAATTTGTGACAGAAGACTTGGTCAAATGTCTGGTTCAATATGTTTGACATCTGAAATTTTCTGAATTCTATTTTTAGGAGGCAGAACATAAATTCAGACGTCTGGGGGGTATATCAGACCTCTGACATATGCACACTGGTAAATTTTTAATTGTGTCATACGTCTGGAGAATGTAGACAGACGTCTGAAATTTGCAGTTTGGCTAAAAATAGCCTAAAGTTTGATGGTTTCGCTTATTTATCGAATATTAATAACAAATATCTTTATTGTTGTAAAGTATAATAATACATAAGTATAGATACATACAATAATTAATACGATTTATTTATTTATATGGCGATGGAGTTTTAGGATTTCCTGACTCGTTATCCTTCCATGGTCTAAGCGGAGACCATATATTTCCACGTTCGTGGGTCCGTGGGGAACCAAAATATCATCTTGGTGAGGGATCTGAAGGAGTACGATACGAAGAAGACGGATCCAATGAACTACAATGTTTTGGTAGCGGTTCATGAACATCTTTCTTTCGTGAGGAACAAAACTTCATCGCCACTTGCTCTAGAAAGCTTAGCCGTCGCGCCGTAACTTTTAGTTCGAAATAAAGCTCTCGTTGAAGATCTATCTGTTGTTTCTGGTAATGATGAATTTCATCAATTTTCTCCTTTGTGTTAGGAGAAATAAACAGAGATCTTTTAGTTTTCTTATTATCTGGAGTAAATCTCGTATGATACGAGGACCACCTATTTGTTGGCTCTTGTTTTGGATTAGGCGTAGGAAGACGTTGTGGTGTATCAACCGAGCTATCCGTCGATGGTGTTGAGATAGAGATGGATATATAGAAGACATTGTTGTATTTTATTTAAAAAATTGATTGTTTGTATATAGTTGTTATGTAACTATGTATATATATAAGCTGAAAACATTATTTATAGAACAGCTAATTGTCTAAAAAGTTAATGTTTCAGAAATTAATAAGTATAATTTGTGGTAATAAAATAGATAAATAAACTTAGTCTTTAGTTGAAGTTATTAATTTTTTAAGGAAGAAGATCATGAAGTGAACAAATACCTAAACTTCGTCGGAGTTTAATGAATGTTAGTTCATTTAATGGTTTTGTAAAAATGTCGGCTACTTGACTTTCGGTACTTACGTATTCTAAAGAAATAGTTCCTTTTTCAACATTGTCTCGTAGAAAATGATGTCGTATATCTATATGTTTGGTTCGTGAGTGATTAACAGGGTTTTTTGATAAATTTATAGCACTTGTGAAATTTATAGCACTTGTGTTATCACAATATATTGGAGATTTTTTGATAATTTTACCGAAATCCGTTAGTGTTTGTTGCATGTATACCACTTGTGCACATGCTAGAGCTGTGGAGATATATTCGGCTTCGCCAGTAGATAAGAAAACACAATTTTGTTTTTTGCTAAACCATGAAACTATTGATTGTCCGATAAAGTGACATGTTCCACTAGTATTCTTACAATCTGTTCTACATCCATCAAAATCCGCATCGCTATATGAAACAAGTTCAAAAGATGATCCTTTAGAGTAAAACAAACCATAATCTCTAGTACTAGATAGATAACGTAAAATACGCTTAACAGCTTTTAGATGAGATTCTTTTGGTTTTGCTTGAAATCGAGCACATAGACATATACTTATCATAATATCAGGTTGACTGGCCGTTAAATAAAGTAAAGAACCAATCATGCTTCGATATAAATTTTCGTCAAAATCTTTTCCATTTTCATCTTTTTCTAAGTGAACAGCGGTACTCATTTGTGTTGGTTTGCTTGATGTTTTATCCATTTCAAATCGACGTAATAAATCGTTACAATATTTTTCTTGGTGAATAAAAATTCTATTTTCGAGTTGTTTTATTTGTAGACCTAAGAAGAAATTTAATTCTCCCATGTGTGACGTTTCAAATTCATTTTTCATCAAATTTGAAAATTGATTACATAGATTTTCGTTGGTTGAACCAAAAATGATATCATCAACATAAATTTGTACAACTAAAATATCGTTATTTTCTCTATTAATAAATAAAGTTGTATCTATTTTGCCTATATGAAAACCAGATGTTATTAAGTGATTTTTAAGACATTCGTACCATGCACAAGGGGCTTGTTTTAATCCATATAGTGCTTTACGTAATATTAAAACATGATCGGGATATTTTTCGTGAACAAATAATGGTGGTTGTTCGATGTATACATTTTCTTTAATAAAACCATTCAAAAAAGCACTTTTGACATCCATTTGGGATAATTTAAAATTGTGATGAGTTGCAAAGGCAAGTAATGTACGAATGGCCTCTAATCTTGCTACTGGAGCAAAGGTTTCATCGTAATCTATACCTTCTTCTTGATTGTAACCTTGAGCAACTAAACGTGCTTTATTTCTAAAGATATTTCCATTCTCGTCTGCTTTGTTTTTAAATACCCATTTTGTTCCTTTTACCGATTGATCTTTAGGCCTTGTTACTAATTCCCATACGTTATTACGTTCAAATTGATTTAATTCTTCTTGCATAACTATTATCCAAAACTTATCATTTGAGGCTTCTTTATAAAAAATTTTGGTTCAAAGTTTGACACAAATGCTATATGGCTTATTTGATTGAGTTGATTTCTAGTTACTCTTGAATTAAGATCTCCAGTAATATTATCTATTGGATGATTCTTAAGAATTCTAAGGGATGAAATCAAGGTGTTATTTTGCATATTTATTTCATTATTAATAGAATTTGTTGAATTTGTTAGTGGAATAATTTCTTCTTCATCACTAGTATGACGGTTAAAAAGATTTTCGTCGAACGAGACATGTAAGCTCTCTTCAATAGTATTATTTCATTTATTAAAGATTCTATATGCTTTGCTACGATCCGAATATCCAACAAAAATACCTTCATCGGCCTTTGGGTCAAATTTTCCTAAGTTATCTTTTGTATTTCGTATAAAACATTTTGAACCGAAAGTTTTAAAGTATGATACTTTTGGTTTTTTACCAAAAAAATATTTCAAAACAAATTTGTTTAGTCATGGGACGGATGGTTTCTCGATTTAATACATAACAAGATGTCGCAATAGCTTCAGCCCAAAAATGTTTTGGTAAACCACTACTATTTAGTAACGTTCGTGCACATTCTTGTAATGTACGGTTTTTTTTCTTTCTACGACACCATTTTGTTGAGGGGTACGAGGAAAAGAAAAATTATGTGTTATTCCTTTCTTATTACAAAAATTTGTAAAATGGTAATTTTCGAATTCTCCTTCGTGATCACTTCTAATATTTTTAATTTTCAAATTCATTTGAGTTTTAATTTTTTTAGCCAATATTTTAAATATATCAAAAGTATCGCTTTTGTGTTTTAAAAATAAAGTCCATGTATATCTCAAAAAATCATCGACTATTACGAAAACATATTTATTGTGATTTATGGACCTTATTTGTGTTGGACTAAATAAATCTAAATGTAATAATTCTAATGGTTGTTTTGTAGAAATATTATTCTTAGATTTAAACGAGCTTTTCTTTAGTTTTCCAATTTGACAATTGTCACATAAGTTTTCTACTTTATAATTCATTTTAGGTAATCCTCTTACCAACTCATATTTTGCTAACTTATTAATATTCTTAAAGTTGATATGACAAAATCGTTTATGCCATAACCATGGATCATCATGTTTGACGGTTAAACATAAGTTTGAATTTTTATTTATATTCATGTTTAATACATAAATATTTTTGTTTCTAAATCCTTCAAAAATGAGTTGTTTATTATTATCTAAAATACTACATCTATCATTTTCAAAATTTATTTGAAAACCTTTATCGCATAATTGACTAATGCTTAGTAAGTTGTGTTTTAGATTTTCTACTAATAAAACATTTGTAATAATAGGAGAGTTAGATATAACAGAGTTGATGACTTTTCCAATGCCTATGACATATCCTTTTGAATTATCTCCAAAGGTTACCGTTCCACCATCGATGTATGTTATATTTGATAACATTTTTGAATTTTCGGTCATATGTTTGGAGCAACCGCTATCTAGTATCCATTTCTCCTTATTTTTTATTTTGGGTACCTGCAAAATAAAGAATGTTTTAATTGGTACCCATATATTTTATTAGGGTCCTAATTGTAAGAGGAAGGTAGCCATACCCAAGATGGTTTGGTACCTTTATAAATATAATTTTCGTTATAGACTACTACTTCTAAGTAATTATTAATATGCTTTTGTCTAATCAAATTATTATTTGTTTTAGGAATCCAAATTTTCATATTTTTGATATTTAATTTAGACTTATGAAAACTTCTAGTTTTTATGTAACTAATATTTTTAGCATCATTTCCTTTTTGTTCAGAAGAATTTTTAAATCCTATTTCATTTCTATTGCCTAATGGTTTTGAAGTTTTGATAAGATTTTCCAAATCTTGTTTTCCTTTATTAAATTTTGACACATTGTTGGTAATTTTATCTAATTTTTCTTTTAGTTCTATATTTTCAATTTTCAATGATTCAATACTTTTTTTAAACTTAATATTTTCTTTTAACAAATTTTCTTTTACTATAATAATATTCTCACTTTCTATCAATTTTTTTTTTGATTTTTTTTTGAGATATTTCAAGTTCTTCTTCTAGAATAATTTTTTCATCTTTCAACATTCCTACCTCAAGTTCTAATCTATTTATTTTGACTATATATTCTTTGTTCAATTTTTTTATTTGTCTAAATTTATCATCTAATTCCATGCTAAGTTCTAATAATTCATCATAGCTAAGTTCAGGACATACCTCTTCAGTTTGTTCCATAAAACATAAATTAGCATGTTCTCCGTCACTATCGCTATCACTTTCAGAAGAAGAATCCGAGTCATCCCAAGTTACTTTGAAAGCCTTCTTCTTCTCGAATTTTTGAACTTTGTTATTCTTTTTGTCATTATTGAGTTTAGGGCAATCCTTCTTCATATGACCGTATTGATCACATTCATAGCACTTGATTTGAGTTGTCGTGTCGGATTTCCCTTCTTTTTGAAATTTGGTCATCTTTCTAAATTTCTTGAATCTATTATAATTCTTAGCAATGAAGACTATTTCTTTTCATATAAATCAGAATCATCATTTTCTGTTGCTGGAAATGCTATATTCTTCTTCTTCGAATTTAGTTCTTTTCGAGGCTGCAAATTAGCTTCATAGGACATTAAATTTCCTATTAACTCTTCAAATTTGAGAGTAGAAAGACCGTTAGCTTCTTCAATAGCTAAAACCTTCCTTTCCCAATCTGATGTTAAAGAGTTGAGTATTCGAGAGACTAAATCAAAATCAATAAATTTAACTCCTAATGCCATAAGATCGTGTTGGATAGTTTGAAATCTAGAATACATGTCAACAATAGTTTCATTTTGCTTCATTTTGAATGAAGAAAATTGGTTTTGTAAAATTGAAATCTTAGTTTGTTTGACCTTTGTTGTACCTGTGTGTGTAATTTGTAAGGTACGCCAAATATCAAACGCAGTGGTGCATAACATGACACGTGAAAATTCATTTTTGTCTAAAGAGCAAAATAAAACATTCATTGCTTTAGCATTATTTGATGCTAAGGTCTTTTGTGCATCTGTCTAAGTGTTCATAGCAGTAGTAGGTGCTTCTATTTATCTTGTGTGGCTGACCAAATTTCAAGACCATTAGCTTTCATAAAAATTCTCATACGTGTTGACCAATATGCATAGTTAGATCCATTAAAGAGTGGGGGTCGTGCTATGGATTGTCCTTCTTGAAAAATACTTTCCATATTAAAGTGATTCAAAAACGTGTTACTGTTATTTGATCAAAACCTTGCTTTGATACCAATTGAAAGTATATATGAGTGGATCGTATAGACTATATATGCAAGTATATGTAACTAACTATATAATATAACTTGATAGATGATAGTGGCAAAGTAAATTAAAATAATCACACCAGGATTTTATACTGGTTCGGATTTCCATCCTACGTCCAGTCCCGAAGCTCCTCTTCGAAATTTCCTTTTAACTAACCCTCACTTGAACCGAAGGAACAGGTTTACAATAGCAGAGTTTCTTTGTCAAGAATGTGTTCTATAACACGGATGTTGACTATTGAGTACAAATGCTTCCAATATATATATATATATATATATAGAATATTGAATGAGGAGTTCTGAATATATGGAAGAGTTAAGTACAGGTATTGGATTGCTAGAGATCAAGTATATATCAGAGTATAAGAGTTAAGAGTGTAAGTAAGTAAGGTAAAATCCTTCTCTTGAATTTTTAATTCTATTTATAGTGGTGGAGAGATCCATTGTGTAGTTGCAACTGTTAGTAAGTGCTCTAAGGTTGCTTGTCATGGTAATGAAGAGTTGCAGTGAAGAGAAGCGGACGTGTCCTTTCGGATGTGACAGTTGTCCTTTTGAGTTTACATAGCCGAGTTCAAAATCAGACGTCTGGAAAATATTTCAGATGTCTGGTCTTCATATATTTTTTGTATCTGTTTATATTTCAGACGTCTGGGTTTATTAAGCAGACGTATGACTTTCATATATTTTTTATATCCGGATGCTTTTCAGACGTCTGAGTGTATTAACCAGACGTCTGATTCTTTCTGAGTTTCAAACCAAAAGAATCAATCAGACATCTGGCTAGTGTACCCAGACGTTTGAATGTGTGCATGTTACTTTATCCGTGTCTGTGTCATCCCTCTTCCACTTCTATCAACTTGAAGTCTTTTGATACTTCTTTTGAGTCTTATTTTTGTCTCTTTGGTGATGTTACTTTATCAGCTACCTGTAAATATAGATATATATGTATATTCGATTTCCATTGTATAGTTGTTATCATTGGAACCATATAATTGATTTCCTAACAAACCGGACCGGCAATAGGACTCCTAATTCACAACGCTGACAAATTTCCTTGAGCTCCGCTCAAAAGAGCCAAGACCACTCCTAATGCCAACCCTATTAATGCTCGCCAGTAGTTTACTCCAAACAGATATACAAGACATCAGTAGGCAAACTGCCATGGAAATCGGCTAATATAATCTTATTCAAATGTGCCTAGGGACAAGTCGTGGAAGAGCTAACGGGGGAGCGAGGAATTACTCCAAATGTCATCACTTTACCAGAATATATGAAACATAAGCCTATTAGCCCATCTTGGCCAGATGTATCCAACATCCACTCAATAGCGCTATGCGTAACATTGTACATACAAATACTCTTCGATGGAAAATCATTACTCTTCAATAATTGACCTTGACCAAGCATGAAAAAATTAATAAAGAAATATACAGACTCAGCAATCAAATGGTAAGGTCGTGCACTACACCAGAAAAGACTTTTGGTAGCGTTGAAAAAACGCTACCATAACTTATGGTAGCGTTTTAGAGAACGCTGCTATACGACATGCAACTAAAAGTCTAAAACTTTTTGTTGCGTTGTAGTAAACGCTACCAAAAGTCACTTTTAAATGCAACTATAGGTATTTTTTGTAGGATTTAAAAAATGCTACCAAAAGTCACTTTTAAATGCAGCTATTGGTTTTTTCTGTAGGGTTAAAAAAAGGCTACCATAAGTCTTCATTTTTTTTGTTGCATTTTTTGTTTATATGCTTTTTTTGATTTTCAGTAGCATTTTTAAAATGCAACTGTATAATTTTTATATTAGTTTACATTTGTTTATGTAGCATTTCTGTAGATATTCAAACAAACAATTAAATCACATAATTAGCATATACAAACAATCAATCATATGATCATCATATTCAAATAATTGCAAAAACATGCTAATCTTACAATCAAATATAATATCCATAATCAATTCGATGGTAGTTTTTCAACAAAATAAGTCACATACTACAAGCATTCACAGACAAGTTTCCACAAATGGTACTAACAAAATACGACAACATATATAACAATTAAATTCATGTTCGTTGCTTGATTACCAATAGCTCTTTGTTGTCCACAATCTTCGCTTCGAAATAGCTTGATTACCCACTGTTTCTAACTTCACTTCATAACAGCCTCTATAATCCACAACTACTCCATAACAGCCTACAAAACACGAAGCTTCACAACAAACCAACCTTCCCCTATTCTTTCAACAGCAATTCCCCCTTACCATCCAAAACTTCTTCTATTCGTCATCCACCAGACTCTATCAAACTCCAACAGACCTCTCCCACTCCTCCCCTCATATCACAACTCCTTCCGCTGCCTCGACCATCTTCAACACAATATACCTTTCATTCCATTCCTTTCACTACCAAGCACTACAATCACCTTCACAACCAACATTCACCAGAAGGAAAAAAAACAAAAAAAAAACCTGTTGCCCTTAAACTCATTGCCTCTACCACACCCAGCTACAACCTTTGCTTCAGTACAACCCTGCACTCCCCTCTACCTTGTGCTGCTACTCCTTTTACTTGTGAAAATGATTTCTAAATTTTCATGATTTTGTGTGACTTTTTTTTCTCCTGCATACTCAATCTCCTCCCTTAAGACTACCCTTTACTTAGTTCCTTAGTTTCTCACTTCATAACAACCTCTTCCTCCAAACTCATGAAAATTATTAAGGAATCTCAAATCTCACCAAACTCACAATTTACATAAGTAAAAGGAGTAGAAAATAGGCCAAATTATTAAGGAAATTCGTATGTTGTGTACAATAGCATGTGCTGTTGTATACAACAATAGCAGCACATGGCTGCTCCATAGTGTAGGGGCAATGCCACCTTTACTGCATAGTGGAGTGTACGTTTAGAGTGCTTTCATGTCAGGCTAAAACAAACAAATAGTTACCTGAGGAGTTACTTTAGCCTTGCAAGGAGAAGTCGAAATGTTTGCTCTAGCGTTGCAAGAAATCCTCCTAAATGAAGCAAAATATAATTATGATATGATCACTGACCTGTACATATACACAAAACATCAATAATTTACACTGCATATATTTTCTTCATCATAACACTAGTTCTATATGATGCAAATTATAAGGTAAATATGCTAATTGATCAGACTCATTATACTTTTTGATCTGAAGTTCTAGGTCTCTATTTGTGAACCGAATAGGTAGAATACGCATACACACCAGGCTCACATGTTCTGTCCAGAACAGGCTAGTCCTCTCTACTTCACTTTTCCATGACTATTCAGATCCGACTTGGAAAATAGATTCGCCAAGCTTCAACTCTCAGCCTCAGCCATGTTGCTTTAGTTATAAAAGCTTTTAGTCTAGTTCATGTCTTTTGATCATCGTTGTTTCAGGGTGTTTCTTAAAAAACAAAGACAGCGGCGTGTAGCTAAAGATTGTGGTAGGATACTTCGCTGCAGCTGCCATTTTTAAAAGATATGTAGCGGTTACCCTGATATGTAGTGGAACAGGTGGAATATCATCTTCTATTTAGGAATCTGTCTACAATCACTCTTTTGTGTATTGTTATAAGTGTGTTACCTTTTGTATATCCAAATATTGGAATGATGGTAGTATGTACTTTTTGCACAGTCATTTATAAATCCATTTTGCAGTTATCTTTTTTTTCTTCAGGTATATAAACGTCCAAGTCCAAATTACTCCATTTTAGAAATGTATGAATGCTATAATCAATAGCCAAAAACTATAGAAATTTTTGCAGCCATTCTGCTATAAAATTAATTGTAGCTTTTGTTAATATTAAATTATAGATAACATCAATAGCCAAAAACTAGGGAGGAATTTTTGTCAAATTCTAGCTAATAGGAATAAGAGCAGTAAGACTTTAAGACTGGCATACTTCCTATTACTTCTACATACCAAGTTGAGATAAATAATTAGATAGTAGATTCATGTCAAACATTAAAGTACTTGGAAAGAAATTTGTTGGTATTCTTGCAAGTTTTTGTCACTCGTGCATTTATTCATTGGTCAGGGTTCTAAATAACTCACCAATGGATTAAGTTTATTTGAATCGCTACGAAGACTGTTCATGGCATCTCGCATGACAGCAAGTTCAACAACTTCTGGAGCTTCTGTGATATCCTATTGACAAAAAAATTATTATTAAATCAAAACTAGTTGGGATTTTCATCAAAAAAGAGAAGTTATTTGAGGCCTTTTTGGGTTAATATCAAACAACGGAATTAATAAAATTAGTTAATCAACAACATGAATAAATATTTACCGGTAAAATGTACAGTTTTGTATAATTTCGAGAGACATTCATACGCTTATGAATGTTTGAAAGAAATACCATTTTGAAACAAAAATAATTATTTAGAGAAGAAATTATCAAGGGGCACCTACAAACACTAAATTATCAAATCTCAAGTTTATCAGGTTTACTTAGTAAAACACCCGTATTTTTGGATTTTATTTCATCTTTAGTTAGAATGTGAAATAGAATAATTTCAAGGTGCATTTCAAATCTAGGAACTATCCTTTATATTCATGAACTTAACCGAGAATGAACATTTACAAGATCAATGTAAATTTGTTAACTATACTTCCTATATACATTACACTAGCGTAATAACATTGAAACAAATGGTTCTTTTGTTGATTTAAAACTATGACTTGATTGATTAAAAAATTTCTTTCATATGTAATGCCAATGATTAGCTTTGGGCTTACTATTAAGTTTACTTTATTTTCAATCCATAAAAAGGAAATGTCAAATACAGTGGCTTTTCACTTAACAGATTGCTAATATGGAAGAAACTAGACATAGAACTTTCTTGTAATCATATAGCATTTTCATGGCATTAAAGGGAAAATGAATTAAAAACTTACTAGTTGTAGTTGACAGTTTGTATCCACAGACACATCACTTTCCAACCTTGATACCTCATGAGTCCAACATTAATTGCCTGCAAATTGTATAATATCTATACCTACAAGAATATGCCGCATCACTATTACAACTCATAAGCATCTTAATGAAATATATAAATCAGTAAAAAAGCAGAAAGTAACTGAAAATATTGAAAAAAACAGAACTTAAAAAAACTAAACTTATCCTTAAAGCCCAATCTTGAAGAATCACTGTCACAACTCAGATCTTAGAAAATATACATATTACAAGTCATCCTTAAAGCCAATATTGAAAGCCAATTATACAACTTATAATATTGAAAAAAGTTAAATTAAAAAAGCAGAACTTTGCCAGCTTTGTGACTACATTTATATATATCAGAAAATGGCACTACCAAAATACATGCCTATTTTAAGAAAATATACATGTATGAAGAATACAATGTTAACAAAATAAGCATATGCATTATATTTTGATTGAATCTCTAGAAGTAATAAATATTGAAAGTCCTAAATGTAAAGTTGCTAAAGTGAGAACTCCCAAAGCCTCATCATAACACACACATCCCCCATACACATACATACTAAGTTTTTAGAACAGGCAATTATTGATGGAAGTAAGTTTAAACCCATGCAAGAAATGGCGAATTATGTGAAAGAAGTAGCAAATAATCCTGTGGATTATGCTAAGTTTCATGCATGGAGAAGATGCGACATATTGGTTAACATAGGTAGGGTTCGTAAGGCTAGTCTTTATACTTTGTCCTACATAATATATGAGTTTGGTAGTAGGAAAGGTTGTAGAAATGCTATATCATTTATGATTAGTAATTCGATATATCATTCTCATGTTTATTAGTTTCTACTGTAGAATTTTATATGAGGGCCTATATATGTGTTTAACATGTACCACTCATTTTTTCTTGCAGATGGAATACAAGAAATTGCATATGTGTTTAACATGTACCACTCATATTTTCTTGCAGATAGAATATAATAAATTACATGGAAATAATATTATATTAGTTTATATATTTATGCCTTGGTAAGCTATAATATCCTTTTATGCATACTTGATAGTGCCGGTGAATGAGAAATACTTGCATATTGTGTTCTTAGATTGTGCATCATTGCAACTTGTTTGAAAATGAAATGAGTTTGGATTTTATTCTATGAAGAAATAGAGCTTTCATGTGTATGAAAAAAGTTGAAATAGTTTGATTTGCCATTGGAAACATGCATTATTTGTATGTAACAGGTTTAGATACAAACATGTTGATCAGAACTTGTTAGATCAAAACTGTGATGCAAGGTTTGATCTTTTGATAAGTTTATGGATGTATGTATTTGTGTAATAAGCTGAACTTGTAAACTTATGAATTATATGGCTGCATGGATTTATTTGATGCAAAATAACAATAATGATGAAAAATGACTAAATGAGTAGGAAAACAAAGAAAAACGCAGTTTCCCTCAGGTGGAAATAAGCTAAGCTATATTTAGGACTTTATTATGCATCATGCATTTCATTGTAAAAATCATACACTTTATTATTATTATTACTTCATGCTATTTTGGCTACTTTTTAAGAGTTGAAGCTTTCATACAATAGCTGTTTGACTATGGTTTGTAGTCTTACTGCATACATAATCTCTTGTCTTGGGATGCAGTATTATCAACTAAAAAAAAGCCATGTAAAGATAACGTAAACAGCTGCATGCCTACATGTGTGTAAGATACATAAGGAGAGTATCCTCACATAAGCTCTAGTAAACTAAGAACCGTTATATAACAACATAAGTCAGTTTAGGCCACATCAGCTTAGCTATGTATCAAACAAGAACGGATTGCATCAGATTAAAAACTGCAAATTAAGCTCACCAAACTTCACTAAATCATATGCGTTAATATCATGGCGTCGGTTGGATTTTTGGCAATTTCCATCCAAAACAAAACATATTTGTCCTAGAACTAATGCAAATAAATTAACAGAATTATAAATAGAACAACCAATTCTTTCTACACATTTTTATAATTAACAAAATTTGAACGGGACAAAATATAGACCGCATCAAGTTAATTCTTACCACTTGTTTTTGGACACGCTGATCGATTATAGAAAAAACTTATCAAAGACTAGCATGCATAGGGATAAATGCAGTTGTAGCTTGAGATTAAGAAAACTACACAGTTCTATACCTGAATCTATAATTATATATTCAGTTAAATTCATAAAAAGCTATGTTAATGAAAAAGCAACAAGTATAAAATCCCTTTGGCAATTAAAAGTTAAATGGTTTAGCTTTTATTAAAAATGCTCCTGCTTCTATTAAAAAAATTGATTCTAAAAATATAAAACAAAAAGGTAACCTGTAAATATACTTACTTCTAAGTCATAAGTGAAAATAACAACGATAGCAAGAGTCGAATCTACTTATTAGAAACAAAAAGCAAAAATTATGTGACTAGGACTAAATTAAAATTAGCTTTTAAGAATCATTTATTTTTCAGTAACTTTCATAATGTATTTATGTGTATGTTTCATTTTCAAAAGAAGGTTAATGCAATATCCTTTAGTTTGGTCATTATTTAAAACAACTAATATTTCTATGAACTTTCTTAAAGAGAAAATGTGATAAATTATATGCTCTAAACCGCATTTTTATGGTGCGATAAATTTTTTAATCTTATGATACAGGAGACAAAATGGCTTACCTATACCTTGCAAATGAGAAATTAAATGAAGAATATTTAAAATATTTTCCAATCGCTAAAGCAATTTGTATACACGTTTAATACTGATACTAAAGATTATCTTGGAAGTGCGAGTGATAGAAAGCATTCAATATATATGGAAAAAATGATCAAAAATTACCAAATACCAATCCAGACTTAAAATTCTACAAACACAATAAACCTGTAGTTATTTTTCAGTCCAAAGTTTAGATCTAATCTACAATCCAAATTACTAAACACCAATCCTCTCTTCATACGGAATTATTTAAATTTACACTCCACTTGCTTACTGGAGCTATAATTCCTCCAAGCTATGCAAACTTTACTCCACAATTACTTTAATTTTCATCAAAATACTAATTTACAACCTAAACTCAACCACTAGTCAAAATTGCATAACTATGTAATACTTACCAGAAGCACGTAGAGTGTATCTTAGCAGGTGGTGAGGTCAACGGTGTTGCAGATTGGGAAGCCGATGAAACTTCACTCCACGATCTAATCCCTCCATGCTCAGGGCTTGTAGAGGAGTTGATCGACTTAGTGCTTGTAGAGAGGAGACAGACTTAGGGTTTATCTAGAAATGGGAGTAGATTGACTGAGGAGTGAATAAATGAAGTAGAGAGGAGTAGAGTAATGGAGGGAGTAGCACGGCGATGGAGGAAACATGAGGCAAGACAAAAAAAACTGAAGTGGAGAGGGGAAAACGAAGTGGATTTGGGAATGAGAGGGAATAATGTTTTATTGGCGGGGAAGGGCACTAAATTTTGGCAGCAGCGAAAAAGCAAGATATACATGTAAAATATAAGTGTAATATAACAATGGTTGCACTTACATTTCAAACGCTACTAATAAATGCAACCAATTGGAAGTTTTCTTGTAGTGGTGCTCACTCAAGCTGGCCGTACGATGGTCAGAACCAGAAATTCCACATCACGGGTCCCAAGTCAAATACCGCGAAGGGAATATCACCGAGGTCGCGTACTAATCAAGTCCTTGAAGCCAGAAACAGGAAGACTAAGGAGAAATATCGCCCTGCCAAATAAAGGATAATGGAAAATAGCGTCAAGCGACCAACAAGTCATCATCAAGAAAAACAAAGCATCACATCTAGTTAACGAAAGGAATCTCATCTTGGGGATGATGATGAGATGAAGATAGTCAAACACCAGAATGACACCTATAATACTGGTGAGGCAACATAGATCAAACAAAGCATACTTTGCATTCGCGAAAGTATACTTTGGGGGACAAATGTTGTGGGCATTCACGCTCGCTGCATCGTAAATATGAGAACTCAAAGGAAAAATTGTCAGAATCCAGTAATAGACTTAGAGCTACACAGAAATGTTCGCAAGGTCAAGATGTTAGCAAAGTCCGTACCGTGTCTCAATCCGAATAATTTGAAAGATATGATCATTCTAAGATTTGCCCACACGGTGCGACAATAAAGCCTCCGAACCTGCCTTCTGTCAAGGCCCTGACCTGTCAGATCGAGCCCACCAAACCAGATGTCCGACTCCGCAGGGCCCGACAGCGAAGGTTGGACCCGCACGTGTCTGGACCAGTTGAGTCCGGCCAGAATGGTCGGACCCTACAGAGTCCGACCCAACAGGGTCGGACCAGCCAAGTTCGGCCCGAACGGCCAGACCCACACAGATCTGGTCCTTGGGACCGGGCCCCATGGTCTGAAAGTCTGGTCAGAGCCCCCTGGTGCCGGACCACCTGGTCCGTCCTAGGCTGGACCCACCTAGTCCAGGGGTGCACCCATGTGGTCCCGCCCTATCGGGGCAGGACCCACCAGACCCAGTGGTCCAGCCCTTCTAGGGCTGGACCCACTAGACATTTTCGGTCCAGCCTTTCTGATGTTGGGTCCACTCTTTTTTGAGCTCTCAGGGAACCTACATGTTCCGGCATTCAAGATTCCATTGTCTAGATGGACGATTGAAGGGAGCTGTTAGGATGGTATTCAATTGGCATCCAAGAGCAGTGGAACAACAGAAAGGTTGAACCAAAACCTAGAAGCCGTGTACTCAGCAGCCTCTCCTCACAACCTCATTCTATAAATACTAAGCATGTGGCATCTTAAAAGAGGATGGATAAAAAGGAGTTAAGCTTCCACCAACAATGGCAGACAACTTTGAGAGGGAAAACCCTTAGTTCCTACAATAAGTTTACTCATATACAAAGTTTGTATCTGTAATCAGAAATGAAAGAAATAATAAAAGAGGAATAGTGGATGTAGGCACATTCAAGCCAAACCACTATAAATTCTGTGTCTTTTTACATTTCAGTACTTTATTTATTCTTTATTGCAACTATTGATTTTCTACCTCATACACTTGCAACTAAAATCCATCAAAATGATAGTTGTATGCTACAAACAGTATTCACAGCCCTACTATAACATCTTGAATGTGTTTGCCCATTTTTCGCGCAAACAAATATATATTAACGGAAAATTTTATTTCAACCCGAGTATTTACTTAGTAGCCTCAAAAATAAAAAAAGTCTATAAACCAAAAAATAACTTAGTAGCCTATACCATTTACAGAATTATCATTTCCATCGTGCAAAACGTGTGCCTACTGTGTGAATTATCACCGATCACCGTAATCGACAGCCTACGATTGTATTTGCAAAAAATTAAAAACTTTTCAATTTTTTGTTTTAATTACCTGTTGTGATTGTGTTAACAATTCATTCTCCTGTGATACATAAAAGTGAAACAATATTGGAAAAATAAACTGTATAAAGTTAACGTAAAATAACATTGGTAGAAAATATCAAAAATGATTCTAAAAATCCAAAGTTGACCAAAATATGATTTTAAATGAAAATGTATGGAAAATGAGAAACCATGTTACCAACCCAATTCATTTGGGAAAAAGTGGAGAAGTATGATATTTGAAAATTGGAAGATTAAATTATGCATTTGTGAAATATCTAATTTGAGATTAACAAATTTCAGCTACTTTCATTGCACTTTTTAAACAAAGGCTGAATGCAGTTAATGTCACTTGTGGAACCCCAAAAAATCCAAGGAGATCGAATGGTTGGCATGCTTTTGAATGATTAATTACAAAGCAACGACAGTGTAAAACTTGTTTGTTTGGTTACAAATGTAATTTGACATGTGTGATATATCCTATCACGTACAAGCACCATGCTGTGTCTACGAACATGTCCACACACACGATGAATTGTTTTGTTGTAATGTCGTGAACAACGTGTTGAAAAAAACATAATTGAATATATAGGTGGTGATGCAAATATATTACGTACATCGCATAGACAGCTACGCACTAAAGATACTTGTACCTATCATATATTTCATAGTTTTTTTTTTTTTTCCCTTTTCTTTTTAGGGTTTTTAGACACAAGGAAGAAGTTGTAAAAAAAAATAGTCTCAGTGACAGTAAGTTTGTTTTTTGGTCCGAATGACACTTTATAGTGTAAATCACAGAATTTTAGTTGCAACCATCATTTTCGGTTTACACTAAAAAATGTTATTCAGACTGGAAAACGAACTTGCTGTCTTTGAGACTAAAATTTTTTGGGACTACTTTTCTACGCTTTTCTGTTTTTATTATTATTAGATTTTAAATGTACAAACGAATCGATATCATAGGGCAGAGGTGTGAATGTGAACTGTTGACTTCTAAGCGCTGGGATTTCAAAATTTCAGTTGTTGGCTGGTTGGTTGGAAGTTTACACGATTTCACACTTAGCTCAGATGTATCAGCAGGCCTACGTCAAACCCTGTCCAACTTGTACTATTGTGGACTATTATGAAGGTTATGGTTAACCAATACTTTTATTCAAATTTGTATCGCTTTCAAAGTATGCAACAAGATATAGACTTATAACCAAAGTTAATATAATCTATACAGTATGATGTCTCGCGCGTTGATGCTTTTGGTATTCGATTGAAAATAAAAAATATATTCCTAATTATGATTCGAAAGTAGTGAAAAGCTCAAAAGGAAAAAAAAAAATAGGGACTTGGAAGCTAGAGAATCCACTTATATAGCAATATAGCTTTGCTGCTTCTTTTTAATGATTGGCGTATAGGCTAAGATTGGCGTAAAGTAAGTTGTCGGTTTAGATTAATTTTTCAAAATTCTAAGTTTTAGGGGGAGGAAAGGTAAAATTTTGTTAGTGAAAAATAGTTCTATCAAAGAATACTTTCGGATCCGGATAACGTCATGTCAACATCCGCATTCGAAATCATTTTCTGATATTGGATATCCGCATCCATGGATATAGAAGTATATCGAATAATTATCGTATCCGATGATAATCGATATATTAAGAAATATAAATGATAAATAAACATAATGATAATAAATAGTTTTGAGCAGTTAATATGCATTTAGTGCGTAAAATATAAGCATTTAACTTAATAAAAACATAAATAAATATTTTTCACTGAACTGAAATACACATAATTTAAACCACGGCTATTAATGGGCACCTGAAAAATCTGAAATCCATCTATATCCATGTTCGAAATATGAAAAATTATCCGATATCCGAAAATACAAATATGGCCATATCCGTATCCGACAATTATCTGTTCGGATTTTATCAAGATTATAGTTATGTATTTTAGTATATAAAATGATTGTCGTTTACTATTATATCCCGGTAAAAAAAATTAATATTTATATAAATTCAATTTTTACTGCTTAAAATTATTTTTCTTAGTGTGCTTATTATTTCTATAAATTTAGTAAAAAAAATTTATAATAAACCAAACTTTTATATTTATTTGTTTAGATTTATCGGTTGTGAACTGATGAAGAATATCCAATAAATATCTTATATCCGTCCGCATCCATGGATTCGGATACGGATATGCACTATCCGTATACGAAAGTATCCGTTTATGGGCCTAATTTAAACCATAATCTTGAAATATACCAGACAGATAATTTTCGGATGCTGATGTTTTCATGCCCGCATCCGAATCCGCTTTTTCGAATATCGGATATTTATTCTTTTTTTGAATGCGGATGGATTTTGAATATTTCGTATATCCATTGTTAGCCCCAGTGAAAAATAACTATCATAAGCTGATAAAGGTAGAGAAAACATGTATAGGTCGGTGGTTCAACTGAAAGGTATAACGTAATTTGATGGGTATGGAACGAGCTGCTTGTGCTGGTTACGTTTCCTACATACCCTATGGATCAAATCATGGACATGTGGACGTAGTGAATTTACAAAGAACCATCAACATTTTTCCACACTCTTTGGACAGAAATGTTCTTGACGTCTTAGGATTTTTGTAAAAGGATATTTATACCTACATCTTCGTAATCGAAAAACATTAGAAGTAACTTCCTTTTATTTATCAAACACACAAAACATTTGTTAGCGTCAAAATTGGTCACTAACACCCAAATCCAGATGAAAGCACCAAATTGCAGTTACAGATCACGGACGAAATGTATACAGAGAGTATAAATATGAAGAACGGTTAAAATTAAAAAGAAAGCAGTAATAACGGAGGATTTATAGTGGTTCGACTGATTCTGACCTACGTCAACTCTAGAAATTTACTTTTTGTTGATATCAAAATCAATTACAGTTACAATCCGAAGTTTTTAAAGCAATAACGGCAGAGTAGCCTTCATGAAGAAGATGAAGGGGAATGGAATGAAGATCCATTTTCTGAAGCTTTGCATGTTGTATTTATAGGCAAAATCCTGGTTACTAGACTTCCTAAGTGATACAGGACCACTAAGACCTTAGCCGAGCCCACACCATTCACCACTACCGATCCTAAATTCTCAATAAGCCGAACCAAAGTAACCAGGGTACTAACCCGAAGTGACCCTAAACCTGACTCGAAGTAAAGTGCTCACGACTCGAAGTAGCTCCAACATGCTGATCCCTAGGAGTATTGCCACCTTGCCCTTATGCCAACCCAAGTACCCGCTAGTGCCGATCCGAAGTCCGTCTCGAAGCCAACCCAAAGCAAAGCTAAATGTCGATTCCAAGTTCTATATGCCTATCCCTTGAGTGAATGTCGTCCCCATGTCTCACTTGTCGACCCGAAGCCACGTGCATGCCGACCCGGAGCTAGATGAGTGCCGACCTGAAGTCCTCTTCAATGCCGACCCGATCCGCTTTTCCTCAATGCTGACCCGAAGATCCATGAATGCCAACCTCTTTTCCTACTCACAACCTCCTGCTATGCTGACCAACCCATTACGGCAGAACCTCGTATGGCCGATCCATATGCTCCAATCCTCTTGAGGCCAAAACCATTCATACCGAACCACTTTGTCTTATCCTCGCTAACCAACCTTATGTGACCGAGCGACACATACTCCTTAACCAATCCACTCCACTGTCGATCCACTCTAATGCCGATCCACTCCACGCCGACTCCTAGCCTTCCCGTCGACCCAAAACCTTCACAACAACACCGACCCACTCGTGAATCAGAGCAACTCGAAACACAACTTAAAGTGACCTGAAGCAAACTCCGTGAAAACTCGAAGCAAACCTAGGAATGACTTGAAGTAAACCACGGACGATGCCCAACAACTTGACTTTTGTCAAAACCCATATTTCGAGTATCCCACGACTTTTGTCCATAGACTATGTCGAACCCCTGCTTCATAATCATGATTATCATCCGTGGTTGATTGTCTATCCATCAAGTTGACTAAAACCATCGTACTACAGTCTCGACAAATGAGTAGTCGATTTAGTTAAATCCGTCAGTCTATGGCCTTGCCAAATGGCAGGTTAACAACATCCTACTCTATTTCATTCGCTGCTTCTTCTTCCTGAACAAAACATGCACGATTCATCATCATTTTCTTCTAATCTTGAGAAATCCACCAACAACTCAATCAATCTCTCTCTCTTTTCAACTCATAATCCATTCAATCTTCAAAATTTGAAACCTTATGTCGATTGAACAAAAAAAATAGAAAACATTTGCACACATTGCTAAACAAATATGTGCATGATAAAAATATTTGACAAATATTGTTTGTAGAAATTTGCAAAAATATTGCTGAGGAAATATTTATCACAACGAAACTTTATCTAGCAATCATATATTAGCCAAACAAATATTTTGGCAAATATCTATGGTGGGTCAATATCTGTCCATTAAATTGACCACCTACCCCCCAACACTGGATGATAGTAAAGACACAAGCATTTGGAAGAAAACAGAGGAATCTGGTTAAGCATCCCTAGTTCCACCGTATAGTATAAGTCATTTATTCTATATATTTGCTCAAAATAATTATTATAGATAAAAATCATCATGTTTTACCCGATGCTTCCAACAAAGGCAAGCAGTCCCTTGTAAGAAAGCATTTCAGTACGATTATGGCTGATTTAAGGCATATTTTTTATTCTTAGCAAGGAAAAAAGCATGGTAAAAAGCATAACTGCAAATCTTCATAAAATATTGAACAAAAAAAGAGATGGATTATAAAGCTTTAGAGGGATGCCTAATGGAGAAGAGACAAAAGTCAAATCAATTTCCATTAGTGTGGTAAGAGATGATGTGATAACAAGGAAGGATTCTTAAGAAAGGTGCCATGGTTTCAAAACATAACGAGGATCCAATAATGCGCTAATATTCAAGGAGTTCAAACCATTCTAGATCCTGGGAATGAAGGAATTCGTTATTCTAGAAGGTAAAGACATGATGGAGATTTCCAAATTCGTCGGGATTTAGCACTTAATGCGCAAGAGGGAAGATTAATCCAACGAATAAAAGGTGAAATCCAAGGAGTGCATATAAAGGCATTCAAGGTGAAAGGAAGGAGATGATGACCATCCTCGGAAGGTTTATTACACCCATATTTTCCACAGCATTGTCAAAGGAGGATCGATACAAATATTGAGCCAGAAGAACTGCTCTCACAATTTGACTTAGGGGAAAAAAGTAGAAAGCGAAGTCCGGATGATACCGGACTAAGAGAATGTAAAGCAGCAATAAGACATAGAAACTGCACCCATTCATTCAACATAACATTGGTACTATAACTTGAAACGGCTACCAGCACATCCCTCTTTAAGTGATTATATATAAATGAGAATGCAATATACTTGTAAATTGATATGTGAAAATGATAGGCCTACTCTGCAATTCTATGTCAAATGGCTATTGGGACATGCCGACATTTGACATAGAAAAAACAAAATGACTCTGTAATCCTACGTCAACATCGGAGTGTGAAAATGCACTGCCATCCCAACATGACAGGCACAAAGATCCAAGAGGAGAGGCAAATGGAAAATATTGCAACACAACCAAGGGGTTCTAACTTTATCCCTTAATATCATTAAACCTTGTTCAAAGGGCAAAGACAATGGAGCATCATCCCTAATGTCAAAAGCAGCTCAGAGCAAGTTCACACAAAGTAATCATCCTCCAAAACAGTAGTGCAATCTCTTCTACAAGGCAATGTAGGTCAACTTCAACTATTCCCAGCGTAGTACTATGTAAAACATAACAGATCAAATTGTGCAGTACAACTTCAAAAGCATCGACGCAGCACAAGGAATATACAGCACCTCTACCCAGGACAAAACAAAGGTATGACTCTTATCATAAAGCTCTTCATAAGCCAGATGCCATTTGGAATCGAAAACATATAACCCGTTCAGATTTAAGTTCCCACCTCGACCTTAAGCATTCCCGCTTCAATTTCAAACTTCACGCCCAACATTCGAAATCCAACCACTCAAGTCACTATTTCCCGCCGAAAACCACATCTGCAATTTGTGAATGTTGGACACGCAAGATGGATGCTCGATACGTAGTACAACTGAATGGTAGAAATAAGGAGCAAAAGGGCGACGTTGGAAATTCGCATGAATCCCTATATACTATAAGTAATTGAGACACTGTAGTAGAAAGGGGGATCTTTTCTTTTACCCTTTTTACACATACTAAAAGAGAAAAAACTTATACTCACTTCCATTACATTTTGTACTAAGAATCAAACGAGAAGAAAGTGATATTTTATTTGTGAAAGTAGGATTCTTTAACATCCAAACCATGTAAACTCTTTGTATTATTTTTATTATTTCTTTTACTTAATTTTATGACTTTTACTATTTACGTCAACCTTGAATCTGAGATGATGATTTGATTCCTTATACTTGAATAACTCTTATTGCAATAACATAAGTATTAAAATATTATCGTCGTTCCTCTTTATGAAAAGATTAATACCTCTTATTTTGATGATTCATAATCGTGGAAGCATCTAGCACCATAATTATTTCATAAAAATATTAAGGTACTACCGGACCAAAAATATCACTAACATTTTTGGCACTAGAAGGAGGACCAGAACCTTCAATTTCCCCATTGAGAAAATTTTCCCCATATTATCATCACATATAGTGAATCTTATGAATTCCATAACCCACCTCTCCAGCATAAGAATAATTTCACATAGCCTCGAAAATCTCAAAGAGGCCACTCATAATCTCGAAAGTCAGAGCTGAGGTGGAAGCTTCAGTAGAGGCCCCCTCAAATCCCATCCTGGTCCCACTTTAAGCCTTCACTAAGAAAAAATGAACTAATGTATGGACTGGATAGAAAAAATTATGGTCCAACATACTATCCATTGGCAATCCTCTCATCAACCATCCATAGCTCACCGCTCTTACTCGTCAACTACATTGTCTATGCAATGCGTGAGTGGTAATAGCACTCTTAGAAATGAGATTGGTTAAGCTAGCTTGAAAACGAACTCAAAAGCAAAATCTAGGCAAACCTCTAGATCAAATCAAAACCAGCTAACATAAATCCACTATGGTTGAAAACGCAGGCCCAACTGCTCCTGTTGATGACACCACTTCATTAAACAGGGGTGAATCGTCCCAAATGGATCCCAGGGCTGATGAGATCCGTCAGTTAAAAGCTCATATAAAGCAGCTAGCAAAGCTTTTCTAGCAAAACACCGAATAAAAAGTAAGGGAAGAAGGTTCTTCCCTGTTTAGTGAGACCATCAAAGAGGCATATTCTCCTAAAACTTTAAGGCCCCATCGATTGACAAATTCGATGGAACCACCAAACCAGATGAAAACATCTACACCAATGAGTATTATATGGACATTTTGAAAGTGAGGGGATGGCTTGGTGCAAGTTCTTCCCAGCATATTTAGCCAGTGCGGCCTCCAAATAGTCCAGGAATTACGGACCAGAAGAGGTCCGTTCGTAGCGATGGTTGTCCTTGAATTTCTTAAGATAATTCAATTCGGGAAGTGAAGCCTCCTTGGAAGTAAACACCATGTCATGCGTAAATTAGGGTGAGAGTGAAAGCCTGTGCAACTTTATAAAATGCTTCATATCTAAGGCACTCTAGATCGGGATAACTAAGTAAAGAAGCACTACTAATGGTGACTCCGGCAGGGATTATAAGATGTACTATCATATAGGACAATAACAGTAGAAAGCCATGTCAAAGCATGAAGGCTTTTTATGAGAGGGCTAGCAATTATATTAGAATGGGAAAGGCTAGATCTACAACGCAGTCTCAACGAACTTTTGTCCCTGGCTATGACAAGAAAAGGGGGGCAAAGGAGCATCATCCACCTTCAAAATGATAGAAGGAGCTCGACTTCATAGCAAAGACTCCTCTCATCCATACTCCTAGACATATATGCGGAATGACTAAGATCGAGCTTGCTTATAATATATCAAACAAAGGGAAATAGGCAGAGCAAAACCGAGGTGGAGCATACTGTCGCTTCCATAGAGTAAACAACCACCACGTAGACAATTAAAGGCACCTAAAAACGAGATAAATAGGCTAATTTAAAACAGTTTCCTAGGCAGCTTTCAAAAAGAAAACAATGAAGAAAGGACCGAGAACCTCACTTTGGATTCAAATGAGAACCAAGTAGGGAACCCATCTAATCTTATAGCCTTAATCCATGGGGGATCGCATTTTGTTGGGAAGAATCGAAAGGCAAAGAGCGGCATGTGTGGGAAGAAAATGTGGAATAAAGAACCATGTTCATTATAAGGCATAAACCTATGCAGGACATAATCTTCACTGTAGCTAACACCTTCGGGGTTGTCTTCCAACATCAGGATCCACTTGTCATTATTGTGCAGATCTTGAACTACACAATGAAGAAGGTCTTCATAGATTGTAGTAGTTCCATTAATGTCAGTTTCAAGTCTGCATACACCAGGATGAAGCTACTCGCAGAAGTATTGAAGCCAGGCCCTAAACCAACCCATGGCTTCGAAACTACAACTACTCCCGTTGGGTCAATACGTTTACTTACAATTACCATGACTACAACCCTTCACAAATCTTTTTATGCAAACTTCCTAGTCCAATCATCACCATATAACACATTTTTGGGAGACCTACACTGGTTCACTTTGGGGCAATTATCTTTCAAAAGGATTTGCTCATGAAATTTCACACCATTACCGGGATAGGATCAATTAGAGGAAAACAATTGCAATCTAGGGAATTATCCGATGTAAACATTAACTTTGGCAATAAAATTGTGCAAAACTACTTCACTAGCTCTTTTAATATTTATGATAAGGATATGATAATGAAAATAAGATCAAGCTTGTTCTAAAAACTGACTAACACAAACTACCAAGACTAATGACAAACAATTCATTCTGTGACAACAACATCAACAAGGAAAGAAAAAGGAAAATATATGCACATGACCACACCGATGAATATATAATTCAGTTTATGCACAATACTTCTCTAAAGTGGCTTAGAAATAGGCACTCTCAGTCACCTCCCAACCGAAAGAGGAAAAAAAGAGAAATAGACCTAAGGTTATGGATACAAGGAAAGAGTTAAAGCTAGTGGATAACCTTGAAGATATACAAATAGATCCAAAGGACCCGATAAGAGTTCTTAAGATTGAAAAAAATCTTAGCATGGGAGACCTAACAAAATTGATAGTCTTCATAAAGAGATCAGTAATTGTATATGCTTGGGCACATTTAGATATGGTAGGGATGGACGTAACCATCATCTATCATGCACTCAACATCAACCCTAATGCCCATCCGGTCAGGCTAAAGTGTAGAACCCTAGATCAACAAAGGTATAATGCTCAACATGAAAAGTTAAGAAGTTGAAAGAAAACAGATCCGTTAGGCAAGTATACTACTCTAAATGGATTGCCAATCCAGTACTTGTGAAAAAACCAAATGGAAGGTGGAGGACTTGTATAGACTATAATGACCTCAACAAGGCCTGCCCAAAGGACATCTTCCCCTTACCTAGAATTGATCAGTTGGTGGATGCAACTAGTAGACACAACCTGCTCTCATTTGTGGATGCATATTCATGATATAACCAGATAACCATGTTTGAGCCAGATCAGGAGCATACTAGTTTTTTGATAAAGAAAGGCTTGTATTGCTATAAGTCATGCCTTTTGGGATTAAAAATGCTAGAGAAACCTACCAAAGACAAGTTGATATGATGTTCTTAGATCAAATTGGAAAAAACGTTAAGGTATATATGGATGACAAGCTAGTCAAGTCGAAGGTAGCATGGAGTCATGTTCAGGACCTGAATGAAATGTCTGAAGCCTAAGGTAGTATAATATGAAGTCCAATCCATTGAAATGTACCTTTGCTATTCAATCAGGTAAGTTTCTGGGATATATAGTGAGTGCTCAAGGCATTGAAGCAAAAAAAATTGAGGCCATATGTAAAATGGGAATCCCAAAAAAATTGAAAGTTCTCATGAGCCTAAACGGCAGGTTGCTGCACTAAGCAGGTTCATCTCTAAAGCAATTAATAAGTGCATACAATTCTTCGATCAGGTAAAGAAGGGGCAAAATTTCAAGTGGACAGAAGAATGTAACATTGCATTCTAGAATATGAAAGATCATCTGATCAGTACCAATATCCTATCAAAACAGGTAACATGTGAGGGCCTATATGTGTATAACTATAACTAATAAAGCTGTAAGTGCTGAAGTGGTTCAGAAGATGAGGGGATCCAAAAGCTTATCTACTTTATGAACCAACGCCTTTAGAGAGCAGAACATAACAACACAGTCATTAAAAACTAGCTTACAACCTTCTCCTCACGATAAGGAAACCGTGTCTCTACTTTCAATCACATCCCATCATGTTTCTCATAGACAAACCACTAAGGAAAATACTATAAAAACCAAAAACTTCAGGCTGCTTCCTAAAGTGGGTAAAGAAGCTCAGCCAATATGATATCACCAATTGTCTATTTAAAGCAATCAAAAGCCAGGCACTAGCTGATATCATCGTGGAATGCATGCTACCTACCGAGCCCCGACTAGAAGAAGAACCTCCTACCACGTAATACTGGCAACTATTTGAGGATGGAGCTTAAAATGAAAAAGGGTATGGAATTAGATATGTATTGATTATTCCAAATAACCAGAAACTATATGGATTAGTGCAGCTTGAGTTCAAAGCAACTAATAATGTGGTAAAATATGAGGCACTCCTTGTAGGCTTGAAAATGGCTCAGTTAATGAAGGTAACCCATATTAATATTCATGATGATTCCCAATTAGTTATAAACCAAGTTACAAAGAGAAGGAGTCGGGTTTAGCAAAATACGTGGAACTTCCTATAAAATTATTGAGAAATTCGAGCAGTTTGGTATACAGAAAATTCTATGTGAGAACAACTCTTCTGATGATTCCTTAGCCAAACTTATAGGCACAAAGGTGGTAAATGAAACAAAAGCCACTCCAATAAGACATTAAGAAAAACCAAGTATTACAGAAACTAACCGAATACTAGTGCTAACCAGGGCCCAAAGGGAAGTAATCTGTGAGGCTCATGATCAAGAAACCGAGGAAAATCAAAAGCAGTCATCAATTAAGCCCACACCACAACAAACAGAAGCGACACGTGGATGACCCTTATTCTTGTTAAATGGAATCTTACCCTAAAACAAAAATAAAGCCTGAAAAACAAGATATTAAGCTCTGTATTACTCCTTCTTTGATGACATATTATACAAGAGAGGGTATTCTACCTCTTATCTTATGTATGTTTCCAAAGAAAAAGGAATATGGATCATAAGAGAAGTACATGAAGGGTGGTGCGGGGATCACTCCAGAGGAGCCAAATTAGTAAAGAAGGTACTAGGGCATGGTTACTACTGGTCTATAGCACTTTAGGATGCAATAGAATTCATGAGAAGATGTGACAGATGTTAGAGGTTTGTAAGTACTCCCAGACATATCCCATGAGCTCATCCCACTAGCTAGTTCATGGCCATTCAATATATAGGGAATAGATTTGATAGGTCCACTTCCTATGTCAAAGGGAGGAGCAAAGTACATTATAGTAGCAATATGCTTATTCACCAAATGGATAGAGGCATAAAACCTAGCAACGATCACCGCAAAGAAGATAGTCACTTTTGTGGTAAGAAATATTATTACTAGGTTTAGGATCCCTTACAAAATAATTTTAGATAACGGGACCCAGTTTGAAAGCAAAGAGTCAACAGAACTCTGCGAAAAGAATGGCATAATAAAAGTTTTTCTTCCATCATACACCCACAAGAAAATGGACAAATCAAAACAAGAAACAAAATCATTAAGAAGCTGCTTAACGAAAGACTACAGAAAAAAAGAGGTGGGTAGAAGAATTGTCTTTGGTACTATAGGCTTAAAGGTTCTTAACTAGATCCACAACCGGCAATAAACCCTTTTCATTACCTTAAGGATATGTGGCTATGCTCCTGGCCAAAGTAGATGTCCTATGAAATAGAAGAATATCATATGCAACAAAGAAAAACAAGGAGCTAAAAGAGGATGCCCACGACCTTATTTAAGAAAGAAGAGATAAGGTAGCAATCATATCTACCGCATATCAACAAAGGATGCAAAAAACTACAGTGCTAGGCTCAAGGAAAGAAACTTCTGCATAGGAGATTTAGTACTACGAAGGGTGACGGCCAACACAAATGACCCAACATTTAGGGCTTTGGGCCCAGATTGGGAAGGCTCTCTGGTTATAGTAGAAATCTTAGCCAACGGGGCATATTGACTATCAAAGCCAGATGGAAAACTAGTTTTGAGATCCTGGAACTCAAAAAACATTAGGCCCTATTTTGTAAGATCTATGTTGCTCGTGTGAAAAATAATGTATATATTATAAAAAGTAGCAATACAATGAACTGTACGTAAGGATATTGGATGTCCCAAACTAGTATAAAAATCTCCATTTGTTATTTATCTAACATAGCTAATAACATGGGGATATACTATATACTGCCCGACTTCTCAGCTGAATAATCATATTAGATATAAGGATATTAGATGACCTGAAGTAATACAAAAAACCATGACATGAATAAAAAAAGGTTGTAAATATACGACCTGACTTCACAGTCAAAATACAGTCCGCCAACAAATAGTGGAGCAGACCATGCCAAGCACACAAACATGAAACTAACCCTAAGCGATTAGGCAGGCCATGCCAAACATACAACGAAGCATGAATAGTTTAGGTGAACTACGTAAGGAACAAATCGAAAATGGTGAGAAAAGATGATGCATGGAATGAAAAACCACCTACATATTAGTTACAGTTCCAGAAACAACATAAAATTCGCTAGGTAAATGCTAAAAAACAAAGACTTACTAATACTTAGTGAAGTCTACTCATGTCATCATAACTCCTCATGATTGCATACACATCACAAGAAAAGATAAATTTATTATCACGCATAAGTACATCAAAGGTTAACTTCGAAACTTTGGTTCTTAGCAAAACAAACTGTGTTACGGCTTCGAATTGCCTTTAGGGGAATCATCAATTATAATTCTCTCGCAGTGACAAGATCTATGGTCATACAACAAAGGACATTGACCAAGACTGCCGCCCGAGGAATCAGAACCAAATCCTTTTTGTAGTAATTCTTTTGTTCATAGAATTTGGTTCCGTAATAATTTTATAAATCTTATTTAAACTTCCCCCACTAGGAAACAACATAAGGACTAGCACCCGGTGGAGGTAGAGTAGCCCAAGGCTTCGACACGACATCAAGAGCCAAGGATGTAATGGGATCATCATTGGCACTAGCTCTCTTAGCGATATGGAAATACAACTTTTCGACTTTGTTGTTTAGCGACTTGATTTTATCTTCGTATAAAGCCTTATATATCCCTTCAGCCTCTTTCGGTAACCCTTCTATGTTAGTAACCTGATTCGAAGCAAACTTAAGTTCCTCTTCCAAGTTAATTATCTATAGATCTCGATCAGTAGGATCTGGCTGAAAACCAAGCAAGTCCAAACAAACAAAAATGGAAAGGAAGTGCAATTGAAACTAAAACTCACAAACTACTTATACTATTTCAAAAGAAAATTCGGCTAATGCAATGCCTTTACAAAAAATTTTACAACTTAAAGAGAGAAAACACCACTATGTAATTCTACTATATTACACTAACTTATAGATCCTATAGTAACGTTTTATTTATGGAACACCAAATCTAAGGCTTGCTGGCCAAAGGTGGCTCCACCCTAATATGAGAGGTCTTCCTAGGATCATAATTACCACCTACACAAGGGTATAGTGGGTCACCTTGGATTACAACAAAACCTTCTTTGTACAAAGAAATCTTAGGTCAAGAGTGGGGTAAAAGTTTGAAAGAACGTCTATAGCGTGTTGTAGGGCAATATATCCCAACTTGTCTTTAACCTTCTTCTTGTTTTGTTTCTCTATAAGGGCATTAATCCTATCTCACACAGGCACATTCAGGAGATACTATGGCTCTAGGAGCATCCTAAACTTTTCGCAATAAGTCTTCGAGCTCATAGATTATGAGCATGGCAACCACTCTTATTTTTTCTAAAATATCAATTAGTTCAGTCCTACTTTTTTTGTATTTCTAAAAAAGCCATCAAAGTGAGCATTTGTCCTTCGCTTTTTCCTTCGTGGATGAGGAAGCACGATCAACTTCTATTGCTCCATCTACTGCTTATAGTGAGCATCCTTCTCTTTAAGTTTACGCCAAAAGCGTGCCTCCACTTTTTGCTTTCATTCATCTGTTGATAAGGGATCCATATCCGTAGAAGGAGTAAGGACCGTGTAACAACCCAAAATTTGACCGCCCTAAAATAAGATATTTAAATTGATTTTAAATATAAAAAATATAATATTTTATGATTTAAATAATATTAGATAGGATTTGGAGATAGGAACTAACACAAACATAAGAACGGTTGCTTATATCGGTAAAAGTGACAAAATCTTATTTCAGACAAGTAAGTTTGAATGGTTAAATAAATTATTTTAATTATTTTAATGTGTTTTTATTTTTAATAAAAATTTACAAATTTATTTTCAAGTTTTTTTACATAAATAAATACTTTAACAAATACGTCAAAATATGACCGTAAAACATTTTGTCAAAAATCAACATTGTTAAATAAAAGTTGTTGCAACGTTGTTGCATCTTTATTTTCATATACATGTATAATGCACTAAACAAGATTACTTTTCCTAAACATGTTTAGAAATTCTTAGAAATCATTAACAAAAGGTAAGCACTAAAAGACAAATGTGTCAAAATAAAACCTACACAAATATCTTATTTTATTTTACTTAATACCTAAGTGATTAAGACATAAAGTAGAGATATGAAAGGTGATGTCAACTATTGAAAAATGTAGTTTACTTAAAGATGAAGTAAAGGGCATTTTGGTCGTTTTACGTAATAATATTTCATTCCAAACTTTTTTCTATAAATATCCACCAACTTCTTCACTTTTTTTTCACACTTCTTCTTCTTCTTCATTTCTAAGCTTTCTCTCTTGATTTTCATGGCTTCACACCTTAATTAAATATTTCCAAAATTCAATCCAAAAATTTATTAAGTAAATATCCATCCAAACACTGCGAAACCACACCCAAATCCTTTCTTCCCGTCCACCCTACCACGGCCGAGCCCTCCTCTTACCCTAGCCAAGGCTATAACCACCATCCCTCACTCGAACTCCAAGCCAAGCCATTTAGAGACAAGCGTACAAGTATTCGTGAGCTAAAGCTTTCGAGTAGTGGAGCTATAGCCGAATATCCAATTGAAAACAAAAACAAAAGTAAGAACTCCTAATTACTAAACACACACACATGTATATGTATACATGGACGTGATGATGTGATATGATTGCATGAATGTTTGGTTATAATTTTTATCACCATATATTGTTTATCTCATGTGAGTGTTTGAACAAGTCACGATATACACACTGTTATTTCGCATGCAAAACACTTTTCGAATGAATTGAAAAAGTAGCATGGAATCATTTAATACCTTTTAAAATGATTGAAGATATTTTAGAAATGTTTCACAAACATATAAAATTGTTTCCACAAGTTTTAAATGAAAACCAATAAATGAGTAAAGACTAGGCATGTCGCGTAACGGTAGTTCGCAATTTCACGTAGAAGAATTCAAATGAGTACACAGAATGGAATTTAGCTTGTAATTATTCAAGGTAAAAATTTTCTAGACTATTATATCCATAGTTTTAAAATGAAGAAAGAAAATCAAGATTCCATTTTGTAGATTTTAAAATATGTCCAAATCAAATTTCAAAAAATCACGCTTTAACAGTAAAGTGACAAAAGTATGAATTTCTTTGTAATGAATATTTTTAAATGTTTAAAAATATGAAATAAATTTGAAAAATATGTTAAAATGTTTTAAAATAGATTTGAATTGAAAAATATGAGTTTTGGAATATTAGAAAAGTTGTTTTAAATCTAATGAGTTTTTAAGCACTTTTTGCAACACTTTTCTGCTACTGTTTCAACAACTTTAGAAATGAAGTTTTAAACTTAACGATTATTTTCCAAAAAATTTATAAGTAATTTAAAATAAATAATTAATTGTTTTAAGATGATTTGAGTATTTTATAATTTATTTAAAAAGTGGTTTAAATAATGATTTACAGAAAAGTCGTTAAAAATCACGTGATTTAACCTTGGCTCTAAAAGCCGACGAGTAGATTTAATTTTTTCTATTAGTAAGATCCGGATGTGAGGTGCTTAAACTAAAGAGATGTTTAGGAGCAATCGGTTCCCTGGCTCACTTGGCCTCTTCCTTAGGAAATGGATAGATAAGGTCGAAATGTCGGAAACGAGTTAAGTGTAAAAGTTTAAAATTTCCAAATTTAAATACTCATAAGTTACTTTATAAGAATGACTTGATTAATTTAAAAAGGAAGGTTGAAATGATTCCATATTTACTAAAATAATATTTTTGGGATATATATCTCTCGAAGATATTTTGATAAAGAAAAGAATGAATCTACTTATAATTATCATTTTTATCGATGATTGGATTTCGAAGAAACCAGGACCGGATTTGATTTGGCACTTACGCCTCATGTTAGGGTATGATCCATCAGTTGGACTGTGAAGCATGACACATTGTTCTCACTTTCTGTTTGGTGGTGTGCAAGAGACTCTTACACCTACATGTCTCTAATATAAAGGATGGTTGTTAGTCGCAAGGCTGGGTGTAAAATCAGATTTGAGGTACCAGTGTATACCATGGTGGTGTTAGGATGATTGAAAAGCCTATTGGTCGTTGCTGTTGACGGTTGAAAAGCCTAGACCATCACATTTGATATCAAAGTTGAAGGTTAAGCGAGAACCTTAGTTTTGGTGTGGTATTACTCATTAGGGATAGGGTTAGTAATACATTACCCTAAAGGATTCGGTAGACAATTTCTTTTAGGAAAGGTTTAAGGAAGTCTTGGGTGAGCAGTACATGCCAGCATCCAAAAAATCTCATCTTTATAGATGCTTGGATCCAAAGCTGGATGAAATGACTGTTGAGGAGTATGCAAATAAGTTCAATGAATTATCTTGTTTAGGCCAGGTTTGATTGACATGCCTTTGAAGAAAAATGAGAAGTTTATTTTCGGGATAAATGAGAAGTAGCATATTAGGATGACTGCCCGTGTAAAAGGGTCATTTATAGAATTGGTGGATATAGTATTTTGTTACAAAACATTGGATAAGAAGAATCCGGTGGTAACTCAGACTAATAACGACAATAACTAGAAAAAGATGAAGTTTAAAAAAATTGGCAAGAAGCCGCGGCAAGGAAAATCCAGGGAAGGATCTCAAGAGAAACGCTTTAAGGATTACACTTGTAACAATTGTAAGCGGAAGGGCCATATTGCAAAGAATTGTAGGAGTCCAAAATTATAGAATTCTGTCTCTCCTATGGTTTAGAATAGTCTCTATTATAATTGTCATCAGCCAGGGCACATGATAAAGGATTGTCTAATAATAAGGAGGGGAGAGCAAGCCAAAGTTTACGCTATAAAGGATGAACCTTCAACCTCTCAGGATGTGAAGAGAAAAAGAGTTTTGGAAGGTAATATTTTTATCAAAGATGTTTTAGTTAGAGTATTATTTGATACAGGAGCTTCTAATAGTTTTATTGCTAAAGAAATCGTAGATGAATTAAAACTTAAATATAAATTAGTTGATACCCCTATCTGTGCTACAAATCCTATAGGTGGTACTACTAACCTTTGTATGTGTTGTGAAAGAGACCAAATTTCTCACTCTTCACATAAATTCCCTTTTTTCATATTTGTCTTAGATTTTATTGGATTTGAAATTTTACTCAGTATGGATTGGTTGACTAAGCAAGAAGCTATTGTAGATTGTATAAAAAGAATGGTTCTAGTAAATACGAAATTAGGGAAGTTTATTGAAATAACTTGTGAAGATCCTAGTCCAAGGAGGGATAGTTTTCTTTATGCCATAGATTCATCCTAGAAGGAACTTGAAATGATACCTATTATTAAAGAATTCCTAAACGTTTTTAAAGAAGTAAATAATTTACCGCCACATTCGAAAATCGAGTTTCGTATTGACTTTATTTTTGGTGCAAGGTTGGTTGAACAACATGATCGAGGATGGCCCCAAAGGAGAGGGATGAGCTGAACCCAGGAACAATTAAAGAAAGGGTTGATAAGACCTAGTCGTTCAAGTTGGGGATCAGTCGTAGTTTTTGTTGCTAAGTTAGATGTATCTTTAAGGTTGTGTGCAGATTACTGAGATATAAATAAACAAATGATTAGAACAAGTGTCCTCTACCCCGAATAGATGACTTATTTGATCAGTTACATGGTGCTCGAGTATTCTTAAAAATGGATCAAGGCACGGTATTCCATCAACTAAGGATCGTTGAAGAATGCTTCCATCTAACTGCATTTAAATGTCCAAATACTTTCTTTATGTGGTTGGTTAAGCCTTTTGGACTGATCAATGCACCCACTTATTTTGTAGTATGAATAGAGTATCTAGAGATGCACTCAATAAATTCATGTTAGTCTTTATCGATGATATCCATATCTATTCTAAGAAAGAAGAGGAACAGAAAAGACATCGAGAAATTGTGTTGGATATATTGAGAAATAATATGCTTAAATCCAAATTATCAAAATGCCATTTTTGGAAGAAGGAGGTAAGATTCCTTGGACATATATTGTCAAGGGACGGGATTGCAGTAAATCTTATAAAGGTTGCAGCTGTTCTAAATTAGAAGTAGCCACAAACTCCTAACGAAATTCACAGCTTCTTAGGTTTGGTAGGGTATAACATAAGATTCCTTCAAGACTTCTCAAAGATTGTCTATCACCTAATGGAGAATGCTAAATTTATATGGACTCCTAAATATGAAGAAGCATTTTAAGAACTCAAAAGGAGGCTAACAACCGCTCCAGTTCTAGCAGTTATAAATGGAAATAGTGGATTAACCGTTTATACAGATGCTTATGGAGAAGGAGTTGGTGTAGTTCTAATGCAGGAAGGAAAGGTGATCGCGTATGCAAGTAGACAGCTAAAGACTCATGAAAAGAATTATGCAATATACGACTTAGAGTTATTAGCAGTGACGTTTACATTAAAAATATGGAGGCATTATTTACCGATTAAAATTTTTTCATAGTTTATTTTAATAAAACTTTGAATTAACCTTACTGAATAAAATTCCCTCTTCTATTAAGTGAAAAGTTTGAGCTCTTTACAGATCATAAATCTTTGAAATATCTTTTCACTTAGAAAGATTTAAACATGAGGCAGCATTGTTGGATAGAATTTCTTGTATCTTATGATCTAGATATTTTATATACGTTAGGGAAAGCTAACGTAGTAGCAAACGCGTTGAGTAGGAAGAATGCTGTTATTTCTTATTTGGTAGCAACTCCAACCCTTCTGGAAAGAATTACCAACAAGCAAAAAGAAGATTGATTCCTAAAGGAGATTATTAAAAATATATATGAAGGGCAGAATTCAAGCTTCGAAATAGATAGCCGTGGAGTATTATGGTTAAATGGAGAATTTGTTTTCCAGATATGAAAATTCTTAGGCAGAAGGTGCTAGCTGAATGCCACAAATCCAAACTTAACATTCATCTTGGAGTTAACAAAATGTACAAAGACATGAAAGCACATTTTGGTGAAGAAGTATGAAAAGGGACATATCAATTTATGCTAGCCAATTCATAAATTATCAACAAATTAAGAGCGACCAACAGAAAATTATAGGATTATTTCAACCTTTTTAGATTCCAACTTGGAAGTGGGATCAAATAACAATGGATTTCATTGATGGATTGCCTCGAACGAGGAAGTGAAACGAAGGCATTTGGGTCATCATAGACCGATTAACTAAAAGTTCACACTTCATTCCAGTTAAGCCAACAAGGACCACTGCAAGCCTTGTAGAGATATATATGAAAGAGATTGTCCAATTGCATGGAGTTCCAACAGTATAGTAACCGGTCGAGATCCAATCTTTAATGGTCTTTTTGGGAAGCATTGCAGACAGCTTTGGGAATGAAGCTGAGTATAAGCACAGTATATCATCCCAAATTAACGGACAGATGGAAAGAGTCAATAGTGTTTTGGAAGATCTTCAAAAAGCATGTATTGTAGACTTTGGGCGCTAATGGGATAATCATTTGCATTTAGTAGAGTTCCCCTATAACAAAAGCTATCAAGCTAGTATCGGCATGGCACCGCTTGAAGCTCTATATGGTCGTCCATGCAAGTCACCAGCATGTTGGATCAAGATCGGAGATCGGTTAATACTTCATCTTGATATGATACGAGGAGCATCAAAAAAGGTTTATATGATTAGAAAGAAGCTAAAGGAAGCTCAAAGCAGACATAAGAGTAATGCAGACCAAAGGTGTAGAAATCTAGAATTCTTAGTTGGAGATTTAATCTTTTTGAATGTCTCTTCGATGAGAGGAGTGGCGAGGTTTGGAAGGGCCGGGAAGTTAGCACTTTGATAAATTGGACATTTTCCCATCCTTTAATGAATTGGCCAACTAGCTTATCGAGTGCAATTTCCAGAAAGGTTGTTAGGAGTGCATAACTTTTTTCATGTATCTCATTTGCGGAAACTTATGCATGACCCAGAGCAAACCATAGAAACGACTGCTTAGGAAGACTTAGAGGTGGAACCAAATTTGGTAGTTATTAAATAACCTGTTTAAATCGTTGATCATTACGAGAAACGATTAAGGAGGAAGATGGTAAGGCTAGTAAAAGTTCAATGGGGTGGAGATGTTGAGGATTGTACTTGGAAAACGGAGGATAGAATGAGCAAGGCATATCTTGAGTTAAGTATTAATATATAGACCGTATAAATTGTATCGTAATAGTGAACTCACCTCCTATGGTGTAGTCACTTATTCATACTCATATATATATTCCATCTTATTGAATATATTTCCTTTTGAGCCACTTTCTCCTTATCGAAATTTCAAGGACGAAATTCTTTTAAGGAGGAGAGAATGTAATGTCTAGAATTTGAGAACTCTAATATATGATATTTAAATTTATTATAAATATAAAATATATAAGATTTTATAATTTAAATAATATTAGATAGGATTTGGAGATAGGAATTTACACAAACATAAGAACCATTGCTTATATCGGTAAAAGTGACAAAGTTTGATTTCAGAAAAGTAAGTTTGAACGGTTAGATAAATTATTTTAATCATTTTAATAATGTTTTTTGTTTTTAATAATAATATACAAATTTATTTTCAAGTTTATTTACATAAATAAATAGTTTAACAAAATGTTAAAATGTGACCGTAAAATGTTTTGTCAAAAATCAATGTTATGTCAAACAAAAGTTGTCGCAATGTTGTTGCACCTTTATTTTCATATATATGTACATATATTTATATAAGGTAACTATTAAATAATTCAATAAACAAAATTAATTTTCCTAAACAAGTTTAGAAATTTTTAGAAATCATTAACAAAAAGCAAGCACCAAAAGACAAATGTGTCAGTATCAAGACTAAACAAATATCTTATTTTATTTACTTAATACCTAAGTGATTAAGATATAAAATAGAGATGTGAAAGGTAATGTTAATGTTGAAAAATATAGTTTAACTAAAGATGGAGTAAAGGGCATTTTGGTCATTTTACATAATTATATTTTGTTTCAAACTTTTTCCTATAAATACTCACCCACTTCTTCACTTTTTTTCACACTTCTTCTTCTCCATTGCCAAGCTTCCACTCTTCATTTTCTTGGCTTTCCACCTTAATTAAATAATGCAAAAATCCAACCCAAAAATTTATAAACACAAATATCAGTTCGAACAATGCGAAACCACACCCAAACCCCCTCTTCCCCTCCACCCAACCCAAGGCCAATCCCTCCTCTTCCCCTACCCAAGGCCGTGACCACCATCTCCCACTCCAAGCCTAAGTCAAACCATTTAGAGAAGAGCGTGCAAGAATTCGTGAGCTAAAAATTTCGAGTAGGGAGCTATAGCCGATTCTCCGATTGATAACCAAAACAAAAGTGAGAACTCCTAATTACTATATATATATATATGGATTCGATGATGTGATATGCTTGTATGGATGTTTTTTATGATTTTTATCATCGTATATTATTTATCTCATGTGAATGTTTGAACAAGTCACGATATACATGTCGTTATTTCACATGAAAAACACTTTTCGAATGAATGAAAAAGTAGTATGAAATCGTTTAATACCTTTTAAAATGATTGAAAATGTTATAGAAATGTTTCATAAACGTATAAACATGTTTCAAAAAGTTTTAAATGAAAACCAAAAAATGAGTCAAAACTAGGTGTGCCGCATAACAGTAGTTCGCAATTTCACGCCAAAGAATTCAAATGAATATACGAAATGGAATTTGGCTAAAAATTCTTCGAGATAAGAATTTTCCATAGTATTACATCTAGAGTTTTAAAATGAAGAAAGAAAATCAAGATTTCATCTTGTAGATTTTGAAATATGTCCAAATTACATTTTCAGAAAAATTGCATTTTAGTAGTAAAGCGACCAAAGAATGAAATTCTTTGTAATGAATATTTTTAAATGTTTAAAATTATGAAATAAATTTTATAAATATATTAAAATATTTTAAAACAGATTTGAATTGAAAAATATGGATTTTCAAATAATAGAAAAGTTGTTTTTAATCAAATCAGTTTTTGAGCACATTCCGATGCACTTCTCTGTTACCATTTAAAAAACTTTAGAAATGAAGTTTTAATCTTAACGATTCTTTTCCAAATCAATTTTAAATGATTTCAAATAAATAATTAAGTGTTTTAAAGATGATTTTAGTATTTTATAATTTATTTAGAAAGGGGTTTAAATAAATGATTTAAAGAAAAGCTATCAAAAGTCAAGTGATTAAATCTCGGCTCTAAAAGCCGACGAGTAGACTGGATTTTTTCTATTCATGAGAACCGAACGTGAGGTAATTAAACTAAGGAGATGTTCAAGAGCAACCCGTTCCTTGGATCACCTGGCCTCTTCCTTGGGTGAGGGATAAATAAGGTTGAAATGTTGGAATCGAGTTCAGCGTAAAGTTTAAAATTTCCAAATTTAAATACTCATAAATGACTTGATAAATTTAAAAAGGAAGGTTGAAATGATTCCATATTTATTATAAGAATATTTTTAAGATATATATCTCTCGAAGATATTTTGATAAAGAAAAGAGTGAATCAAACAACAATCATCTACTTATAAACATCATTTTTATTGATGATGGGATTTCGAATGGTTGGATTTTGTAAATCCCTATCTGAAAACCACTTCAAATCAATTTATGTTACGAAGTCAAACATGATTAGATAAAAGTATTGAAGATGAAGATATTCATATGTAGGGAGCTTGCCACTAGTCCCTCGAGGTGAAATTTACCTTATCATATATTTATGGTGGCAAGTAGTGCTCCACTATGAAAATCTTCGAATTGCAAGGACTAATCGCTACTGATCCTAGGGTGATTTCCAAAATAGGATACAGTAGGAGGAGTGCCTTCGGTTTTCTTTAATCCTAGAATGAATTTGTATGGACAAATGTCTAACATTGCATTTTCAAATCACATTAATTGAACTCTATGAATATATTTCTGCTTGGTGGCAGAGAAGGCAACTTCTCTTAGCTTGACACCCTATCCTGAGACATACGAGCTCAAGAGTTATCAATTGTACAAATCAGTTGTGTGAGTATGGAATGGAAATATGGCATTCAAAGAGGAAAAATGATGTGCTATGTGAAAGTTAATTGTTACCTTATGCCTTACACCTAAAAATGGCCGAAACAGGGTAGATGCCGCAAGGCTATGTGGTTCACAACCGTTAAGGCATGATCACCCATTCTAGATATATTTCTACCTGCTATAACGTTTAGTTTCAAATTATTGTTGTATATGCTAAGAGACATCTCAGATAGGTCAGTAACGACCGGGATGATGACATATTCAGCACTATTTAAGTGTAGAGGTAGGCTGGTCTTATGTTGGTAGAGGTGCAGATGTTCTAAAGCCTTGATACATTCTTCTAGAGATGAACTGCCGGAAGGTAGTCCTTCACCTAATCATTTATATGGAAATGCGTCCTTAGTAAGTACTTTCCATTTTGTTTGTAGAACCCACTTTGCGGCTAATATGCTGGAATTTTGATCAATGTTACAATTGTGGCTAAGATTAATAAGTTTACTTGCAAATGTTTTCAACGAAATGTCATTAAACATAATATCCCTTACTTTTTACCTAAAAATGTTTTGGTTATTATAAAGTAAATACATGTTTCGTGTTTATGTGCAACGTGGTCGTATGAGATACCTTTTTGTTTTCAATCCTCATATTTTGAGTTCTCACACCAGTCACATGATCGACCCAGAGTTTTTTTGTTTTCCATCTAAACTCTGGGTGCCCTATTTTTCTGAGCAGCCAAGTAGTTAGGATCGTGTTAGGAGCATTTTGGTGAAGCAATTCTAGAGGAGTTTCTAGAGCATAAAGCTGGAGCATCTGATGTGGATATCTATCTATCTTTTATTTTCCGCTGTGTCTAGTTGTTTGGACGATCAAGTGTGAGCGTAAGCAGTTATAACTGTTCCTAGCTATGTTAGTTCATACCATAACTTTGATGCACCCTAATGAGAGTGGTTGTAGGCACTATCTATTTAATTAATCAAAATGTGAGAATTTTTGTTTTTATCTTTTACTTTTACTTCAGTATATCCCTGATAATTTGCCTCCCTGGCACTTAAATTTATGGTACGTGAATACAATGCATGTGTTAGTGTCGATTTCCAAGTGTTAAGAAGACTGGTCATCACGGGCCGCGTCTAAACTAAGCCACTCTGCTCCTTTCCTTCCTTCGGTACTCTTTGAAAGGAAATTTAAGCAAACATGCCCTCTATAGTTTTTCCATCTTCTTTATTTCTGCCTCATAGACAACCCCATAGAGTTCATCACCATATTTGAAGGATTGTTGTAGTTTATTAAACTTTAATTCGGCAGACCTCAACCCTCGCGTGCAACTTAACATTACATTGATATTGATGATCCAGCGCATCTTCGGTCTCTTTAAGCTCCGTCAAGGCCTCCTTCAAGTCCTTTTCAAGCCTTTCATTGGTAAGTGTCGGATGGATATTCTCCTTTTCCAAGGCTACAGTAGGAGTTATGGCTGCAACCTCAAACTCGGGCACACAAGTGTTAACTGGGCCTTGAATGATGGGCACCAAAGATACGTCAGAGTCAAAAGATCCAGTAAACACAGATGGAGACTCATGGGAATCGACCTAGTTGGTAGTAAATAAAATTTGATTCAAAGGAAATAAAGATCGATAAGGTTAAAACTAAATAAAAACATATATCATAAAGAACATTATTATGTGGTAAGTCCACTAAATCCCTATATAGGAGATAATAATAAGTAGCACTCAATCCCAATGTAAATTTATAAGCCTATGATTAAACCACTCCAAGCGAGGACTATTGGGTGGGAAAAAAGCCACTTTTCAAAGTATACTACCATCAGTGCACTACAATAAAACCAAACGCCCCATTCTCCTTAACTATCCAATCAATCTTGGAGTGAAACCCTTGGGTTTCCTATTTAAGTTGCGTAAATGACCCATTTAATTCTTTCTCATACCTAAAAATTGTCGTTGCATTAAGGCCAAGATGATCTATGGTTCGAATTTGGAGTTTGTTTGCACTTTCCTTCAAAAGTTTAGTAATTTTAACTTCCTCATAAGACTATAAATGAAGATGACATGGTCATTAATAGGACGGTAACAAAACAAAATAAAAGAGAAGAAATTAACTATAAAAATAGAAAACAAACCAGTTTTTATTACATGTTAAAAAATTTAAGATCGTATACAAAAGTTAGGTAATTACACTTGGGAATCTGAAGCTTCCTTAGAAACTGCATCCTCATTTAGTTGCAAAGAAACAAAACAGGAAGCATTCTTTACCGTTAGTTCATAGCCCACTAGGCACTATAGTAGGTAAGTGCATCGTTAATCCTATCACGATTCTCTAAGAAGCTAAGATTGACCTTGGTAGAGAAATACATCATGCTAAGGCATATATCTGGTAAACCACACTGTAAGTGATTCATGAAAGCTTTTCCCTGGACATCGCCAGTCCCTTCTCCTTCTCCTTTAGCTTATGAGCCTTCAATGCTGAAGCCTTTTTCGCAACCTTCCCGCCTTCTCAGCCTCGACGTGATACGCCTTAAGTTCTTCTTCAACCTTAGTCTTATTGGAAGCATCCACAACAAGGTCTATCTCAAGATTAGAAATATGGGCGATGGCCATAACTTAATCTTCCTCCCCTTATTTCGAACCTTAATCACTAAGGTCCTGGCCTAAAAAAAGAGGAATAATCATCAAATAAGGTGGGTCAACCATCATAAAGTAAAAAAAAAGAAGGAATGCTTTTGCAAGTCCATGCCCACTCTATTTAGGCAGCTAGGTCAGAGAAAGGGAGTGTAGGAAGTGGAAGAGAAAAAGTGGAAGGAGAGGTAAAAGTGAGGCGGGAAAGGTTATCCTGAGCGACTTGCCCTAATCTCTTAACAAGGACTCTTACACCACTTTCATGTAGAAGAAGATAGCAGGTGCGGTAATCAAGGAGAGACTGTAAAGTTGGGATAAGAAGAGCCTTTGAAGAAAGGAAAGGTGGTGGGTGTAGTAGGCTTCTTGAATGGTTGGTTAGAGGCATTTCTCCATCAGGTCCCCTTTCCCGAATCTTCTTCTTTACCTATTTCTTAGACTTGAGAAATGCATTGATAGGGTCGCCAGTCATTTTACCTATATATAAGAAAAATATGAAGATCAATAAACATCTTTACAAGGGCCAGGACCATAAGTAACAATTCTTTAATTAGTTTTTAGGAAATTATACCCCTAGGCTCATCCAAAAGTAAAGGAAACTTAAAAATGGAATAGGAGAAGTTGTGGTTTGGGTGTAGAAAGTTATGCTTTTCTAGCATCAAATCAGTAAAAAAAATATTTTCATTTTTCTCTCAGCTCCACCTAAACTAAAGATGTGGTTCTTAGAGAACTAATCAACTCAACAGCCTGATCAGAAAAAAATAGGTTAATTAGGACATGGACGGAAGGAAGAGGAAAGGTATCAAAATTCTACATAAAGAAGTATTGATCAATTCATCTCTGGGTATTGCAAGGAACAGATGCGAGGATCGATTTTTGGCTTGGGTACAATAAAATCTAGCATCACCTCTGAAGCATTTTTGTTAAGTTCAAATAGAAATCGAAGCTCGTCACAAGTAGGAGGAGAACCATTCTCCACAGGAAGAATTAAAGTGGCAATCATAGGGAATAAGAAAGGGGGAACATTTAATAGGGGCTAGTTAAATAGCGGCTAGCCACACATGAAGGAGCCAATTCGGGAATATATAAAGTCAACACCATATATGTTCAGGAGTAATAAAGAAAAGCCCATTGGGAGGAGTATGGATATGCTTATGAGACTTTGGAACTCTAGCCTCGTAATCCTTGAATCAAAATGGTTCAACACACTCGCGATGTCTCCGCTTGGGTTTGTATTATATTATAAGGATAATTGAGAGAAAAAAGAGCATGCAGTATCAAAAACCTAGTGGAAATTACCAATTACTATCAAAGAGTAAAAGGACTACAGAAGGAAGAAGATCCTTACTTCAGTCCGAAAGAGAAATAAAACTTGGAAGAAATTGGATTAGCAACTACTTTTATTTTTTCTATTTAGGAAAGCACACAAAAGAACAAAGAAGAAGAATAAGGAAGAAATATACTTACCTTGGAAAAATCACAGCCACACAATCAAAATGATGAAAAAAAAATCTCAAATATCAACTGACTAATGATAAGAAAGATAAGTGCAAGAAATAAGATGATTTCATAGGAAATGAAAAGATGGGTTTTATAGCTATTCAGAGGGTTAGCCGATAAATGGGAGACACATGTGCTTGGGCATTGTAAACAACTACAAAGTCTTTTTCCCTTTTTGAAAAGAACCGATAAAAGAAGTCAGAAGTGATAGGTTGTTGGAAAGTATGAGAATAGAGGCATGTTCACATACATCTACGATCGCTATAGACTTAGGGGGCAGTGTTACACCTATATTATCCATAGTATTGTCAAAGGAGGCTTGATACAAATACCGAACCGGAAGATCTACTCTCACAATTTGAGTTAGGGGAAAAAGTAGAAAGCAAAGTCTAGAAGATACCGCACTAAGAGAATGTGATGTTGCCAAAAGACATAGAAACTGCACCAATTCATTCAACACAACGTTAGCAATATAACTTGAAACGGCTACAAGCACATCCCTTTTAAGCGATTATATGCAAATAGGGATGTATTACACTTGTAAATTGACGTGTGAAAATAACATGTATGTGCCTCAATTATATGTCAAAAGACTATGGGAATGTGCCTCCATTTGACATAGAAATAATAGAACAACCCCACAATACTACATCAACATCAGATTAATATGCAGAAATGCATTGCCTCCCAATGTGACCGGCACAAAGACCCAAGGGGAGAGGCGAATGGAAAAGACTACACCACAACCAAGGGGTCCTATCTTCATCTCTTAATATCATTAAGCTTGGTTCAAACATAAAAGACAATGTTGCAACATCCGCAATGTTAAGTGCATCTTAGAACAAGTTCAAGCAAAGTAATCACCCTCCAAGACAGCAATGCGATCGTTTCTACAAGGCATGCAACTCAACTCCAGCTACCCCAATGCAGTACTGCATAAACATAATGGATCAAATTGTGTAATACAACTTTAAAAGCATCGATGCAGCACAAGCACTGTAAAACACCTCTACCTAGGGCAGAACAAAGGTACGACTCTCAACAAAAAGCAGTTCATAAGCCGGTTTCCCTCAGGAATAAGAAACACATAACCCATTCAAATTTGATTTTTTCACTTCACTTCAAGCATTCCCTCTTAAATTTCGAACTTCCCTCCAACATTTGAAATCTAATCACTTAAGTATCCTATTACCCCACCGAAAGCCATATCAGTAATCCATGCATGTTGGAACGCGAGATGAATGCTCAACACGTAGCGCAACTCAACGACAGAAATGAAAGGTGCAAAAGAGTAACATTGGCAATCTGCATAAACCATTGTTTACTATAAGTAATTAACACTTTAGCAGGGAGGGGGATATTTTTCTTTTAACCCTTTTAGGCACACAAAAAGGGAAAAGAGAAAAATGTGATATTTTGCCCGTGGATGTAGAATTCCTTAACATTCAAATCGCATGAACTCTTTGTGTCATTTTTATTATTTCTCATACTTGATTTTGCAGCTTTTACTATTTATGTCAACCATGAATCTGAGATGAAGATTTGATTCCTTATAACTTGAATAATTCATATTACCATGATGTAAGTATTAAAATATTATTTTCATTCCTCTTTAAGGCAAGATTAATACCACTTAATTTTGCTGATTCATAATCAAGGAAGAATCCAGTGCCATGTTTACTTCGAAAAAATATTGAGGTGCCGTTGAGATGAAAAATCTCACCAACAAGGTCAAAAAATCCATATTCAATAAAGCATGTAACCTCCTCATCAACCAAAGGATACCTGCGACAATCCACTATTTTTAACATATGTAATAGCAAACACCGTCAAAATACGCCTACACATTACACTCAGACATTAAAAATACTGAACCGTGATTTTTATAACTTGAAATCTAAAATCAATATAGGAAGAAGGAGAAAAACCTTACAGCAGAATAAAAATATACATATTCGCAATATAGTCATCTTAAATTATCACTACATCAAATCATATATATTTTTTAAATTCATTATTCATCACTAAATAAAGAGAGATCTATCCATGATACAAAACTAATATGCCAAGTTAACATCCTATCTTTAGACTTTTTCCCTTTCTCTGCTCCTACCTTCGACTCCATAAAAACAATGTTCAACTATGTATGGACTATGCCTAACCTTATATGCTCCGGCTATTGGCTCGAGGGCTATTGCATAGAAAAAGACAACCTATGTACATTTTTGGAGATCAAGCCTACGAAATTCTATTTTCCGCTCTTCTCCTGTAATAACCAATAAATTAATGGGCCTAAATTTCGACAATAATCGAAACTAAAGTCCATCAAAGCACAGGTCATTGGATTTGGCACCTGTAAATAAGTATAAGCATTATCAGAGATTAATAAAAGTCTAAACTCACTGCAAAAACAATAATAGGATAAGAATACTGTGTATGACTACTACCTTGGAATTAATGGCATTTCATGGATAGTAGATTTTCACATTAGCATCGAGCATGAGAGGAAGAAGACTCTCTAACAGCAAAGCACATCCAGCTATAGTGACATGTTCCTCTTATATCATGTGAGTTGTAATGAGGAGGGGGTTAAAACAATATTTTGGTAATTGGAAATATAAATTGTCCATAACATAAACTTATACTGGTTGGTTTCCATTTAATTGTTATGTCCATTAAGGTTGGTAATTTTAATCTAACATTGCATTGCATACACGATTACTCCTTTCCAAAGGTACAAAATACTAAAGAAGCCTTATTGACCACCCAATACTTCTAAACCAATTTGCCACTTAATACTTCCAAATATGAAGAGAGCTTCTATAATACTTTTAAAAAGATAAATAGGCAGACTCTGCCATTTAAGACCTTAGTCAAGATAGACCTCATCATTTAATACCTATTCCTAAGGTGGTTCCCTAACAATGTTGTAAACGGTTGGTGGGTTCTAGCTACAAAACCTCTAACCACTATTTAAGGCTTTCGACATTTAATGTCCAACTATTACTGCATCAATCATTGATAAAATCGTGCCATGTAACAAACAACACCCAAGCCACTTGATATCTTTTATTGCAAAATAGGCAGATTCTGGTTATTTAAGACCTTAATTAAGGCAGACCCCATCATTTAAGGCCTATTTCCAAGACATAATCTTCAATAATACTATCGTTATTGCGGCTTTAGCAATGTGAGAAACTCTACCTATGCCACTTAATACTTTCGAGTGGGAAATAGGCAGGCTCTGGTCATTTAAGACCTTAATTAAGGAAGACCCCATCATTTAAGACCTATTTCTAAAAGCATGGCCCTCATTGGTACTATTTAGCTATCATTGCTCGAAAATCTCATTGTGCAACTTAATACTTATTTTATAGAAAAGAAGAGGTCCCAATGGCCACTTAAAACCCCAAACCTGAAGCAAATTCTTTTCGAGACATCCACTATTACTCTTTAATTATAAATATGGCATCTCAATATGTTACTTCTTTCAATAGGGAGGCAGACCCTACAACCACTTGAGACCATAACAGTGAAACAAACCATTAAAGATATCCTTATTTATTTATTTGGAATCTCACTAGGTTATTTAATACTTCCATTTAGGAGAGATGCGGACCCTTCCGCCACTTAAAACCTCAAACCAGAAGCGAACCCCTATGGACATATCCCTCACCACTCCTAAATCCAAACTTGGTCCGTATAATACTTTCCAATTAGAAAAGCAAGCTCAATCTCTCACTTTGTCATGGGTCATATGGTTAGTGATATCTCACAACAGCAATAAGTGCATCCGACTACTGGTAGCCTCAAAGTGAAGGGAAATCTTCCGTCAAGTGAATCTATTAACCTTGCATCCGTAACCTACTAAGTCCAACTAACCATCCTAAGTCTTTAATTATATTATATTAGGTAGATATTGGAATTAGCTTACTAATTCCCTTTTTATTTAAGGTAATAAGATTTACCTTAAATATTTTTCTACGCCTAAATTCCTGTTTAATGCTCATAAATGTCAATTTGTCGATAAAATCCTAACGAACATTTCTTAAGACCTTTATGTATGATTACTAATTTCAAAACCTTTTATATCCATTGCATTTTTACTAGTCCCGTTAATCCATTTACCTAATCAAATTATTGCAAATATCATATTTAATACCATTTATTGGAGTTACAACCTTTTAATTTCCTTTCTTATTAATTAATTTTCCTAAATGTGAATTACGTGTAAGTGTCATTATTAGATTTTTATTTAATTATTACAAGATCAATACATTACTTACAAATATTTATTTTTATCAAATATGTTCTAGTTATATACCTTCACTAGAATATTCTTTTCCATGTTAAATTGTCGGAATCATATCTAAAAAGATTATAAGATATAATTTTCATAACTTAGTCCAAAACAAAAGATTTAACTTTAAAAGATTGCATTGTTTGAAATTACAAGAATAATCATTTCTTTTTATTACTGAAATAGACAGTGTAAACTACAATGAATTCATACTTTATACATCTATTTTTCTTCATATTTGCATCTATTCCTTGTTAGATCAAACGCTGTATTTTCCTAAAAGGAAAAGAAATCAAATTAATTTACAAATATCAAATAAATTTAAATTCCAGCAATTCCGAACATTGAGAAGTTTACATTCCAACAAGATTAAGGTAATAATCCAAATTTATAACATTATTATACAACCTATTTTGGATCTGGAATAAATTTCTTTCAAATAAATATACTTTTGGGACTGCTTTCCAAATCAGGTTGTAAACAATTCTAAATCAATTCATAAACAAGAATATGTAGTCTGTTATCCCAACTTTTGGCAAAGCTGAGATACCCGAAAATTAGCTGAAAATCAATGATTACTATTCTTGAATATCAACTGTGCATTGCAGGATAACCATGGATATCGATGAATTTTGTTCGAGTCCAGATCGAGCCGCAATTGACAAGACATGACGATCAAAGCTGTAGAATCCAGCGTTTCAAATCTCAAGTCAATCCGAGCTCGTATGTGCAAGATATGATCGATTCAATCTAAGAAAAGGCCTTAGTTTCGTATCCATCCTCACGCTCCAATTCGAACCGATCTCTTTCGTATCGATCACGTTTGAATCCATCGGGATGCCTCAGTTCGACTCGATCACGTTCGAACCCATCGGCTTCCCCTACTTCGTATCCATCACGGAAGTCCCTCTTGGAAACCGTCTAGGCATAACATTTCGTAACCATCGATTGTCATTAGTTCGTATCCATTGGTGCAACTACTATTCGAATCCATAAGCATGGCCTTACTTCGAATCCATTGTCCTCGTATCGATCAGAGGCGCAAGTCCCTCGCATCCATCTATCTCGAGTTCATCAGGTGGCTTCGTATCCATCAGAAAGTTTCACTTCGCATCCATCAGAAATCTTTGTTCGAGTCCATGAACAACTACCTGTTCGTATCCACCAAGTCAACTAGCTTGGATGACGTGTCATTCCACGATGCGAAGTAGGCGAGATCTAAGGAATCGAAGCGTTTAACTCGGAGAGAAGACCGGGTCGACTCGAAGGACGCGCGCCACCTCATCACAGAACCACGTGAGCGGATGGAGTCGAAGGCATCGATTCGAAGCCATGGATTCGAACCAGACAGCCACACGAAGAATACAATTTTGAATCGACCATATCTCGAGATCCATAAGTCCAAATGCCACGAAATTTTCACAGAAGCTTCCATACATGTTGAAGAATGTCCACACCAAATTTCACCTCGACTGGATGATTTTCTGATCGATTCGAATGGAGTTCGAATCGATCCCAAAGTGACCCCAAATTTCCTGAGGCCGGGCATGTGGGCCCCCTCACGTGCCAGAAGTGGTCTCCCGAATTTTCAGCGAAATATCAGCATCCTACGCCTATAAATAGAGCCCCTGGCCCTACATAAAAAGGATCTTTGGACTCTCAAGTGCCCAGACTCTGCCGGATCGAGATCTACTTCCTTCCATAGCTGATTTAGCCAAAATTCAATCATTGTAACTGCTGCAATCACTTGTAACCAGCAAAGAACATCAATAAAAGTTAAAACCCTTGAAGTGGACGTAGGCCGGAGATAGCCGAACCACTATAAATCATGTGTCCTTGTTCATAACTTCTGTATTGCTGCGTGTTGCTTGCTTAGATCTGTGATTTGTGTTTTAATATTGTTGATTTGTATTCATACACTGGTGCTTTCAAGATACTGGGGTTTGTGACCAATTTTGGTGCAAACACTTTGGTGCTTTCACTGAGAGGAACTAACACCCGCTACACTAGATTTAGAATTCAGATTTAAGAGCTTAAAGAATCCCGACTCAGTGACAATGACTCGACAAACAAGACAAAGAGCCGATCGAAGCCAACAAGGAGGAAGCCAAGAAGCATCCTCTGGAGCTGGAGAGGGGCAGGCTTCGATGTATATCACTAGAGATGAGATGGAGGCTATGGCTAATTCGATACGCGAAAGCATGATGAAGACTCACCAAGAGATGATGCAGAATTTTCTTGAGCAGATAAGGGCAGCGAATGTGCAGAACCTTGGGCCAACTACAGCGGCTGCAAGTACAGGACAAGGAGTCAGGATTGCGGAGGCCAATGAAGTTCAGGTTCAAGACCGTAGTGTAGGACCTGAAGGCAACCAACAAGGACTTAGGGGAAGACCCTCAGGATCAGATGGTGGAAGACCCATAGGTGAAGCTCAGCAAGCTGGAGTCAATGCTATTGTTACTTAGCCACATAAAGAGTATGTACCGGAGTTCCCTTAAAGACTTGGAGGGAAGGATAGAAACACGACAGGGGGGCAACCCCCGGATGGAGATGAAAGAATGATTGGTCTAGTGCGATGAATCATGAGAGGAGGATTGCAAGAAGTCAGCCGTAGTCCGTTCACTCTGAATATCAGGAATGCAAGGAATCCTCCGAAGTTCAAACTGCCTACGTTGGATCCTTATGACGGGAGTTCAGACCCAACGATGCATATTACCAGATACATCAGGCGCATAGAAGTGCTGGGGGCACCCGAGGAAGTGATGGCTCGATGCCTCCCTTTATACTTGTCAGATTTAGCTACGCTTTGGTTCAGACAACTGGATACTGGATCAATCGGGACATGGGGCGAGTTTGTAGATTGCTTCATGAGACAATTTAGGGTCCATGTGACGCGACCCAAGAGTGTGATGACTCTAGCTTCAATCAAGCAAAAGACCGAAGAGTCCATAAAGATTTCTTATTGCGATTCAATGCAACGGTAGCTTCTGTAGATCGCTCGGACCCATCGATGATTTTGATGGCGGCGGTAGCAGGAGTCGGGGAAGGCACCAAATTCAATGACTCTTTGGTGAGAGATACCCCACAAGATCTTGGAGAATTTTATCATGAAGCTGGAAGATTCATTCGGCTGGAAGAGTCACGAGCCGAGAGGAGAGAAATAAATGCTGTGCAGGGCGAAGGAACCGCCAGGGAACAGTCCGGAGCAGACAAAGGAAAGAGAAAGCAGGACGATGGACGTGATGGTCCTGATAAACGGAAGAAATTCCAAGAGCCTAGATTCAGACAGTACACGGATCTTGTAATGACCCGAAATTTTGACAGCACATTTTAATGAATATTTAATCTAATTTAAATTAAATATAAACTTGTCAATGTTTAAATTGATGAAATTTTGGATGTTTAACAGTTATGTATGTTTTATAAAAGAAAGTTTGATTTGAAAATTTAAAATTTAATACTTCAAAACTATTTAAAAACAAAATCTGACCTATTCAATAGAAATTAAATTAAAGTTTCATTATTTGATATTTGATAACATACATATGAATACAATTTTAGTTTTTTAAAATAATTAGTTTTTAAAATAAATAAACATGGAAATATTTAACATAAATATGGAAGTGTAAAACAATATAGATATAAACATTTAACACTAGTATAAAACAAAGTCAATTATAAGAATCTTTATACATTGCTTAATACACATATAAGTTGTACAGCAATTAAGTGTTGCATCCAGGAAAAAGATAATAATAATAATAAACTAAAAATCAAGGTAACCCAGTAATAAATATATATGTGCTTTGGTACAATTTATGGGTATAAGAACACAAAGTTTTACTTCCAATGAATAATGGAAGATCTGTAGCTTGTACAAACAAACAGGAAACTGAAACTTTTTTTTTACTTGAGAAATGAAGCTTAAGCATTTATTAGTTGTAAGCAAATAAGGAAAAACAGAGTTTTACTTCAAGTTAATAAAACAAGATGCTGTGTGCAACTTTGTGCTTCAGGAAAACAGAGTGAACTTAAATATAAAACAAGTCTCACTTCAAATATAATATAAAACAAAAAAAATCTGTAGCTTACTAAACAGGTTTGGCCGAGATAATGATACTGTCTTGTACAACACAAAGCAAACAACATAAATATCTATATACCAAAATCTCAACTGTCAGTAACAATTAATTAATTGCTGTCAAAATTAATAACATAAGCATTTATTAGCACAAATTTTTGTTCAAGCAAGTACTACAGCCGATCCCTGTGATAATTTCATTTAGCAGTGTATTCAAACTTGGTCAAACAAGTGAAAACTTGTACCATTTAACCTACAGCTGTTGTTCAAAGTCTTTTTATTTATATGCATCATGTTATTGTGTTGTCTACAAAAATTTAAGAAACAAACCTGAGAAACATATGTTTTGGCTTTGAAAACAAAATTTAATTTAACAGCAAAAGCAAAGGAAGAGTTCAGGGTAGATCAACTTTAGTTCCTTCATCATACTTTCTGTTCAACAGTTTTTGGTTGGTGAGTAAACTAATAAATTTCAACTTTAGTTTATATATTTGTTTATGATATGTGCTATATATATTTTAACTATCTGATCTGTGTATGTTGGTTTGATCTGAAAACTTTTACAGCTGTTCTTGATCAATGCTTCAAGTTTTTACAAAGTAAAGCAAATAAATTTACAAATCTTACTCATATAACTATTTAAATTTTGTATCGTGGGAATTTAAGTTTGTTTATATGAAAACAAAGACTGTAAAACATTTTGAAGTTAGACAGTATGATGTAAATACTGTTTTTCAATCTACAGGTAAACAAGAAATCAAAGTGAAAAACTCAAATGTTTAAATTTGAAATTTCAATAACATATTTAGATTTCATACCAGAAATTATGATTTTTAACATAGAAATTATGATTTTTATGCAAAAGTAATACGAGCAGTTTTGAAATGAAACAAAAATGTATTTTTGTAAATTTTGGAAGATAGAGTAATCTTTAATTCTTGAGATTTGGAATGAAGCAAGAATTAAGTTGTATCAACACTAGAAAAATAGTAAATTATTTTTCGAATGTAAGTATTTTGAGTTTGAATCTCAAATAGGGTTTTAGCTCACATTTTTTTTAGGCTCTGTAAATTATTGATTGCGGCATCATCATGAAACCGAGTGAAGCGCGACTGTAGGTGGAGCTAGGTGGAGGTGTAGACGACGTCTTGGTGAATTTTCATCACCTCTGGTGATGTGTGGTGGCTGCACGCGTGTTTGGTTCATCGGTGACGTTTTCGTTTGCTCGAGCTACAGGTCGTTTTTTTTTGCTTCGACTTGTAATTGAAATTTTTGGTTTCGAATTCATACGAGATGGTGATTTGTGGTTTGTGGGGATGGACGTGGGTCGCCGCAGGGGAGGCGAGCCACCGTGCACGTGCACGGTGGCGAGGTGATGGTCGATGTTCAAGGTGTTGTTGCGTGCTGTGTTTTTGGGTGTTTGCTTCGAGTCTGTCTTCGGGTTTGCCTGGGTATGATCACATGAGTGTTGTACTTAATTCAAACTTAACTGTAAAAAAAAAAAGAAGAAGAAGAAGAGAAGAACTGGAGAGAAGAAGAAAGGGAAGGGGAGAGTTATACGGGTTGGACGCGGGGAATCTCGGGTGTTTTCTCGAGTATGGTACGATTGCGTCTTGGTGCCTTCAAATGAACTAGTAGTGATTTTGTACAGGTTTATAGCTAAGTTAATTAAATATTTGTTAATTAAATTAAGCTAGTGTTTTAATTAAAGCTTGATTTAAGTAAATATATAAAGGAAAAAGCTTGTCAGTAAGTTGTTGGAATGTTGATTAAAATTTATACTTGAATTTTAAATTAATAACTTTAAGTTGAATTTGAAATAAAAATTTAATCCTAAGTTAAATCCATTAAAATCTTAAGAACGTAAGCTTATCATTAAAAAGTTAATTAGTGAATGGAAGTTAACATACGAGATTAATTAAAGATATTACACTTTAATTAAATTGGTAATTAAATTAATTTGTGATAATTAAATAATTAATTCATTTTAATGAGTAAATTATTAATTAACAATTAAGAATAAATTAATTAATTGAGTAACTGAGAAATAGTTAATGAATAAAAGTTAATTAGTTTAAATAATTAATTAAAGATGAGATGATTAATAATTAATGATTAACTAATTAAATAAATTGATCATTAATCAGCTAATTAATCAGTAATTAATTTACAGAATAAAATAGTTTATTCTTAAGCAGATAATTTAGTTAAATAAAACCAAACTGTTTGGTATGCATGGATAATCATGATTGATTGACTTTGATATCTGTTGATGATTTTTCTGTGATATGTTGTGATGTATTATGGATATCTGTGTTAACTGTATATGATTTATCTGATATATCTGTTATGTTAATTTCTGATATCTAATTGAACTGTTAAGTTAAATAGACAACTTGGCCCTTAAAATGGCGTTTGGATCCGATGAGACCGGGATCAGAAGAATCAATTTTCATTCTCCGAAAACCACATCGATCCAATTTAAACATTAGGTCGTGAATTCTGAAGTGAAGATCGAGATGGTGTTTTCAGAATGCAAGGGTTATCGTCGTTAACTCTGAGGGTGATTCCAAAATGAGTGTAACGAGATAATGTCTTCGGTTTCGTTCGAACCCGGAACGAACTTGTATGGATTGAATGCTTTCAACACATCGTCAGGCGGACGATGAGCATTCTAAGTGATATGTTCTTTAAAGGTAATCGTAGCCTCAAGCCTCATCAACCGGGAATGGCTAAAACAGGGGAGATGCAGCAAGGTTAGGTGGGTCATGCCCAAGCAGGACAATATATTCCCCTGTCTAGATATCCCTTTTTATTTCGGCTTAGTGGGCAGTTGTTGGCCACAACTGCGGGGTTATCTTGTTCGGGACTGTTCAGTAAGGAATGGTTCCGGCCTTGTGTTGCAGGGGATGAAGGGAGTAATCCTCGGTACGGTGATCTAGGCCCCGTACTGTGACGGGCGGTACCCCAGTAGCCCTGCCATTGTATGGGATCCAATTTCCAATAAGCGCCGTACGATTTGATTGTGCCCAACTATGTTGAAATGTGAGATGTAAGCATTTCAGCTATTTCTGTATTTTACTTGAAAACCCTAGACACTATTATAATATCATAGAATTTCCTATCAAATGTTTTGGTTAGCGTAAGGTAAAAACTTACCCGTATTTATTTGTGGGGAGTCTTACGTGATACCTTTATTTTCAAAAAGATTTCCAAAGTTAAGCAACTTTAACCTGTTTACTCATACCAGACCCATGTCTGACCCGGAGTTTATATTTTGTGTTTTCATAAACTCTTGGGTACTCAAATTTTTACGAGTAGCCAAGTGATAGGTATCTAGAAGTGTTGCTATCTGGAGTAGCTTGGAGCAGGAGTCCAGGCGTGTGTGTGTGTGTGTGTGTGTGTGTGTCTATATATATATATATATTGTCCGCTGCGTTAGATTGTGTATGTGATGTATTTTGGATATGTAGTGACAGATATGTATGTACGACTATCTCATGTATATGATGTTATGTGACTCTGATGTATGTATAACTATGTAATAGTTATGTGATGTATTATATTCTGTTCCATTCCGCTGTGAGATTCGGATGTTGTTGTTCTTTTTCTCTATCTTTTCTATTTCTATCTCTTTCTTTCTTAATGATGAAACGTTTTTCTGGAGTTGAGAAAGGCGGGTCGTCACAGTTGGTATCAGAGCGCTAGGTAAAGCGAGTACCTAGGCTCTAGTGTTATAGTTCTCTAGAGAGTACGTATTTGTATTTTCATATAATATATATATATCCATCTATCTATCTGAATTGGTTGAGTTACCTTTTCAGGTGACCGACATGAGTTCAGGAAGAAGAGGCAGAGTTAGAGCCAGTTCTTCAACAGATAATGGACGGAGTCAGAATGTTAGTGAGGCTGTCAATCCAGTACCGTCTCAAGTTAGTTTTGCAGCTTTATGCAAGGATTTCAAACATCTTGGAGGCCAACCATTCAAGGGTACTGAGTCAATAATTGAAATTCAGGACTGGCTACGCTCTTGTGAACGTATTTTCAAGAGCATGAAATTGTCTGATGAGCGTAAGAGGCATATGGCATCGTGGCAGTTGCAAGGTGGTGCAGCAGCATGGTGGGATTCAACTATTGCGAATATTTCTGAGGATGATATTTCTTGGGGCAGATTCAAGGAGTTGTTTGAAGAGAAGTATGTGCCGACGGCAGGGAAAACCCAACTGTATCAGGATTTTCTGAATTTGAAGCAGGGTAGTATGTCTATTTCGGAATATGAAACCAGATTCAACGAACTCTCTTGTTATGGTCAACGACTCATCGATACTCCTCTGAAAAAGAATGAGAAATCTGAACAAGGATTGAGACCTGAATTCCATGGGAAATTGACGGTGCTTCTGAAGGGATCTTTTGTTGATTTGATTGATATGGCGTTGAGGTATGAAAGTTTGATGAGTAAGAAGCCGGTGGGTTCAGCTGCAGTTTCAGGTGGGAATTTCACTAATCCGAATAAGCGAAAGTTTGATCCTAAATGGAGGAAACCGAATAAGAAGAAACCTGGGAATAACAACGGTCCCCGAAAGTGCTACATTTGTCATCAGGAAGGGCATTTGGCGAATAAGTGTTCTAGGAAGGGATTCCAGCAGCAACAGCAGCAACCGCATCAGAGTGGCCCAGGATCAGCTATGGTTCAAAAATCATTGTGCTTTAATTGCCATCAGCCAGGGCACATGATAAAGAACTGTCCACTTCTGCAGAGAGCACCTCAGAATAAAGTTTTTGCTTTGGAAGCCGGACCATCTGCATCTTCGAAGGGCAAAGGAGTTTTAGAAGGTACTTTACTTTTAGATGGGAAATATATTAGAGTTTTGTTTGATTCGGGTGCTTCCTTGAGTTTTATTTCTTTGGACTCTGTTGAAAAGCTTTCTCTTACTCCTAGTTCTGTAGATAGTTCTATCTTGGTATCTAATCCTATAGGAGCGGTGACTAAATTGGATACTATCTGTAAAGACTTGAAGATCTCTTATCTATCCCACAGCTTTTCTTGTGACCCGTATGTGTTGAATTTTAAGGGATTTGATCTTATTTTGGGTATGGATTGGCTGGATAAGTATAAAGCCGTTTTGAATTGTGATGAGAGAACAGTTTCGTTGGAAACTGATCTGGGTAGAATTGCCAGAGTGTCGTGTGATGATTCTGGAATTCACTTGAGCAGTCTTTTGCATGGAATTGAGAATCCTGAAGAGAGAGTTGAAGATATCGATGTGGTTCGAGATTTTTCTGATGTTTTTGAAGAAGTTAAGTGTCTGCCACCACATCGAGAGATAGAGTTCCGTATTGATTTGATTCCAGGAGCTGTGCCAGTAATTCAACCCAGTAGGAGAATGGCTCCTAGGGAAAGAGAAGAGTTGATTAAGTAGACGCAGGATCTTTTAGAGAAGGGATTGATTAGACCTAGTTTTTCTTGTTGGGGTTCAGCGGCGGTATTTGTGACCAAATCGGATGGATCACTGAGGTTCTGTGTGGATTATAGAGAATTGAACAAAGTGACTATCCGTAATAAATATCCTCTTCCTCGCATCGATGATCTTTTCGACCAGTTGCATGGTGCTTCTATCTTTTCTCAATTGGATCTAGCTTCGGGTTTCCATCAGTTGAGGGTAGCAGAAGACAGTATTCCCTTGACTGCATTTAGGGGACCGAATTGTTTCTATGAGTGGTTGGTTATGCCGTTCGGATTAACCAACGCTCCTGCCTATTTCGTTGATCTTATGAACCGAGTCTTTAGAGATGTGCTGAATAAGTTTGTGCTGGTATTCATTGATGATATCTTGGTCTATTCCAAATCCGAAGAAGAGCACAGAGAGCATTTGAGGATTGTATTGGAGACTCTGAGAAAGAATGTGCTGAAGGCGAAGTTTTCGAAGTGTCACTTCTGGAAATCGGAAGTTAAATTTCTAGGACACATTGTTTCTGGTGAAGGCATTTCTGTAGACCCAGCAAAAGTTGAAACTATTCTGGAGTGGAAACAGCCAGAGACACCGACGGAAGTTCGCAGTTTCTTAGGATTGGCGGGCTACTACAGGAAATTTATCAGGGATTATTCCAAGATTTCTTCACATCTGACTAAGCTGACCAGGAAGGGAGCGAAATTCAAATGGACGCCTCAGTGTGAAGAAGCTTTTCAGGAATTGAAGATAAGGCTCACGAGTGCACCAGTACTTGCTGTTCCGGATGGGAAGAGCAAATTTGAGGTTTACACTTATGCTTGTATTGTTGGTTTGGGAGCAGTTCTGATGCAGAACGGAAGGGTTATTGCGTATGCTAGTCGACAGTTAAAGCCTCATGAGAAAAACTATGCTACGCATGATCTTGAATTGCTTGCCATTGTTTTTGCTCTAAAGATTTGGAGACATTATCTTTTAGGAGAGAAGTTTGAATTGTTCACGGATCACAAACCGTTGAAATATTTATTCTCTCAAAAAGATCTGAATCTGAGACAGCAGCGGTGGGTTGAATTTCTTGCTTCCTATGATTTGGATATTCTGTACACTCCGGGGAAAGCGAATGTTGTAGCTGATGCTCTCAGTAGGAATGCAGTTCTATCTCTTTTGGAAGTTGTTCCATCTCTCCAAGGAAGGATCATTAGTAAGCAAATGGAAGATAAATCTTTTGAGGAAATAATTCTTGGAGCTAAGGACGGGCGATATTCAGATTTCAAGGTGGATGATCAAGGTACTCTAAGGATTAAAGGTCGTTTATGTGTGCCTAATATTGATGGACTGAGGCAAGAAGTCCTAGCTGAGTGCCATCGTTCTAAATTGAATATTCATCCTGGAATTTCGAAGATGTATAAAGATATGAAGAGAGTTTTCTGGTGGCCGAATATGAAGAAGGATGTAGCTACTTTTGTGAACAGTTGTGCCATCTGCCAACAGGTTAAAGGTGATCAACAGAAATCTGCCGGATTATTGCAACCTCTGGAAATCCCGAATTGGAAATGGGAAATGATCTCGATGGATTTTATCGATGGTTTGCCTAGAACCAGAAAAGGGAATGATGGTATATGGGTTATTGTAGATCGTTTAACTAAGAGTGCCCATTTTATACCGGTAAAGGCAACCCGTACTGCAGTTTCTTTGGCGGAAATTTTCTTGAAGGAGATAGTTCGATTGCATGGTGTTCCAGTCAGCATAGTAAGTGACCGTGATCCTATTTTCACTAGCAAATTTTGGAAAGCTCTGCAATCAGCAATGGGAACAGATTTGAGATTGAGTACAGCCTATCATCCTCAAACGGACGGACAGACAGAGAGGCTGAATCGTATTCTTGAGGATATGCTACGGGCTTGTGTTTTAGATTTTGGGGGATCTTGGGAAGACCATCTTCATCTTGTGGAATTTTCTTATAATAACAGTTATCAAGCGAGTATTAAGATGGCTCCGTATGAAGCTTTATACGGAAGGCCGTGTAGATCTCCATCTTGTTGGATTGAATCGAAGGATCGTATTGTGCTTGGACCTGATATTATTCGTGAAGCTTCTGCGAAGGTTGAGCTTATCAAGAAAAGGATGAAAGCTGCTCAAGATCGTCAGAAGAAATATGCGGATAGAAGACGAAGGCCATTGGAATTTGAGATCGGAGACTTGGTTTTTGTTAAAGTTTCCCCAATTAAAGGTGCTGTAAGATTCGGGAAGACAGGAAAACTTGCTCCGAGATACATTGGACCATTTCGAGTATTGGAGAGAATTGGAGCTGTAGCCTATAGGATTGAATTACCAGAGCGGATGTCTGGGATTCAGAATGTTTTTCATGTATCGCATTTGAGGAAATTTGTTCATGATCCGTCACTGGTTGTAGAACCGGTAATTCAAGAAGATTTGGAAATTGAACCAAATTTAACTGTAGTCAGAAATCCAGTTCAGATTGTGGACAGAGACGAGAAGCAACTCAGGAACAAAGTGGTGAAACTCATCAAGGTGCAATGGAGTGAGGATCCCAGAGACTGTACCTGGGAAACTCTCGATAGTGTTAAGAATGCTTATCCGGATTTATGTTCGGATAACTAGTGATGTTTGTTAGAGTAGATTGTTTGTTTGTTTGCTATTGTATGAATGATATGTATGTTTGGATTGTGAATATAAAAGCTTTTGATTTAACTGTTGTTTTAATTTCGGGGACGAAATTCTTTTAAGGGGGAAGGAATGTAATGACCCGAAATTTTGACAGCACATTTTAATGAATATTTAATCTAATTTAAATTAAATATAAACTTGTCAATGTTTAAATTGATGAAATTTTGGATGTTTAACAGTTATGTATGTTTTATAAAAGAAAGTTTGATTTGAAAATTTAAAATTTAATACTTCAAAACTATTTAAAAACAAAATCTGACCTATTCAATAGAAATTAAATTAAAGTTTCATTATTTGATATTTGATAACATACATATGAATACAATTTTAGTTTTTTAAAATAATTAGTTTTTAAAATAAATAAACATGGAAATATTTAACATAAATATGGAAGTGTAAAACAATATAGATATAAACATTTAACACTAGTATAAAACAAAGTCAATTATAAGAATCTTTATGCATTGCTTAATACACATATAAGTTGTACAGCAATTAAGTGTTGCATCCAGGAAAAAGATAATAATAATAATAAACTAAAAATCAAGGTAACCCAGTAATAAATATATATGTGCTTTGGTACAATTTATGGGTATAAGAACACAAAGTTTTACTTCCAATGAATAATGGAAGATCTGTAGCTTGTACAAACAAACAGGAAACTGAAACTTTTTTTTTACTTGAGAAATGAAGCTTAAGCATTTATTAGTTGTAAGCAAATAAGGAAAAACAGAGTTTTACTTCAAGTTAATAAAACAAGATGCTGTGTGCAACTTTGTGCTTCAGGAAAACAGAGTGAACTTAAATATAAAACAAGTCTCACTTCAAATATAATATAAAACAAAAAAAATCTGTAGCTTACTAAACAGGTTTGGCCGAGATAATGATACTGTCTTGTACAACACAAAGCAAACAACATAAATATCTATATACCAAAATCTCAACTGTCAGTAACAATTAATTAATTGCTGTCAAAATTAATAACATAAGCATTTATTAGCATAAATTTTTGTTCAAGCAAGTACTACAGCCGATCCCTGTGATAATTTCATTTAGCAGTGTATTCAAACTTGGTCAAACAAGTGAAAACTTGTACCATTTAACCTACAGCTGTTGTTCAAAGTCTTTTTATTTATATGCATCATGTTATTGTGTTGTCTACAAAAATTTAAGAAACAAACCTGAGAAACATATGTTTTGGCTTTGAAAACAAAATTTAATTTAACAGCAAAAGCAAAGGAAGAGTTCAGGGTAGATCAACTTTAGTTCCTTCATCATACTTTCTGTTCAACAGTTTTTGGTTGGTGAGTAAACTAATAAATTTCAACTTTAGTTTATATATTTGTTTATGATATGTGCTATATATATTTTAACTATCTGATCTGTGTATGTTGGTTTGATCTGAAAACTTTTACAGCTGTTCTTGATCAATGCTTCAAGTTTTTACAAAGTAAAGCAAATAAATTTACAAATCTTACTCATATAACTATTTAAATTTTGTATCGTGGGAATTTAAGTTTGTTTATATGAAAACAAAGACTGTAAAACATTTTGAAGTTAGACAGTATGATGTAAATACTGTTTTTCAATCTACAGGTAAACAAGAAATCAAAGTGAAAAACTCAAATGTTTAAATTTGAAATTTCAATAACATATTTAGATTTCATACCAGAAATTATGATTTTTAACATAGAAATTATGATTTTTATGCAAAAGTAATACGAGCAGTTTTGAAATGAAACAAAAATGTATTTTTGTAAATTTTGGAAGATAGAGTAATCTTTAATTCTTGAGATTTGGAATGAAGCAAGAATTAAGTTGTATCAACACTAGAAAAATAGTAAATTATTTTTCGAATGTAAGTATTTTGAGTTTGAATCTCAAATAGGGTTTTAGCTCACATTTTTTTTAGGCTCTGTAAATTATTGATTGCGGCATCATCATGAAACCGAGTGAAGCGCGACTGTAGGTGGAGCTAGGTGGAGGTGTAGACGACGTCTTGGTGAATTTTCATCACCTCTGGTGATGTGTGGTGGCTGCACGCGTGTTTGGTTCATCGGTGACGTTTTCGTTTGCTCGAGCTACAGGTCGTTTTTTTTTGCTTCGACTTGTAATTGAAATTTTTGGTTTCGAATTCATACGAGATGGTGATTTGTGGTTTGTGGGGATGGACGTGGGTCGCCGCAGGGGAGGCGAGCCACCGTGCACGTGCACGGTGGCGAGGTGATGGTCGATGTTCAAGGTGTTGTTGCGTGCTGTGTTTTTGGGTGTTTGCTTCGAGTCTGTCTTCGGGTTTGCCTGGGTATGATCACATGAGTGTTGTACTTAATTCAAACTTAACTGTAAAAAAAAAAAAAGAAGAAGAAGAGAAGAACTGGAGAGAAGAAGAAAGGGAAGGGGAGAGTTATACGGGTTGGACGCGGGGAATCTCGGGTGTTTTCTCGAGTATGGTACGATTGCGTCTCGGTGCCTTCAAATGAACTAGTAGTGATTTTGTACAGGTTTATAGCTAAGTTAATTAAATATTTGTTAATTAAATTAAGCTAGTGTTTTAATTAAAGCTTGATTTAAGTAAATATATAAAGGAAAAAGTTTGTCAGTAAGTTGTTGGAATGTTGATTAAAATTTATACTTGAATTTTAAATTAATAACTTTAAGTTGAATTTGAAATAAAAATTTAATCCTAAGTTAAATCCATTAAAATCTTAAGAACGTAAGCTTATCATTAAAAAGTTAATTAGTGAATGGAAGTTAACATACGAGATTAATTAAAGATATTACACTTTAATTAAATTGGTAATTAAATTAATTTGTGATAATTAAATAATTAATTCATTTTAATGAGTAAATTATTAATTAACAATTAAGAATAAATTAATTAATTGAGTAACTGAGAAATAGTTAATGAATAAAAGTTAATTAGTTTAAATAATTAATTAAAGATGAGATGATTAATAATTAATGATTAACTAATTAAATAAATTGATCATTAATCAGCTAATTAATCAGTAATTAATTTACAGAATAAAATAGTTTATTCTTAAGCAGATAATTTAGTTAAATAAAACCAAACTGTTTGGTATGCATGGATAATCATGATTGATTGACTTTGATATCTGTTGATGATATTTCTGTGATGTATTATGGATATCTGTGTTAACTGTATATGATTTATCTGATATATCTGTTATGTTAATTTCTGATATCTAATTGAACTGTTAAGTTAAATAGACAACTTGGCCCTTAAAATGGCGTTTGGATCCGATGAGACCGGGATCGGAAGAATCAATTTTCATTCTCCGAAAACCACATCGATCCAATTTAAACGTTAGGTCGTGAATTCTGAAGTGAAGATCGAGATGGTGTTTTCAGAATGCAAGGGTTATCGTCGTTAACTCTGAGGGTGATTCCAAAATGAGTGTAACGAGATAATGTCTTCGGTTTCGTTCGAACCCGAAACGAACTTGTATGGATTGAATGCTTTCAACACATCGTCAGGCGGACGATGAGCATTCTAAGTGATATGTTCTTTAAAGGTAATCGTAGCCTCAAGCCTCATCAACCGGGAATGGCTAAAACAGGGGAGATGCAGCAAGGTTAGGTGGGTCATGCCCAAGCAGGACAAGATATTCCCCTGTCTAGATATCCCTTTTTATTTCGGCTTAGTGGGCAGTTGTTGGCCACAACTGCGGGGTTATCTTGTTCGGGACTGTTCAGTAAGGAATGGTTCCGGCCTTGTGTTGCAGGGGATGAAGGGAGTAATCCTCGGTACGGTGATCTAGGCCCCGTACTGTGACGGGCGGTACCCCAGTAGCCCTGCCATTGTATGGGATCCAATTTCCAATAAGCGCCGTAAGATTTGATTGTGCCCAACTATGTTGAAATGTGAGATGTAAGCATTTCAGCTATTTCTGTATTTTACTTGAAAACCCTAGACACTATTATAATATCACAGAATTTCCTATCAAATGTTTTGGTTAGCGTAAGGTAAAAACTTACCCGTATTTATTTGTGGGGAGTCTTACGTGATACCTTTATTTTCAAAAAGATTTCCAAAGTTAAGCAACTTTAACCTGTTTACTCATACCAGACCCATGTCTGACCCGGAGTTTATATTTTGTGTTTTCATAAACTCTTGGGTACTCAAATTTTTACGAGTAGCCAAGTGATAGGTATCTAGAAGTGTTGCTATCTGGAGGAGCTTGGAGCAGGAGTCCAGGCGTGTGTGTGTGTGTATATATATATATATATATATATATATATATATATATATATATATATATATATATTGTCCGCTGCGTTAGATTGTGTATGTGATGTATTTTGGATATGTAGTGACAGATATGTATGTATGACTATCTCATGTATATGATGTTATGTGACTCTGATGTATGTATAACTATGTAATAGTTATGTGATGTATTATATTTTGTTCCATTCCGCTGTGAGATTCTGATGTTGTTGTTCTTTTTCTCTATCTTTTCAATTTCTATCTCTTTCTTTCTTAATGATGAAACGTCTTTCTGGAGTTGAGAAAGGCGGGTCGTCACAGATCTGACGGCAAGTCTGGAAAGGATTTACACTGAAACTCGGGGGCAACTCCCCTATCGAAAACCACTCAGGAGAGATCCCACTGTGCGGGAGCGCAAAACTGGAAAATATTGCTTATTCCGTGAGCTGGATGGGCACGCTACAGATGAATGCCGTCACCTAAAGGATGAGGTGGAAGAACATGCCAGGAGTGGTAGATTGCCACAATATGTCAGAGAACGGATAACAGTGGCAAGGCCTGAACAACTACCGCCTCCACCTAACAGGAACGATCCTGGATCGGGATCACGACTCGTCATCTACTGATTAAAGATGGCCGGGGCCAAGTCCAGGATTTGGACTTCGGTCAAATAATTTCATTAGATTTGTTTTCAGAATAAATGGTCACTCCACTTACTCATGTACGGGAATCGGAGAGATCCTTAGGCATGCTCTGAGATGGAGATAGGCCGATATGCCCGGAGATGCAATGTTTACCTTTTTCCTGATGTTTGAGATTGAACATCTAGGACCTGAATTTAATAAATAAATTAGAATCTCTTGAAATAAACCTTTGACCGGAGAGTTAAGGGATGAATATTGAATGCCAATATGAAAATGATCGCTTTACGACCCTACCCGGAGAGGCAGGGTCCGGAGTGCAAGAAGTGAGTTGCTTCACTGGAGAGCGGCAGGATCGACTCACTTAACGTCGTTTCCTATTCACCGGAGAGTGATTAGATTGGGATTCGATAAGAGCCTAGAGAGGCTGTGATCGGCCTACGATTTAGGCCATGACATCGCTTAATGTTTCGATACACTGAACCGGAGTGCAAGAAGGGAGTTGCTTCGCCGGAGAGCGACGGGATCGACTCACTTAACGCTGCCTCCCCTTCGCCGGAGAGTGACAAGATGGGATCCAGCAAGAGCTCGAAGAGGCTATGATCGGTTCAGAACAACCAAGACATCGCTATATGCCCTAGCTGGGGCCGGAGTGCAAGGGATAGAAGGCAACGCCGGAGTACAATGGGATCTTTCTATTCAATCGTCAAGTCTAGAATGAGCTTGGCAAGGGTCCGGAGTGACCAACGACAGTCCGGAGAGACTGTAATAAATTCATTCCTAATTTCCACTGAAAGAAATTGATAACGATTTGGCTCTGAACAGTCACGAACTTGATTGAAATGCTATAAGCTCTGAACAAAAAATGAACTCACTACGTTCAATTTAAGAATGATCAAAACACGCCTTTTACCAAAAGGCATGTTTTAGGGGGCAAAATGTTATCCCAACTTTTGGCAAAGCTGATAGCTGAAAATCAATGATTACTATTCTTGAATATCAACTGTGCATTGCAGGATAAGCATGGATATCGATGAATTTTGTCCGAGTCCAGATTGGACCGTAATTGGCAAGACACGACGAGCAAAGCTATAGAAGCCAGCGTTTCAAATTTCAAGTCAATTCGATCTCGTATGTGCAAGATATGATCGATTCAATCTAAGGAATGGCCTCGGTTTCATATCCATCCTCATGCTCCAATTCGAACCAATCTCGTTCGTATCGATCGCGTTTGAATCCATCGGGATGCTTCAGTTTGACTCGATCACGTTCGATCCCATCGGCTTCCCCTGCTTCGTATCCATCATGGAAGTCCCTCTGCGAAACCATCTAGGCATAGAATTTCGTAACCATCGATTGTCATTGGTTCGTATCCATTGGTGCAACTACTGTTCGAATCCATAAGCATGGCCTCACTTCGAATCCATTGTCCTTGTATCGATCAGAGGCGCAAGTCCCTCGTATCCATCTATCTCGAGTTCATCAGGTGACTTCGTATCCATCAGAAAGTTTCACTTCGCATCCATCAGAAGTCTTTGTTCGAGTCCATGAACAACCATCTGTACGTATCCACCAAGTCAACTAGCTTGGATGACGTGTCATTCCACGATACGAAGTAAGCGAGATCTAAGGAATCGAAGCGTTCAACTCGGAGAGAAGACCGGGTCGACTCGAAGGATGCGCGCCACCTCATCACAGAACCACGTGAGCTGATAGAGTCGAAGGCATCGATTCGAAGCCATGGATTCGAACCAGACAGCCACATGAAGAATACAATTTCGAATCGACCATATCTCAAGATCCATAAGTCCAAATGCCATGAAATTTTCACAGAAGCTTGCATACATGTTGAAGAATGTCTACACCAAATTTCACCTCGATTGGATGATTTTCTGATCGATTCGAATGGAGTTCGAATCGATCCCAAAGTGAGCCCAAATTTCCTGAAGCCGGGCATGTAAGCCCCCTCACGTGCCAGAAGTGGTCTCCCGAATTTTCAGTGAAATATTAGCATCCTACGCCTATAAATAGATCCTCTGGCCCTATAGAAAAAGGATCTTTGGACTCTCAAGCGTCCAGACTCTGCCGGATCGAGATCTACTTCCTTCCATAGCTAATTTAGCCGAAATTCAATCATTGTAACTGCTGCAATCACTTGTAACCAGCAAAGAACATCAATAAAAATTAAAACCCTTGAAGTGGACGTAGGCCAGAGATAGCCGAATCACTATAAATCGTGTGTCCTTGTTCATAATTTCTGTATTGCTGCGTGTTGCTTGCTTAGATCTGTGATTTGTGTTTGAATATTGCTCATTTGTATTCATACACTGGTGCTTTCAAGATACTTGGGGTTTGTGACCAATTTTGGCGCAAACATAGTCGATACATATTATATTCAAATCATATTCAATACATTGCCTACAACTCATGTACAACTATCCAATTAGGCATAAAAACCAAATAAATAACAATGGGATAATTTTCTTCATATTATAACAATCAATAAAATTTCCCACTCACTTTTAAAAAACGACCCAAATCTCTAGATCTGGAGCTAAACCTTTGATTCATCTCCAAATCCTTTTTAATCCAAGAGATATATGTATGTATATACATTAGAATTACTGGTCTGAGAGGAAGTTCGAGATAGGGAGAGAAAATAGATACAAATATATAAATATATAAATTACCTAAAGTATGCATATGGTTGATTCTCTTCTCTTCTCATTTTTATTAGATTTCTACTCTTCTCTAATTTGTATGAATTTTGATAACAAATATCTTGTCTTTATAATTTAGAAAGAAAGTAGAGAAGAAAAATGGCAGAGCTTTGCTACTGTCTCCATAAAAATATGAAAAGAGAAGTGAGGGCTAGACTTAAATTTATAGGCGCTGGAATCAACCAAAACTCTACAATTTTAAATATTAGATCCGGGCCTTTATGCCGATGCTAACCCTAGCTGCCTGAAGTCTACCGGATGACTGCCCTTGGAAAATCGATCGACCGTTAAAGGATGACTGATCCCAATGATAGGTTAGCCTATGAGCCAGGATGACTAATTATAAATGTTTGATTTTCTTATTTAATTATTTTCATTCCGAATTGGTTTTTCGTCCGTAACTTCTCCATTTGGTTTCCGCTCTTTAAACTATAAATATGAAAGTTAGTTAGAATTTCACCACGAATGCAATGTTGCATGTTTTGAGGTCAAATTCCATCGTTTGCATAAATTCCATTTTCGGAGCCTAATTAATTAACTAATGCCAATTTATAAGGAGTTACATTCTCCTCTCTACAAAGAATTCATCTCCGAAATTTCACCATTGACTAAGTTAAGGTTTTAGCTCCTAATTATCCTAAACTATACAACTAATGAGTGTACAACAAATTATGCAACCAAATATGCATAAGTGCATAGTGTATTACTGTATCACCACCTAGAAAATATGTATACATAGTGATTCAAAATCGGATCCTCCTATATGAATGCATTTCTTTTGAAAATATTCTTGAAAACATGATGTAGACAACCTACGTATATACTTGCAGTTCTATATGTATGCATCTTTTGGAAAAATATTTTTAAAAAAACCCCTATACTCCTACAAATAGAAGTACAAAGTAACTTATTTTTATCCACTATCTACCATCAAATAATCTAACGCATCAAAAAATCGCTTCCTAAACTTTACTTCTATGCCAGAAAAAGGAGTTTAGGCAGAGAATTTAACATTCTTACCACACTGTAATCTTTCTATTACGGTAGTATAGTGGAAATTTCTACACTGCCCCAAATTTCCTCCAAATTTTCCACGTGCAAAACACATGAGGAGGTTGATTTTCAAGCTCTAAAACAGAATTAAGTCTAAAAATAGACTTGCGTGCAACGTCGACAAGGTATGAAAATAGAAATTTCAAGGCTAAAATAGCTTTCTCTTTTTATTGCTTACATTTATCGCACCGTCGACCCTAATGGAGCGCTAAATCTGCAAATTCTAACTCTATTTGTCTTCCCTACACCTAACATGTGGCCATCAAAATAAAAGTTTTCATAAAAATCTCTCTCACTTTTCAAATTTGTACGTCATTTGGAAAATAAAATCCCAAAATATCTAGATGAACAAAAAATCTAAAATTAATTAAGAGCCAAAAATAATTAAAACACAAAACTTTTTCTTACTTCTTTTTCCAAAAGGGAATTTTTCAAAATATTTAACTTCTCAAAAATTTTGATAAATCAAGCCACAAATTTAGCATATTTGGAAGTCGGTTGTGAGCTAAAAGCATAAACCAAATTTCAAAATTCTACAACTAAATTTTATCTAAAAATTCGACATTTATTTTAAAATTTCAAGACATCTATTATTCAAAAATTTAGCTTTTAAGGAACATGAGTAATGACCCATAATATCAAAATAACTTTATCATGTCCTTCGCTAAAAAAATTCAACTATTATATACTTCAAGTGTTATAATGCATTACTGTTAGTTAAGTGTCTTTATGAGATTCCCACATTTATATTGCTTTTCCACTATGCATATATATAGGAGCAGTTCGCGTATCAAGAAATAATAATACAGAAAATTGGTTGAAACTCAAAATATCGTGCATGCCGTTTATAAGAGACAACCAACAGTTTTGCAACCCAACAACCTAAAAGAAAAGAACAAATGTTGGAAGAAAAAAGATAACAATACCATAACTCATAAAACAATGCGTACTGACTATGAGATGCCTTGGTCCACATCTGGAGCTCAATTCATTGCTGCGACTTTGGAATGGTCATGGCGTAATGGCTATATACCCAAATCTTGTGTTGTTGGTGCTACTGGTGTTGCTAACGGCTTTGAAATTTCATCTTCCTAAGGAAGGATATAATGATGGTGAAGAAACCTTCTACCAAATTGCCTCTTCATGAAGGTTCACTCGTAATATTTAAAGATGAGAGTGGATAGGTGAAAATACAGAAAGTTACTCTGTGGAGTGTCAATCCTTGATCAACAAATTTTATCAAAAGAGTGTGGGTCCAATTGACAACAATGCCACCAATAATAGCATAGGTGGTCTTCCTCACCATGGGATAATCCAATTGTAACTTCCCATTTGAAGGATGACATTGTGCCGAATGATGCACATAATCAAACGGGCAGTAGGATGTAAATTATCCATCTTCCATTGATAGCTTGGGAAAAGATCTGCTGCAAAAACTTCGAGACGGTCACTTCAAAATTATCAAAGTCCCCATCCTTTGCGGAGGCCTCCAAAATCTCGGCGAGATCATCATTAATCAGCTCAATCAAGATATCCTTCACCCCAACGAGTCAAACTATTGCCACAATCAAAATTATGCACGAACAGGATATCGGAAAGGCAAATGCAGTGCAGGTAACATTCTCGCTCAAATGTCTCGAAGCAAAGGATCGGTGCAAATCCTACCCTGACAATAGTTTTTACAGCCCAAAACCAAACGAAATATTCTACTCATTCTGGTGCAACCATGTTGCCTCTTGAGGGTTGAGACCATAATGGTGCAAGGAAAAAATGATAGTGGGGAAAGGTTTCTTGGGCTAAGAAGTGGGTGGAGGGAGAAAATAGGGTTTAGATCTGGAGTGATGTAGGGTAAGATCTAACGTGCATAACCAGCACAAGGGAAAAGTGAGGCTACTACTCCAAGGGAAAAATGATGTCGCCTAAGGAGGGAACGAAAGATAGTGGGGCCGATACTTGGACGACGAGGAAGATGGATATTGGATTCGGCTAGTTCAGGGAGAAGGAACGAAAGTGGGTAAATTCGGACGCGATTTTATCGTTCCGCTCTGGTTCAAGTTGTGCCAAAACTTGTTAATTGGTAGACCGTTCTATGTTTACCATTAGGTGGTCAACTACCAAACGAGCTTTGGGCATTAATTAAACCTAGACCCAATTAGGGTCGAATTAAAGAACAATAATCATTTTACGCCATCTCCTTTGATTCGTCATCATCTAAAAAATTCTTATCCTCATCACGGTAGTGTCAAAGCCTACCGCCTAGCCCTAAACCATGCTCCAACAATTCATAGTAGTCCCAACAAAACTGTTACGGCCAAAAAAATTCCAAAAACCCAAATATTTTTGAGCTGCTATTTCCTACCTACTTCGCATGGAAATATTTCTTCCAATAGCTGGTAGGTACAAACACACTTCAAACTGTGTAGCCTAATAAAATTGAATATTATTCCTATTTTTCCATACCTTAAAGAGAGAAAATATAAAAACCTCGATTTTATAAACCGAAAAATCACTAAGCTAATATATATGCTCCCTTATACTTGTTTCTAAATAATATAAACTATTTTATACCAAAACTCCCTTTGAAAGTCAAACTTACATATAAATGTTTCAGTGTTTCCAAAAACCTTCTTTTTTTCAAAATACAAATTTTCTAAATTAGAAAACTATTTTCTTGCCAAAAATCAAAACCAAGCCCTTATTGTTATATAGATAAGTATTTAAGGATTTAAAGAAATAATCTTTTATAAACAAAGAATTTCTTAACACGAACAGCTTAGTGGTATATGTTTGCGTCAAAATTGACCACAAACACCCAATATCGTGAAAGCACCCGTTTATGAGCAACAACAATCAATATAGAACTCAGATCTAAACAATAACAACCACAATAATTCACAAATAACAATCACAAACACATGATTTATAGTGGTTCGGCGATCTTGCCTACGTCCACTCTGAAGCTTATGTCTTTATTGATTCACTTGATGATTTCAATCGATTACAATAGATTACAACTGATGATAGCTCTCAAATCGGATTACAACAGCGATAATGAAGTATGGAATTTGATTCGGCAGAGTCTGGGTGTTCAATGGCCGGCGATCCCCTTTTCTGAAGGCTTCAGGGTGCTATTTATAGGCGTTGGAGGCCCAGATCTCGCTCAAACTCAGGGAGACTTTTTTTGGCACGTGAGTGGGCCCACGAGGCCGACCCCATCAAGTTTCGACTCGATCTGAGATCGATTCGAAGTGATTTCGAATCCATCAAAGAATGATCCAATCGAGCTGAAACTTGGCAGGAACAATCTTTACCTTGTATGGAAGCTCCTGTGAAAATTTCATTGCATTTGGCCTCGTGGTTTGGGAGATATGATCGATTCGAGTTTGATGAACCTCGTTCGGCTGTCCATTTCGAATCCATCGGTTCGAATCGACTCCTTCGAATCGATCACCTCACGTGGTCTTGTGAAGACGTGGCGCGCATACTTCGCCTCGATCCGGTTTATACTTCGAGTTGACCGCTTCGAATCCGTAGATTTCGCCTTGTTCGTATTGTTTTATGACACGTCATCCAAGATTCATTGACCTGATGGATACGAACAAACCTCTATTCATGGATTCGAACATGGTCTTGGATGGAGACGAAGCAGCGAATCCCTGATGGATGCGAAGTTGATGTAGGCGATCGATTCGAAGCCGGTGGTTACGAAACAAGCCATGCCGATGGATTCGAATAAGACACTTTAACCGAAGTTTGATCGATACGAAGTCCATCGATGCGAAGGCCTGGTCACCTCGATCGATACGAAGCCGATGGATATGAACATGCTGAGACGACGTTCGTCCGATCGATTCGAAGTGAACAATAGTGCTGATCGATTCGAACTCGATCATTTCGAATTGTATGGATTCTGATGGATTCGAATAGGGCAATCAGTGATGGATTCGAACCCATAGGTTCGATGTGGACACCTTCTCAATAGTTTTATGGGTACAAACTGTGTACTTTAGCTAACTTGTATCGATCATATCTCGTTCATACGAACTCCGATTAACCTGAAATTTGGAATGCTGGTTCCCATGACTTTGCTTGCCATGTTCTATCAATTGTAGCCTGATTCAGGCTCGGAAAAAATTCATCGATATCCATAGTGAATTGAAGTACAACCAATCTCTGAGACGAACTGTCTTTTGTTTTTGACCGATCTTTTGGTATCACGGCTTTGCCAAAAAGCGGGATAACATTTGCCCCCCAAAATATGCCTTGCGGTAGGAAGGCGTGTTCTTTAATGCATGATCTGGAAGTTCATATCCTGTCGATGCCCTGCAAAGGAATTTATAGTTTTATGCAATCCTAAATAACGACCGTTCGGGATCGAGATATTTGAGATGAAGTGCGACCGTTCATGGTCAAGCGCCTAACTTCAAATGACAATCGTTCGGGATCGAGCCATTTTAGGTGAAGTGCGACCGTGCGCGGTCAAGTGGCGGACCACAGATGACGACCGCTCGTGATCGAGCCATCTGAGGTGAGGTGAGTTGTGCCATTCAGGGCGAGTTGTGACTGTTCGAGGCGAATTGTGACCGTTCGAGGTCGGGAGCCGTTCATGGCGAATTGTGACCGATCGCGGTCGGGTGCCGTTCGAGGCAAGTTGCGATCGTTTGCGATCGTGTGCCGTTCGAGGCGATTTTGTGACCGTTCGAGGTCGGGTGCCGTTCGTGGCGAATTGTGAACGTTCGCGGTCGGGTGCCGTTCGCGGCGAGAAAGTGTGCCCGGGTGGGCTTGGTATTGTTGATACCAGGTGCACATTCGAGTGGGTCCCTGGATCATTTGTCAGGGCGGTTTATCGCCATCTCAGAGCATGCCTAAGGACCGTTCGCGACCCCGTACATGTGTAAGTTGCTTAGCCATTTCAGAATTATCAGAATCAAATATCTATTCAACAGATGAGCTTTAAAATAGAAATGTCCAAACAAACAAAGTCCAAATGTCCAAATCAAAATGAAACAAAAGCAAAGCAAGGATGTCAAATGTAAGTTCCCACTACTAAACGGTCAATGATCATTCAGAGCATGTCTGGGGATCGTTCGCGATCTCGTACATGTGTAAATGAGTTAATCATGTTAGTGGGAAGCTTATGACTTGTTCATCGTTATTTCAATCAATTGATAATCAAACGATGCCTTGATTCAGGGTCGCCTCTAGCTGATGTTGATGGTGGTCGCTCTGGTTCCACAACTGGAGTTCGTCTCCTCGCATATTGAAGGAGCATACCGTTCCTGATATGTCCTTCTACCTCGTCCTTCAGATGCCTGCAATCATTAGTGTTATGACCGTTTAATTCATGAAATACACAAAACTTATCTGATCTTCTTTCATCGGAAGTTGGATCCCTTCGCATTGGTCTACGATACGGAACCTGCTCCTTGGTATCCTGATAAATTCGTTCCAGACTCTCATTCAGTTCGGTGAAAGTGGTGAATCGTGGCTCGCTCCGTTGCCGCTTTGACCTGTCGTTATTATCCTCAAGCTTTCTTTTTCCTATACTATTCTCCGCACCTTTTCCAGGTGTATTCCCGTCTTTGATTGTGAAAAGATCAATTCCCTCTCCTTCCTCTCTTTCGGCGTTCGCATCCTCCAATCGTAGAAACTTTTACGCCTCATGATAGAATTCTCCTAGATCCACGGGTGGATCCTTAGTTAATGAATTTTTGAACTCTGTTCCGTCAGCTATCCCGGACACAGCCGCCATCATAACCATGGATGGATTTGGTCGATCCACCGAAGCTGCTGCCGCATTGAATCACGTCAGATAACTCCTCAAACTCTCTCCGGTTTTCCGCTTTAGGGTTTCCAAAGTCATCACATTCTTGGGTCTTGTAATGTGAACCCTGAATTGCCTCATAAATCTCTCAATTAAATCATTCCATGTCCCGATGGATCCATTCTCCAATTGTCTAAACCACAATGCTGCAATATCCGCCAAGTACAATGGAAAGCACCGGGCCATAACCTCCTCTGATGCCCCCAGCACTTCCATATGCCTCATATACTTTGTTAGATGAACCGTGGGGTCCGTTCTCCCGTCATACATGTCCAACGATGGTAACTTGAAATCCGATGGGTTCCTAGCTCGTCTGATTGCTGGAGTAAAAGGACTCCTACTAACATCCTCCAAATTTGTTTACCAAACCGCCTCTCATAGCTCTTCTAACCATCTCTGCCAACCTATCATTGTCTCCGAGATGCAATCTTCGTTCACTACTTTCGACCTCCCCCTCGAGTCCACGAGGGAATTCGGGAATCTGCCCCCTTGACTGAGCGTTCACTCCTCTACTACTCCCGAGCTGCGTAGATGCTCCTCTCTCTCTCTCCGAAATCGGATCAACGTTCTCCATGGGTGTGCCTCCTAATCCAGGTGCTATGCCGGATGGTCCTGCTCCGTTCTGGACTCCATCCGCTTCTCTATTTTGTGCTCCAAATTGTCCTATTTGTTGAATTAAACTCTGGATCATCTCCTCTTCTTCATCATTGTCTCCATCTCGTCCCTAGTGATGAAGACTGATGCTTGATTTGCTCCTGAAGAAGCCTCTTGACTTCCTTGGTGTTCACTTCACTCTGGCCTTGGCATTCTGCTCGATTGTTTCGTCATAATTTCTCAAATCTGAACTTTCAAACTTTATGAATCAAGTTCTAACTGGTAGAATTCCTGAGTTCAATTCTCAGTGAAAGCACCAAAATGTTTGCGTCAAAATTGACCACAAACACCCAATATCGTGAAAGCACCCGTTTATGAGCACAAATCAACAACAATCAATATAGAACTCAGATCTAAACAATAACAACCACAATAATTCACAAATAACAATCACAAACACAGGATTTATAGTGGTTCGGCGATCTTGCCTACGTCCACTCTGAAGCTTATGTCTTTATTGATTCACTTGATGATTTCAATCAATTACAACAGATTACAACTGATGATAGCTCTCAAATCGGATTACAACAGCGATAATGAAGTATGGAATTTGATTCGGCAGAGTTTGGGTGTTCAATGGCCGGCGATCCCCTTTTCTGAAGGCTTCAGGGTGCTATTTATAGGCGTTGGAGGCCCAGATCTCGCTCAAACTCAGGGAGACTTTTTTTGGCACGTGAGTGGGCCCACGCGGCCGACCCCACCAAGTGTCGACTCGATCTGAGATCGATTCGAAGTGATTTTGAATCCATGAAAGAATGATCCAATCGAGTTGAAACTTGGCAGGAACAATCTTTACCTTGTATGGAAGCTACTGTGAAAATTTCATTGCATTTGGCCACGTGGTTTGGGAGATATGATCACTCGAGTTTGATGAACCTCATTCGGCTGTCCATTTCGAATCCGTCGGTTCGAATCGACTCCTTCGAATCGATCACCTCATGTGGTCTTGTGAAGACGTGACGCGCATACTTCGCTTCGATTCGGTTTATACTCCGAGTTGACCGCTTTGAATCCGTAGATTTCGCCTTGTTCGTATCGTTGGATGACACGTCATCCAAGATTCATTGACCTGATGGATACGAACAAACCTCTGTTCATGGATTTGAACATGGTCTTGGATGGAGACAAAGCAGCGAATCCCTGATGGATGCGAAGTTGATGTTAGGCGATCGATTCGAAGCCGGTGGTTACGAGCCGAGCCATGCCGATGGATTCAAATAAGACACTTCAACCGAAGTTTGATCGATACGAAGTCCATCGATGCGAAGGCCTGGTCACCTCGATCGTTACGAAGCCGATGGATACGAACATGCTGAGACGACGTTCGTCCGATCGAGTCCAAGTGAACAATAGTGTTGATCGATTCGAACTCGATCGTTTTGTATTGTATGGGTTCTGATGGATTCGAACAAGGAAATCAGTGATGGATTTGAACCCATAGGTTCGAAGTGGACACCTTCTCAATAGTTTGATGGGTATGAACTGTGTACTTTAGCTAACTTGTATCGATCATATCTCATTCATACGAACTCCGATTAACCTGAAATTTGGAATGTTGGTTCCCATGACTTTGCTTGCCATGTTCTATCAATTGTAGCCTGATTCGGGCTCGGACAAAATTCATCGATATCCATAGCGAATTGAAGTACAACCAATCTCTGAGACGAACTGTCTTTTGTTTTTGACCGATCTTTTGGTATCACGGCTTTGCCAAAAAGCGGGATAACAGTATATATGTTTCTTTGAAAATTAAATTTCAAAACATTCCCAAAAAAAATTTCCAAAGTAAATCTTTGGCTAAAGAAATCGTTTGAAAACCCTTTCTCCAAAATCTAAGACATTTCCAAAATATACTATAAAAAATTGTCACGGCTTCTAGACTAAGGAATTGACACTTATTATTTAAATAAAAATCTGGTTTTCCATCCAAGAGGTGATCGATGGATGCAGCCTAGCACAAACTTGCTTCCGGGCAATTGCGAAATACTAACTCTAATTTCTCACCTATCTGGAATAATTGTGCGTCTTCGAATGTAATTCAAAATTCAAAATTCCAAGGTAGCTAGAATCTTAACCGTCAAGTCGAACACCTCCCGTCTTCGGGGTTCAGCTATATGTCGTACTCATGCTCTTCACCAACAGCGCTTTACGCATCCTGAGCACTCTATGGGGAACTTCGGAGTCAGCATGAAATTTTTAACTCTAAGATATTTCCAACCGACAGTTGATTTACCCATTACATCGAAGTGGAACTACAATTACTTTTTGTGGTCGGAAATCTTAAAATCTAGCGTAATAATATAAAATTACTAGATAAGAAAGTATGAATATTTTCTCTTAATTTTTCCTAATTCCTCTGATTTACTAACCTAGGTTCTGATAATAAATGTAACAACCCATACCTTAATTGACCCAAATTATGACAAAAATCGAAACCCAGGTTCATCAAAGCATATATTGTTAGATTTGGTACCAACAATAAGCATGAGCATTATAGAGATTGATAGAAATCTAATATCACAGTAGAAACAATAATAGGATAAGAATATTGACTATGACTACTACCTAGGAATTAATGGTATTCCTTAGATAGAAGATTGTCACATCAGCATCGAGCATAAGAGAAAGAAGACTCTCCAACAAAAAAGCACATCCAGCTCTAGTGAATTGTTCCTCTTAATTCTATCCAGTGGGGTGTAATGAGGATGGACTCAAAACAACATTCTGGTGATTAGAGATATATCTGTCCATAACATAAACTTATATCGATTGGTTTCCATTTAATTGTTATGACCAATAAAGTTTGCAATTGTTGTCTAACCTTACATTGCACACACAGCTATTTACCTACCCTTTCCTAAGGTACAGAATAATAACGAAGCCTTATCAACCACCTATTACTTCCAAACCCATTTTCCACTTAATACTTCTAAATGAAGCAAGCTTCTATAATACTTTTAAGAAGAGAAATAGAAAGAATCTGCTATTTAAGACCTTAATCAAGGTAAACCCCATTATTTAAGACCTATTCCCAAGGTGGTTTCCTAACAATGCCGTCAATGGTCGATGGATCCTAGCTACAAGACCTTTAACCACTATTTAAGGCTTTCGAAAAATAATGTCCAGCTATTACCACATCTATCACCGATAAAATCATAGCCATGTAGTAAATAGTGCTCAAGCCACTTAACACCTTTATTTGAAAATAGGCAAACTCTTGTCCTTTAAGACCTTAATTAAGGTAGACCTATCATTTAAGACCTATTTCCAAGGCATTCTCCTCAATAATACTATCGTAATTATGGCTTTAGCAATGCGAGACACTGTATCCAAGCCGCTTAATACTTCCAAGTGAAGAATAGGTAGACTCTGTTCATTTAAGACCCATTTCCAAAAGCGTGCTCGTCAATGTTACTATCTAGCTATTATTGCTTAGAAATCTCATTGGGCTACTTAATACTTATTTTATATAAAAGAGGAGGACCCTATGACTATTTAAGACCCCAAACTTGAAGCAAAATCTTCCACATATATCCACTATCACTCTTTATTTTAAATGTGACATCTTATTAGGTTACTTCTTTGGGTATGAAGGCGGACCCTGCAACTACTTAAGATCCCAATACTGAACTAAACCATTTTTAAAGACATCCTTATTTATTTATTTGGAATCTCACTAAGTTACTTAATACTTCCATTTAGGAGAAAGGAGGACCCTTCAGCCACCGAAGACCTTTAACTAGAAGCGAACCCGTATAGAGATATCCCTCACCGCTCTTAATTCCAAATTTAGATCATTTAATACATTCTAATTAATAAGTAGGCCAAAATCTCTCATGTTTTCATAAGTCCCATGAATAGTGACGTCTTACATTAATAGTAAGTGCATCCAAATATTGGTAACCTCAAAGTGAAGGGCAGTCTTCCTTCAAGTGAATCTACTGATCTCATATCACTAACATACTAAGTCAAATTAACCATCCTAAGTCTTTACTTATATTATCTTAAGTAGACATTAGACTTCTTTTTATTTAAGGCAATAAGATTTATCTTAAATATTTCTACCCATAAATCCCCGTTTAATGGTCGTAAATGTCAATTTGTCCATAAAATCTTAACAGACAATTCCTAAGGCATTTATGTATGATTACTAATTTCTAATTAGTAACATTTTTTATCTATTCCATTTTTATCAGTATCATTAATCCATTTACCCTATCAAATTATTGCAATTACCATATTTATTACAACCCTTTAAATTCCTTTCTCGTTAATTAATTTTTATAAATGCAAATACTATGTGTAAGCGTTGTTATTAGCTTTTTATTTAATTATTACAAGCGTGGTAATACGTACAAATATTACTTTCATAAAATATGTTCTAGTTATATATATATTCACTAGAATATTCTTTTCCATATTAAATTGTTGGAATCGTGTCTAAAAAGATTATCCACTATAATTCTCATAATTTAGTCCAAAACAAAAGATTTAACTTTAAATGATTATATTGTTTGAAATTAAAAGGAAGAATCATTTCTTTTTATTACTGAAATAGGTAATGTAAACTGCAATGAATTCATATTTCACACATCCTTTTCCCTTTCTATTTGCACTTATTCCTTATTAGATCAAATGCTGCATTTTTCTAAATGGTAAAGAAATCAAATTAATTTACAAATATTAAACGAATCTAAATTCTAACAATTCCAAACATAGAGAAGTTTACATTCCAACAAAATTAGGTAATAATCCAAATTTATAACATTAATACACAACCTATTTTAGATCTAAAATATATTTCATTCAAATCAATATTCTAAATTCATACCTTTGGGACTAATTTCCAGATAATGGTGTAAATAATTCTAAATCAATTCGTAAACAAGAATATGTAGGCGATATTTATTATATTAAGAACATATTCAATTCCTTGCTACACCTCATATACAATTATCCAATTAGGCATAAAAGTCAAATAAATACCAACAGGATAATTTTCATATTATATCAATCTATAAAATTTCCTACTCACCTTTTAAAAGTGATCCAAAGCTTCAAAACTGAAGTAGAACCTTTGATTCGTCTCCTAATCCTTTTTAATCCAAGAGATATGTATAAAAGCGTATATACATACATTAGAATTACAGATCCAAGAAGAGATTTAGGATAAAGAGAGAAAATAGATATAAATATATAAATATATTAATTACCTCAAATACACATATGGTTGATTTTCTTCTCTTCTCCTTTCTACTAGATTTTCTGATTTTTATGAACATAGAGACAAATATCTTATCTTTATAATTCAGAAAGAAAGTGGAGGAGAAGAAATGGCAGAGTTTCGCTATTGCCTCATTAAAAATATGAGATGAGAAGGAAAGGCTATGGCTGAATTTATAGGCGTTAGAATCAACTAGAACGGTATAACTTAAAATATTAGATTCGAGCCATTGTGGTCTATGCTAACCCTAGTCGCTTAAAGGCGACCGGTCGACTACCCTTAGAGCAACGGTCTACCGCTAGGGCTCGGCTAATCCCAATGATAGGTCAGCCTATGAGCCCGGGTGATTAATTATAAACGTTAATTTTTCTTATTTAATTATTTTCATTTTGAAATCATTTTTCGTCCGTAACTTCTTCGTTTGGACTCCGATCGCAAAACTCCAAATATGAAATTGCTCGAAATTTAGCCACAAATTTAATGGTGCAAGTTTCACGGTCAAATTCTATCGTTTACACAAATTCCATTTTCGAAACCTAATTTTTTAACTAACTAACATACTAATTAATTAACTAACGCTAAATTACAGGTTGTTACATCTCCTGCATCTAAATACTGGTCAGTAATAACAACCATCGCATCCATGCATCCAATGAAAGTAGGAAAGACTCCTCATACCAAGAGATCACAATTAAACATAATAAATATAGGGTAACAACAATAGTAGTAACACATCCATTAAACATTTCCAACATTCAATGCCAACCAAACGTCAGATGAGCCAATAACTACAGATATACTTACGTACATAATAACCATCAACTATTAAAACATCATCACTGTAAGTATAAATCAAACAAATGTATACTAACTGCTTTACAATAGCAATACAACATCGATACCAATAGATTTGTACTAACCAATCGATATTAGTAACACAAGCATCGAATCATCAAATGTGAGCTAACTTATCAACATTAGTAACATAAAAATCAATCATCAAATGTGTACTAACACATCAACATACTAACACAAACATCGATCATCCAATCAACAAAATCCACAATTGACTACCCATCATTTGGTAGTAGTAATGATAGAATATCACTCACTCATTCAAATGCAATTTCGTGATCATGCAACAAACATATGTGATAATTACAATTAACAATCAATCAAACAATCAACAAACTTTTAAATAATATACTCGCGACCATTATTCGCTTAAATATAAATCTTTTCATTACTGGTTAGTGTAAAAGCACATTTATTTATTTCATCTTAAAACAATAATTTCTTCAAAAATGATAATATACTTCAAAATCTTTTATTATACTGCTATTTCTTCAAATACCTTAACATAGCGTATATTTAATCAAAAAAGTGATTTACATCAAATTACTTTTCAAAATATTATTATTATTATTACTATACATTGAAATAATAATATACATTAAAACCACTTTAGTTATTTTCCAAAACAAATTTGTTACCATTTACATTAAAAATAATGATATTCTTTATTACACTCAAAAACACCTTTCTCTCATATTTGTCTCAAAACGGCAATAATTTCACCAAAACACTTTTGGAAATATATCTTCACTATTATTATTCTGAAAATATCTTTTATTTTGTTATTACAAACATACCTCTATACTCATACTATCGAAAAGTATTACTGAGTAATACTATCAAATAATATAGAGAATATGGCTATATGGGGTACACACGTGAATATTTCGTTGGGCTTACACTAGTACGTATGTAAAAATCTAATAAATAACTCACATATACATCCTAGTATCAACACAAAGGAATAAACATATGTGCCTCCAGGCTAGAACAATATACAATATATAGTAAATAACAGGGAACACAAAGTCAAAGTCGCAGCGATAATATATAATAATAATAAATAAGATAGAGTGGATACAAACATCTCAAATGTCAAATATCTCAAATAATACTATGTGTATAAGATATATAGACATGCATACAATATATACACCACAAACAAATAACATACAATAATCATAAGAATTTTGTCTCCCCTATGCCCACAAACACAAGCTGGTCATATTGTCCACATACCTAAAATGTCTTGCATTGACCCTAGTATTACATAAATAACACATGGGTCAGGCCATGCTAAATCAAGGATCTATCAAATATAGGTGACACAGAATATACTGGAAATAATAATGTGATAACAATATCAAAATAGCTTAATACAATGATCATGGCGCCAATATATATATATATATATATAAGCACATATTCATGGTATATCATTAAAATAACATAAATATCATTGAAACATCACATATCACAAAACAATCCATAACAATGTCATGACCGAATTAAAATCACGTAACTAAAAATCACAGAATCAATATTAAATCGGTGAATCATATATATATATATATATATATATATATATATATATATATATCCAGAAATCATCATAATAATCTTAAAAACATCCTATAAGTGAGACCAAGTATAATTTGACTAGCACGTAGCTTTGCCCAAATATATCTCTCAATCTCAACAAATAGAACATCATCATCAATATATGCTGGATAGGTTAGGTTGCCTATCAGTGTAAATAATGATACGAGAATCCACTATAACTTTGGACATTTATCATAGGTATAATCTTATCTCCTTATATATGAACTATCCATATATATATATACATATATATTGTGACGTGGAATGATTGTATGACACACACAAAGTCCTAAGTAGTGCCATATATATGTATATATATATATATCAATATGTGGGTCGCCTAACCATATCTATTCTTAAGCAAGGTGTATCAATAGTATATGTTAATATATCACTCCGTTAGTATCAGAAATGACATTGATAACATGAAACAAGCTCTTGAGTCACAAAATCCCTACAGTTTTTAGTTACCTTCATAGCATCGTGACATACATCCATTAGTGTGCTTGTCAATACGAGGACTCAGTAGTCACGATCCGACTCTAGCCCCTATAAATAACAGACTATTGGCCAAAGTGACACAGGGGAAATGCCCAAAGAGAAAGCATAAAGCTATATAAATATAGGTGTCGCATATCCGTGTTGTGGCTCCAAGATCAAGCTGCCAAGGAGAATTCTAGCCATTTGATCCTCACCAACGTCAATAAAACAAGAACACCATGATAGTGACACATAAAACTAATACATTTAGACATGTAGCCTTGCCCATTGTTAGGCACAAGCCTTACTCGTTAAATATAGGCATGGAGCCACACTATGTGTATCACCTTACACTCATAACTATATTCCCATCACATGAGTATCTTCTACTTATAATGAATAATCGAATAATTATCGCAGCAACTTCTTATATTACTGCATGATACTCAAGCATTTATTCACTGCTTATAAACTATACTCAAGCTCTATATCATTCTATATAATGGTCCAAGAATAAACAGAGAAATATTACCAAATGCCCTATCCCAAACGTTATATTAACTTTGCTTATTTAGATTGCTCATCACACAGAATTTAATACTAAAAAATCATATAAAGCAAGTCATCACCATATATACTAAATTTACCAATAAAACCTGTATCAACTTGTGAACACACATATTACTGAAATTAATATAGAGAAGGTTAGAAATAGAAATGTAAAATCTCATCAATTATATGTGTGTGTGTGTGTATAATTCTTGTTTAAGTTTGTTAATTAGATATTACTTTAAAGTACTTGAAACATTAATTAAAAAGAATTACTTCATATTTTCAAATTATACATATAAACGTACATACATGTACATACATACATACATACATACATACATACATACATACATACATACATACATATTAAAACATTTAGATAAACTCTTAAGCTCCAAAATGGATTCAATTTCAATAAGCTAATTAAATTTTAAATATAATAAAATTCTAAATTTTATTTAAAACTTCACTTCATAAACTCGCATTTTATTTTATATAAATTATTAAATAATGAGTCATTCACAACATACAACTAATAATAACACAGACGAAAAACATCAAAAATGCATTGTAACCATTTTAGGGTTAAAATGAATATTTGAGTAAACTTTTGATTATTAAATATATACAAATATGTAACTATTATAAAATGAAGTAAGTAGAAGCCATTAAAGAGAGACAGAAGATATATTATTCATTTCTGAGAATAGACATCTATTTACATTACATGGTCTCCTTTATATAAAGGCTTTAGAGCAAAGGGTTTAACTTATTCCACGATGTGGGACTAAACAAAACAACGTAAAATCATATTCATTTCATGATTTACATATATTGTAACACTCCCCCTTGAATTTGCATCTTCAAAATCTTGAATGCTCTAATAACTTGAAAATTTTCCTTTTGGAATGTGTATGATGATTGTTCCCCCTCATTATTATCTTGCTTGCATTTATCCGTTCAGTCGATATAGATAATGTCCATTGCCTCATTTAAAACCTCTGTAAGGAAAACCCAATGGGAAAAACCTTAAAAGAGGAAAAGAGTGCAACTTGTGAAATCATAGATATCATGCTAAAAATGATATTCATTCTAAGAGTTTGATACTTCGAGTCAAAAGAATGTCTCACTAAAATCTTAGTAAGAAAAGCGCAATGGGAAAAATCTTAGTGAAGAAAAAAAGAGTACAATGACATATCTTGTTTTCTCATTTTTTCGAATCAAGTTTGATACTTCTAGATCAAACTACTGCCTCATTAAAACCTTACTAACCCTATGGGAAAATTCTTAGTGAAGGAATAAGAGTACAATATAGTATGACATATTTCAATAATTTACAGATTAAAATAGAGCTTGATACTTCTGGATCAATATAATACTTCATTAAAAACCTTACGAAGGAAAGCCCGAAGGGAAAATCCTTAGTCAAGGATAAAAATACAATTTAACTTAAATAACATATTGAGATGTTATTTCTTAAAAAGACGTTTGATTCTTCTAAATCAAGATAATGTCTCATTAAAACGTTAGTAAGAAAAACCCAGTAGGAAAAATCTTAAATAAGGAAAAAGAGTACATTGTAACTTACTTTCAAATGTTACTATGGAGTTGAACTTTTGGATCAAGATAATGCCTCATTAAAACCTTACTAATAAGAACCTAGTGGGAAAAATCTTTGTTAAGGAAAAAGGGTGCATTATAAAATACCTATAGATGCTCCCCATGATTTAAAGTTTCCTCTGAATTCGTATTCATCTTTCGATAACTTAAATTGGTTATAGATACTTCTGGATCCATAAATATGCATCTCATTAATAATACAATTTATTAATAGTTTCCTTCGTTAAAATCAAAATTTCCAATCCAAATATGATTTTCATTTTATGTATTTTGTTTGCTACCTTTATGAAAAACGCATCATGTGTTTTCATTTTTATGCTTCAAATCAGTTTTGCATATTGCAACTATCTTTGATGAATATTAAAAGTTCTATTACAACAATACTTAAAAGCAGGAAGTAATCTACTCATCTTAAAGTGCATTAAGATTTTCATTACAGCAATAACTTAGAAGAAGTTTGTAGTCTACATTCCATGTTCTTTGCATTCTTTAGAATCATCAAAGTTATTTATATTCTTCAAGAATAATTTTTGCAAATCACAACTAACATATGTATATTAAAAGTTTCATTACAACGATACTTAAAAATAGGAAGTAATCTACTTACCATGAATTATATCAAGATTTTCATTACAATAATACTCAAAAGTAGGTCGTAATCTGCGCTTCTTGTTCTTTGTATTTTTTTTTATAACCAGAAAAGTTATTTATATTCTTCACGAATTTGTATACTTTCATCATATAATATGATTTAAACCATATTTATACCTTTGAGGTATATTAAGCATTTCAAGTGCTTCCGCTGGGCTCTATGTCCATATTTCTCTATTGGTAAAGGATTCATGATGGCTAGTCATGTTTCCCCTGATTCAAGATCCTTAATCTATTTACAAACATAAGCACTTTGTATAATCATCAATGATTATTTCTTGTCAGCTCTACACATGATTTATTGAGATCTCTTTAATTATCATGTTTTATGTACCTAAACCACTTCTAGGGTAATTTGAAAATCATGTCATTAGTCTCTTCAAGAGCACCCCTAAGTGTTTCTTCAAGAACACTCATCTCTTTTATTTGGCATCTTTATTGCTTTCTCCAAAAGTATTTCAAACTGACTTTTGTACCATATTTCAGATGTGGTTTACACATTTTAATCCTTCAAGGATTCAAATCTATATTGGAGAAAGTCTACCAGAGATATTACTAATATTTATTCAATTTACTTAATATTTTTCATCATTATACATGTTAACAAATATTTGACACTAATGATCAAAATGAACTTGTATCGCTTTATCCTACCCCTCAATGTTGACAAACATTGTCACATTAAATAATAATCATCTTCGGATTCTTATTTTGATCCATTATCATATTGCTACTAGCAAATACACCATACATATTAATGATAGGCGGATAATTCTTTTATCAATTGATAAGATGCATTCAAGTGACATTTGTGAGCTTCTGGCTCAAGTTTAAATATGGGATTCAATTACACCAAATCTCATGAAATATAATCCAATTGAAATTGCACCAATTTTTTCTAAAATAAACTTCTAACTTTCAATTTTAGAAATAACACAAAGATATTCTTTAGCGTTTTCATTATAGTTCCAATACGGTAGCCATTCATTAATGTATCCTCAAAACTCAAAAAATTTCTTTTAAATTTGCTTGAGTATAATGTATTTTGAATCAAGATATATGTACCATTTGGTAATACTATATGGGCTCTTCCGGACCCTTCAATTATATTAGCAAATTTGCTATTGTTGAAATTTTTTTAGCTAAATATTTTCAGATAGTTCGAAGAAAAAACTTATGGTTTTTCAAAATAATGTGAGTAGTTGCATAATCTAGTAGGCATATATTATCACTGAAATATTGATGGTCCATATCTTAAGAACTTAAGACAATATATTTAGTCAACTACTTAACTTATTAGCATAAATAAATGCTAGTACTTTCCAAAAATTTAAAATAGACTACTGATTAAAGCCAACATTATCGGTACATTATTTCAATTAGTTATGACAGAAAAAACATACAAGCACCCACTTCCAACTGATTTATTGAACTAAATAAAATAAAATCCACATAGCAGACTTCAGGCTGCAACTATTGATCAATTCGACCATATCATTTATTATTGCACTTAGATTTTCATCATTAATGAAGTTTCCATCATCAACTTCGAAGAAATGATCTAACTTCAAGTTAGTATTACTAGACAGTTCTTTCACATAATTTTAGTTTAGAAGTAATTATAAATATATATGAATTGTATCTCCTAAAAAATTTAAAGACTTGAAACTTCAAGTTCAACTACTCATGTCTAGTGTTTAGAAGTGTGACCATATTTTGGTGGTCATAACGCTCCTTCAGGGAGTTCCGTAGGTAAAGATGATCTTTTTCAGTTGAATGTTTTATTTTAAGTTTGTCATGGATATGACACCTTAAAAATATAAGAGCCATTGTTTTATCCTATTGGATTATCATCTTTTATGGCATTTTCTAAGCAATGAGATTGTAATAGGATGTGAACATCCAACAACTGTGACAAAAATTTATGTTCTAATAAGTCCAAAGCTTTAAATTCAAGCTTGGCTGTGTTTATCATATTACCAACTATAAGTGGAAATAAAAATGCATAAACATCAAAATATTGTTCATGGGTATATAATCAATTCATTTCATAAAATAAGAAACCATATCTGATAATAGTTACAATGAAAGAATAAAAACATTAATGCAAAATAGTAAAAGACAACCAAATATAATCTATAAAAGTGACTATAATTTCTTATTTACATCCTTTTGATAGCTCTAGATCCAATCTCATTATTTGCATTCATTACTTTCCTTGAAAATGCTAAACTATCCTTGAAAATATGGAAAGGCCTTTATATGGATTGGTTGGTGGAGAAGGGATGAATTATAATCAAAGATTGTGCTGACTTGATTTTGTTTACTTTCATAATATAAGCAAATTTAAGAATATAAATATGTAGCATTAAATACCATTTATTAATTCATAACAACTACAATAATAAGAAACATGAATATATAACATGTATATACTTTATGATCCTTGTCAAAAATAAGAGAGAAGAATAAATGTATGAAGTATTCATACACATCTTTGTTGGACCATTCTCACTAATCAATTAATTTTATTTAACGATTTATTAATTGCTACTGATTAATATATGAATTAATATATGCGGTTATTTACATATTGTAAGCTAAATAGAAAGAGGAAATTTGTGCATCACGTAGTGTATGAATAATATCATGAAAAACAAAATAGTTTGACTTGGCAACTAAAAAGTATGTTGTATGAGTTATAGCTATTGATAACATCAATAAGTATATTTTTGTGGCATGACAATAATAGGTAAAAGATTAAGCATATAAAATAGTAAACATTAGAATACCTCTTTACTGAAAGGGGAAAGAAGAATGAGTTTTATATATAATATAACATAATTAATGTGTGTATAAATATTAATATTCATTTTATGAAGAATCCAAAATACTCACTTAATGAGCTAAAGGAAATAAACTTGATCTATTATATTTTACCTTTTGAAAGGCATGATTGGATGCATGGAAGAAGGAAAAGAAATTTAGGAAATAAGCTTCCTGTTAGAATATCTTGTTTATTTCCTATATTTTTTCCTTCTTCCATGCATCCAATCATGCCTTTCAAAAGGTAAAATATAATAGATCAAGTTGCTTTCCTTTGGCTCATCAAGTTAGTATTTTGGATTCTTCATAATTGTATTCGAACATGATAATCATAATACTATTTCTCTTCGAGGAAATAGTATTTACCACATTTGTAATGTTATTTCAATATATTATTTTTATGTTATGACTTCTGGACATAACAACATCTTATCGAATTGCACACTTATTTTTTTTCCTAGCTTTATTTTAGCTTATGAAAACTTTAATCTTTCACCTTCGAACATATGAAATTCAGGTTCTTATTCTTTCATATAGACTTAATACGATCTTCTAGACACGTATTATCCTTATATTTGTTTCTCTAAGAAACAGTGAAATATTTCTTCTGGAAATATAAATCATGCGGTAAAATTATTTCTGCAGTTTTCATTCAAACCGAAATCCAAATAAAAAAATTTCAAAATGAAAACCCTTTTTTCCACCAACCAATGGAATGAGACCTAAAAGTTTAGATCTACGATAAAATGAGATCTAAAATGATAAGATTAATCGAGTAAGATCTATGAGATAATATATATATATAATGAAATCTTGGAAAATTAGATCTATGATAGATAAGATATAAAAAGAAAACTAACTGAATAAGGTCTGAAATTACATTTTAGACTATGAAACAATTTTAGTTTCAGATCAAATTCAAAAATATCACAAAAAATGGGTATACATGAATAAATATTAAATAAGAGATCCGATGATTAAAATCTATAGATCTAAAAAATATATCATTTGAACATGATAGTAAAATCTACAAGAGATCTGAAAAATTAGAATTAAAAAATAATTAAGATTTACAACAGAACAAGATCTGAAATACATGGAAAAAAAAGATGTACAAATGTAATCAGATTCGAATAATTAGATCAATGATACAATGAGATCTAAAAGAAAAAATAATAATAGAATGAGAGCTGAAAGATTTGATCAATTTGATCAGAAAGATAGCTTACCATTTAGAAGATTTATTAGAGCTTTGTGCTGATAACGTGTTCAAAAATGAAATAAGCAGAAGTCATTAAAGAGAGATAGAAGATATATTATTCATATCTGATAATAGACATCTATTTACATTACATGGTCTCCTTTATATAAAGGCTTTAGAGCAAAGGTTTTAACTTATTCCATGATGTGGGACTAAACAAAACAACGTAAAAGCATATTCATTTCATGATTTACATATATTGTAACAGTAACATAACTCTATTAAAAAAATTAATCACAAAATTTTACTGTGAAATACTTAGAATGTTAGTTAGGTTATAGTCCTTATTTTCTAGAATATATATGTACTTTTATATGATTTTTAAAGTCATATATTTAATTTATTCTTTATTTAACCAATTTCATTAAAGTAATAAATATTACATATATAAATTCTCATACAAAGTTCTCAAAATACATTTTATTTTTTACTTTTATTGCAATTCAATTGTGTATAATAAATTATATTTTTATTTATTTTATTTTTTAAATAAAGAGTAGGCTACCGGCTGATCGCTAACGGTCGACCAGTCATCGGTCGATCAATTGACCTACCGACCATGGCATACTGAAGCAAATTTGCTCTGTTAATCCATCCTCTTCTTCATTTCTCCTCTATTTCAATACCCAGACGATCCAATATTTAACATATCAAACCAAACCAAACATAAACATATATGAAATAACATGTATCAACATAGTTTTGTGAGTGAATACTCACCGTAAGCTTTCGCTCCTTTGTGTGTGCTATTCTAAAGCATAGCACGATCAAAGCACATGCAAAAATACTTCTGTTTAGACATTTTTGGGAATTTTACATGATTTTATTTTTAATTTGGGATTTTCTTCTGTTTTTCTTGAAGCTCAGAAAATGGTCAAGGGAAGTATACATGAATGAATACAAAGCAAGAGATTTCTTGAACCGGAGTAATGTATAAAATGAAATGGGCTTAGGAATTTTGTTTTCGGGCTTAGGCTTTGAAATATTAAAAATTTATTTTATTTTTCATTTATAAAACTGATTTCTATTTAAATATAAACAATTTCAAATTTCTATCTCAATGTTATTTCTTTTCCAACCAATATTGTATATATTAACTATATAAGTTTTATAAAATACTATTTCCATAATTTGAACTTATTTTAATTTATTTATTTTGTAATTACAATTTAATTCCATTAATGAAGTAAATTACAAAAATTATCTTTTAATATTTAAAAATCCATTTATCAATTAAATCGCTATTATTTACTTTAATTAATTACTACTTAAAATACAGTTTATACAAACTTCCCCCTTAAAATAATTGCATCTTCATAGTTTCTCATTAGGAAAATTCCATATCTTGTTAGTAACTTTAAACTTAATCGTACTACTCCTTATTATATTTGAATATAAAACAAATAAACTTCAAAACAAGTACATAACGTGCTCTCTTTACTATTTTAAGTCAACACATAGAGCAACACAAAAATCAATAATTAACCCTTCACGGGTGGCTTATCAAAGAATGAATTTTAGCTATAATATATTAAATACTTAATTCATAAAAGATTTTTCAAAGAATATCAATTTTACAATAGTTTGCAACCATCACTTACTACACGCACACACAAACATTTATCAAAAGTGAGAATTACTTTTCATGATTACAAAATACTTCAATTTAAATAATTCATTTTCAAATTTTTTCCAAGATTCCCATTTTATAATAATTCAAACACTATTCAAAACTTAATTTTTTTCATATAAATTTTGAAATATTTTAATTAGATTAATACTTTATTAATAAATTTTGCACTATTTAATATAAATACCTTTCAATATATTTCTTAATATCAAAACAAACTTTTTAAACTTTCCAACATCAATTTATAAAATCTATTCCTCTTCAAATGGTCTATTTTTTAAAACTTTTATTTATTTAAGAAATAGTTTAAACAAATTCTTTATACATTTAAATATCCACATATGTAAAATATTCAAATATTTAATTTCTTAACAGAACTCTTTGTATATATTTATTTAGAAGATTTAAACACATTCATAAATTATAGCATTTCAAAACTAGGATTGTATCTCTTTTCAAAAATAATTTCTAAATAAATAACTCCATCCAATATCATAAATTTCATAGTCTCCCAAAATATTTAATCACTAATTTTTTTATCCAATTGTAAAATCATCAAAACCCATGCTTTATTAAATTCCAGAATCAATACCATAAATTTCTATCCTTTAATGTATAGTAATGCATAAAACCAAAAATAAATCTTCCATTTTTCCTATATATTCAATAATAGAAAACTTTTAAAATAAAATGCATTTTTATATATTTTAATAATATTATTATTATTTTATTACATTATTTTATAAAGCTAATTTATCAATTTATTACCAAAAAATTAATATTTATAAAAACCTACTCATATCTCACTCAATTATTCAAAAATACCGCATAATTTATTTCAACACTCAGTACACAATAGTATTTATTAGTTCTATATCCTTTATCAATTACAACGATATCTTCCAAGAGAACACTCTTCTTTATTCAAATTATTTATCAAAGCCATATATATATATAGATATATATAATTTTAATACTATCACAGAATCACAAAATCAAAGTAATTAAGCTATATAATTTAAATTTACAGTCTATTTACAAAATGCACTATATTTCTTCCAAATAAAATTTGTTAAGGGTTTAAAACCAATTGTGCCAAAAAATTTACATTCATTTGTAAATTAACACCATTCTACATTCCACAATAATAAACCTCAAAATTATATATGTTCTTTCAACTCAAAATACCTCGACTTTATCACATCTAAATGTAAATTATTATACTAGAAATCTTTTAATTATACATAGATACTTATATATATATATATATATATATATATATTCCTAAATTTCAAACACTACAAAATATAATAATGTTGCCTCACCGTTTATTATAGTGATTTATTAATATCAATTCACTGCAATATTGACTCGCCAATGACTTCAATTATCCACTAATGTCCAATGGCTGCAAACATCACTTTAAAATATATCCAAATATATAAGACAAAATTTGCAACACATTTCACATCAAAATAACAAATATAAATTCTTATTTCCCCTTTACAGATATTGGTTTCAAATATCACTATTTATAAAATAACTCATGTTCCTTAAAATATTATTTAAAATATTTACCTTTTCAAAAATATTGTGTCCAAATGTATTGTTTTAGCGTTTAGGAATTCCAATCGAATACGTGCAATCCACATCAATCAGAATTCTTAACATACTCAACGGACATAATTACACAGATTCAAATCAAAAGTTTCTATAACGTGATTCATATAAATCCTTTGATATACTCATCTATGTAAAATTATTATTAACCTATTTTTAAGTTGATCAAATGTCTTTTTATCATAATATTTCTAATTAAAACATTTTCTAACAAGCTATATATACTTAAATCAAAAATCTTTCCCAAAATAATTATACGTCAATTTTTTCAAAATTTACGTACATATTCTACATATATAACAAATAATAATTCACTTTTGATACTTTAAGTATTATATCACAATAAGCAATCAGCAAACTTATAATGTATACTTTTTAATAGATTTCCAATTACAATGTCTACTCAATTTCCAAATATATATATATATATGTATGTATATATATATATATATATAAACTCATTTGTAGTAAAAAAAACCGTCAATAGCAGCACTACGAAACTTAATCTCGATCCATGCTATGATTTGATTTGCCTATTCACGATCGTTTGCTACTGACATGTACAAACTAGATCTAGCATCATTTATCCATTTCACGTCCTTAATAAGATATATAGCAGGTCTATCCCGCTTTCTTTTATGCCTGCTCCACCAAACGATGCTTTCTACTCCTCAGATCTATTATAAGTTCTCTTTCATTCTTCTTTTAATCAGAGAATTTTTTTTCGAATTGACTTTTGTAGGAAAAAGGCGAGTATTCCAACTCCAGTTTGGCTTTGTGTTTGTCCAATATCTCGATTTGTTTCTTATCTCACTTGATAGTTGGTCGTTTAAAATATACCTTATTCTTTATGCATTGTAACAACCTACATTTTTGGATCTTCGAATTTGGATATTTAATCTATTTGAATATTCAAATTTGAATTAAATTATAATAATCTATGTTTCAAATTTAACTTGATTTCTACAAATTTATTTTTAATTTAATTTATAGGATTTTCCATAATTTTTAATTTGGAAAATAAGTAAATTTTCCTTCGATGCTTTTTGCTACAAATCGGTACTTTTGGAACTTCACAGAATAAGTTAACATGTTGATTTTATTTTTGTTTTATGATCATGTCACATTATTATGCTCAGCCGTATTTTTATTTCTGTCCTTTGCGACTCATACGCGGATGCGATGTTATGCGCTGGTGTACCCTAAAATCATTTAAATCAAAATCTCCCCAAATCATCGCAATATCTTTGCACATATCTTTGTATATGCATTTATTCCAACACTTCTGTCTCTCTTCCTGTTTTTCGCCCTTGCACTGTCATATGTTTCCTAATTGATTCTCTTTTCCTTAGCTTCTAAGAATTTTTGCCTAAACGTATTCATTAATGCGACACAAAAGGGGTCTCTCATTTTTTCTTCTCTGGAAACTAAAGTATAAACACACACACACACACATTATAATTTGGCATATCTTTCTCTCTTGTACTATGCACTTGCTTTAGGTGACTAGATATTTAATGTTTATACTTAGTTATTGTGAATGTTGCCTCTATACATCCACATACACATGAAAAGGAAGCGTAACGCAAATTAAACTCAATCTGCACATTCAAAAATCCTTATCTCCTTAACCATTCACAATCAGCAGAATTGATCTACTAGAAAGTTGTTCGTGATCAAGTTTAGTTATTTATATAAAAAATTACGGGAGTTATCACTGTGAGAGAGACATCGTCAAATGTCAATAAAGGAGAAGTTTTGTTCATAAATTTCAAAAATCGATTTCTCTCGATTCCGCAAGAATTGATCAACGCCGTATGAGTCGTTGAAGTCGTTTGGAGGCATAGTATTTATAGGGAAGTTTTGATGAAGTTTCGTGTCGACGGTTGACATTCATCAAAGGCTAAGGGTTGGGTTAATTGAAGTTATAGGTGGAGTTAAGTGGATCCAAGGCCATCTCATGGCAAGGCAAGTCGGAGGGGATATTTTGGTAGCTACCGATCGAGTTTTGAAAGCTGCATCAATGGTTTGGTCATGTGGAGGAGAGCTCGAACCCAAACGGAAAAGGAAGATCGGAGTTGATCTTGGAGGGTCGGGGAGGTTGAGTGGGAAAAGGCGAGCATGATGGTGGGGCTTGTTCGTGGATTCGAGTAGTAGGGAGGTGTGTATGTGCACAAAGAAGCGTGTACAGGGAGCTTTGGAATTTGAGAAGATGGAAGCACTGTAGCTTTGTGGGTATGGGTATGTGAAGTTTGGCTTGGGCCGTTCATGTTGGGGTAAGTAAATTTCAAAATTTAATTCTTTAAATTGTAATAAATAAATATTTGAGGAATTTGTAAATGCAATATCGTGTTTGTTTTAAATCCACTTAACATGTAGATTTTTCCATTGGGTTCGTATGAACGAGTACAACGTTTATTTGTAGCTTGTTGGTAGCTTTGGACATGTAAAAATTTGTGACATATTTATGCAGACTGGGTTATATCACGTTAAAAATAACATCATTTAAATTTATATATCTTAGTTAATAATGTTTATTTAGTCAAATAAAACACCGTTGAGTTAAACTCGATTGAATATGGTAATTGGATATTTCTTTAGTGGAATAGATCACTATTATGCTAGTTAAATTAATTTGGCAATTGATTAGCAGAATAAATCCCCATTCTGCTATTCTGTAGATTTGGACATCTAATTATATATCGTAAATTGACATGCCACTTTGAATGAGTGATATGGCAACCAATGATTAATGTTCAAATATTTATATAGTCGCTAATTAAGTGAATATCAGTTATTAACTAGGAAAGTTAACCTTGAATAAGATGGTAGCTTCTATAAGTACAAGGGTGATCATTATGCCTCCTCAAGTTTTAGAAAACAAAAGTTAAATTTTTATTTGAAAGTTAATTTAAGAATTTTTATTTAGTAATAAGACTTTAAAAGGTAATAACATAATAGTAATAATAATTTAAATATATTTTATAATTGTTTTAATAATGATTTAAAGTTAATTATTTTATAATATGATTCTTGAAGGTTATTTCTTAAATGCATTTAAGAATGTTTAATTATTATATTTAAAGTTATTTAATTATGGTTTAAAAAAATTTTAATTTTATTTTTTTAGTATTTATTTAAAAAGATTTTTTGTACTTTAATTTCTAATCAAAGTTATTTAATTATATTAATTTAAGCTATTTAATTATATTTTTTTGGTTGATTAATTATCACATTAATATTAATTTAAAGTTGATTAATTATTATCCTAATACTATTTTGAAGTTAACTTATTATTATAATAAAAGTGTTTAATGGGATTTTGAAGTAATTATTTTAAATAAGATTTGATTTAAGTGAAATATGAGGATGTTTATAAAATAACTTATTATGTAAAGATATTTTAAAATATTTTATTAGTTATCAAGGGAGTCTTACCCACTTGGAAGTTAGTAAATAAGTTGTTTAAAATAGGAAGATTTTAATAAATGGCTTTGGATATTTATAAAAGAATTTACAAATGAGTTTTAAAGATATGAATGGAGAAGTTTTGTAAACGGGGTTGGAGATTTATTGAGAATGTTTATAAAAGGGATTGGAGATTTATAAAGAAACTTTTTAGATCACTACAACAAAACAGTCTTTTTACAACGGGCAATGCCCGTTGTAATATGGTTTTCGCAACGGGCATGTGCCCGTTGTATTAGGCCTCGTTGTAATAGATCCACCACATTTTACAACGGGCAAAGCATGTTGTTAAAACCGTTACAGTATACCTTTTTACAACGGGTTATGACCGTTGTAATAGACTCTAATACAACGTCCATAACCCGTTGCAATAGACTAACCATACTAGTTGCATTGCCTGTTTCACAACATGCATTGACCGTTGTAAAAAGCATATTTAACAACGTGCTGTGACCATTGTATGAATCTCATATAACAACGCACATTGCCCGTTGCAAAATAAATGCAAATTTAAAAAAAAAAATTATAGCAGCATCCATGCAATACATCCATACTAATACTTCACATTTCATACAAACCACAATAGTACAAACATCTATAAACTGTAAAATCGATTACAAAGCTGATACATTGAATATTGTGGATTCAAAGTTCAACTATACCATAATATTATAGCGAAGGATTAAGAGTATTCGCTATGGTTTGATAATAACATTAAAGTATAAAATAAATTTAAATAGAGGATTTTAAGCTAAAGACCGTGCTGCAGTGATAATGATTACTGCTTGTGTTTCACAATACATACAAGTTATGCTGACCAAGCATTACAACAATTTAATACAACAATAAGCATCTACAAAGCGAACAATTACTGGCTTTTTGATTAAGTCCTCTGGGTCAGTTTATAACTTACCATTTTGAGTATTTTGTAAAACCAAAATGCACTGACCAACTGCAATCCCATTGCCATCATCTGTTAATTCATATCAAGGGAAAATAATGATGTATGACCCGATAAAATTATGCAAAGGATAATGTAAATGTCGTTTAGTTATTACCTTTGTAAATGCTGCATATTTTGTCGCTTTCTTCTTGTAATATATTTAGGTGTTCCTGTTAATAAAATATACACCCGATTAGTAGAATTTTACAAGATAAAATTTGAATTTGTGGAAAAAAGCAGAATTTGTTAGTTAAAGAACATAGAAAATTAATAGAAAATGACAACATGAGCAAACTACTTTCATTTGATGCCTTTTATATACTTAAGGACCCTTGTAACCTCCTATAGAACTTTTTAATCTTTAAATATACAAATTAAGGGTTGTAAAATGAAAGTGCACAAGTAAACAAGCTAACAAATCCCTAACCACTAACCTTTCTTTTAACAAACTCTATTGACGGGTATTAATAGGTCATAATCTGTTACAATTATATACATGTGTTACTTACTATTAAAACAAATTAATCCGGAAGATGAATTTAATAGCATACCACATGTTGATAGATTTAGTACTAGACAAGGATCAAACATGTATGCATATAAACAAGCTACATTAAAACTGGAAAATGGATCAAACTATAGAATTGACAGCTTATGTTAACTAACTCATTTTATTACCTCTTAAATGCACGCACCCAAGTCACAACAATAATTACTTGTCTATGATGCATCTATATTGATATTAAAACACATTATTGTTAAGAGAATACTTATGTTGATTTTGGTCAAGCACAAGTTGCAAATAGAAAGGTGCAAAACTGCACAAAATACACTATTTGAAATACCCAAAAATGGGATAACATCAAAAAATAAAATAAATAAATAAGATAAAAAAATCAACCTTCATCACCATTGTCATCTCCAAATCAAACACAAAAATCTGTCGTCATTGTTTCAGGTCAACAAACTCTACCACCTCTTCAACATCAACCACTTAATCATCCACACTTAACAGAGGAATATGAATACCAACAAGAGCAAAGGCAGATACCTAACTGCTTTAGGTTTGTTACTGATCGTATTCAAACTCCGATGATGCAACCCTCAAGTCAACTCCAAGCTCCAGTGACGGTTCAACACACCTCAGAAATAAGATATGAGTGAATAGACTAACGAACATAAACATTCACGATGCAAAATTATTTCAAACGTCATTCGCAACAGAATCTAACCTTTACTATTTAATTGTCACTTTAATGTTTGTCAACTTTTACACAGACACTTCAAAATTTTAATTTGCGGATAGACCTATCCATGCTAGTAAGATGTACCAAAACCTAGCATGTATGCACGTCATATAAACAGAAGGTATAGTAAAAACTAACAAGCAATGATAACATATATCGATATCACCTTTAACCTTCTGCTGTACAGTCAGAGATGGGCCATCCATGATCAGCCGTGGAGAAAGGCCATGCACCCTTAGATATATGGCAGTGCCAGTAACTAAGATCACCAGGGCAGTCTTCTAGAACCTATTAAAAAGGAGAATTTGGTTGAGGCACCTGGTTTCGGGAATACAGAAGACCGTAAAAATAGAAATCCTACGTCTAAGCAAAAACATACCTGGGAGTCCTTGACATATTTATGTGCCTTCTTGAGTGTGGTCCCAAATTCTTTGGAAAACCGGGTTGCAAGTATTGCTTGAGCAGCAAAAGCAGTGTCCCACAACTGGCTTCCATTGTAACCCTTTCGCGAAACCAAAAAAAAAGTGGTCAAATAATCAACTGAGGGTGAGGACCAACATATTTAGAGTAGAAAAATTTATCAGTGTGCCTGCATTTTCATGCCATCTTCGGCAATCCAAAGATAATCATTGATCCTAGGTAGGTGCAATTTGAAAGCCTCTGAATTTTGATCTTCCACCCAATAGCGAAGCATATTTAGAACCTGTCCATAATATCAAAATTGGTAGAACAATGTAAGCAATTAGACTACATGAAAAAAGCATGTCTCAATTGTTGGTTTTCATTTGTAGAGATAAAATGAGCCACGCATATGTCTACAGAAATGATGGATTATGTGGATCAAAGAGGCCTAACTGAAATTAGAATGATATTGTGACAAATATATCAGCATATCTGTATAATTCAGAGTATTTATTTAGAGCTAAGTTGACTAGTATCAACAAAAATTGCTTCTTAGTTCATTAATTGTCTTTTTGCACCAGCAGCTCAAAGTTCTCAAAGCTTTAGAAATTTAAGATTGAACTTATACAGTGAACACTAGCACTCTATATTTGTTTCCCAAAATTAGTTTAGAATATTTTTTTTTTCAATTTACCTTATTAACCGGGCCAATACAAATATATCGAGTATTTTCATCTTCATAATGAACATGCTCCATAACAGTTTTTAGAGCTTTCTCCCTCAACTTGCTACCAGGCCAGCGCATTAAAATAGGTTCCACACCTTTATGTAGAGTTGCCCAAAGAATATCTTGTATTAATGGATGGGGATAGTACAAATCTTCCTGCATCAAATCAATACAAGGCCTGATAAAATTGTTTGATAAGTGATTGTAAGTGCTAATCCAAGACAGCAACTTCAACTCCTAAAATGATACAAGCCTGCAAATAGTGATAGTGACTTTTCTACCCAGTCATATAGATTTTGTGAACATGTCATCTGAAATGTCATGTGATATTATGTGAACATGACATTTTAAAGGAGTTTCTTAATGGAATGGAATGGAATAGTATTAGTCATAATCCAAATCTTCACTTACCGTACCTACTGTAACTACAAGCAATTTTCTTTCCTTTGTTATCAAATAATGATTGATTATTAATCAAGAAGGTAAGGCAATTAGATTATTCAAAGACCAGTTTTATAATCTATAGTTTGTAAAGTAATGGTTATTTATTGTATTCAAAAATGTTGTGGTGGGGAATGAGTACAAAATTGGACTCTATTTTATAGTACTCCAAAAGTTGTAAAAATAATAATGTTATGGTTCTTTATTCTGTTTGAAGGTACAATAATTATGAATGGGGTTTCACATTATAGATACACAATATTATTAACTGAAATGTACAGAGCTTCCTCTTCACTAATTAATCTTAGTCTAAATCCCTCCGCCTAATTAATACAAATTAGATTTAATTTAATTTTAGAAAGAAATAAAATTTTATAAGAAATTGAGTTAAAAAAATTGTTACCGCTATTAAACAACAAATTTTGTCGGACTTTTAATGATTATCATTGTTGCATAGGAAAACATTGGACCCAATCTAACAAACATTTCAAAACAAAAAAGAGACTAAAACAGAAGGGTACTTGCACACATTTGGTGTCTGGTTCTTGACTTATTCATCATTAAGTATGAATATATTCTCAAATTTAATTTTGTGCGTTAAGCACTATGGTAACTTTCAAATTTTCCTTAGAAAAATTATGAATATACTGATGTGGCGTCTCAAGACAAAATTTGACGAATCCAATATGCATCTTTATTTTTTAAGTATCTATTGACTTATAGATTTGTGACATTTTGTACAGGTCAAAACTTGCATTCTTATTACGTGCTTTGGATCCAATGTATTATTGAATCATATAACATTTTAGGTTCTGTTAATACCAAATCATATAACATTTTAGGTTCTATCATTGGAGCCTTTTAACTCAAAGGAAGAAAAACTAACTATGCTACAACTTGCTAGCGCGAGCTAGTCTATACATGCATTTAAGAAGTTTACTATTTTAAGTTAGAAGGTTTAAAGTAGAATAACATACAGTTTCTGTAGCATACATTGGACCAGACCCCTCAATGAAAATAAGGCCTTCATCAAAAGCCCTTGACATAGCCTGCAAAAATAAAAAATAAACTAAGCATAACTAACATGATTTATTAACACTTAATTAATTCATATATTCTAAGCAGGGCAATGGAGATGAATGATAAAGTGGATATGTACACAACAAGTGGTCTATTGAAAATTGAATTCAGGGTTTTATTAATATTTTAATCAGATTGTCAGAAGGCAAGGAATTATAGAAATATTCTATATGAATAAATTTATGTTAGTTTATTCATAAACTTATGTTTATATACTCTATATTCGATATATCTCAATGCATAAGGATTTGAATTTTGAACTATAATACAAACAAATTATGTGCCACAAAAAAGAATAATGACGCAAAAAATATAATGTGACAAACTTTTTTTTGTTGAATGTGAACCAAATGAATCATTCAAGTGGTGGGAGAATTTTTACCCTCTGTAGCCCAGAAATGTACCCCCTCTCATGAACAACAGCAATTTCGTCTACAGTAGCAGGTTGAAAATTTTGGATTTCCATCACCTCTGAGGCCCGATGCTGTAAAAAAAATGGTCAAACTTTTGGAACATCCATAGTGATACACTGGATCGCGAGATTTCACTAAAGATTTATAAGTGCGTTCAGTTCATTTAGGACTTCCGATTCTAGTGGTGGTTGTCGATTACATTATTCTTCATACAAAAAGGTAGAACAGATTGACAATCGAACAATTGACGAATTGAACTAAATTCAAAATAATCGACGAATTCAACTATATTCAAACGAACGAACTCGACCTAATTGACAATTTAACAAAAAATCGAACGAACTAAATTCAAACGAACGAACGAATTCAACAAAAAATCGCATACCGTTTTTGACAGTCGAACTCGACCCAACTGAGGCAGCCGTAGGCAATCACTAATAGAGGAAAATTTTCGAAGCATCATCGACAAATTGAAGCGGCGCCACAAAACCCTAATTTATTGAGGAGGAACGAATGAAGAGCGGCTGCCATTTTTATGATCAGGCCGAAGATAATATAAAAATTAACAGGAAATAATATTTAGTTAGGGTCGGCTCCTTTATATTATAAATTGGACTGTTAGTTTTATATATTACAACGGGCACCTTTTACAACGGGCATTTTATGACCGTTGTAAGGTTGTCATCTATTATAACTGACCTGAAGGGACCGTTGTAATAGCCTCCTTTTACAATGGGCAACCAGTGCCCGTTGTAAAAAGGTTGTTGTATATGGCATCTTTTACAATGGGCCTGAATGGACCGTTGTAATAGCCTTTTATTACAACTGGCAACCAATTCCCGTTGTAAAAAGTGCGTTGTAATAGGCTATTTTTGTTGTAGTGGATAAATCTGTAGATATTTTTTTAAAATAAAGAAACTGTGACGACCTGGAATTTTGGATATTTGAAATTGGAATACTTAATTGATTTGGAATATTTAAATGTTAATTTTTAACTTGAATTTCAAATATCACTATATATCGGATAATTAGATTATTGGAATTTAATTACTGGAAATTGGGAAAATGTTAAATTTGGAATTCAAAGCTTGTTAAAAATACTTTAATGGTTTATAAAATTTATATTGATAATACTAAAGATAATTTATTAAAAGGAAAATTTGTTTAATATCAAATTATTGGTTAAAAAAAAATATAAATGATTATTTTAAATTTAATTTTTGGTCAAATTAATTTATTAAATGGTAAATTATTGTAGATTATCTCAGATATTAATAAATCATGTAATGTTGTACAAGGTCTAAAACTGTGAAGAAAACAATTCGGGTATGGGTTAGATTGCAATTTAAAAATCAAAGTAAGTTAATCTCACTCAACTTGGAATTTCTACAATTAATTTTAAGTAATGAAATTAATTACTGGTTGATGGATTGAGTTAGATGATTATTATCTATTGGATTATATTATACATATAAATAATATATATATATATATATATATATATATTGGAGTGACTGATTTCCTGCATTATATAGTGGATGAGACTCTATGCGCCCTGCATAATAGCGGATGACCCTTTATACCGCGATATCCCCCTCGAAGTGGGATTGGTATTTTATGTTATGCTAACATCTGTGGACGCATGGAAACAGGCTGGAGGGATCCAACTGGATTCCTTAAAACGTTGAATTTATTTATTTTATATTTAGTAATGTGATTTATGCGATAATCTATGATGGATTATATTGATTATAATGGGAACTGAAATTATTGAATGCTATGGCTTGGTTGAATATATATTGGTATTTTGAGAAAATGAAAAATATATAAAGTTTGGATTTTTAAATGAAATAAAAAGATAAATTTTTAAGTAAATAATTATAGTGAATTTGGGTAAATTAAAGATTGAATTTGGAAAAGTATAAAAGTTTGATTGTACAATTCTATTAAATAAATTCTGAGTATGGAAATGAAGATAGAGATTTTAAATAAATGAAAATAAAAGAGTTTTGGAGACTTAAGTGATATTGTCTGAAAATTTAAAGGATTTTTTTTTCAAAATTTAAGATTTAAATTGTTTGGGAAGGAATAGAAGGGTAGACTTTGAATGAAGTGGATATCTCAGATTTTAAATCATAAATATAGAAGTAAATATGGAATTAATGGGTTTTAAAATAAATTTGGGTAAGTAAAGGAATTTATTTTAAAATGGAGTTAGTTTTGAAAATCGTTTGAAAACTGATTAAGTGTTTGAAACTAAAATTAAAGGAGAATGAGATTATGGAATTTATAAACGAGTTTTATAAAGTAAGTGAAATATTTATTGTTTGCAGCAAAATTGGGCAACACCCTTCGGAAGTTTTTGAAGAGATAATAAATGAAGAAATTAAATTGAAAATGAGGATTATCTAACAAAAACTTCAAGTTACAGAAAAGTAAATTGCACGGAAGACAAAAATTTAGAGTGTTCGGCGTTTGCCTACGTCCACTATGAAATTTTATCACTTTATTGCTTAATACTTGAAGATTACAAATGTTTTAAAGCGATGTGCAGTAGATAATAGGCTTAATTTCGAAATCAGCAACAGTGAAGACGATATGGAGTGATTCTGGCAGCGTCCGGGCGTGCTTTTTCTCTAGAAATTCTCCGATCCCTTTTCTGAATGACCAGGGGCTCTATTTATAGATGTAGGAGGCGGATATTTCACCTAAAATCCGGGGAGAACGCTTCTGGCACGTGAGGGGGCCCATACGGGGGAGAACGCTTCTGGCACGTGAGGGGGCCCATACGACCGAATTCTGGAGATCCGGGCCCACTTTGGGATCGATTCAACCCTCGGTTCGAATCGATCAAGAAAGTGTCCAATCGTGATGAAACTTGGCGTGGACATTCTTCTATGTATACGCAAGCTCCTGTGAAAAATTCATAGCATTTGGGCGTGTAGATCTCATGTTATGATCGATTCAAGATGGTGTTTTTCGTCCTATGGATTCGTTCGAATCGATATGGTTCGAATCCATAGGGTCGAATCCATCCTCCTGCGCGTGAGAATGATGACGTGGTGCGAATTTCCCGGGTTGATCCACTTGTTTCTCCGAGTTTATTGGGTTGAATCCGAGGTTTTAGCCGCTTGGACTTGGTGGATTCGAAGACAACCATGGAACAGAGTCGAAGCCTCTTCACTTGCATGGATTCAACGGATTCTACCTCAATGGATTCGAAGTAGAAGAAGGTTTCATGGATTCGAACTAGGGCATACGAGTATGGATTCGACGCATGGCTATCTGAGGGCTTGCTCGATGGAGTTGAAGTAAAAGTACTCCTCATGGATTCGGGGCAATACATGTCCGATGGATTCGAACTAAAGCATACGAGGGTGGATTCGAACTATTGCTGTCTTGATGGATTCGAGGCACGGCTACATCTCATGGATTCGAACTAATGCAAGGATGATGGATTCGAACTATTGCTGTCTTGATGGATTCGAGGCACGGCTACATCTCATGGATTCGAACTAATGCAAGGATGATGGATTCGAACAATTGCTGTCTTGATGGATTCGAGGCACGGCTACATCTCATGTATTCGAACTAATGCAAGGATGATGGATTCGAACCTAAGGCTTGGTTCTATTGGGTTCGAACCAAGGCTATTCCTTCCACTTTCCACTTGCGATAACTTGAGCGTACGAACCCGGATTGTCTCGAAATTTGGAACGTTGGATTCCACAGCTTTGCTTGACTTGCCTTATCAGTTGTAGCCCGATCCGGACTCCGGCAAAATTCATTGATATTTTTAGTTGTCCAACAATCATTCAATGCTGAGGATGTGTGATCCTGTTTTTTTCCAGTCAGTTCCTTGGTATCTTGGCCTTGCTAAAAGGTGGGATAACATTTGCCCCCCAAAGTACGTCTTGTGTAAACATGACGTGCTTTGGAAAGCTGCAGTCAAACGCTGGACAATTAGGCCATGCTCTGCTGAAAGTTGTATTCTTTATTGTTGTAATTTACCATCGTATGATTGTGATCGGCTGTTCATCGTTGAAATCATGACGAGATGAACGTTTGATCCCTGTGAATGTTAAAGATCAAATATTAGTTAGACATATGTGCATACACGTGTTACCTTGCACTTAGTTATCATTGCGTGATTGCAAGTCGTCGTCAGTTCGGTTTGTTATCGAATTCTACATCGATCCTCTCCTGAACCGATATGAGATTCGAGTCAAAACATTGTTTTTATGATTTTCTATGATCATCCTCTTGTATTGATCCTCTCCTGAATCGGTAGAAAAGGAAGACAAGTAATTTATCAACTCGAAGCGATGCGTTCATTCTCATCGACGGTTCCTGGTGGATTCGAAGCATGTCTGTTCGAATCGGTAGCTTTCGGATCGATGGTTCGATAGAATTAACACTTCGAGTCAATTGGATCTTCGATCCAGCCCTTGTTCAAGTGCTTCTTCGGATCGATGATGCCTCGTATCGATGCTGCCTTGCCGGATTCGAAGTTTAAGAAGGAGTCGGAGCCATGATGGATTCGAAGTCTCTGAAGGATTCAACGTTGTGATGGATTTGAAGCTTTGTGGTTTCGAAAGTAGTTGTTCGAATCGATGGGGTTGTGACCTGTGGCAAGCGGTCAATATGACCGGGAGACGAAGCGCCACTAATCCATCCTGGAATCCATATAAATACACGAGGCCAATTTCATTTCACTTTTTACCTTTTACTATTGCTTTAGCTGCTTCTTCGAATCGATCTCCCAGAGCCAAATCAAACGTGCTTTTCCACGAATCGATCAAATTCCTTCATGCTTCCATTTGTAATGGAATCAAATCAGGTAACCAAGGGATCGATTCGAGTTGAGAATGATAAAACTAGAATTTTTTGGCATTGATTCAATCCTTTCTTCTGAAAATTTTGAAGAGTGGTGAGATCTGAATGAAATGGATCGATTCGATGATCCCGAGGAGCGAAACCATTCGGATCGTATCGATCCAGAGTGTTGTCTTGGAGAAACATTGCTATTGATGGATGTTGTCCTGCATTGCTTCACATCGATCCAGGAATGAGCGATTCGAATCGATCTCGAGTGCATGGCTTCGAATCGATGAAAGAAAAGGCCTTGTGTCGGTCGATTCGAAGTAACGATACCCCGATCTATTCGAAGGTATTCAATATTAATCGATTCGAAGTTACTCGGCGCTGATGGATTCGAAGTGCTTCTCCATCCCAAAGTTACATCGAGTCGAACCACATGGATTCGAATCACATCGATTCAATTTGTATCGATTCGACTCGTATCGATTCGAGTCGATCGATTCGAACGTCTTCGCTCCGGAGACTGCTACTCTTCTGATTTGTTCCAACATCTGAACTATGACCAATTTTAAGTTGTATTTTGATGAACTTAATGAACTTTAGCATACTTGACTTCACGAGCTTCGGCCTTGCATAATCGAACTTGACGGTAAGACTTGACTTCCTTTTTGAAGCGCGTCGATGGAACTGTGACTTAACCAAAACATAACAGATTTATGCTTGAATTGGTCAGCAGTGTCTGGATGACATGGAAGTGACGGTCAGCGATGACGGTCATTTCCATTCTCAATTTCCAAAGTTTTGTCGTTCGTACATCTTGTTTCAACCCATAAAATCTGCTTAAGTAATGCACAACACTTGCACTGCATGACATATTCATATACTTCACAACGGGGAATACACGGGCTTCTTTTGTACTTAACGCTGCTTTCTGGTGAGTTAGTTAATTATGGAGTCTTCAAGTTCTCAACAACAAGCGGTACAAAGCTCGCCTCCTCCAGTGCTTGAGATTCCAGAAATCCCTCCTGAAGTAATAGATACGGCTCCGGACGAATTGCCGGAGGCTTTATTTATCGAGGACCCCGTTGATTCCATCTAGTCCAATATCTCCGAAGCATTATTGGGTCGGATATGTTTGAAACATAACATATCTCTGAACGATGTTTTGCTACCGGGCGTTGATGACAAGCCTCACAATCCGCCCGAGGGGTATACAGATTTCTATCGCCATGCCTGTGCGGTTGGAACTCTCCCTCCATTTAACCAATATATCAGGGAGATGTTATCGTTCATTGGAATCGCCCCCTCACAACTTCATCCCAATGGATACACATTGTTGAACAGTGTCTTCGTTTTATTTATGGACCATCTCTTTCGTCCGCCAAGGCCGACCGAGATTAGACACATATTTAACTTCAAGAGCAGGGGCGATAGTCCATCCTTCACCTTTTTGGAAGCAGTTAGAAATTGCCAGATTGTGACGGGAGCCTGGACCAGACTCAGTTATTTTAAGAATGAATGGTTTTACGTTCGATACCCCCCAGGGTTCGCTAGGCGATGGCTGTCTAGACGTAAGTGTTGTAAATCGCACAAGCCTTCTTTAACAGTCGTTATTAACACTTGAACTAATATCGGGCGTTTTTCTTGCAGCTATCATCTCAAGGCCTGACGGTGGTCACTACAAAGGCTTTGTCCGAAGTTTACAAGAGGTCCTGAGTGATTTGCGGCACATCGACTCGGTGTTAACTGATGATAACTTAAGGACGTTGGGTTTAATTGAGATGAACCAGAGTATTGTCATCGAGGGGTTGGCGAAACTGGCTTCGAAGACAAAGAAGAAGACAGTGAAAAGAAAACCCGACATAGTGATAAGGGAAATGAGCGATAACGAGAGGACGCCCACCGATACCGAGTTAGCTGCTGATTTTTCCCGAATAGAAGAAAAGCGGAAAGGCGAGGCTATTGTCCCTAAACTTAAGAGACGGAAGTCTGTAGTCGTATCCCGTTTGATCCCCGGGATTACTACCTCTGACGCTGCTCCTTGTCAATCAGGAAACATTTTTATAGGACTGGATGACATTCCCATCCCGGAATACGTATCTCTCCACCACGAGTCCGGGTTGGATGAACTCCAGGAAGCGTTAGAAATAAGCTAGCCTTTACCTGTTAGTGCAGTCAACACTTCTAGTTAGTCGGGGGTTTTGCACATTTGCATACACTTTCATAACACTACACGACTTCCGCACAAATCGTATTGCTTTCGCCTGGTATTTAACTGAATTGCTTCTCTTTTTTAGGTGCTATGTCTGGCCGTCAATCTACACTGGATAAACTCCGAAGAGTGCATCACCCTTTGTCTTATTACGAATCTCAACATGGAGACTCCAATCGCGATCGTGAGCGGAGGCATCATGGCCAGGAATATTATGCCAGGGATTATCATCGTAGTTACTCCAGTCAGGAGCGATCAGATAGAGACCGGAGACAGCGCTCCCTTTCTCGTTCTCCTCCGCCATCTCGAAGCCATATTCAGGTATCTGAGCCTCTGCGACATCACCCGTCTTCGCAGGTTTTGAGACTCGAGCCACATTGTTCTAGAATAGAGGTTGTTATGACCACGGCTGCTGAGGAGGCCCCAATTGAACCATCTGGTGAAGGGGCCACCAGACTTGCTCAATTGAAGAGGGATTTCCCAGAGATTTGTTTTGATGCTTGTATTTTTCCTCCTAATCTCAAAAGAATTCCCGAAGATGCTGTGACCACAGCACTTAGCTATACCCGCGATTTCTATGCTCAGTACAAAGAATGGTATAAGGCGGCTGTTAAGGCTTCAAAAGTAGCCTTCGATCGAGCGAAAATTATCGAGAAACTGGAAGCCGACTTGGCTTATAAGAATCGTATTGTTGATATACTCCAATCTGAGGCGGAATCTTCTCGTAAGGCCGAAGCCGAGTCGCTAAAAAAGGTTGATGAGACAATAGTTGAGATGGCGAAGATGCAACAGGCATATTGCACTTTAGTTGAAGATTTGGGCCATCGATACAAAAATGTTGAAGCCAAGCGGGACACGACAGTCAAAGAACTAGAGGAATTAAAGGCTAAGTTTGTCGATATAAACAAAGAAAAAGACGATGCTAATACGGCTGCGCAAGAAGCATGTGAGCAAGCTGTGTCTCTCCGAGCTGAGCGTGATGAGGCAATCGCAAGGGTTAAGGAGGTTGAAACGGAGGTGGAGGAGAGAGTCCGGGAAGAGAGGTTCAAGATGGAGGCCGAATTTGACGAACTCTTGGACACATATAATGCCAATGTGTTAGAGCATAGAAATCTCTCCTGGCTAGGAGATTACTCGATGCTTCTCTACAATGCTTGGAAGAAACTATTGGAGAACAAGAGGATGTCTTTCCGGATGGAGTATTAGATGAGTTTGAGCTCGAGTCACGTCTGCTTAGCGAGGATGAGAGAAGAACTCTTCACAAGGCGATAATTTCTGTTGAGAAAGAAAGACTTGGCATTTATCAAGCGGTGATTGGCGAAGGTTCGGGTGTCGCGCATCATAGTGAGAACATCGAAGTCCCTATCCCGACTTCATCCGAAGCTATCGCCGTGGTTGATCCATAAGTTATTCCTACTTATAACCCGGACCAACCGGAGTTGTCCTCTGGCAAGACTGCTGTCTCCAAGCCTGTTCAAGCTCCAAGGCAAGGTAAAGAAGGTACTTTGATTATTTCCCTCATATCTTAAAGTTTCGATTTTTCGAGATAATTTTCTAGACTGATTACTTTTGCTCTCCTTTGTTCAGTGACTGAGAGTTCCGCATTCGTGCCCCCGGTTCCTCCGGTTCTATATCCTACGGACGGAGTTATTGTCACTGAGGCAATTTCTACTGCTGCCATGGCCGGTGATATGGGAGAGGGGAGCTCGATATCATTCGATGCTCAAATGATTGAAGAGTTACTTGGTCACCCTCTTGACCCTATTCCTGATCCTTCATTTGCGATGAGTGGAGCTGCTCCAGTTTTTAGTTCTGTTGCCACCAGCGTATCCAACGCAGCTCAATTGACTCGAGAAGAAGAGATTTTAGCTGAGATAAGCGCTGAAATGGCCACGATGGTGACGGTTGGTGGTCCTGGTAGCGGCACTGCTCCTTCAAGCTTATCTTCTTTAATGGTGATCTCTCCCGGTGGCACGGTAACTGTCCCGAGCGTTGCTGAACAAACACCTGTCACCGCTCCCATGCCTTCAGTTCGTCCTCACAAAAGGATCTCTATCACTTCCAGCTCTGAGGAAGATATTGATATTATGATAGATCGGGAGGATGTTCCAAAGAAGGACAAGAAATCCCGTAGGAAGCCGGGTAGTGGTTCTAGCGGCTCGACTCCGAAGAAGAAGCCTCGGAAGAAGGAGGAGTGAGCTTCTTGTTTTATCATGTGGTTGTGAATAGCAATTCTTTTACCTTTTCTTTTGTTCTTTTAGAGCCGTGTATATATGTGGATTCGGCCTCCACTTAATTGAAACTTTTTGACTTGCCATGTAATCGAACCTGTTTTTGTTGGTTGACGAAATGGGAAGTTGCTCTTTTCTTTCACTTAAGTGTTTTGCAGTGTTTGTTTGTTTTTTTATATGCCAAGTATGAAAACATAATTTCGTGTCATGATTTGATGAATGAGTTGAACTTCGGACATAGTATCACTTTGGTTAGTGATTAATACTTAGCTTTTCTGCCCCCTAGTCTCGGGGAGTAACATTTGTATTTTGGTGGCTGATCGCATTTATTGCAAATCTTAAGCATATGTCCACATTCTGGGGACTTAGGATAATTTGAGATTGATAATCCGGTTCGCACTCTGGGAATTTGAGGGTTACCGATATTCGTAACACGGTTTGCTCCTCGGGAACCTGGAATTGATGTTTATACTTCGCTTCACGCTCTAGGAACTTGGAGTTAGTATTGATATTTCGGTTCGCACTCCGGGAATGGTGGATTTGATGTTTATACTTCCAATTCATGCTTTGGGAATTTGGAGTTCGTTCGTGCTCTGGGAACGAGTTGTTGGACGTTTATACTCCAATTCACACTCTGGGAAGTTGGAGTCCGTTCGCACTCCGGGAACGAATTGCTGAATGTTTATACTCCAAGTCGCACTCTAGGAAGTTGGAGTCCGTTCGCACTCCGGGAACGAATTGCTGAATGTTTATACTCCAATTCACACTCTGGGAAGTTGGAGTCCGTTCGCACTCCGGAAACGAATTGCTGAATGTTTATACTCCAATTCACACTCTGGGAAGTTGGAGTCCGTTCGCACTCCGAGAACGGATTTTTGAATGTTTATACTCCAAATCGCACTTTGGGAAGTTGGAGTCCGTTCGCACTCCGGGAACGAATTGCTGAATGTTTATTCTCCAATTCACACTCTGGGAAGTTAGAGTCCGCTCGCACTCCGGGAACGAATTGCTGAATGTTTATACTCCAATTCACACTCTGTGAAGTTGGAGTTAGTAAAAGGATTGTCGTGTATCAATCCTTGTAAATGCTGGTGTAGTGTTATGCCCCCGAGCTCGGGTTTCACTTAGTGAGTGACGGGTCGTATTACAGTCACTCCCTATTTGAATAAATCCCACCGCGTGATGGAACTTAGCTCTTTGTGCATCATGATATTGTACGTCATTTTCAGTGAATTACAACTTTTGGCTCGAAGAGATGGTATTTTATTGCTGAAATAAAAGAAATATGGAAAAATCAGTTGCCTTATTACAAGTTCAAACTTCAGAATGCAAAAATAAAATGCTAAGGAAGAAATTGACTAAAAATAGATAAGTAAAGGCTGTCATGTGTAGTAGCGACGGAGACTTTCGCTATTCCAAGCTCTCGGCAAAGTAAGACCGTCAATGGTTGACAACTTGAACGTGCCATCTCCGAGCTTTTGTGAAATAACATACGGCCCTTCCCAATTTGGCTTCATGTGCGAAGGGACCGGATAAATTCTCTTAAGTACGAGATAGCCGGGTTCAAAGGTTAGCGGGCGGACCTTGGCATTGTGTATTCGAGCGACTCGACCCCGATATGCGGCTGCCCTCAAATCAGCTTCTTCACGCTTCTCATCAAGTAGATCTAGAGATTCAGCAAGTAATATGGCATTTGTTTTCGAATCGTAATATGTCACACGATGAGAGCGAACTTCCAATTCGACTAGAATAACGGCTTCAGAGCCATAGGATAGAGAAAATGGAGTGTGTCCAGTTGTAGTCTTGTGAGTCGTTCGGTAAGCCCATAGAGCCATAGGCAGTTCATCAATCCACTTGCCCCCGGCTTTTTCCAATCATTTCTTCAAAATAGACTTGATGACCTTATTGACGGCTTCAACTTGCCCATTTGCTTGAGGGTGTGCTACTGCAGAGAATTTCTTGTGCATGTGAAATCGTTGACAGAAGTTCTTAAATTCAACACTGTCGAATTGGGCTCCATTATCGGTGATAATAGTATGCGGGAGACCAAACCGGCAGATGATGTTGCGTACCACGAAGTTGATCACTTTCTTTGTCGTAATTGTTGCAAGGGGTTCAGCTTCTGCCCATTTGGTGAAGTAATCAACTGCGACGATGGCGTACTTCGTGCCACCTATAGCTAAAGGCAATGCACCAATTATATCAACTCCCCATATTGCAAATGGCCAAGGGCTGAACATTTGGGTTATCTCAGTAGGCGGAGCTCTGGGAATTCGAGCGTGTTTTTGGCATTTCTCATACTTTTTGGCATAGTTCATAGCATTGCAATTTACGGTGGGCCAATAATATCCATATCGAAGTATTTTCTTGGCAAGGGCTTGCCCCCCAGTGTGATCGTCACATTCTCCTTCATGCACATCGTGTAACACTCGTTTGACTTTGTCGTGTGCGATACACCGGAGAAGAGGAACAGAATATCCCCTTCGATACATAACTCCATTTTGAATGACAAATCGTGAAGCTTTTCGAAGAATTTGTCTTTTCTCACTTTGTCATCCGGGTAAGATGCCATGCTCAATGTAATCTCGATAGGGGGTCATCCACGATTCCCTGCTGTAAGTAGCTTCAAATATGAATTCATTCTCTGCTCGATCAATGCTTGGAGAGGATAAAGTCTCGACAGGAACGAGTCCCAAGTGTTGAGCTTCGCCTGTACTTGCCAACTTTGCCAACGAATCGGCTTTCTGATTGTGCTCTCGGGGTACGTAGAAAATGGTATAATAATTGAACTGATCAAGTATTTCCCGGACTCGGGCTAGATAAGCGGCCAACCTTCGATCTTTGGCCTGGTATTCACCATGAACTTGGCATACTATTAACTGGGAATCGTAGTAGATTTCCACAGCAATAATTCTTAGGTCATGGGCCAACTTCAACCCAGTAAGCAAAGCTTCATATTCGGCTTCATTGTTGGTTGCACGGAAATCAAACTTCAAAGCATAGCATATGGATCGGCCCTCGGGAGTTTCAAGCACTATCCCTGCGCCCAAGTACCGATCGTTGGATGCACCATCAGTATATAGCTTCCATATGTACCCGGGGGATTTACTAGTTTCAGGTAAGTCATCAGGAGTAGTGAATTCGGCAATGAAATCTGCAAGGACTTGACCGTGTATGGCTCGTCTCGGAGTATAGGTGATATCGAATTGACTCAGTTCAATGTTCCATTTTAGTAACCTGCCAGACGTCTCAGGTCGTGTGAGGACTTGTCGTAATGGCTGATCGGTGTACACGGTGATGGGATGAGCCTGAAAATATGGACGGAGCTTCCTCGAGGCGATGACTAGACAGTATGCCAATTTTTATAACCTTGGATAATTTCTTTCAGCTCCGATTAACCGTTTGCTAACATAATAGACTGGTTTCTGCACTCGGTCTTCCTCTCGAACTAACGCAGCACTGATTGCGTTTTCAGATACGGCCAGATAGAGGTATAACTTTTCATGATCAACAGGTTTTGAAAGAATCGGTGGTGTGGAAAGATGCTGAATCGGTGATTGAAATGCGCCCTCACATTCCGTAGTCCAATCGAAGTTTCGCTTCCCTTTTCGGATCAGGTCGAAGAAGGGCATGCATTTGTCAGTTGATTTCGAGATGAACCTGCTCAGTGCTGCAACCTTTCCATTAAGGCTCTGAACCTGTTTTATGGTCCTTGGAGTTGGAAGATTCCTAATCGCCCAAATCTTTTTGGGGTTGGCTTCTATTCCTCGGGCGTTGACGATGAACCCAAGGAATTTTCCGGATGCGACTCCAAAATGACATTTTAGCGGATTAAGCTTCATCCCATATCTTCGGAGGACGTTGAACATTGACTCTAGGTCTTTGACGTGATCAGTGGAGTATCGTGATTTTACCAACATATCATCTACATAAACTTCCATAGTTTTCCCGATCTGGTCGGCAAACATTCGATTGACTAAGCTGGTAAGTTGCTCCGGCATTCTTTAATCCAAAAGGCATGACCTTGTAGCAGTATAGTCCCAGGTCAGTTACGAAGCTCGTATGTTCTTGATCGGGCACATGCATGGGTATCTGATTGTAACCAGAATAAGCGTCCATGAAAGATAATAATTCATGCCCGGCCATTGAATCCACAAGTTGATCGATTCGGGGAAGTGGAAAGCTGTCTTTCGGACAAGCCTTATTTAAGTCAGAGTAGTCGATGCACGTTCTCCATTTTCCATTCGGTTTTCGGACAAGTACAGGGTTGGATACCCACTCCTGGTACAAAGCAACCCGGATAAACCCATTCGCTCTTAGCTTATCAACTTCCTCTTTGAGGGCGGCGGATCTCTCTGGATCCATACCGCGTCTTTTTTGTTTGACCGGGATATACCGCGGGTCAATATTCAGGGTGTGGCTCGCGATATCCGGCGAGATTCCACACATGTCAGAGTGTGTCCAAGCGAATACGTCTAGATTTGCTTGGAGAAATTCGACCAATTCCCATTGCGCTTGTGGGTTTAGTTGAGACCCAATTTTCAACATTTTTGAATCATCACCATTAATTGGAATGTCAATTGTCAGCTCGGCGGGAGAAGCCTGGCTGTCTTTAGATTCATCATTACCTTCAGTATCCCTGGGGTCTAGATCTTTCTGGAATTGGTCGTGGTGTCCGGGCCGAGGCCCAGGCATTTATTGTCAATCATCAGCAAAACGGACGCAGAGAGACTCCTCCACTCCCTTTCCTTTTTCCTTTCTCTGCGCTTCCCGCAGTTTGGCAACATAGCAGGCTCTCCCAGCAGCCTGATCTCCTTGAACAACCCCAATCCCATGATCAGTGGGGAATTTCAAAGTTAAGCACCATGGGGCGATTGCTGTCCTGAATTCGGCAAGGGCCGGTCGGCCCAAAAAAGCATTGTACGGAGAGTGGATATCTAGGACAACAAATTGTAACATTCGGACTCTTCGGCGCTCTCCAACTCCCTACTCCACTGGCAACTCCACTACTCCAGTGGGTATATTAGCACTTCCATCAAAGTCGTGGATTCTAGAATGATAAGGCTTTAAATCTTTGGCTTCCATCTTCATTTGATCATATGCTCTCTTAAACAAGATATTTACTGAACTCCCACTGTCCACCAGGATCCTCTTCATCCAAGCGGGACCAACCTGGGCAGATATGACTAGTGGGTCTATAATTGGGGCTTCGACCTTATCAGCATCTCGGTTTCTAAATACGATGTCATCTGTCATCGTCCTCTGTTGTTTGGCAGTGGCCCCTTCATCAAGTGTACTGCAACTTTCAAAACTCACATGCCTGATCGAATTGGCCTATGATTCCATTTCCCTTCAGCTTCGGTCCGCTGGATGAGGACCACCACTAACTGTATTTATGACCAACCTCCCTCCTGTACGAGCGGGCTCCTCCTGTCTCTCTTGGCTTTGCGCACGATTTTGGTTTGACGGGCCCACACCACCAGCCTGCGGTGCCCGTACGAATTGATCTAACTTCCTTTTCCTGATCAATTTTTCAATAAGGTCTTGCAAATGCCTGCAATCATTGGTATTGTGTCCATAATTTTCGTGGAATCTACAAAACTTCCCCGTTTGAATCTGTCTCTCCGATGACGGTTTCGGAGTTGGCTTCTTATACTGCATCGCATTACAAGTTTGTAGATACACGTTTTCCAGTGACGTATTCAGTGGTGTATAGCTTTCAAACATTTGCGCCCTACGCCGCGGGCCACGATTCTGATCATGCTTCTTATTTCTATTATCGTCGTTCCTCGGCTGGGTTTGCTTGTTTTGAATATTCAACTGTACTTTTGCTGAGCACTCCCCTGACTGTTTAACCGCCACATTGCTTTGAATCCCTTCATTGCTGGGTCTCGCATCGTCCTGCTTCCTAGATTGTTTCGCATCCTCACGTCTTAAGAATTGGGCGGCTTTGGAGTAGAAGCGATCCAACGATGCGGGCGGTTTCCCAGCTAGCCAATTTCCAAATTCAGAGTTGGGATCAATCCCCTTAGTCAAGGCCATCAAGATTAAATTATCATTGGGGTTAGTGATCTCTGCACAAGCGGCATTGAATCTTTTCAAATATCGCCTGAATGTCTCTTCTGGAGCTTGAGTGACACTAGATAAAGTATTTTCGTCTTTAGGCCTGGCAATGTGCATACGGAACTGTTTAACAAATTTAGTAGCCAATTGGTCAAATGAAGAAATAGATCGTGGTGGTAATCGTGTAAACGCATCGTCGCAATTCCCCCTAAAGAAATAGGAAAACTACGGCATTTTACCGCATCATCAGCTTTTGCAGCAGTCATCGACCATTCGTATTTCAGAATATGTTGGTTAGGGTCGGAATTTCCTTCGTACATGGGGAGAGTCGGCATCCTGAATCGCCGAGGAGGTTCAACATATAATATGTCATCGGTGAACGGAGTATGACTTTGGGAGATTCCCCAATCGTCATTTGTTAAGACTTTCGCAGATCATTTGGCGTACCATAGCTGATAGGTCAGGTGTTTCTATATTTGGAGGGTGGCGAGCCAAAGTGTGGTCGAGTTCCACAGTGCGAGGTAGGATCGGGCGCTGTCGACGATCCGTATCTCGCCTCCTTGGCTCGGTGTCTTCTGGGACATATGTCCCCAGAAAATGTTCCTGCTGGTGGTAATTTTGATTGGAGTGATTTCGGGTATCAACTCCTATGTCAACTGCAGTGGCGGTGGCTTGGTTGTCCATAGTATGTTGTGGAATAGTGCCTCCTCGTGAGGAGGGGCCTGTGTGAAAACTAGCGGAAGGGCCAACTCTTATCTGCCCAATAGTTAATGCTTGTTGGTGACCAGCGGTATGCGCATGGTTTCCGTCTAGCCTGGGACGGGTAGATCTGCTGCTGTAATCAGACGAGGCAGAGCTTTCAGTGGAGGAATGAGGGGTGTGGTACCTTCTGGATTTTCTACGCCTTTGGCGGTTTAGTTCATTAGTCAACTCAGCATTGGCACGTAGTTGTTCAGTCAGCTGTTGTCGACTTTGGATTAGTTCCTGTAGTAATGCGTGGAACTCTTGTCGAGTGACCGGACCTGATGGATCTAAGTGCCCGGTATCATCTTGATTGGGTGGAGGGAGTTGCGGGGGATTTTGTCTATCGCGGCCTTCTTGGCCGGCGGCAGTAGAAGTGGTTCTCGTGCTAACCATCTTGAGGTGTAGAATCCTTTCCTAGATTGTGGTAAATCTGAATAGTATGGAAGGAGTCTAAAATTGAAGTCTGGATCTCCCTCTTTGATGTACGCAATCCGATATCGATGACAGATCCAATGAGCAGGAGAAAACCTGGGTTTTCTCAATGAAAGCACCAAAGTGTTTGCACCAAAATTGGGCAACACCCTTCGGAAGTTTTTGAAGAGATAATAAATGAAGAAATTAAATTGAAAATGAGAATTATCTAACAAAAACTTCAAGTTACAGAAAAGTAAATTGCACGGGAGACAAAAATTTAGAGTGGTTCGGCGTTTGCCTACGTCCACTATGAAGTTTTATCACTTTATTGCTTAATACTTGAAGATTACAAATGTTTTAAAGCGATGTACAGCAGATAATAGGCTTAAATTCGAAATCAGCAACAGTGAAGACGATATGGAGTGATTCTGGCAGCGTCCGGGCATGCTTTTTCTCTAGAAATTCTCCGATCCCCTTTCTGAATGACCAGGGGCTCTATTTATAGGTGTAGGAGGCGGATATTTTGCCTAAAATCCGGGAGAACACTTCTGGCACGTGCGGGGGCCCATACGGCCGAATTCTGAAGATCCGGGCCCACTTTGGGATCGATTCGACCATCGGTTCGAATCGATCAAGAAAGTGTCCAATCGTGATGAAACTTGGCGTGGACATTCTTCTATGTATACGCAAGCTCCTGTGAAAATTTCATAGCATTTGGGCGTGTAGATCTTAAGTTATGATCGATTCAAGATGGTGTTTTTTGTCCTACGGATTCATTCGAATCGATATGGTTCGAATCCATAGGGTCGAATCCATCCTCCTGCGCGTGAGAATAATGACGTGATGCGAATTTTCCGGGTTGATCCACTTGTTTCATCGAGTTTATTGGGTTGAATCCGAGGTTTTAGCCGCTTGGACTTGGTGGATTTGAAGACAACCATGGAGCGGAGTCGAAGCCTCTTCATTTGCATGGATTCGACGGATTCTACCTCGATGGATTCGAAGTAGAAGAAGGTTTCATGGATTCGAACAATGGCATACGAGTATGGATTCGACGCATGGCTATCTGAGGGCTTGCTCAATGGAGTCGAAGTAAAAGTACTCCTCATGGATTCGGAGCAATACATGTCTGATGGATTCGAACTAAAGCATACGAGGGTGGATTCGAACTACTGCTGTCTTGATGGATTCGAGGCACGGCTACATCTCATGGATTCGAACTAATGCAAGGATGATGGATTCGAACTATTGCTGTCTTGATGGATTCGAGGCACGGCTACATCTCATGGATTCGAACTAATGCAAGGATGATGGATTCGAACTATTGTTGTCTTGATGGATTCGAGGCACGGCTACATCTCATGGATTCGAACTAATGCAAGGATGATGGATTCGAACCTAAGGCTTGGTTCTGTTGGGTTCGAACCAAGGCTATTCCTTTCACTTTCCACTGGCGATAACTTGAGCGTACGAACCCGGATTGTCTCGAAAGTTGGAACGTTGGTTTCCACAGCTTTGCTTGACTTGCCTTATCAGTTGTAGCCCGATCCGGACTCGGGAAAAATTCATTGATATTTTTAGTTGTCCAGCAATCATTCAATGCTGAGGATGTGTGATCCTGTTTTTTTCCAGTTAGTTCCTTGGTATCTCGGCCTTGCCAAAAGGCGGGATAACATTTATCAAAGGATAATTTGGAAGTATAAATTCAGGATGAGAATTTATAAGGAAAGGGTGATTTGTTTCGAAATAAATGGTGGTTTACATTTAAAGGTGTGAAAATGGAAAGTGTATTTCCTTAAAAAGCCAAGTATATATTTTCAAAGAAGATTTTCAAGTATAAGTTAGAGGTTTAAAATGGTTTTAAAAGAATATTTTAGAAAGAATTATTATTTAGCGGTTTTAAATTTTTTAAAAGTAAATATTTATTAAGTTAATTATATAAGTAAATTATTTTAAGGTTTAACTAGTATTGTGATTTAAAGGATAATTATTTAATATTTTTGCCTTATAAAATAACTTTTGTTTTAAATTTAGTTTTGGCTTAAGATTTACGTGAGAAATTATTACAAAATTTCATAACTAATATTTAAATAAAGCATTTAAGTAGTTTTTATTTTTAATGCTTTAAAGTATATATTTTTGGATGAAGTGATTTAAATTATTTTAAAAAAAATCTAAAGTATCAAGACTTGGTGGTTTTCTGTGGAGATAAAACATTTGGGTGGAAATTTATTCCGCGAGGGAAAAGTGATTTGAAAACTATTTTCAAAGGATTGAAGTGTGGAAAATATGTTGCGAAAATATTTTGAAATAAATAATTTGGGAAATTATTAAGGCCTGGTGGTTGTTTGTGGTTGTTATATGATAGTTAAATTACCGACTATCAATATTGGCCAATGCGTCGATCTCTTCGAAGAGACCGGGATCGGGATTAATTTCCTGAAAATCACTTCGATCCGGTTTGAATGTTTTCATGAGGAAGACAAGAGCTGGAGTCGAAAATGGAGCAATGAAGTGCAATGGCTAATCGCTACTAATCCTGAGGATGATTCCAAAATCGATGTAGTAGGAGTAGTGCCTTCGGTTCCGTTCGGACCGGGAATTGACTTGTACGGATGAATGCTATCAGAACTTCGTCGGGAGGACGATGAGCATTCTATGTAAGATATGTTCTCAAAAAGGTAACGCATAGCCTCGAGCCTCATCAACCGGGAATGGCTAAAACAGGGAAGGTGCAGCAAGGCTAAGTGGCTAGCAACCAATTAGGGTAAGGTCATCCCTGTCTAGATGTCCCTTTTATTTCGGCTGTATGGGCGGTTGCTGATCCCAACAACGGGGCGATCTTATTCGGACTATCTAGTAAGGGGTAGCTCCAGTCTTGTGTAGCAGGGGATCAGGGTGGATCCTCGATATGCTGATCTAGAACATGTATTGTGATGGGCGGTACCCCAGTATCCCTGCCATTGTATGAAATCAAATCTCCAATAAGCGCCTGTACAGTTTTGATTGTGCCTAACTATTGCTGAAACGTGAGAGGTAAGCATTTCAGCTAGATTCTATTTTACTTTCTATAGACACTATTATAATATCAGGCAGATTTGATAAAAATGTTTTGGTTATCGTAAGGTAAAAACCCGGCATGTTTATTTGTGGTGTGATCTTACGAGATACCTTTGATTTCAAAGGATTTTGAAAACTTTAATAATCCAATCGGTTGTGTTTTCTCGCACTGGTTTTCCAGACTGAGTCGGGTGTTATTTCACTATAATGCTTAGGTCAGACCGTGTATTATAGATACAAGAAAGGATGTTGTGGAGCTTAGGAGACGAGCTAGGTGGCGAGACGTATCGCACGTATATGACGTAAGTTCCGCTGTGATTGTGAAATTCTGATATTGTTTACTATTTCCTCTTCTATCTCCTTCTTATTTCCCTTACAGTCTATTTTTTCGGCATTCAATTGTTCGGCATTTAATACAATGAATGAAACGACCCGCAAATCTGTACCCCTAGAGTCGACTCTATTCTCCCTCAATCAACTCGAGATATACGAAAATATGAACCATTTGAGTTAAAGAAGAAGAGATAAAAGAAGAAAATAGAAAACAACATCAGAATCTAACCATCGCAGCGGAATAAAATATAATAGATAATAAATGATCTTTACACAAAAACAAATACATCTATTTATACATTACATCATCAGAGTACAGCATCAGAGTTTAATACAAACAACAACACAACTCTGGACGGTTATAATATATCGTCCTTCCTAAAATTGAATACACAGCGGGATATTTCATACAAATATGGAAGTACGTATCACCATCCAGCTACACAACATCATTTCCTGTAATCTATAATACTCGGTTTGACCCAAGCATTATAGTTAAATAACACCCGAGTCAGTCTGGAAAACCACCGTGAGAAAACCACACTCAATTGGATTGTTAAAGTTTCAAAACCTTTTGAAAACAAAAGCATCTCGTAAGACCATGCCATAAATAAACATGTCGGGTTTTTACCGTACGATAGCCAAAACACTTTTTATTAAAATCCTTTGATATTATAATAGGGTCTATTTACAAATACTTATTAAAATAGCCGAAATTGTTAGATTAATTAAATTCTAGCATACTAGCCACAATCGTGGGTTCTACAAACAAAAATCGTAAAAGGCTCGTAGGGAGAATGGATTTTCAACTAATGACTAGGCACTGGGGTTCCACCTGTCACTGTACCTGGCCTAGATCAGCGTACCGAGGATCCACCCTAAATCCCCTGCAACACAAGACTGGAATTACCACTTACTGGATAATCCCGAGTAAGATCACCCGCGGTTGGGATCAGCAACCGTCCACACAGCCGAAATAAAAAGGGACATCTAGACAGGGATGGCCACACCCTAACATGTGCTACCCACTTAGCCTTGCTGCATAACCCTTGATTTTTAGTCATTCCCAGTTGATGAGGCTCGAGGCTAAGCGTTACCTTTTTAGAACATACCACTTAGAATGCTCACCGTCCACCTGACAATGTTCTGAAAGCATTCATCCATACAAGTCCGTTCCGGGTTCGAACGGAACCGAAGGCACTACTCCTACTACATCCATTTTGGAATCACCTCAGGATTAGTAGCGACTAGCCCTTGCACTTCACTGCTCCATTTTCGAATCCAAACTCATCTTCCTCACGAAAACGTACAAACCGGATCAAAGTGGTTTCAGAAAATAAATCCCGATCCCGGTCTTTTCGAAACGATCAGCGCATTGGCCAATATTGATAGTTGGTTATTTAACTATCAAACAACATTCATAAACAACCATAAAACCTAAATAATTCCATTAAATTATTTATTAATCTCAAAATATCTTCCTAAGATATATTTCCACTTTTCAACCCTTTAAAAACAGTTTTCAAACCACACTCTTCTCATGGAATGAATTCCCAAATATTTATTTCCACTGAAAACACCAAGTAAAAATAATTAAAACACTTATTATAAAATATACTTTGAAACATTTAAACAAAAACTACTTTAATACTTTATTCAAAGATATATGCTTTAAGAATATTTAAAATAAAGCTACTTAATAAAATAATAAAACTAAATTTTTATCCTTTTAATACATAATACCAAGTCACCTTTAAATGATTATTACTAAAATAAATTTGAAAAAAAAATATTTACTTTAAATTTTAAACATTTAAAAATAATAAATTTCTAAAACATGATTTTTAATCAACTTAAAAACCTTTAACTTATACTTAAAAATTTGCTTTGAAAACGTACTTGACTTTCCAGGAAAATACACTTCTCTTTCACATCTTTTAAAAATAAATTACTATTTATTTTTAAATAAATTTACCCATTCCTTTAATAAATCCCCCCGTGAATTTATTCTTCCAAATATCCACTGATATATTGCTTTACTTTTATAAACCCAGTTATTAATTCCATAGTCTCATTTCCCTTTTAAAATTCCAATTTTAAACACTTAAATCAAATTTCAAATTGATTTCCAAATTACTCCATTTTGATATAAATTCCTTTATTTACGCAATTTATTCAAAACCCATTAACTTCAGATTTTATTTCTTAATTATGATTTAAAATGTTTTTAACTAAAAATACCAATTTTAGATTTCTCAAATTCCTTCTTTATCCTTTCAAATAAATTTAAACCTTGAATTTCAAAGTAAATTCCTTTATTCCTTTAAATAACATCACTTAAGTTTTAAAATATATTTTACTCTGTTTATTCAAAATCTCCTTTTCCATACTCGGAACTTATTGATTAGAATTTTAAAATCTCTTTCATTCTTTTCCAATTCATTCTTCAATTTATCCTAAATTTTCAATAACCATTTTATTTACAAATTCTCTCTTCTAATTTTCTTTTCAAAAATCCAATCTATATATTTTTGGTAACTCGGTACACCCAAATATTTTCAATCAAACACAGCATCCAACATTTCTGTTACCAATATAATTTATCACAGACTATCGATGACCAAATCATAGGATATTAAAACATTCTAGATAAATTTTAGGATGGATCCCTCCAACCTGTTTCCCTGCATCCACAGACGTTAGCACATATAAAATACCAATTCCACATCGAGGTAGAATATCGTGGTATATGGGTTTATATAATATCATCCGCTCTTATGCGGTGCATAGGGTCTCATCCGCTATATAATATGGGAAATCAATCACTCCAAGTATACTATGTATACTACTATGTATGATATAGCACATCAAATCAATTCAATCATTCAACCAATTATTTAACTTTAACCATTTAAATTTAAATAGCAATCTAGAAGAGTGAGATTAACCCACCTTTGCTATTATTCACAATCCACTTCAATATTGCCTTGGCTTCCTCGATTTTTGACCTTGAACACACAATTTATATGGTTTATTAACATTTGGATAAATCAATTAATTCTCATAGATTTGATTAATTATTTAATTTAAAACTAAATTCCTTTAAATAAATTAATTAGTTAACAATTCAATTTTAACTAAATAATTATTTCTTTTTTTTCTTTTCTATTTTTGAATAAAAATCATAACTGTAAATCCCACTTTTCTCAAAAATCTTATATATATCCATTCTTCTATTTGAAACAGATTATCATGAAAATGCCTCTAAAAAAATAGTTTACCATCTCTGACTTAAAAACTTTAAGTTTTAAACCTCACATACTATTAAATCTAATTAAAATATGGAAATATTCTATACCTTACAGCATCAGTTTCCCCTCCCTTCATGAAATCGCCTGGAGCTTAATGTTGCGCCCTCCCTCTGTCTGCCACATGCATCGCAACGACTACCAAGCTACCATCGATTCGAAGAATGTCGCGCGTCCCAGCCATGCTCGAGTAACGCCATAAATATCACAACTTTCGTTTCCAAGCGAGCCTCAAACGCCGCCCAAACCACCTCGTGATGACAGACGACATCGCGCGCTCAACTCTCCTTCATCGTGATTCCATCGCGCTCTGCATCTCTCTTTTTTAGGCAGACGAACTCGAATTGAAGATAACGTGAGATCCATCTCCTTTGATTTCAATAGACTCGAGCAGAAGGGGAACTGAAAAGGAAACGCACTATTTATACTTCTAAATGAAGTGGATTTCTAATTAAAGGAGGCCGAAGAAAAAAAAATCGCAGGCAATACTTATATTTTATTTTTTTGGTTTGAAACTAAATCATGGCCATGGATTTAAAAGGAAGAAGAGGCGCATTATTTCTTTCTACTCCATTTTGATTTTTAAAGAGGAAGGCAAATCTCGATTTAACAAAATGAAGACGAGGTTTGTTTGCTGCGTGAATCTGTAAAAGAAAACAGGGGGAGGCAAGAAGGGACATTGGCATGTACAATGTGAGTTACAGTGATTTGAAAATGGTAAAAGCTACTGTGAAGGAAAAGGTTTGATGGTGAAAAAAAGTAGGCTGATGGCTTTTTGACTAGTCAACTTATATATAAAATATTATTCAAATTTAAATTGTCTCAAAAACGCAACTTAAAGTTTCGACCTCCTATCGTGGCACGCCGCTAGGCGTTTATAATGTTATACCCCTATTTCGGATGCAATGGAAAAGGTTTCAAGCCCTAATTCAATCGTATGGAGAAGATAGCTTTTTAGATCAGTTATTTTATTGAATTTTTGATATAAAATTTCAACGTGTTTATATATCATATGCTCACACAACTACTCCAATCACTACGAAATTTGAAATTCGATAATAATAATACAATATTATGGATCCAATGGAACTGGTTTTGTCGAAATCCGAGACTGTGGCTCGGAAGGCTATTTAAATATCAATTTTAAACGATATATTTTTAAATCGAACGAATCACTTCCAATTTCAATTTAAAAGCTTTTATTATCTTCAGAACTATCAGTATAAATTTTACAAGCCTTCAAATTATTTTTAACAGGCTTAAAACTCCAGATTCAACATTTTACCCAACTTCAAATTATTTAATTCAATAATTTAATTATCAAATAAATAGTGATATTTGAATTCAAGTTAAAAATTAACTTTTAAATATTTAAAATCAATTAAATATTCCGATTTCAAACATCCAAAAATTTCTGGGTCATCACAATGAACGTATTGATGTCGATTTTCGAGCGTTGGAAAATTGGGTCGTTACAAAAATTTGTTAAAGAAATGGTTGATTTAATGGCGTAATTCTGGGGGCAGTGATCATCTACATTTTACTATGAATTCGCTAGGATAGCAACATAACCATTGTGAAAGCTGTTGTAACAACCCGCATATTTTATGATTGTATATTTAAATGATTTATTTAAATATAGCATCGTTAGTCGGAATTAAAGTCTGAAATGCTACTTTTTGTAAACAGTAGAATTAGGACTCGGGATAATTTCCATTGAGTTCAAAACGGCGTTTGCGATCTTTTTGAGTTTAAACATCGATATGTTTAGAGTTGAGTTGAATTTTGCTATTTTTCTATTGGGCTTTAGGTTTGGGTTTCAGCCCATTAACCCAACATAGCACCCTAACTCCACCCCCTCTCCTCTTCATTCATTGTATTTTTCCTAACACTTTTAGCTAAAAGTAAAAATGAGGGAAGAGAAAAGAAATCAAAATTCCTAAACCCTATTTTTGCTAGAAAATTCAAATTCAAGCTCCAAAATCAATGAGAAGCTTAGGTAAGCAACCTCTTCTTCTCCACCTCAATCTCTCTCCAATTTTCAGAAATTCCTAAACCTTAACTTAGGAAATATTTGCACTTGATCATAGATTGAAGCTTCTAGAGTTGAAGTTGAAGAGTGGCTGATCTTTCCTTTGTTTTAGAGCTTCTCATTTGTTGTGTTTTGGTTTAAAGGCGAGTTCTTGAATTCACATCTATGTCTATATCTTTGATATTTGTTAGGTATGAATGTTTAACACCTATTTCCTGTTCATTTGCTTTGAATTGAATTAGATTAGTGAATTTTCCACTATTTGATATTTTGAAGTCCAAATCTATTAAATCCTACATTGGATGCTTTGACATGGTGTTTGGAGTGTATTGAAGAGTCTATAGAGCTGGGTTGTCGTTGGCATAAATTCCAAACCATCATCGCTCATTCGATCGACTTCGAGATAAATTGGCCATTAATGGCCTAGGCAAAATATTGCCCTCAGCTTCAGCTCAGACGTTTGGTAGTATGCTCGGACGTCTGGGGCTACGGAATAAAAATTCCAGACCATCAGCACAGACGTCTGAACTTACTTCCCAAACATCTGGGCCATCTGGAATAAAATTTCTAGTCTTTCAGCTCAAACGTCTGGGAGAAATGCTAGATGTCTAGAGATGCTAATTTCAGCCATCTTGCTTGTTTTTCATGGGTTTCCATTTATATCGATTTTTGATTGATCCGATTGGTTATTGTCATTTATTATCGACTTTGATGACTTCTTTCTGGATTTTTTGGAATATCCTTTTGATGGATTTGATATCAATTTTTATGGATTTGATGCATGTCATCGAATGTGAATTTTTGGTGATCGATTGCTTTTACAATCGTTTTCTATGATTTGTCATTTCTAAAATACAAAGGTTTTTATACTAGTAGTAAATATTCAAACTCTTTCACAAAACTGATTTTAAAATTACTTTTAATACAAAACTTGTTTTTAAAACTGTTTTCCAATCTATTGGTATATACAAACCTTTACCTCATTTGTATAAGAAATCTAATTAAACGACTTAGCAAAATAAGTGGTATGAAATGCTTGCGTTTTCTTTGTTGGTTAATTCTTGGACTTTTTTGATTGAAATCTTGTGACAATTTTTGAGTGGAAATCTACGATTTGTTCGTAAATATTTAAGTTAAGCCATGATTATGGGACGTGAAGCTAAACTCATTTATTTACTAGCTTAGTGTAATTCACTCTTTTTATCGATCGATGGTGATCATTTTCTAGTTCAGACTAGCATTATGCGATGTCTCTTTGTCCATGTGGGGGACTGTACCTCATTTTATTGAGCTTCATCTCATTTCTTTTATAGGCTAATGACCTATGGGTTCTTTAGAGTTTCGACTCATTTTTATAGGCTAGAGGCCCATGTTCTTTTATGGAATTCGGTTCATCGTACTTACCGTTGTTGTGCTACATCGTTGTTCCGGCTTATCAGGTTCATCGGGCGTACCATTATTGTACTACGCCATTGTTTTGAATTATTCGAGTTTCAGGTTCCTTAAGTGTACCGTTAGCGACCGTGGGATAGCGTCCCATTTATGATACACATGTTGGTGAGTTTTCATGCTCCCGTCTTTGATAGGCCTTCCCTCCGTGTGATTTCTGGATTTCTAATTGATGATTTCTGAAATTTGCGTTTCACCAATTTTTCCAATTGACATTGATTTTTTTGTCAATATTTGTGGTTTGGTGAATAAAATGAAGAATATGACATTCTTTTGGTGTTTGAGAAAATTTGAGATATTGTATGATTTTTGTTGTTATATAATGTATACTTGTCATAGGATGGCATTATTGTTATCATACGTTTTGTCACATCTCTTATCTCATCTCATTTTATATGATATTTATAGCCGGATTGATCCGTTTATTATTTTCTTCTTAAATAATACTCGGGTCAGACCAAGGTATTTCAGGTGCTTCTACTTGACTTCTTATCATGGTCCGTCATCTGACATTTGGCTAACTACTTATTTTAGTAGTTTTTGTTTTATACATTCGAGATAGAGACTCCTTGATGTATACTTATTCTTTTTTCTAACACTTGTACATATTCTTTTATGATGTAGTGGATCTTACATGACCACTACTTTGATGTACACTTTTATGTGTTATATTCATATTTGTTTCCGCCTTAGTGATATGAATATCTGTGACTGCTTTATATTATGCTTATTTTATATTTGTTTTCGAAGATCACATAGCCACTGCGTAGTAGTTTTGAGTTTGTATTTGATGTGTCAGATTTCCTCTTTAAACAGAATTCATGTGATACTATCTGACGTATCGTTACTCGCTCAAAGCAATTACGTAGACGGTCGCTCCTCAAAAGCCTTATTCTTCATGCTAGTTGACGACGTTACCACGTAATGCCCTTGGCTAGTATGAGCATAGAGGTGGGAATCACAGCATGGCATCAGAGCTAAACTTCGGAATAATATAGAATATTATAGCCAGGATCATTGTCCGAAGTCTTTCTTAGGAATCGTGCCTTAGGATATAATTCGAGTCATTGGACCTTTTCTATCCTAATTTCTTTTATGATGCCTTGTTTTATCAATCAAGTTTGTTTGATATTCATTCTGAGAATAACCCTTTTCCTCTTCTTTCTTTCTTTCTTAAAGAGGAGAAATTGTAAGATCTGGCCGTCCCAACGCCGGTCAATCCAGTGCTACACCTTAGGTTGGTGTATTTATGTCTGCCCCGCAGCTTTTATATCTCGTAAAGAATGCTCAAGCCGTCTGTCCCATTCCAGAGCCTACTCATCCTTAATCTGGGTTTGCACGCTTGTGTAGTGATTACCAATTTGGGTGAAAAGCCATTCAAGGGTTTCGAAAGTGTTATAGAAGTCCAAGCTTGGCATAGATCATGCGACCGCAACTTTTCTCGCATGAATCTTGTTGATCTCCATCGAGTCCAAGTGGCTTCTAGCATGCTCCAAGAAAGAGCATTAGATTGGTATGAGCTTTTAATTTCTGATATTATCGAAGAAGATCTTACTTGAGAGCAATTTTAAGAAAGATTCAAGTTAAAATTTGTGCCAAAAGCTGAAAAAGTAACTTTGGCCCGAGGCTTTATTGACCTTGTTCAAGGTGAATCTTCTGTGACAGATTATGCCGCATCTTTTGAATCCCTCTCTAAATATAGGGTCGAGTATATTAACACCCCATTAAACAAAAATTAGAGGTTTATTTATGGGTTGAATAAGAACCACAAAAAGCCATTACTTCTAAATTAGAAGTTTCTTTCGATCGGCTTGTTGATATTGCTCTTCGACTTGAAGAGGCCGATAAAGAAAGTGATGATGGAGTTGTAGGTGCCAAACAGAACTTCAATATCAACAAGAAGAGGCCTATTAAGTTCAAGACTAATCCTAACAAGAAAGGGAAGAAAGAAACTTCGGTAGTAAAGGCTCCTACTTCTAGTAATAGACAAAGCTACAATTGTAGTTCTAAGGACCACTATGCTAATTGGTGTACAAAACCCCTTTTCTGTCGTTATTGCAAAGATTCGGGTCATCTTTTATCTTCATGTCCCAAACTTCAAGGCAAGAAGGAGGGAAAACTAAATGTTTTGTAAGCGCCTAATAACACTTCTCTTGGTCAAGGTATTTCTCATTCTATCCTTCATGGCAATATTATGTTTTGTGATCATCCTATTCGAGTTCTTTTTGATACGGGTGCATCTCACTCTTTTATATCAAAAGAACTTGTTGATACTTTGTCTTTAAATGTTATGTGCTTGATGACTTCTTTGAGAATTACGAATCCGGTTGGTGGATCCGCAACACTCTGTTTACTTTGTAAAGATTTCGAGATTATTTTATATGATTATGCTTTCCGTGCCGATTTGCATGTTATGCGTTAATTAGGCTTCGAAATGATTTTGGTAATGCATTGGCTTAATTATTATGAAGCCCAGATCTAATGTCCCGACAGGACTATCCATCTTCGATATCCTCAATCTATTAAGCAGATTTCTATTGTTCTTAAAGATTCGAATTCTAATTTGGTAGCATCCTTATATTCTCTAAATCCATATGATGACGATAATGATGATGAGGAAGACGTCATTTACCTCATTCACATTGTTTGTGAATTTCCTGACATATTTGAGCCCCTTTTAGGAACACCATCTAAGCGAGAAATAGAGTTCAGAGTTATTCTAATCCCTTGAGCTCTGCCTATTACCCATCCTCCTTATTGTATGTCTAATAAGGAAAATGAGGAGATGCGCAGGCAATTATCTGAATTGGAAACAAAGAAAATTATTCGTTCTAGTTCCTCTCCATGAGGAGCTTCGGCTATCTTTGTGAAGAAATCCGATGGAACACTTAGGCTTTGCGTTGACTACCGCAAGCTGAATGATCTCACCATCAACAATAAATATCCTTTACCTCGAATTGATGATATATTCGATCAATTTAGTGGTGCTAGATTCATTTCTTAGTTAAACTTAACAACCGGTTTTCATTAGCTTCGTATTGCAGAGGATGGCATTTCTTTGACATCGTTTCGTACTCGTTATGGATCTTATGAATGGCTTGTTATGCCATTTGGTTTAACGAATGCTCCAGCTTATTTCGTTGACCTTATGCATCAAATTTTCAAAGACTTCCTCGATCAATTTGTTCTCATCTATTTATAGATGATATTCTTATTTATTCTAAAACCGAGGAAGAGCATGAAAAACATCTTCTGATTGTGTTGGATACTCATAGGAGCAATCAATTGAGAGCAAAATTTTCTAAGTGCCACTTTTGGCAATGTCTTGTGAAATTTCTCAAACATTTTATTTCTGAATCTGGAATTTCCATGGTTCCATCAAAGATTGAAGTGATTCAAAATTGGAATAAACCTGAGAGTGTGACGGAAATTCTAGCTTTCTTGGATTGGCGGGCTATTACCATCGGTTCATAAAAGACTTTTCTAAAATTTCTGTACCTCTTACTAGTTTGATCAAGAAGGGAGTTACGTACATTTGATCGGACAAATGTGAAGTTGCCTTTTAGAAATTAAAAGAACTCCTTTTCGATGTTCCTATTCTTGTTATTCCCGAAGGGAACCAAGACTTGATTGTTTATACCGATGGTAGTAGTGTTAGTTTGGGTGTTGTTCTCATGCAAAGGGAACGTGTTATCGCTTATGCTTCTAGGCAATTAAAGCATGCCGAGACTAGATATGCCACTCATGATTTAGAGCTCGCGGCTATTGTTTTCGCCCTTAGAATATGGCGTCATTATCTTTTGGGAGAGAAATTTGTACTCTATAGCGATCATAAATCTTTAAAGTATTTATTTTCTCAAACGGAACTTAATTTGCGTCAACAACATTGGCTCGAGTTCCTTGCATCTTGTGATCTTGATATTCTTTATACTCCTAGAAAGAGAAATCGTGTTGCCGATTCCCTTAGTCATAAGCAACAAGCAGTTGTTTCTATGAAGATGGCCGAATGGAATGATCTCAAGACTTTGTCCACTTGTGTGATTCGAGATCGTTAATCTGATCCATGTTCATCACTTTTTTCTGTAGCCTTGAGGCTCATCCTTCTATTTTGGACCACATTCTTGAAGCTCAAAACCATGATCCTGAATTGGCTCATCTTAGCCAAAGTTGTAGGGATAGTAATACTATTGGCTTAAAAGACTTATTGTGCCAAATATTAGTGATCTTCGTAAAGGCATTTTAGAAGATTCTCATCGTTTCAAATTTACCATTCATCCCGGTAGTAGTAAAATGTACGCGGATGTGAAGCGGCTTTATTATTAGGATGGAATGAAATCCGATATTGTAAACTTTATTAAGCGTTGCATGACTTGCCATCTCATTAAGGCCGAGCATCAAAGGTCTGGTGGGTTATTGCAACCTTTAGACATTCTAGTTTGGAAGTGGGATCAAGTCTCTATGGACTTTATAGACGGTCTTTTCGGTTCTCGTTTGAGTCATGATAGTTTATGGGTGATAGTAGATAGACTTAAAATATCTGCACATTTTGTTTCCGTTCAGTCTAGTCGTGCCGTACCTCTCTTAGCTAAACTCTATGTTAGAGAAAATTTTAAATTACATGGAGTTCCTACTTCTATTGTTAGTGATCGTGATCCATTATTTACTAATGGATTTTGAAAGAGTCTTCAAAAAGCTTTGGAAACGAAGCTGGCACTGCTTATCATCCTCAGTCCGATGGACAAACCGAGCATGTAAATCAAACTCTTGAAGATCTTCTTCGTGCATGTGTTCTTGATTTTGATGGAAGTTGAGAAGATCATATTTCTCTTGTTGAGTTTTCCTATAATAATAGCTTCCAATCTAGTATTGGTATAGCACCTTTTGAGGCACTCTATGGAAGGACATGTCGATCTCCTTCTTATTGGCTTGAGGCTGGTGAGAAACTGGTTTTAGGTCCAGATTTTATTCATGATTCCACAGAAAAGATTGACCTTATTCGTCATAGGATGAAAGAAGCTCAAAGTAGGCAAAAATCCTTTGTCGATAACCGAAGAAGGAATTTGAAATTTTCTATGGTCGATTTGGTGTTTATTCGTGTTTCACCTATGAAGGGTGTTGTGCTTTTCAATCGATCGGGAAAATTAGCATCTCGATATATTGGTCCATTTTCCATCATCGAACGCATTGGTTCCGTGGCTTATCGCTGCTTATCAATTTTCGGCTATTCATGATGTTTCCCATGTCTCTCAAATACGAAAATGCCTTAGGGACTCTAATTCTATTCTTGAGCCTGGTGTTATTGAAGAAATTGAAGTTTCGTCTAATTTGACCCATGAGCAACATCATATTCGTATCATTGCTTCAGAGGTTAAACGCCTTCGAAATAAAGATGTTCCTCTTGTGAAAGTTCAATGGTCCTCCAATCCTAAGGATTTCTCTTGGGAATTCAGAGAATTCATCAAGCGCACACATCCGGACTTACTCTCTCGAGCTCTTTGAGGTGAACAACTTATTTCAAATTTTCTTTTGTGTTGATATGCTTTTATGGTTGTTACTCTTTGTTTCCTTCTTAAGTATTGTGAGCACGTAATTTCTTTAAGGAGGGTACTCTGCAACAACCCGCATATTTTGTGATTGTATATTTAAATGATTTATTTAAATATAGCATCGTTAGTCGGAATTAAAGTCCAAAATGCAACTTTTTGTAAACAGTCGAATTAGCAATCGAGACCATTTCCATTAAGTTCAAAACGGCATTTGCGATCTTTTTGAGTATAAACATCGATATGTTTGGAGTTGAGTTGAATTTTGCTATTTTTCTATTGGGCTTTGTGTTTGAGTTTCAGCCCATTAACCCAACTTAACACCCTAACTCCACCCCCTCTCCTCTTCATTCATTCTATTTTTCGTAACACTTCAAGTTAAAGTAAAAATGGGGGAGGAGAAAAGAAGTCAAAAATCCTAAACCTTAGTTTTGCTAGGAAATTCAAATTCAAGCTCCAAAATCAAAGAGAAGCAAAGCATCCTCTTCTTATTCTCCACCTTAATCTCTCTTCAATTTTCAGAAATTCCTAAACTCTAACTTAGGAAATATTTGCATTTAATCATATATTGGAGCTTCTAGAGTTGAAGTTGAAGAGTGGTTGATCTTTCCTTTGTTTCAGAGCTTCTCATTTGTCGTGTTTTGGTTTAAAGGTGAGTTTTTGAACTCACATCTATGTCTATACCTTTGATATTTGTTAGGTATGAATTTCTAACACCTATTTTCTGTTCTTTTTCTTTGAATTGAATTGGATTGGTGAATTTTCCACTTTTTGATATTTTGATGTCAAAATCTATAAAATCCTATATTGGATGTTTTGACATGTTGTTTGGAGTGTACTGAAGAGCCTATAAGGCTGGGTAGTCGCTTTACATAAATCTCAAACCATCGCCGCTTGTTCGATCGCCTCTGAGTAAAATTGGCCATCAATGGCCTAGGCAAATGCCTTGAGCTTCAACTCAGACGTCTGGTAGTATGCTTAGGTGTCTGGAGCTATGGAATAAAAATTCCAAACCATTAGCACAGAGGTTGGAACTTACTTCCTAGACGTCTGGGCGATCTGGAATAAAATTTCCAGTCTTTCAGCTCAGACGTCTGGGAGAACTGCCAGTGTTCTGGAGCTGCTAATTTCAACCATCTTGCTTGTTTTTGATGGGTTTTCATATATATCGATTTTTGGTTGATCCGATTGGTTATTGTCATTTATTATCGACTTTGATGACTACTTTCTAGAATTTTGGGAATATCCATTTGACGGATTTGATATCGATTTTTATGGATTTGATTCATGTCATCGAATGTGAATTTTTGGTGATTGATTGTTTTTACAATCGTTTTCTGTGATTTGTCACTTTTGAAATACAAAGGTTTATATACTACTAGTGATTTCACAAAACTGATTTTAACGTTATTTTTAATACAAAACTTGTTTTGAAAATCATTTTCCAATCTATTAGTGCATACAATCCTTTACCTCATTCGTATAAGAAATCTAATTAAACGACTTAACAAAACAAATGGTATGAAACGCTTGCGTTTTCTTTGTCGGTTAATTTTTGCACATGTCCGATTGAAATATTTTGACAATTTTTGAGTGGAAATCTACAATTTTTCGTAAATATTTAAGTTAAGCCAGTGGTTATGGGACATGAAGCTAAACTCATTTATTTGCTAGCTTAGTGTAATTCACATTTTTTATTGATCAATGGTGATCATTTTATGGTTTAGACTAGCAATATGCAATATCTCTTTGTCCATATTGAGGACTGTACCTCATTTTATTGAGTCATTTATTTTATAGGCTAATAACCTATGAGTTCTTTGGAGTTTCGACTCATTTTTATGGGCTAGCGACCTATGTTCTTTTATCAAGTTTGGTTCATCGGACGTACCGTTGTTGTACTATGTCATTGTTCCGGCTTATCAGGTTCATCGGGCGTACCTTTATTGTACTACACCATTGTTTCAAATTATTTGAGTTTCAAGTTCCTCAGGCATACCGTTATTGTACTTTTGCATCGGCTCTATGGTTAGCGACTATGGGATAGTGTCCCGTTTGTGATACACATGATGGTGAGTTTTCATGCTCTCGTCTTTGATGGGCCTTCCCCCCTTGTGATTTCTGGATTTCTAATTGATAATTTCTGGAATTTGCGTTTCACCAATTTTTATGATTGACATTGATTTTTTGTAAATATTTGTAGTTTGGTGAATAAAATGAAGAATATGACATTCTTTTTGGTGTTTGAGAAAATTTGAGATAATGTATGATTTTTGTTGTTATATAATGTATACTTGTCACAATATGGAATTATTGTTATCATACATTTTTGTCATATCTCTTATCCTATGTCATTTTATATGATACTTATAGCTAGACCAATCTGTTTATTATTTTCTTCTTAAATATATCATACTCGGGTCAGACCAAGGTATTTCAGGTGTTTCTACTTGACTTCTTATCAGGGTCTGCCATCTAACTTTTGACTAACTACTTAGCTTAGTAGTTTTTTATACATTCAAGATAGAGACTCTTGATGTATACATATTATTGTCTAGCAATTGTACCTATTCTTTTGTGATGTAGTGGATCTTACATGACCACTAATTTGATGTACATTTTTATGTGTTATATTCATATCTGTTTCCGCCTTAGTGATATGAATATCTATGACTGACTTATTTTATGCTTATTTTATATTTGTTTCCGAAGATCACATAGCCACTGTGTAGTAGTTTTGAGTTTGTATTTGACGTATCAGATTTCCTCTTTAAACGGAATGCATGTGATACTATCTGACATATCGGTACTCGCTCAAAGCAATTGCGTAGATGGTCGCTCCTCAACAGCTTGTTATTGGTGCTAGTTGACGGCATTACCCCGTAATGTCCTTGGCTAGTGTGAGAATAGAGGTGGGGCGTCACAGTTGCGATCCATATTTGATATGGAATGGTACTTTCCATATCTATTTTTAAGAGTTTTCAAGTTCCTAAGTTTTAAAAGTGAAATGGTTTGTGAATATACTTATACCATTGAGATAAGTATATGATTATATTTTTTGAATATCGAAATATAGTTTTTGTGGATATACTTATCCTGTTGAAATAAGTATATGGAAATGCTTCCTAATTATTTGAAACATGATTTTAAATTAATGGAAGACTAATTTAAGAGGCATGGTGATTTCCATGGAAAATATAATCTTTGTTTGGAATATTTGTTAATTTAATAGTTAAATAACCAACTATCAAATCTAAAGAAAAGAAATATAACTTTGGAAATATCTAGGAGAAACACGTGAGTTATATGGGATAGTCATCTTGTACTCTGTGTGTAAATCTTGTTTCGTTCTTTTAGGACAATGATAGGAAAATCCATCCACTAATGGTTATAAGGTGATATTTACTCTTATCTTTGACTGTTTATTTCCTAAAGAACCAGGGTTGAGTTTACCAGAACTATCAAACGTTTTTTTGAAGAGTCAGGGATCGGATAAGTAAAATTATCTAAAAACCACTTCGTTCCAACTCAAGCGTTTCGAATTGAAGACGTCTTCAAGGATATGGAATCGAAGATGGAGCTTTTGAAGTGCAAGGGCTACCTTCTACTAATCTTGAGGGTGATTCTAAAATGGATGTAGTGGAGGTAGTGTCTTCGATTTCGTTCAGACCTAGAATGAACTTATACGGATGAATGCTGGCACTGTATTATAGCCTGGAGGGCAGTGTTAGCATTCCAAATAGAATTGATGCATAAAAGGTAAACGTAGCCTCATATTAGGGTGTACCATTAGCTTTCTAGATCATCATATTATGGATTTGGTTTTGCAAGAAGGCTCTCGATTAAGGTTGGAAAGCAACCGGGGTGATGACATATTCGGTACTATCAAAGTTCAGGGGTAGGTTGGTCCTGTGTTGGCAGGGGTAGACCAAGTTCATGGTTTGACCTCATGTACATTTTGTCTAGAGATGTACTATATGGAAGGTAGTTCCTTACCTTGCCATTTGTTGGAATCCATTACCCAATAAGTGTCGTACGGTCTTGATTGTTAACCTATTATGTTGGAATTCAATAATGTGACAATATCAGCTATGATTAATAAGTATTTGTATTCTAGGCATTATTATAATATCACTGGATTTCTAATAAAAATGTTTTGGTTATCGTAAGGTAAAAAACTATTCGTGTTTATAAGCGACTTGGTCTTACAAGTTACCTTTGATTTTAAAGGATTTTACAAGTTATAAAAAATTTCTTGTGATTCAAGTTTCTCACGCTGGTTTTAGCAGACTGATCTAGGCATTATTTTCCTATAATGGTCGGGTCAGACCGAGAATATTTCCAAGTTTAGTTAGATGTTTGGAGCTTAGGAGATAAGCTGGTAGCTTAGAGACATATTCACATACATGGTTACTTTTCCATTGCATTCATTGTTGTATATTATTCAGCAATTATGAGGATAGGTTGTTATAATTGTTCGGGCTAAAATAGGTAATGTACTCTAATTATTGTCTGTATATACATATATTACAATTTTGTTTTATGTAGAGATTTGTTATCTATTATACATTATTCATTCCACTATGAGATTTTGTGTTGTTTATTTTTCTTCTTGTAATCTTCTTTTTGTTTTCTCCAACTATTTTCCTTTCCATTCAATTTAGGTTGAACATGTGTGATTTATTGTCAGCCTAAACTGTATGAAAAAGTAGGTTGTTACAGTTGGTATCAAAACTTAGGTTGAGCGAACACGTAGCCTTTGGTGGGATTGACTCATTTGATATAAGGTAAGTGAGATCTTAGGATGGGTTTGAGTGTGTGTGTGTGTGTATATAAGAGCGTGTATTTATTAGCGATACAAAAATATTTTATATTATGTTGTCTAATATGTTGAGTGGCTAAAGAATTCTTGTTGATGCGTTTGGCCAAAGTTATCGATAAGAATTTCCTGAACACATTGATGCGTTTGGCCAAAGTTATCGATAGGAATTTCCTAAACACTCGAACAAGACCAACCAGCACAATATTGTTTTAAAATGGGTAAATGAAATAATTCTCCCTAGAAATATAATTATATGTGTAAGAATGATTTTTCAAAGAAAATTTTGATATAGTTATTCATGGTTGTGCTTAGTTAAAAGAGATGATAGTACTCCATCATTATCATCTAGGAATAGATCGGTCATGCTTACCATTTCTGAGTATTGACAATTATCCGTTAATCTATCTTGAATCTTCCTTTTTGAAGCTTGGGTTGGATAGATAGGAATTTTGGGAATATTGAAATGAATACCTTGTGAATTAAGTTTCACAATTTGAATATAAGGCTTTCGTTGATAGTGTTGGGTAGAATTTGATTTCAAAAGGTGTTTATTTAAAAGAAATTTTGAATATTTTGGAATGAATATTTTAGAAACAATTTTACATAAAGGATTAATTTGATAAAAGTTAATTTTTAATAAATGTTGTTTTATCAAAATGAATTTGGAATATTATGAAATAAATTTTTTGGAAATGATTGAAAATAAAATTTAGTTATTTTAAATTAGGATTTTATGAAAGAATTTTGCTAAAAGAAAAATAATAAATATTTCTAAAATAGTACTTGAAAAATGATTTATGTATGGAAGCTAGAATATTTTTGCTTTAAATATTTGAGGAATGATTTCCTTTAAGGGTGAAATTTTATAAATTTGATTTATAAAAATATGTGAATAAATAAAAGGAATTTGACAGTTTAAATCCCGATGATTTTGGAAAAATGGTTTCCAAAGTTTAAAAGTTACTAATAGTATTTGAGAATATTCATGGGAAAAATATATTTCTAAGGATTTTCAAAGGGATATAAGTATTGAATTCATTTTGGTCGCTGAAAAATAATTCCAACGATAATTGCAATGTCGTCGGTGTTCATATTCGAGTTTCTAAGTGGGGAATATGCTACTTTTAGGATCTCGCTATAAATTATTTAGATAAAACAAATTTTGATTTGATTGAAAAAGTATTATTTTATTTATTATAAAGTAAACGCGTATATTATTATTTTGAATGATTAAGAAGTAATAATTTTATTTGAGATAGTTTTAGAATATACATGATTTTGGAAATGGTAATAATAGTTTACCTAAAAATATATTTGAAGTATAATTCTTTCGAAAGCGAATCTAAAAAGAAATGTATGTTTTCTTTAGATTAGTTCGGGGAATGAGTCTTGATTTTTTTTATGGTAATAAGAATAATCTTCTAGTGATGATAGGATATTTCCTTAGGAAAACGGTAGTGTGCTCTTAGTAAATTATTCCGTTTGCCAGTGTACAGTCGGGACAAGTTCGAATCCGGATGAATCCAAAGTAAATTGGAAATTGATAGTTTAATAAAAAATATTTATTTGGAAATATATTTATTATTGTTTCAAATTGGGTTTGAATAAGAAAGAAGTGTTTTAAGCTAACTAATGCGAGTGGCTCAAAAATAACCAAAAATGGGTAAGAGATTCGTTCGGATGGTAAATGCTTCTCTTGAGTTTTTTCCTTCTAGTAAGGAAATGTATGATACTATTTGGTAGTACCTAGTTCCTTGGTATAATTTGGGGGTTACTCAGGTTATATATATGATATCATTTCAAAAAGTATCATGAATAAAAACCTGGGTGTTTAATATTCTTAAGTGTATTCCTAAAATAAAAGTTTGAATTGAATGATGTTTATGCCTCTATGGTGTGATAGGATATTATATAAATTTGGGAGTTTAAACTGGGTTTATGAAATGTTTTCACAAATATGGAAATGGATTGGTACCAGGAATAACCGATTAAAATTAGTATGTACAATGAATGTTGATCATTGCTCTCTCCATATAGTTTGATCAAATATTCAAGTACAGGGTTCTGAGATGTTCCATACTATTCTGAATACGGATCTATTACTCGATTTTCCACGGTGAGAACTTAATTTGGGTTCTTAATATGAAACCAAGATTTTCTATCATAGCTAGAGCTATGTAAGGAGAGCAAAGTTTTCTAATCAAGGAGCCTGATTATGGTCCGCACTAGTAAATCGAGTGAGTGATGCTGGTTTGGAAGTGTAGTCATGTATTCGAGTAGTGATGGAATCAAATTCTGTATATGAATGATCTATGAAGATCTGTCGGCTTATGAATAGTATTAAGTGCTCTTGTACTGGAATTTCAGGGATGAAATTCTTTTAAGGGAAACAACGTAACAACCTATACTTTTGGGTCTTCAAATTTCGATATTTAATTCGTTTGAATATTCAGATTTGAATTAAATTATAATAATCTATGTTTCCAATTTAGAATTGAATTATAATGATGTATTTTTAATTTAATTTATATGATTTTTCCATAATTTTTAATTTAAAAAATTATTTCGTTTGATGCTTGTTGCTGCAATCTCGGTACTTTTAAAATTTCACAGAATAAGTCAACTTATCTATTTTATTTTTGTTTTATGATCATCTTAGATTATTGTGCACGACTATATTCTATCCATTGCAGCTCAAATACGGAAGCGATACTATGCGATGGGGTACCCCAAAATCTTTTAAAACAAAATCTCACCAAATCATCGCAATATCTTTGCACATATCTTTGTATATGCATGTATTCTAGTACTGCTATCTCTCTTCCTGTTTTCCCCCTTGAACTAACACATTTTTTCCAACCTCTTCTCTTTTCCTTAGCCACTAAGAATCTTTGCCAAAACATATTCATTCATGTAACATAAGAGGGGTTTCTCATTTTTTGTTCTTTGGAAAAAAAGTATAAATACGCACACATTATAATCTGGCGTGTCTTTCTCTTTTGTATTTCACACTTTCTTTAGGGGACAAGGAATTTAATGTTTGCATTCAGTTGTTGAGTAATGTTGCCTCTATACATCAACATACACACGTAAAGGAAGGGTACACATTCATACATATATGAACAGATACTTGGGCTTGATGCACAAATAGTTTATTATTCAAAATTCCTTCTTTATAACTTAAATTAAACTCAATCTCTACATTCAAAAAATCCTTATCTCCTCAACCATTCACAATCAGCAAAATCGATCAACTGGAAAGTTGTTCATCATCAAGTCTAATTATTTTTAAAAATAGTTTTGAGAGCTATCGTCAAGAGACGAGAGAGATATCATCAAATGTCAGAAAAAGGGATGTTTTGTTCATAAATTTCAAAAATCAATTTCCATTCCGAAAGAATTGATTGACCCGTATGAGTTGTTGGAGTCGTATGGAAGCATAGTATTTTTAGGGAAGTTTCGTGTCGACGGTCGACGTTTGTCAAAGGCCAGGGTTTGGGTTAATTGAAGTTATAGGTGGAGTCAAGGGGATCCAAGGCCATGGTGGTTCTTCTCGTGGCAAGGCATGTCGGAGAGAATATTTTGGTAGCTTTTGATCGATTTTGAAAGTCGCATCAATGGTTTGGCCATGTGGAGGAAAGCTCGAACGCAAATGGAAAGTAAGACTAGAGTTGATGTGTGAGGGTCGAAGAGGTCGAATGGGCAAAGGCGAGAGTGATGGTGGGGCTTGTTTGTGGATTCTAGTGGTAGGGAGGTGTGTATGTGCACAAAGAAGAATGTACATGAAGCATGTGCGTGCACAAAGAAGCATGATAGTGGGGCTTATTCATGGATTTGAGTGGTAGGGAGGTGTGTTCATGGATTCGAGTGGTGGGGGTTGTTCGTGGATTCGAGTGGTAAGGAGGTGTGTACGTGCAAATGGAAGCACTGTAGCTTTGTGGGTATAGGTATGTGAAGTTGGGCCTAGTCCATTCAGATTGGGGTGAGTAAAATTTAAAGTTTAATTACTTTAAATTTTAATAAATAAATATTTGAAGAATTTGTAAAAGCAACATCGTGTTTGTTTTAAATCCATTTAACTCGAGGATTTTTGCATTGGGTTCATTTGGACGAGTACAACGTTTACTTGTAACCTGTTGGTAGCTTTGGTCAAGTAAAAATTTATAACATATTTAAACGAACTGGGTTAAATCACGTTAAAAATAATGTCATTTAAATTTGTATATCTTAATTATTGATGTTTATTTAGCCAAATAAAATACTATTGAGTTAAATTTGATGAATATAATAATTGCATATCTATTTAGTGGAATAAATTTTCGTTCTGCTAGTTAAATTAATTTGGCAATTAATTAGCAGACTAAATCCTGTTATACTTTTTTACAGATTTGGACATCTAATTATATATTGTAAATTGATATCCCACTTTGAATGAGTCATATGGTAACCAGTGACGGTTAAATGTTAAATTATTTATACAGTCGCTGATTATGTGAATATCAATTATTAACTTGGAAAGTTAACCTTGATAAAGATGGTGGCTTGTATAAGTACCAGAGTGATCATTATGCCTCCTCAAGTTTTAGAAGGAAAAAAGTTAACTTTTTATTTGAAAGTTAATTTAAGAATTTTTATTTAGTAACAAGATTTTAAAAGGTAATAAATTATTAATGATAATATTTTAAAGATAATTTATAATTGTTTTAATAATGATTTAAAGTTAATTATTTTATTAATATGATCTCTAAAGGTTATTTCTTAAATGCGTTTAACAATATTTAATTATTGTATTAAAGTGATTTAGTTATGGTTTAAAAATGTTTTTATTTTATTTTTTTACTATTTATTTAAAAGATTATCTATACTTTAACTTTTAATCAAAGTTATTTAATTATATTGATTTAACTTATTTGATTATATTTATAGGTCAATTGATTATCATATTAATATTAGTTTAAAGTTTACTAATTATTATCCTAATATGGTTTTGAAGTTAACTTATTATTATAATAAAAATGTTTAAAATTTATTTATTATATTATTAAAGAGATTTTAAATTTTTTATTTTAAATGAGGTTTAATTTAAGTGAAGTAGAAGGATGTTTAAAAAATAACTTGTTATGTAAAGATATTTTAAAATAATTTATTAGTTTATCAAGGGAATCTTACCGCTTGAAAGTCGGTAAATAAGTTGTTTAAAATGGGAAGAGTTTTATAAATGGCTTTGGATATTCGTAAAAGAATTTACAAATGAGTTTTAATGATCTTAAAAAGAGAAGTTTCGTAAAAGGTGTTTGAGATTAATTGGGAATGTTTTATAAAAGGGATTGGAGATATATAGAGAAACTTTTTAAACAAATTTGGAGATATTTATAAAATAAAGAAACTTGAAATGAAATGGTTGATTTCATGACGTAATTCGAGGGGCAGTGATTGCCTACATTTTACTATGCATTTGCTGGGATAGCGACGTAACCAATGTGTAAGCTACGATCCATATTCGATCTCAAACGGTACTTTCCATATCTATTTTTAATAGTTTTCAAGTTTCTAATTTTTGAAAGAGAAATGGTTTGTGAATATACTTATACCATTGAAATAAGTATATGGTTATATTTCCTAAATATCGAAATATAGTGTTTGTAAATATACTTATCCTGTTGAAATAAGCATATGGAAGTGATTCCCAATTATTTGAAATGTGATTTTAAATTATTGGAAGATTAATTTAAGAGGCTTATTGGTTTCTGTGGGAAATATAATCTTTCTTTGGAATGTTTTTTATTTGATAATTAAATAACCGACTATCAAATTTGAACCAAAATATAACTTTAGAAATATCTAGAAGAAACACGTGAGTTATATGGCACAGTCATGCTGTACTGTGCATGTAAATCTCCTTTCGTTCTCTTAGGACAGTAAGAAGATCCGTCCACTAACGGTTAGGAGGTGACCTCTACTCTTGTCTTTGACTATTTATTTCCTATAGAACTAGGGTTGGGTTGAACGTAATTATCGAATGTTGTTTCGAAGAGACCGGGATCGGATAAGTATAAATTATCCGAAAATCACTTCGATTCAACTCAAGTATTTCGAAGTGAAGAAATCTTCAAGGATATGGAATCGACGATGGAGCTTTTGAAGTGCAAGGGCTACCTGCTACTAATCCTGAAGGTGATTCCAAAATGGATGTAGTAGAGGTGTGCCTTTGGTTTCGTTCAGACCTAGAACGAACTTGTATGGATGAATGCTGGCACTGTATTGCTGTTTGGAGGGTAATGTTAGCATTCAAAGTAGAATTGCTATATAAAAGGTAATCCTAGCCTCAAGCCGCACAACCTGAAAATGGCTAAAACATATTAGATGCAGTAGGGCTATGTGGGTCGCTCCCGTTAGGGTGTGTCATCACCTTTTGAAATCATCATATTATGGATTTTGTTGTGCATGAGGGCTCTAGATTAAGGTTGGAAAGCAACCGGGGTGATGATATATTCGGTACTATCAAAGTTCAAGGGTAGGTCGATCATGTTTTGGGTAGGGCATACCAAGTTCAGGGTCTGACCTCAGGTACTTTTTATCTAGAGGTGTACTGAACGGAAGGTAGTCCCTTATTTTTTCATTTGTTGGAATCTATTCTCCAATAAGCGCCATATGGACTTGATTTTAAACCTATTATGCTGGAATTCAATAATATAAAAATTTAGCTATGATTAATAAGTATTTGTATTCTAGACATTTATTATAATATCACTAGATTTCCGATAAAAATATTTTGGTTATCGTAAGGTAAAAACTCATCCGTGTTTATGTGCAGTGTGGTCTTAGAAGATACCTTTGAATTTAAAGGATTTTACAAGTTATAACAAATAAAATTCTTTGTGGTTTAAGTTTCTCATGCTGGTTTTCCAAACTGACTAGGACGTTGTTTTCCTATAACGCTCGAGTCAAACAGAACATATTTCTAGGTTTAGTTGGATGTTTGGAGCTTCAGGAGACAAGCTGGAGGCTCAGAGACGTATTCATGTACAAAGTTACTTTTCCGTTGCATTCATTGTGGTATATTATTCCACAATTGTGAGGACCGGTTGTTATAATTGTCCGAGCTAAAATAGGTTAGTGTACTCTGATTGATGGCTATATACACATATATTACAGTTTTGTTTTGTGTAAAGATTTGTTATCTATTATAGATCATTCGCTCCGCTGTGAGATTTTATGTTGTTTAGTTTTCTTTTTGTCTCATTCTTTGTCTTTTCTCTAACTATCCGCCTTTCTTTTTAATTTGGTTTGGACATATGTGGTTTATTATCAACTTAAACAGTATGAAAAGGTGGGTTGTTACATGCATTGTAATTTTAAATTGAAGAAAATGTAATTTAGTGATGCCGAGTGAGAAACCCTCTTTTTGTTGATAAATTGAAGCAATTTTAATTAGGTCAATATATGTGTATGTGTGTATCAAATGTCCTTATTTCTATCAAATACTTAGGAATAGCCAACATTTCCAAATGCGCTCTGAATATAATATTAAAATAATAAATAATTTCAGTGGACATTATACTGTAGCAAACAAATTTCCATGCACAATTATTTAAAATGGACAAAGATCAAAAAATTATATATCCGTTCTAATAATTTAATAAAAGTACACAACAAATATAATATACATAAAAAAATAAAATATGCATTCAGCAAAAAAATATTCATCAGTTCCTATTGTGCATTCCGATCAATATCAAATCAAAATATAACAATTCAATTTTAGGCCACCAAAGGTCTAACATTCAATACCAATACGAATATTACTGGTTGGTGTAACTCCTTTTGCCTTTCCACACGTACCATTTATATAACATACTCAAATGAAATAAACAGAAAGAAATTATACAGATATAAAATGTCAATTACGTCCCTTGATGATTATCCCGATCATCCTATATATATGTACTATCCCTTATTGTAGAGAACTACCTAACACACCCAAAGGGCAGGGACTCTATGTCTCATCTAAGGACTTTGCTTGTGTCTCTTATATATGATGTATTGTCCTGAACCTGCTCTAATACCAATTATAAACACCTTCTTCTATACCCATACCATCCAAAAGTATTACTGAGCAATATTATCAATTAATATGGAGAACGAGGCTATATAGGGTACATATGTGACCATTCCCGTAAGCTAACGTAAGTACATATGTAAACATCAAATAAATAGCTTAACTATACATATCTAGTATCGGCACAAAGTAATAGACACATGTGTCTCCAGATAGAAGAATACACAATATATATTAAATAATAGAGAACATAGAGTTACAATCGCAGCAATAGTATGTAATATATAATAAATAACAGAGTGGATACAAACATCTCAAATGTCAAATATCTCAAATATAATACAATGTGTATAAGATATATATACATCATGAAGACATACATTCAATATATCAACAATAAAAAAATTATATACAATAATCCAAGGAATTATGTCTCCACTACGCCCATAAAACACAAGCTGGTCATATTGTCCATATACCTGAAATGTCTTAGACTTACCCGAATATTAGATAAATCACACATTGTTCATGCTATATCTAAATCAAGGATCTATCATAGGTGATGCAGAATATAATGGAAATAATAATATGATAAGACTATCAAAATAACTCAAGGCAATGATCATGGTATCGATGTGTGTGTGTGTGTCTATATGTATGCATGTATGTATGTATGTATGTATGTGATATGCACGTAAAAATGTATATTTTTACTCGCACACATAATCTCATTTTAGTAAAATAAATGTCATAATTGGATGTTTTTACATGTTTAGAACCAAATTTGAAAAATGCTTTCAAGTCATCATTCATGCATCTAAAAGGGGGCAAAATAGTAATTTTCATGTGTGAATTAATGTGAAAAAAATTACTTACACATTTTAATTTGTTTTGTAGGAATTTGGATTTAACTTGGAAGTGGATTCACGGAAATATGCATATACAAGAGTTGAAAGCCAAAGAAATGATGAAATAAAAGAATTCATGTAATAATGGAGGACCCCACCAACCCATTAACTGACGGACCATGATTAAAAGCTAATGCACATATTAGTGGGGATTAAAAGCACATGCATATTTAATGGAGGATTAATTTCATGCTAATGGCAATTTGGAAGTCTCACTACCTCAAGGCATTTTAGGGAGTTCCCTAAAAATGAATTAGGGTTTTAGTCATGTATAAATTACTTTCTTATGTTCATGTAATGAAATTGGATGATCTCATCATATTATGCAAGTGGTAGCCACAAAATTAATGAGAAATAAAATGGCTTCCTATGTTTTTTTTCTTCTTGTTCTTTAAATGCTTTTATCATATTTTTTACTCAATTTTATTTACATGCTGTCTTTCCTTTTATGTTAGCAGATTAGATTTCCATTTATGCACTTAGTTTAGTTTTATTTTTATGCAAATAGTTAGTTCTTTTTATTTTAATTAGCTTGCACTTTCCTTTTTTGTTATATGTTGAAATTTATATGTGTTGAAATGATAATACAAATGAGAAACTAAATCCCTTCAATTTAGAGGTAACGAAGCTCCCTCAATTATGTTGATTCTACATATTTTATTATTTATGATCTCTTTTTAGTGCTTAATGAAAAGTTGGATAATGATATAAGTTTATTAGGGAATTTGATAGCCTATGTTGTGTTTATAATCATAAATAAGCTGCTTAATCCAACATAAACACAATTTACATCATGATCTTACTAATTGATTTTGATAATGAAATTAAAGTAAAAAATATGATGATCTATGTTACTAAACAAAATAGTAAATAAATCATGCTTAAAATAGCTTTTGCTTTGACTACATGTTCATTTTCATTACAATTAATAAGTGGTTTTAGTGTTGTATTAAAAGTTTGATAGTTTAAGTTATCTTAATTAATAACCCAAATAGATCGTACTCATGATAAATACATCATTAATACTACTAGATTAAAATGAGAGATTATAGATTAAATTTGTATTGAGAGAGTATGAGAGTGGATTTGCCTCTATATTGTATCTTAATCTCATATTTTATTCACTTTGTTTACTTAATTTTTATATATTTTTTAGCATAAAACAATTTCAAACTCTTTGGATTAATTTGATTGAGTAGAATATATAATTATTTCATTTTCCTACGGATTAACCTGTACTCGCATACATACTACAATTGTACGCGGTGCACTTGCGGTATTTTAACGATATGTTTTTAAGTCGATTTTATAATCGATAGAGCATCCGTCGTTATTAACATGTTTTTTGTTGAGGAATTTGATTTTAATTTTAAGTTTACTCTTCGAATTATTATTATTTTTCTTTTATATAGTGTTAGTTTTTGTTATAAAAAAATTTGCATTTGTCAATTTCTGATCTTAGTTCATTGTGCCATCCCATTCTCTTTGTTCTTGTTCTTCTGCATTGTATTTCATTGATGTTTCTGTTCATTTACATTGTAGTTTAATTTTATTAAAAAAACAGATAAAGAAAAAAAATGATATTTACATCACATTTTGTATTCACAGTTTGCTCACTATACATTGCATTGCAAATTATCTGTTACATTTCAAACATTACATTTTCTGCTCTTCACAAATTTTAATGATGCATTATACAACATCTCATCTCCCTGCTTCCCTCGACAACCTATAATAACACCCTGTAATCACTACTGTCTTAAGCAACTCAACATCCATCTCCAACCAAGCTTACCACCACTTCAACTCACTGCCTCCAGACCATCAAAACTTCTCTGCTGTAGCACCCTCCTTGCTGCCACCATCCTCCATACATCTTCTACACTCCCTGCACATCAACTACGTCATCAATTTCCAAACCATACTGCTGCATACAAGAACCATCCACACCGACTAAACTGCCTGCTTACATCCTACTCTGCATCCTCCTTTACCAACTGCCTCAACATCATCCACTTCTACAACCAACCTTCCCCTTGCAAACTCCTCAAACCACCCATTGCTACAACTCTACACTACATACGAACATCAACACTGCACTTCCAACCTGTCAACAGCTACTCCACTACCATACCACCCACCGCTATATACAAACACCAACACCCTCTGCCAAAATCCAATTACTATCACCTTAAGCCTCCATGCAACACCTACACTTCAACTCTTCTCCACCATCAACCTCTATATCCACTGCAACCACCCAACTCACATCATCACCGTCCTCTACTTCCAGTACACTCCATAAACCAAAACTCTAATTTCATCTTAAACTCCAGTTACCTCATCAACCCTACTTCGCAGTTCAACCACACTGTCAATAATCACATAACCACTGCCATTTCAAATTAACTCATCTTATCTCCATTGCCTGCATCTTCTTAAACCACCATCCATCACAACATTCAAACTCCCTCCATCAATTTCCATCATTAACCACCTATGTACCCAACATTAACCACCGCCTCTTCATCACCCTTGTGCAGCATCCTTCACATTCCTCACTTACACATAACAAGTTCATCAAACCAAATTTGACATCTCCTGCCGTCAACTTCACTGTTGCAACCATACATGCATATACCTCATCAACCATTCTTCACCATCATTGCCTGCTACCCATCAGTTCAAACACGCTTCTGTGAACATACATACAACTGTGCATACATACAATCTCCTCTGCACATACAACCTACTGCACATCCACCAACATCATACAAACCATCACAACCAAACAACCAAACTATTCTTGGCAACCAATACAACACTCCACCTCCTATAACTTCTTCTAAACAATCACTACCATAAAAAAATTCACCATAACAACTTGCCACTACCATCACCATATTGCAACACAACACATACCACTGCCTAACCACTGCCTTCCACTGCCTTCCACTGCCCAACTGAACTGCCAACCTCCTCCAAAAACAATACTGCAACTCCCTCTAATCGCAACCACCTCTATTAAACTACCAAACCTGCAACTACAATCGAACCCACTTCCAATTTCATCATACCCGAGCAAACCAACTCGTTGACCACCACCTCCCTTAGTCGTGAACTCCAATCATAACTCCAATTCATGAAACCCCAAACTCCCATCTTCCTTAAGCCACAGCTAAAAAATCGCCAATTCAACAACTCATCTGAATCACCACGCAAACTCTGAAAACCCTCGAACCGAAGCCAAATACCCTATCTACTTTTAGATCGCGATTTTGATTTCGCGATTTCATATTTTTTTAGTTCGCCTCTTTCTTTTCCTTCGTTTCATTTTTTACAAAGAGAAGTAGATTTGGTTTTGTATTTTCTTTTGACAATAAAGAAAAAGTATTTTTTATAGTGGGCTGTGGGCTTGCTGTTAGACTGAATGTTCAACTTAAAAAAAAAAACTTGCTTTGCTTACAATTTTTCATTTTGTGTTTTCAACTTTTTTGTGATTTTGTTATATAATTTTTTTTAATATATATATATATATATATATATATATATATATATATATAAGAATGTGATAATTTTGCATTAAACCCTTAGATATATATAACTTTCTGGTTGCAGAAAATAAAAAGGAGTTGCTGCGATAAACGACTTCGCTTTGGTTGCCAAAATAAACCGCTTGCTAAAAAAAATCTATCGCTTTTAAATAAACAGTCAATAATTCTCTGGTATCGTGCGCTTATCACTTGTTTTTTAGTTTCCTTACACCGTTGGTTGCTTGCATTTAAAAAAAAAATTCAAAAACAAAAATAAAATCAAATTTCATTCGTAGTTGCATTGTTAATATACGTTTAATTCTTGTTTTGCATTCATCTCATCTTATTTTTAGGGCAATACCCAAATCTACAAAAGGTGGGGGATTTTATCAACCCTTTATTGGCTCACAAATTGCATAACATCTTAGAAATTGACTAATAATAACAGTTAGATTTTGGACTTAAGGAAGTCACTAGCCCACCTTGGGCTTAAATGTAGCTTGACAAGTAGTCTTCTTTTGACAATTTATTTTCTTGGTATCTAGGCTATGACAGAGCAATAATCATAGATAAATATTATAATGATTCATAAATATTATAGTGATTGTTTCTCTGAAGGTACTTAAACCTTCGGCTGCATTACTACGGTGATTCGTGGTGCAGCAATAACTCTTGTCAGTTACCTGGCTAAGAACTATTTTGTTGAATTAAGAAAAACTATGATTATACAATTTTGGGTTAGGAGTTACTAAGGACATAAAATTTATAATTAAGTCCTTGCATTCATTTAGTTGCATAGTTCATGCATATATAAAAAACAACAAAAACCAAAACAAAAACAAAAATTATATATTTAACTTAGTTCTTTTTAATCCAAAAGAAAAAAAATTATGTTTAAATCTTTTCTTTAGAAAAAAATTTCAAACAAAATTCAGAAAAAAGTATTTTACTTGAGTTAGTTTTTTTAGAAAAACGAAAATCCAAAAAAATATTTTCAGAAACAAAAACAATAACTAAAAAAACAAAAACATAGAATTTTTTTTTTCAAAATTCAAAATACAAAAAAAATGCAAAAATCAATCTTCCTTTTGAAAATAAATCCTTTTTGGTAAGTACTTTTCTTTTAAAAAAACAATTTATCACTTCATTTTCCAAACCTTTTTTCATTCTCTTAACTCAATTCTCACTTATTTCTCTCTTTGGCTTTTTCTTATGCATGAGTATTTGGAGTTGTGACACAAAAACTAATCGTTTAATTTGGACAAACGATACTTCAACGTTGGCAAACGAAAATGCCCTCGAACTCTCATAGATAGAATCTTTCCCGATAGAGTTTCTATTCCTTCTTGCATCAGATTACCCGCCACAATGAGTAATCATTTTGAAATTCATTCCAATCAAATTGCCACGCACCCAAAATTTGGCAATTTTGAACACGATGACCCATACATTTTCCTAACAAAATTCGAACAAGTTTGTGCCACCATTAAACTCCAACAATTTTGTGATAATGGAACCCAACTTCGGTTAATTCCATTTGCCCTTACTGATTATGCAGAAAAATGATTGTACAACTTACCATCATACTTAATTAAAACTTAGGAAGAATTCATCAAAATTTTCTTAAAAAAATTCTATCCCTTGGAAAAAAACAACTAAAATCTGAAACGAAATTGTCAATTTTCATCAACTTAGGGGTGAGCCTTCCGAAAAATATTTTGAAAGATTTAAAGAACTTTTGATAAAATGTCCATGCCATAATTTCAAAAAATAAACTCTTTGCCAAGTCTTATACGATGGACTAGAAAATAGTTCATGAACCATACTTGAATCAATGTTCCAAGAAAATTTCCGCGCCCAACATCACTACGATGCTCGGCAATTCCTTGAAAAATTGGCTAAAAGTCATCCCATTGGGAACGTTCTAATGAAAAATCCATTTACTCACGATCGAACACACACTCAATAGGATCATTTTAGCTTTGGAAGTTAAGATCGATGCAATGCTCAATAAATTCAATAATGTTTTCTCATCCAACCAAATGAACCAAGCTTTTCAGCCAATGTGTTATAAATGCAACGATCCGAATCACATTGCCGATTAGTGCCCTAATGCGATTGAACAACTCAATGCTTTCGATAAGATTAAGAATGACCTGTTTCTCCAGCGTACAATCCTTGTTGGAAAATGATCCAAAATTTGCTTGGAACCAAAATAATCCCTACATGAATTTGGCTCATCTCAATTTTCAAGAATTTCCAAACAATGCTTCGAATCCTCCCTTTTAGCCCATGTATTTTTAACAAAACTTTGCGGGTCCGTCTGAATATCAGCCACAATAATCTTTTGCTCCCCAAGATGATAAACGATTGAATTTACTTGAGAAAAGTCTTCAAACTTTGGCTAAAACAAGACTCCAATCAAATAGTAATTTGAAAATTTTGGTAACCTCATACATACAGAATATGAATCAGTCGATTGCAAAACTTGAAATGCAAATGAGTCAATTAGCCACGTCTTTGACTGAACATGAATGAGACACATTTCCAAGTCATCCAATTTTGAATCTCATAAATCAAAACACGAATTCAAATCAAGCTTATATTGTTCAAGATAATAACATAATCCAAATAAATGCTTTCACGGCTTTGCGTTTTGGTAAACAAATCGATAACCAAGTTGTTAATCCAAATAATTTACTGAAAGTCCTCTTAACACTTCGAAAGCGACAAACAATTCTGAACAAAATATTGAGCCAAACATCGAATCAAATGCCAGTCCAAATTCTTCTTCTACTCAAGTAGACCTACCTACTGAGTACCGTTTTCCATTTCCACATCACCTTCGACCTAAGAAACACTCTGACCAAATGAAAAAGATGTTGAAAATTTTTAAACAAGTCAAAATTAACATCATGCGTTTTGATATCGTCCAACAAGTCCCAACTTACACTATGTTTCTTAAGAACTTGTATACTCAAAAATGACACACTCAAGTACCAAAGAAAGTTTTCTTAGCCACCTAACTTAGCAAAGTCTTGTCCCAATTAACTCCCGTCAAATACAAAGATTATGGAATTTTGATAGTTGTACATGATAGGAGACAAAATGATTAACAAATTCTTACTCGATTTGGGTGCGTGTAACACCTTAGATTTTTGGTAACATTATTTATCATATTTAATTATTTTAATCAAATAAAATAATGTGTTGATTAGAAGATTTACATTTGTTTTAATTAAGAGGTAGTCGTGCCATTTAAACCATGAACTAAAATAGGAGTTAAATTGAAATAGAGGAGGGGTAAAATAGAAAGGAGGTCATTCCTATAGCCTTAAAACATGGCCATGTATTCCTATATATATGTTCACTTTTCATTTTCAAATTTTTTTAAAGAGAGGTCGGCCACCATCAACAAGAAAAAAAGGAAGAAAAGCTAAAAAGAAACTTAAGCAAATTAAATCCATTCACGTCTCAATCCCTTTAATCTCTAAAGCTAAGGTGAACAATTTACATCTCATTTTTTATTGTGTTTTTGGTTTTAAGATGAATTTCGAATATTTAGCAATGATTTTCCATGCTTTTGAATAATGGAATGAATATATATACTTGTTGATGAATTATGGCTGCCCATATTGAAATTATGATATGTTTTAAGGTAAAAACCCTATTAAATGACATCCAAATGGCTTATGAATTTTTATGAAGACCATAAATGATATTTTAGATATTTTTTCAATTTTTCAAATCTTTCGAATAATTGTGGAATTTTTATGAATTTTCTAGTAAAGATGGGTTAATAATTATTTACGGCTAAATAATAAAATATTTGGGTCTGAAATTTTTATATGTTGGAAAATATTTTAAAAAAGATTTTCTAGTATTTTTATAGAATTTTTTATAAGTGTTTTGATGGTTATATAAAATTATTTAAGATATGTGACTTAAATGTTTTATATAACTAATGAATGAGAAGGGGCTTTTGTAAATTAATTTAAATTGTTAAATCTGGAAAGTTGGCAACCTTTTGATAATTATAGTACTTTTATTGGTAAAGATAGATGCAACCAATCAAAATTAGACACTAAAGCATGTTAGGTGAAAGGAACTAATTACTACATACTAATTACTGTTTTGACGCTTTCGGCACCTACTTCCGCCATGGTTGGCTTTCGACCAAGTCCTTCTGCCTTCATCATCATCGAATACAATGTGCATGGTATTAATATATTGGTACGAAGCGAATTGGACGGAAGGCGAAAGGCATGAGGTCGAAGCCAGAGGTTCGGAAAGGGTTGAGGCATCATTTTGTTTTAAATTAAAAATGCGCCTGCTTGCTTTCGACTAAATGGTTTTCGATTGAGTTGCTTTCGACTTAGTTATCTTTCGACTGGGTTTAATGGATTTAAGGTAAATTTTTTTGATTAGGTTGCGCTTCTGTTTTTTACTAATTGCTTTCGACTTAGTCAAAGTCCTTTTGCTGCCGCCTTTTACCTTTCGACCCAAAAGGTTTCGAAAGGGTTGTTTACTTTGTTTTCTAAAATTTTGGCCAGTTTTCCAATGCTTTCGAAAGGATGGTTTAAACACCATCATTTCTTTACTTAGAAAATAGTTTCGAAGAAGATGCTTTCGACTTAAATGTTTTAAGACCCTTGATTGAAGTAAAACCTAAATGGTTCGAAAGAGACAGTTTTAAATGGTTTCGAAATAGATGCTCTCGATTTTAATAGGTTTCTGATCCTTTTGCTCCACTTGAATGCAGAATCCAAATGGTTTTGGTCAAGACGATTTTCAAAGGTATCGAAGAGGAGAATTTTTTAATGGTTTCGATAGTTTTCCACATGTTTTTAAGTTGAACCCAAAGTGTTTTCAAATGGATTGTGTTTTGACTGTTTTGAGAGGTTTTAATGAATAATTTCGAAGTGGTGGTTCCCTAGGGTTTCGACAGGGTCGAAAGGGAAGGTTTTTCTAACGTTTCGAAAGGCAATATTTAAAGGTTTCATGGAGGGATGCCTAGTGTTTTGAAGTTTCGAAGGAAAGGTTTTTAATGGTTTCGAAAGGGTCACTTTCAATGGTTTCAAAGGGGGTACCTTCAGGGGTTTTGAAAGGATTGTTTAAAGGTTTTAAACAAAGATTCCGAATGAATTAAATAGGCATTATAGCCTAAGTATTTTCAAGGTACAATGGGTTTAACTTGTTTTGGAAGGATAGCTAATCAATATTAAAATTCATCAACATTATTTTAAGTAAAGTGTATATAACATGGAAAAATAGCTTAGAGTAAAGCTAAGAATATATTTCCCTTGTATAAGTATGGTTTAAAAGGTCAAATCATTTTGAAAAGGTTTTCATGGAAAAAGATGAAGGGTGGTTAATCGTAAGAAAATAATTTGGATAGTTAGTCCATTTTAATCTGGGTAGTTAGTCCAGTTTGCGGGAAGTCAGCCCAGTTGTTATGGACAAATAGTCCATTTTTAGCATAACAGACCTTGCTATTATGTTGTGGGCAGATAGTCCGCTTATTACCTATTTTCTGGATAGATAGCCTATTTATTAACATAAAGGATATTGCTATTTTGATATGATAGTTCGATTAACTAGTTTAGTTTCAGGAAAGGATTTGAAAATATATGTTTTAAAGAGGATATTAGTGAGGTGAAACCCATTCCGCTAAGCGGCATGGTCTCACTTAATATCAGTAAACCAAGATGTAATAGAATTATTCACATCAGGATTTATGTCTGACTCTAAGTTTTTGTTTCCCCTTAAACTCTAGGGTGCTCAAAATTGATTTGAGTAGGCCGAGAGTTAAGGTTTTCAGGTTTTAGTCATTTTGGCAAATAAAGCATCCAAAGATGAGCAGGTGGCTGGCGGATAGCTATCTAGGAATTTTAGTTTTATCTTATTTTGATTCCGCTAAGTATATTAAATCAGATATGACTATATTTCACTGATCAACTAAGGAGGCACTGCCATATGTCTCTCTTCGTGTATTATTGTAAATTATAATTGATCATTGCTTGGGAAACATTTTAGGATTATGTAATGTGGATATGAGTTATTTTTCTGAAATGTTATCAGCAAAAAATTATTTTTGAAATCTGTGATTTATTCATATTCATATGCCTTTGATATTATGGATACCATTAGCGTTATCATATTATGTCACCAGAAGTTAATATTATAGATGACTACAACATCTGTAGCACTTAGCTTTCGTCCTCTAGATACGGGATGTTACAACTTGGTATCAGAGCATAGTTTATGAAAAACTTTAACTAAAAATGGTTTTTAAAACATAGTCCTAAGGAAGTAGAGTAAGATTGTGGTATGGGATAACACTACAGTAATGTACTTGTATTTGCTATATATAAGTATATGATTTATCTCTAGTCTCCTACCTTGTAAGGTTATTTTCTATATCTCATAAGGTTTTAATATATATATATATGGAAGGTAGAAGAAGAAGAGTTAACCTAGGAGGGAAGGGCACCGATGGAAATGCAAAACCTTTGTACAAGGAGAACACCCAAGGTCAGGACCAAGCAGAGAATGTCGGTGCTGGAATCCCGCATGTTGGGATGAAAGCTATGTATCAATTTTTTTGTTAATATGATGCAAGATGGAGTTGCGGCTGGAATGGCAGGAGGAGATGCTGCAGGGGCAGGGATTGCGGAAGTTTCGGTAGTAACCATTATGCTAAGCTGAGCGGAGATTATGCTAAGCTTGGAAGGAAGACATTTCTGGGGACAGAGGATGCTATAGAGGTGAAAATTTGGTTTTTGCACTGTGAGAGGATCTTTGCAGACTTAAGGCTTAATGATGGACAGAAGAGGAACCTTGCTTCTAGACAGCTTTAGGGAGCGACGTTGTTTTGGTGAAATAGTGTGATGGCTGGTGTGAATAAGGAAACCTTGTCATGGGCAGATTTCAAGGGAAGGTTCCATGAGAGGTTTATGCCTACAATGGAATAGTCTACTCTGATCAAAAAGTTTGCTGAGTTAGAGCAAGGGGAGATGTCTATTCTGGAGTATGCTAGAAAGTTCGAGGAGTTTGCCAGATATGGGTATGCTTTAGCGGATACCATGATTAAGAGGAATGAAAAGTTTATCAGAGGGTTGAAGCCTGAGTTAGCTAGGGTCACGTTACCTCATTAGAGATCCTTCTAACTTTCTAATGGAGATGGCCTTAAGGCATGAGGAGGTTCTTGATTATCTAGAGAAGAGTAAGGATAAAGAAGTTTAGGATGGGCAGAATCAGAAGAGGAAGTTCTTTTCCAAAAAGGGCGCTCAAAAGGGTGAAGCAACTAAGAAGGGGAAGTCTGAGATTGTTTGCTTCAAATGCATCAAGAAGGGGCACTTTTTTAATGAGTGTCATGTCTAAAGAAGTGACTGGGAAGAAGAATGTTCGGTGCTTCCAGTGTGACTAAACTGGCCATTATAAGAGCCAGTGCAAGGAGACCGCTAAAGATGGAGAGGGCAAGGAGTATGCATTGGAGCCTTCTACTTCAAAGCCAACAGCTCAGGAGAAAGGAAAAGCAATTTTAGGAGGTACGTTTCAGATTCATGGTATGTCTATTAGCGTCCTATTAGATATTGGTGCATCGCATTCTTTTATATCTAGATGTTTGATAGATAAGCTTAACCCAGAACCCATATATTTAGTTACTTCCTAACGGGCTGCGAATCCAATAGGAGGATATGAAACTCTAGGATTGAGATGTAATCGGTTAGAGCTTGACCTGTTAGGTCATACTTTTGTTTGCATTTTGCACGTGTTTGATTTTGTGGGGTTTGGCATTATTCTTTGGATGGGTTAGTTAAGTGAGTACGATGCTAGGATATTTTGTCAGGATAGGAAAATATCGCTTACACACCCCGATTGTTGTGATCGGATTATTTATATTGTAGAAGGTTCTAGCGATGAGACGTATGCTTTATTGGGTGTTACGGAATCAGATGATGAGTTGAATCGAGTTTTCATAGTTAGAGAACGCACGGATGTTTTTGAGCCGGTAGTTAGATTGCCATCGAAATAAGCCATTGAGTTTCGGATAGATTTGGTTCTGGGAGAAAAACCATTAAATAGGCCGCTAAGCAGGATGACCCTTGCAGAGATAAGAGAGTTAAAGTTGCAGCTAATGGAATAAGAAGGCAAGAATTTTATCGGGCCAAGTATTTTATCTTAGGGAGCAGACATAGTGTTTGCTAAGAAGCTAGATGTATCGTTAAGGCTATGTATCAATTATCGTAAGTTGAATGACAGGACAATAAAGAATCAATATCCTTTGCCAAGGATTGACGATTTATTCAACCAGTTGAGTGGAGCCAAGGTATTTTCGTAGTTGGATTTGGCGACAGGTTTCCATTAGCTCAGAGTAGCGGTGGATAGTATATCTTTGACGCCGTTTAGGACCAGATATGGGTCGTACGAATGGTTAGTTATGCCATTTGGACTGATTAATGCACCAGCTTTCTTTGTGGATTTGATGAATAAAGTTTTTCGAGAGCACTTGGAAAGGTTCATATTGGTTTACACAGATGATATCTTGATATGCTCTAAGAATGAAAGAGAGCATGTAGTTCATCTTAGAGTGGTGCCTGAGACGTTGAGATAACATCAGTTGAAGGCGAACTTTTCGAAATGTCATTTTTGGAAAAAAGAAGTGAAGTTTCTTGGTCATAAAGTCTTAGATGAAGGGTTGTCATTAGATCTGACTAAGATCGAAGCGTTGAATAGTCGGAAAAGACCCGAAACAACGATGGAGTAAAGAGTTTCTTTGGGTTGGCAGGTTATTACTGGAGGTTCATTAAGGATATTTCATGGATAGGAGCACCGATGACCTAGCTAACAAGAAAGGATGTTTGTATAGACCGATAGATTTGAGGAAGCATTCCAGAATTTGAAACACTTACTGACACATGCACCAGTTTGATTGTTTTGGAAGAGAATCATGATTTGGTGGTTTATATAGAGGCGTATGGAACAGGTGTAGGAGTTGTGCTGATGTAAAGGGGTAAAGTGGTTGCCTATGCTTCTAGACAGCTCAGACCGCACAAGGTCAGACATCCGATGCATGATTTGGAATTGGCTATAGTAATTTTTGCATTGAAAGTGTAGAGACATTACCTTTTTGGAGAAAGGTTTGAGTAATATACAAATCATAAGTCACTGAAGTATTTTTTTCGCAGAAGGAGCTGAACATAAGACAATAGAGGTGGTTAGACTTTATTGCGGCTTATGATTTTGAGATCGAGTAGACACCAAGGAAAGGAAAAAAGTTTTAGATGCACTTAGCAGGAAACATCAGATGTAGTGTTGGTAATGAATGCTGAGTGGAACGATTTGGAAGCATTGGTAGATTGTCGGGTGTAGTGGAGATCTAAAGCTGGGTCTAGTGGAGATACTGTTGTATTATCTTGTTTGGAAGTTTGACAAACGACGATCGAAAGGATTTCTTCTAAACGGATAGAGGATCCAGTGTTAGCTGGATGGATCAGGAAGTTAAGAGATGGAATAGAGAGCGATGACTTGAAAGATTTCGGTCTAGACCAAAATGGGAGGTTGAGAAATAAAGGAAAATAATGTGTTCCAACTATAGGAAATATAAGGAAAGAAGTCTTAGAGGAATGCCATCATTCAAAGTTCTCTATTCATCCGGGAGATACTAAGATGTATCAGGATATGAAAAGAAGTTTCTTCTGGGAAGATATGAAGCGGGATGTTGGTTTATCGATAAACCAGTGCTTGATTTGCCAATAGGAAAAGATCGAACACTAGAAGCCAAGTGGGTTACTTCATCCATCAGATATTCCGGTATGAAAATAGGATTCTATTTCCATGGATTTTATTGACGGGTTGCCGAGGTCAAATAGAGGAAATGAAAGTATATGGGTCATAGTGGACAGTTTGACCAAGAGTGCCCATTTCATTCTAGTTAAGTCAACTTGGATGACACCTGTTTTGGTAATGTAATTTATGAAGAATGTAGTTGGATTGCATGGAATTCCTAGTGGCATAGTAAGTGATAGAGATCCTTTATTCACTAGCGAGTTCTGGAAGAGTCTACATGAAGTTTAAGGAACCAAAGCTCAACATGAGTACCACTTACCATCCATAGACATATGGGCAAACAAAAAGAGTTAACAAAATCTTAGAGGATTTGTTAAGAGCTTGTATTTTAGATTTTGGGGGATCATGGGAAGACCATTTGCATCTAGTTTAGTTTGCATATAATAACGGTTATCAAACTAGTATTGGGATGATACTATTTGAAGTTTCTATGGAAGACCTTGCAAATTACCCGTATGTTGATTAGAGACCGGGGATAGGTTGGTTCTTGGTCTAGATTTGGTTAGGGAAGCTACATGAAAGATTGAGGCCAATCAGGCTAGAATGAAGGAGGCTCAGTCTAGGAAGAAATGTTATGCATATAAGAGATGGAAGTATTTAGAGTTCTCGGTTGGAGATCAGGTATTTATTAAGATGCCACCGATGAAGGATGTGATCAAGTTTGGAAGATCAGAAAAGTTAGCAACGAGATTTGTTGGACCTTTCCCTTTACCGAGAGGATCTGAAACACCCCACAGCCCTTAGTGTACCCAGAAGGACGCACTAAAAGGCATGGTGCATTGTAGGTATAATTAAAACTAGAAAAGACTAAGATTCATAAGACAAAAATCAAATAATAATAAGAATATGAACACAACGGAGACAATTATAGTATTTTGCTAAAAATCAAACTCCATAATATAAGATGATAAACATAAGTTACCAAATACTCAGTACATCATATGACAAAATACCCATACAAGTCTCGTGAAATTAAAACCAAAGTCTCAAATAATATCAGTGTACAATACATCCCTCTCAAAATAGCAGCTCAACAAAAGAACTAAATACTAAAACTGAAGGAAAGAAATACATGATAGAATCTTTAACAAGTCTCCAAGAAACTGCGGTTTATCTTCCTTGCCCCTGATTGCCTATGGAAGGGGAAAGGGAAAAATAGAGGAATAGGTCAGACTAAAAGTCTGGTGAATGATAGCAATTATTAGAATCTTTAAGCAAAGTAAAGTAATGGACCTTACAATAATTCTAGTATATAAAGGTGAACAAAGGAAGTAGGAAGAAGGAATAAGCTGGAAATAAATACGAATTAACTGAATTAATTAACTTTGATTGTTTGCACTTATCCTTGATTGTCGTTTAGATTAGGCTGAATCTTTAATCCTATAATTATGCTGAAATCATAATTCTACCCATTGATCGGCCTGCTACTCCATAGACCTTACTACATACTAGATGCTATATAACTCCTTGTACAGAAATGGTGTCTACGAATGACAAGCAAAGTATCTATTGTGGACTAAATGTTATATAGCTCCTTACACAGAAGGCTATGGTGCCTATGAAAGACACAATTACTAAGCGCTTGGAACTCATAACGATTACTGAGAACTCATGTTACCTATTGTTCCACCTATTGGGTCTTCTTATTACCTCAAGCTCCAGCATAAGCGTGCCCCTCATCTTACTTCAGGCTAATATGAGATCACTATGTCCATAGAAAATAGGGAGAATGCTATTGGTACTGGCCCGTCATTCAAATAGTATCTGGTTGCGCCCCTTGTCCAAATACCCATGATTTGGACTTCTACTTATTGACTAATTACTATGATTATTAGCATAAGCATGCCCCTCGTCTCACTTTAGGATTATGTGAAACACCGTGTCCATATAAATAATAAGGAAATGATATTTGGTACATGTCTTACTTTAATTCTTGCTTATTAACTTAGATAAATTATTTAAATAAGCCTTACTTTTGTTCTTGCTATCTGTGCTTATTAATTTATCTTAAGTCTCAAAAAAAGCTTCTTCTGTTCTTTTTTCTTATTATAACCTATGTTATAATTTAGCTTATTTACTTAACCCAAAAGTCTAAGCGTAAAAAAAAAGTCCTTTCGTCTTATACTCTTTTTTTAGTTGTAATTCTAAGTTATAACTACGCCAGTTATCTTTAATTGGTCTCATTCTAACACTGATATCGTAATTAGCCTCAATTTCAGTCTTAGTTCCATTTTTATTACATTTTTTATAATTTGCATCTTATCTTCCGTTATTTCAGTATTCTTATAATTTTAATCCATATTCGCGTAATCTATTCAAATCCATACGCGAAGAAGAAGGAGAAATAAAAGAAAACTTAAAATAGAAGAAAATCCAAAGCTTAGGAAAACGATGTAAATAACGCATAAATAACAGTAAACAAATTAAAAAACTGTAAATAAATGGAAAAAATATAATTAATAGAGTTAAACAAAAATTAACTAAAAAATAGCTAAAAGAAATAGGGAGGAAATAATTCTAAAAATTGTAAATAAACTACTGAAAAGGTCATTCCAAAATTTGTAATAAAAACTACAACTATTGAAAGCCCTATTATTTTAAATTACTTAAAGAAATCTAAAATAATTACAATCACTCACCTGTGGTCCTAAGCTCTTCCCATCAGGTCTTCTCGGATCCACTTGGATATTTTTATTTAAAATGAGTTCCTCCTTGGAAAATCATTCCGGTTAGGATCCTTCCTGAAAAGGTGAACCCAAATGGAGAAAATCTTAGTATTAGTCCTAGGGACTTATTTATAGGGGTATAAGTGGATCTTAGACCATTAGATTTAGGGATTGAATAGGATGCATCCACATCATAGGCTAAATAGGAGCCATTAGATGGAAGCACGAAGGGACCAGATGAGCTGGAAGAATGTGGATGATGAATTTTTTTTGCTAACGAACGTTACACGATGAAGGAAAATTTCCATTGTCCATAACCTAAGGTGGGCCGACTGGGTGGTATACCGCCCCTCCCTCTAGGTCGACCGACCGGTCGTCCTAGGGCGTAGTTGGGTCGACCACTTGGTCAACCTAGCCCAATTAATTGTTTTTCTTTTTTTCCCCATTTTCTAGTTTAATTTGATACTCTCTCATATTAACTCGGATTCTTACGTTCTATGTATGGAAATTGACCAAAAAATTACCACGGACACAATGGTACAACTCCCGTGGCTCGATTCTGATAATTTCACAAAGTTATTTTATTATTTCATTAATTAACGAATTAATTATTATGAGTTAAATTTCGGGTTGTTACATTCTCCCCTCCTTAAGGGATTTCGTCCCCGAAATCTCTAAGGATAAAAGAATGAACTAATGTTTTCATCCAAGTTCTTCAACCTACTACTCAACCATCATCCATTCATCCATTGTTCTTAAGTTTTTTTTTATTAATGCATCTTATGATACCTACGTGATTAGTGTAGTGTCTATGTTTCTATCTAATGAAAAGATTAGGCAGTCCACTGATTCATTTGGCCTCTTTTTATGCAATAATGTCTATGTCATGTGTCCAAATGAATGCAAAAATTCCTAATGATAACTGATAGTTTTATATGTGTGCTACAAACACCATCCAAATGCAACAATCATGTGAAAATCATCCATTTTTAGCAACGATGGGAAATAGGATAAAAATGCGCACACAACCATATGCATATGCTCTAGTGTCCTAGTTTGGCCGATCCCTAAGATATAATAGTGCCTAGTGTAAGTATATGCATCCATAGCATCCACGAGCAAACACTTGCAACCACTAGCATACATCATACATAACATATTCTATTAACATGTTTACATCATACCCTACCATCCATAGGTTAAATCCTAAGTTCTACCCTCCCAAAGTAAAATAAAGGAAAGAACCTATTCAAAAATAAAGATGAAAAATAGAAAATTTCAAAAAACTTACTATCAAAAAGGTGAGGATAGGAAGTACGAATCTTCTCTTCAGCTTCCTAAGTAGTGCCAGCAATATCATCTCCTTATTGCACCTTCACTAATGAAACCTCCTTATTCCTAAGTCACTTTGTGTCTCTTCCAACAATCTTCGTAGGGATATGTCTACAGATGCTTCCTTTCTACTTCCACCTCCTCCAACTGGCTAGGATCTATAAACTTCACCGAGTCATGTAAGCACTTTCGCAAGTGCGAAACATGAAAGATGTCGTGCACGCCTGCGAGCCTTTCTGATAGCTTCACTAGGTAAGCCATCTTGCCAAATCTATCCATGATAGGAAATGGTCCAACAAATCTGAGGACTAACTTTCCATTCGATCCAAACCTTACTACCTTTCGAAGTGGGGATACTTTGATAAGAACTAAGTCTCCAGCCTCAAACTCAATGTCTCTCCTCTGCTTATCTGCATAAGACTTCCGCCTGTCTTGGGCTATCTTCATCCTTCATCGAATCAAATCCACTTTCTTCGATGTCTCCCTCACCGTGTCAGGCCCAAGTAGCAACTTCTCCATAGATTCCACCCAACATGAAAGGGACTTACAAGGTCTTCCATATAAATCCTTGAATGGTGTCATTCCCGTGCTTGCTTGGTAACTGTTATTATATGCAAACTCAACCAATGAAAAATTCTCCTCCTAAGTTCCCCCAAAGTCCAAAAATGCACATCTGCAACAAATCCTCGAGCACTCTATTCACTCTCTCTGTTTAGCCATCCACCAATGGATGATAGGCCGTACTCAACCTAAGCTGCATCCCTAGTGCCTCCTGTAAGCTTTTCCAAAACTAACTAGTGAAGATGGGGTCTCCATTGCTCACTATGCTAGAGGGAACACCATGCAGTCGGACTATCTCTCGAACATACAAGGATGCCAAATAAGATGTCGTACACTTTCTCTTAACTGGAATAAAGTGGGCACTCTTAGTCATCCGATCAATAGTCACCCAAATGCTAGTATTCCCTTTCCTAGAAGTGGGCAAACCATTTATAAAATCCATCGAAATGTTGTCCTACTTCCATTCTGGCATATCCAAGGGTTGAAATAATCCACCAAGTTTTTGCTGCTCCGCCTTAACCCTTTGGCAAATAAGACACTTAGCTACAAACTTCTCCACATCCTTCTTCATGTCAATCCAATAAAACATCATCTTCATGTCCCTATACATCTTATCACCACCTAGATGACTAGTCATACGGGAATGGTGTGCTTCCTCTAAAACCTCTTTCGAAAAATCACTAGTGCAGGGAGAAAAAAAGCCTCCCATCTCTCATAGGCCATCCTTTTCCATCTATGTAATAACGTTGGAGATGTCTAGATACCTATCCTCGGCTAATCCTGTCAATAATGTCCATGAGCTCTGAATCCTCTCGCTACCTCGAGCCAATCTGATCCATAAGGATAGGCCACACTTCAAGCATAGCTAACAATCCAGGGGTAATGTCTGTAGAGGGCTTTAATCAAAAGTAAAAATAAACTCCAAGCTCCTCCACTCTACGAACAAAGGACTAAGGGCTGCCTTCTTCCTACTTAATGCATCTGCAACCACATTATCCTTGCCAGGGGTATAAGCTATCTCAAAATCATATGAAGCCAAAAACTCCATTCACCGCTCCTGCCTCAAGTTCAAATCCTTCTACGAGAATAGATGCTTTAATGACTTTATGGTCGGTGAAAAGCTCAGACTTCTCTCCAAGAAAATAGTGCCTCTAAGATTTGAGTGCAAAAAATATGGCAGCTAACTCGAAATCGTGGGTAGGTTAGTTCTTCTCATGCGTCCTCATCTGCCTACTAACATAACATAACATAACATAACATCCTTCCTTCTTTCATCAACACCACTCCTAGACCCGTCCCATATGCATCAGTGTATACACTAAAAGGCCTAGCTCCATCGGGTAGAACTAATACTGGTGCGCGAGTAAGGGCTCTCTTAAGTTTTGTGAAGAAATCCTCACAATCCACATCCTATAAGAAAGTTTTATTCTTCTTAGTAAGGCGCATGAGTGGTTCGAAATCTTGACAAAGTCTCTAATGAACTTCCTATAGTCGCCCGCCAATCCTTGGAAGCTCCAAACTTCGGTAATGTTCTTGGGGGCCTTCCAATCTTGCACTGTAATCACCTTATTGGGGTCAACAGCCAAACATTCCATCAAGACCATGTGCCCAAGAAACATGATTCCTCTCTCCAGAAGTGACACTTCGAAAATTTAGCTCTTAAATGATGACTACGAAGTGTGCGAAGAACCTCCTGTAAATGAATAGCATGCTCCTCCATATTCTTGGAAAATACCGAGATGTCATCCACGAATACCACCACAAACTCATTTAGGACCTCTCTAATGACGCGGCTCATCAAGTCCATAAAGTAGTCTGGGGCATTGGTTAGCCCAAAAGGCATAACCAACCACTCATAAAATCCATCTGGAGTCCTAAATATAGTCTTATCTATGCTGTCATCGGTGACCCTAAGTTGATGGAATTCTGTGGCTAAATCAAGCTGGGAAAATACCAAGAGCCAACTAACTGGTCAAAAAGATCATCAATCCTAGGGAATGGATATCGGTTCTTCTTTGTGAGCTTATTTAATTCTCTATAACCAAAACAAAGTCAAAGAGAACCATCCACCTTAGTAGCGAAGACGACTGGCGCTCCCCATTCTGATATGCTCCTTTTTATAAGGCCTTTCTCCAAAAGCTCACCAATCTGCTTGCTCAGTTCCTTCCTCTCCCTAAGTGCATTTACCTCAAAGGTAATGCTACTGGCTTAGCATTCTCAGTCAAATAAATCCTGAAGTCAATCGCTCTCTTAAGGGGTAGTCCCCTAACCTCCTCAAAGACGTCTAGAAAATCTTTGATGATAGGAACCGAGTCTAACTCTAACGATGAAGAATCGAGGGAATAAAGGAAACTTAATATGAATGACCCTTGCGGGTCGTAAGAAACCTCGAGAGTCCTACGCTGCATGTCTCTAGTCTAAAGACTCTCCTCTCGCATTCTAGTATAGATCCATATGTGGATAACCTATCCATCCCCAAGATCATCCCACACCCCAAAAATCCCAATACATAGGCATCGCAGTCAAATTCTGTGCCTAGGACATAAATTTTCAAACCCCTATAAACCGTAGATAAGTGTGCTAATCCTTCTATAGGGTTTGAAACAATGATAGGGTCCACTACTAAACAAATGTCTAAGTGCAAACAATCCACAAGAGAACTAGAGATAAAAGAGTGTAATACTCCAGAATCGAATAAAGTTAAAATGGGAAAATTAGAATTGGAAATCAAACCTTCAACTATGACTTTCCTACCTCTATCCGAAATGCCGCCTGAAGGTGCTGCTTCTAATGACTGCAGCGCAATTGGTGTACTGGCTTCCTGTCCCGTCCTTTGGGGACAACTCCTAATCAAGTGATTGGCCTGCCCGCAATTAAAGCACTTTCCCTTAATCTTCTCCCTTTTGCAATCCTTAGTGATATGTCCCATAATTCCAAAGCATTGCACCTCAATCTTTTGTTAATATGCTTCTGAGGGCTATTGCATTTCTTCTTCTCTTTGTTGTTCCTCCATCACTTCTTCTTTGGACCATCCAACTTAACAACTTCCTTGGACTATCTTCCTTCTAACTCAATGAACTCCCACTAATACGAAGCCTCCTCTTTCAGCTGCCAAGATGCTAGCTGAACTCGCTGCTGATCATCCAATCTCAATAGTTCGAATATCCTCTCTTTGTCTCTAAGCCAAGCGCTCGCCTCTACAAGAGTCTCTTTACCAGAAAAATTCTTTCTACCCAAACTCGCGAAATCCTTACAAAGCTTAGAGAAATTGGCGGTGGTAGGTGGGTTGATGGGATTCCCACCCGCTGGTGCTGGGTTGGACGCTTGCCCGTGTACCTCTAGAGTCGTGGCTTGTAGATTGCTACGAAACCGAGTTGGGACTGGAACTCCCTCGAGGGGATTCGGGGCATCCATCATTCTATGAAAAGAAAAAGATAGTTCTGTAAAGCATCGAAGGGAGATTGAATTGGACTTTTGAGGGGATTTTTATAAAAGTCTTTTATTCTTCAAAACTACTTTTAAGAGTTCTTTTGTGAAAAATACTTTAAAGTAGGTTATTTTGAAAAATACTTTACTTTTAAAATAAATTTTAGATATCCTACGACCTTAGGCTCTGATACCAAATGTAACACCCCACACCCATTTGTATACTAAAAAAACACACTAAAAGGCATGGTGTGTTTTTGATATAACTAAAAATAGCAGAGACTAAGATTCACAAGACGAAAATCAAATAATGATAATAATAATAGTAACACAGCGATGACAATTATAATATTTTGCTAAAAATCAAATTCCATAATATAAGATGACAAAAATAAGTCACCAAATACCCAATACATCATATGACAAAATACCCATACAAGTCTCATGAAATCAAAAACCAAAGTCTCAAATAATATCAGAGTATAATACATCCCTCTTAAAATATTAGCTCAACAAAAGAACAAAAAACTAAAACTGAAGGAAAGAAATACGTGATAGAATCTCCAACAAGTATTCAAGAAGCAGCGGTCTATATTCCTTGCCCCGATTGCCTATGGAGGGAAAAGGGAAAAATAGAGGAGTGGGTCAGACTAAAAGTCTGGTGAATGATAGTAATTACTAGAATCTTTAAGAAAAGTAAAAGTAATAGACCTTTGTTTGCACAGAAAATGGGCAAACACCTCCAAGTCGTATGATTTCGTTGATTTTGTGTTGTTCTTAGTGATTTGGATGATTTATACAAATATATAAAATAGATGGACTAAACTGTAAAAGACACACAGATTTATAGTGGTTCGGCCAGAATGTGCCTACGTCCACTTTATATGTTATTCTCCTTTTCTCTTCATATTACAAGTACAAAGTGTTATCCCGCTTTTTGGCAAAGCCATGATACCAAAAGATCGATCAAAAACAAAAGATAGTTCATCTCAGAGATTGGTTGTACTTCGCTTCGCTATGGATATCGATGAATTTTGTCCGAGTCCAGATTGTGCCAGAATCGACAAGACATGACAAGCAAATCCACGAGAGCCGGCGTTTCAAGTTTCAAGTCAATCCGAGTTCGTATGCTCAAGATATGATGGATTCAATTTGAGAAAGATAGCCCTTGTTCGGTTCGAACCCATAGGATACCCCGTAGTTCGAACCGATGGCCAGAGATTACGTTCGAATCCATTGATTCGACTCCACCTACTTCGAATCCATCACCTTCGAATCCATCGAGTTGAACCCATCAGAGTGCCTTGGTTCGACTCCATCAGCTTCGAACCCATGAGATATAGCCGTGCCTCGAATCCATCAAGATAGCCATAGTTCGAATCCACCCTCGTATGCCTTAGTTTGAATCCATCAGGCATATATGGCTTCGAATCCATTAGAAGTTCCTTTGCCTCGACTCCGTCGGGCAATCCCTCACTTCGAATCCATCCTCGCATGACTATGTTCGACTCCATTCAAACCCACCAGGTTCGAATCCAAGTCACTTCGAACTGATGTTGTTCGAATCGATCGAGTTCCAACCCATTGGGACACCTCGGTTCGAATCGGTCGCGTTCGAACCCAGGAACATTCATTTGTGTGTATCCACCAAGTCAACTAGCTTGGATGACTTGTCACTCCACAGTACGAAGTCGGCAAGATCCAAGGAGACGAAGCGTTCAACCCGGAGAGGAGCCCGGATCGACTCGAAAGATGCGCGCCACCTCATCACAAGGCCACGTGAGCTGATGGATTCGAAGGGAATGGATTCGAAGGGATGGATTCGAACTACACAGCCAGCCGAAAAACTCCAATTCGAATCGATCGTATCTCCTAAACCACTGATCCAAATGCAACGAAATTTTCACAGTAGCTTCCATACATGATAAAGATTGTTCCTGCCAAGTTTCAGCTCGATTGGACCATTTCTTGATGGGTTCGAAATCACTTCGAATCGATGTCAGATCGAGTCGAAACTTGGTGGGGTCGGTCGCGTGGGCCCACTCACGTGCCAGAAGAAGTCTCCCGAAGTTTGAGCGAGATCTGGGCCTCCTACGCCTATAAATAGCACCCTGAAGCCTTCAGAAAAGGGGATCTTTCGGAGCTTCCACCATTGAACGTCCAAACTCTGCCGGATTAAATTCCATACTTCATTATCGCTGTTGTATTCAGATTTCAAAGCTATCATCAACTGTAATCCATTGTAATCAATCAATATCATCAAGTGAATCAATAAAGAGAGAACCTTCAAAGTGGACGTAGGCAAGATCGCCGAACCACTATAAATCCTGTGTTTGTGATTGTTATCTGTGAATTATTATGATTGTTGTTGCTTAGATCTGAATTCTATATTAATTGTTGCAGATCTGTGTTGATAAACAGGTGCTTTCACGACTATTGGGTGTTTGTGGTCAATTTTTGCGCAAACATTTTGGTGCTTTCACTGAGAAGAGCTGATTCAGGATAATTTGAATTTGAAAGCTTAAAGATTTAGATCTAAGAACCATGACGAGACAAACTAGTAAGAAACAAAGGCCAGAGAGAAGTGAACACCAAGGAAGTCAAGAGGCTTCTTCAGGAGCAAACCAAGCTTCAATCTTCATCACTAGGGACGAGATGGAGACAATGATGAAGAAACAGGAGGAGCGGATCCAAAGTTTGTTCCAACAGATAGGGCAACTTGGAGCACAGAATCAAGGAGTAACCGGAGTTCAGAACGGAGCAGGACCATCCGACGTAGCACCTGGAGTAGGGGGTACACACATGAGAATGTTGATCCGATCCCTGAGAGAGATAGAGATGCATCTACCCAAGCAAGGAGTAGCAGAGGAGTGAACGCTCAGTTAAGGGGGCAGATCCCGGAATTCCCTTGTAGACTCGGGGGGCAGGTTGAAAGTGATGAACGGAGATTGCATCTCGAAGACGATGACAAGTTGGCAGAGATGGTTAGAAGAGCTATGAGAGGCGGTTTAGTAAACAAAGATTTGGAGGATGTTAATAGGAGTCCTTTTACTCCAGCAATCAGACGAGCTAGGAACCCTCCGGATTTCAAGTTACCATCATTAGACATGTATGACGGGAGAACGGATCCCACGGTTCATCTAACGAAGTATATGAGGCATATGGAAGTGCCGGGGGCATCAGAGGAGGTTATGGCCCGGTGCTTTCCATTGTACTTGGCGGATATCGCAGCATTGTGGTTTAGACAATTGGAGAATGGATCCATCGGAACGTGGAATGGTTTAGTTGAGAGATTTATGAGGCAATTCAGGGTTCACATTACAAGACCCAAGAATGTGATGACTTTGGCAACCCTAAAGCAGAAAGCCGGAGAGACCTTGAGGAGTTATCTAGCGTGATTCAATGCAGCAGCAGCTTCGGTGGATCGAGCAGATCCATCTATGGTAATGATGGCAGTTGTGTCCGGAGTAGCTGATGGCATAGAGTTCAAAAATTCGTTGACTAAGGATCCACCCGTGGATCTAGAGGAATTCTACAACGAGGCAGAAAAGTTTCTACGATTAGAGGATGCGAATGCAGAAAGAGAAGAAGGAGCGGGAATATAAGTTTACGTGCTTAAAGACAAAAAGCCTCTCGAAATGAACTCAGACAAGGATAAAGGAAAACGAATGGCTAAGGATTATAATGACAGGTCAAAACGGCAACGGAGGGAGCCGCGATTCACTACTTACACCGAGCTGACTGAGAGTTTGGAGCGGATTTATCAGGATACCAAAGAGCAGGTTCCCTATCGTAGACCGATACGAAGGGATCCAACTTCTGACGAAAGGAGATCAGATAAGTTTTGTATATTTCATGAATTAAATGGTCATAACACTAATGATTGTAGGCATCTGAAGGACGAGGTGGAAGGGCATATCAGGAACGGTATGCTCCTTCAATATGTGAGGAGGTGAGCTTCAGCGGTGGAGCCAGAGCGGCCACCGTCTATATCAGCTAGGGGCAATCCTGAATCAGGACATCGTTTGGTTATCAATTAATTAAAATAATGATGAAAAAGTCGCAAGCTTCCACTAACGCAATTAAATCATTTACACATGTACGAGATCGCGAACGTTCTCCAGGCATGCTCTGAATGGTCATTGACTGTTTCGTAGTGGGAACTTACACTTTGACATCTTTGCTTTGCTTTTGTTTCGTGTTGATTTGGACATTTGAACTTGGTTTGTTTGGACATTTCCGTTTTTAAAATTCATCTGTTGAATAGATATTTGATTCTGATAATTCTGAAATGGTTAAGCTACTTACACATGTACGGGGTCGTGAACGGTCCTTAGGCATGCTCTGAGATGACGATAAACCACCCTGACAAACGATCCAGGGACCCACGCGAATGTGAGCCTGGTATCGATAATACCAAGACCTCCCGGGCACACTTTCTCGCCTCGAACAGCACCCGACTTCGAACAGTCACCACTCGCCTCGAATGGCACTCGACTTCGAACAGTCACAACTCGCCACGAACGGCACCCGACCTCGAACGGCCACAAAAACGCCTCGAACGGCACACAATCGCGAACGGTCACAACTCGCCTCGAACAGGCACGACTCGCCTCGAACGGCACAACTCATCTCACCTCAAATGGCTCGATCGCGAACAGTCGTCATTTGAGGTCCGCCACCTGACCGCACACTGTCGCACTTCACCTCGAATGACTCGATCCCGAGCGGTCGTCATTTGAAGTTAAGCGCTTGACCTTGAACGGTCACATTTCACCGCAGATGACTCGATCCCGAACGATCGACGCATGGATTTATACGCTTGACCGCGCACGGTCGCACTTCACCTCGAATGACTCGATCACGAACGATCGTCATTTGAAGTTAGGCGCTTGACCATGAACGGCCGCGCTTCATCCCAAATAGCTCGATCCCGAATGATCGTCATTTGAGAACATATGAAACTATCAAGTTCTTTACAGGTTGACAATAGGATATGAACATCTAACTCAAGGCATTACAAAACACACCTTCCTACCGCAAGGCATGTTTTAGGAGGCAAATGTTATCCCGCTTTTTGGCAAAGCCATGATACCAAAAGATCGATCAAAAACAAAAGACAGTTCATCTCAGAGATTGGTTGTACTTCGCTTCGCTATGGATATCGATGAATTTTGTCCGAGTTCGGATTGTGCCAGAATCGATAAGACATGACAAGCAAATCCACGAGAGCTAGCATTTCAAGTTTCAAGTCAATCCGACTTCGTATGCTGAAGATATGATGGATTAAATTTGAGAAAGATAGCCCTTGTTCGGTTCGAACCCATAGGATACCCCATAGTTCGAACCGATGGCCAGAGATTACGTTCGAATCCATTGATTCGACTCCACCTACTTCGAATCCATCACCTTCGAATCCATCGAGTCGAACCCATCAGAGTGCCTTGGTTTGACTCCATTAGCTTCAAACCCATGAGATATAGCCGTGCCTCGAATCCATCAAGACAGCCATAGTTCGAATCCATCCTCGTATGCCTTAGTTCGAATCCATCAGGCATATATGGCTTCGAATCCATGAGAAGTTCCTTTGCCTCGACTCCGTCGGGCAAGCCCTCACTTCGAATCCATCCTTACATGACTATGTTCGAATCCATTCAAATCCACCAGGTTCGAATCCAAGTCACTTCGAGCCGATGTTGTTTGAATCGATCGAGTTCGAACCCATTAGGACACCTCGGTTTGAATCGGTCGCGTTCGAACCCAGGAACATTCATTTGTGTGTATCCACCAAGTCAACTAGCTTGGATGACGTGTCACTCCACGGTACGAAGTCGGCAAGATCCAATGAGACGAAGCGTTCAACCCGGAGAGGAGACCGAATTGACTTGAAAGATGCGCGCCACCTCATCACAAGGCCACGTGAGCTGATGGATTCGAAGGGAGTGGATTCGAAGGGATGGATTCGAACTACACAGCCAGCCGAAAAACTCCAATTCGAATCGATCGTATCTCCTAAACCACTGATCCAAATGCAACGAAATTTTCACAATAGCTTCCATACATGATAAAGATTGTTCCTGCCAAGTTTCAGCTCGATTGGACCATTTCTTGATGGGTTCGAAATCACTTCGAATCGATGTCAGATCGAGTCGAAACTTGGTGGGGTCGGTCGCGTGGGCCCACTCACGTGCCAGAAGAAGTCTCCCGAAGTTTGAGCGAGATCTGGGCCTCCTACGCCTATAAATAGCACCTTGAAGCCTTCAGAAAAGGGGATCTTTCGGAGCTTCCACCATTGAACGTCCAGACTCTACCGGATTAAATTCCATACTTCATTATCGCTGTTGTATTCAGATTTCAAAGCTATCATCAACTGTAATCCATTGTAATCAATCAATATCATCAAGTGAATCAATAAAGAGAGAACCTTCAAAGTGGACGTAGGCAAGATCGCCGAACCACTATAAATCCTGTGTTTGTGATTGTTATATGTGAATTATTGTGATTGTTGTTGCTTAGATCTGAATTCTATATTAATTGTTGCGGATCTGTGTTGATAAACGGGTGCTTTCACGACTATTGGGTGTTTGTGGTCAATTTTTGCGCAAACACAAAGCTTTGATTACAAGTATCTGAAAACCGTTCGAAAGTTCTATCCGTGCTTGAGCTCTCAAACTTGTCCGCCATTGTTGTACCCCTGCCCCTCTATTTATAGAGTGAGGCTGAGGCTAGGGGTCCTGGATGTATATAGCTGCTGGTGTGCCTGGGCTGAAGCATTCTGGCCTGGCAAGGTTGGTCTGGTACTCCTTGATCCGGTGGTACGTTGGTTCGGTGGTGGTGGAAACGCACCCAACATTTTCCCCCCAAAGTGGGGCATATGCTAGCATATGTCGCGCTTTGTTTTTTTCATAGTTTGGATAGTCTCATTCGGTTCTAAGTGCCGGACTGTTTGGTCCGGTGTCCTACACTCGCCTATAAGTAGGGGAACCATGCCTCTGTTATTCCTTTATCGTTTTGAGATAGCCGAATCGATCGAGTACCGGATCAACTAAATACCGAATCAACCAAGTGCCGAATCCATCAAATACCGAATCAACCAAGTGCCGAATCAAACCTAACTGCCAGACCAGGTGAGTTTTCTTCTGCCGAATGAGTTCTTATGATGGGCTACCGAATGAAACATGGGGCTCGAATACCGAATGAATTTTCATTTTTGAATTGCCGAACGAGACTTGGTGGTTTGGTGCCGAATGAACCTTATATACTTGAATTTTTACCTTTTGAATTACGAGTGAAATTCCGGACTACATATACTTGCATGTTTATACCTTCCGTTTTAACGATATACTTTCTTGTGTTGCAGATAAAATGTCTCATAAAGTGGAAACTCGATTAGATAAGAAGAAATCTACGGACAAAAGAGAGTCCACCGTAGTGCTCCCAGCTCGACCAGGGCCGGAACGTCATGGACCCACCCCGAGATCGCTAGTAGATGGGTATGGTCCTCAAGAGCTTCTGAATTCTCCGCCTGACTGCTTTCCTAACTCTCTCAAAGAAGAGCAGCTTGATGTTATCTCCCGCTCCTTTGGGATTGATAGAGCACGCATGCTATTGCCAGGGAAGGGGAGTCATGCCATATAATCCCTCTGAAGGATACTTCGCTTATAGTAGGTACCACTGCATGTGTGGGGCCATTCCTCCAATCAATGCTTGGATAGTTAGCTTCGTCACCTATTTGAAGGTGGCCCCTTTCCAGCTCCAGCCCAACTCCTACGCTATCCTGGTGTGCCTATTCGTGATTTTCCAGAGAAAGTACGGGCGCCCCCTTCCAACCGGGAGATTCGGTACCTATATAACTTGAGGGGTTACAAGAAGGGGTCTCCATACACCAGCATGGAATCGGCCGTGTCCTTCAAGCCGGTCCTGGACTTATATTTAAAGTTCACCATGTTTAAGAAGGAATGGTTCTTTGTCCAGGATGACTCCGTTTCTCTCCACCGCTTCACCTCTGGCTTTAAGTTTGAAGCTTATTTATAATCTCCGTTCTGATTGAAATGCTTTTTCTCATGTGTTTTTATTTCCTGCTAGCGACAAGTGGCTTTGTGGTCGTGGAGAACGATCACCTGGTTCAGATGGCCATGGAGATAGAGGCCATCTCGGGAAGGGATAGGTCAGCTTCTTACCTGATCAGGAATGCCACTCTCCTAGGACACAACTTGATTCTACCACATCAGTCGGTGGTCAAGCAGAGGGATACGGCTGAGGAAAGGGCTGCTAAATCCAAAGGAGGGGCCACGACAAAGAGCAACAAGAGGAAACCCTTCTTAATACCTCCAGTCGTTGGGGGGAAGAAGCTCAAGAAAACTGATGGACCCTCTCCCATCACGTGCCCAGATGTTCCGGAGGAGGAAAGTGGAGAGGAGGAAAGAGGCGAGGAGGAGAGCGGAGGTGATGGAGAAGGTGATGGTGGTAATGGTGGCGAAGGACAAAGTGGTAGTGGCGTTGGTGCCTTGACCTCGGGGTAAGCAGGTGAGATTCAAGGGTGGACGGACGATGCTTTCCGCCAAGCTTTTGAGGGGTTGGAGGAAGGGTCAGCCTTGGTGGAGAAACCAAAGAAAACCGATAAGGCCGGGACTGGTGCCAGTCCATCTTCTGAGAGCATTTCAGCTAGGGCAACTCCGGCGGTTCAAGGTGAATTTTTGACTCCTCTTTTAACTTCACATGTTTCTTGAATTATAGTCCCATGCATGCTTGTAACACTTGGTTTTTATTCCAGGAATGGGTAAGGCGGCCAAGACATCAGGCATTCGACACCGCCTCGAGCAATTCAAACTCCTCAAAGCTTCTGCTAAACCGAAGCCTTCAATAAGCCGTTCCGGGGACATAGTCGGCTACCATCCTCTTATCGGAGTTATTGAAGAGGATATTCAAAAGAGAAAGAGGAGTCGCTCCATGTTCGAACCTTCACTTGGACCTCAGCCCCCAACCCAGCCTATTCATGATATCACGGGGGAGGGTACGGAGTCCATACCATCTCCGCATCCATCAGAGAATCCTACCGTTACTCATGTTGATCGTCCCGGCTTGGCTCGTAACCCATTTGCGGGTCATCCAGATCTGGACCCGAGTTCTCATGATATATCCTTCGATGAGGTTACCGGCGAGCACCTCCTACCCCGCAATCCTATGGTAAGGGTGCTTGATGAGGCTAAGTCTTTGGATCTCGACTTGTTGACCGCTCGGATTGTGACTATGGGGGATGAGGCCAAGGCAAACATCGATCGGGTGGCTGAGGAGACCAGGAAGTTGATGGGGCATCACGCCCGACTGGTCAAGGCCGGGGAGAAAATTGGGAGTGCCAACATAAGATTGCGGCTAGTGATTGCCAACCAGGCTAAGCAACTTGCCGATCAGGCCATTCAGATTTCTCAGCACGAGGCTGCCTCCAAATGGCTAAAGAAAACTATGGAAGAGGCTAGCAGAGCCGAGCTATGAAAAATGGAGGCCATCTGCAAGGAACGGATCGATATAGCCATTGCAATGGTAGATGATGTTCGGAAGGCGGACCTCGAGCGGGTAGAGGAGTTATCCGGGAAGCTTGAAGCTGCGGAGCTTGCTCAAGCCAAGCTGAAGGAGGAAATGGAGGCGATGAGGAAATCCCTTCAGGCTGACCGCTCGCGATACCGATCGGAGAGGGATGCTGCCATTGCAAAGCTGTTGGCTTCTTAAGTCCGTATGAGGGAGTTCGAGGAAAATGAGGGGATGATGGACGAGATGCTCCAGGATATGTATTTCCATACTTGGAAGCAGGGCAACCAATCCTGGATGGATGACTATCCCCGGATCATGGCCAGGATTTATCTTCGTGCTCTGGAAGAGGCCAATGCTGACGCGGATAAGGAGTGTGGTATGGCCTTCAGGATGGATGCGGTTACGGCCCAGTTTACTAAGGAAGAGAAAGTGGCGGTGAAGGAGGGCATGCGGCTGCTTGCTGCCGAGGAGGTAGGTGTGCAGTTGGGAGACGACGATCAAGGGACGGATGTTGGTAAGTCTCCCCTTTTAGCCTTTTCATAGCTTGGTTGCTTATCGTTTATCTAATAGATTCTTCTTCTGAATTGGATAGGTGGGACCTCTGGTCAGCATGCTGGGAGCTCTGATCCTGCGGTCAAGTAGATCTTGGGAGGTCAGAAGGATAGAGATGAAATTCTGATGCTGCCGACTATTTTGGCTTGATCCGCATATTTTTGGTTTTACTTGACATTCCTGTATATACTAGTTCCAAAACATTAATGTACTTTCAGGTTGTAATTATGTCCTTGCAACGAACGACTTTATTTTTTACATGTAATTTTATAACATAAGCCGATTCTGTCATATTTGGATGCTATCATTATTTTGATGTGTTCTATAAGAAATATAGTTGTGCGTGTGCTAGTGATTTAACTATGTTTGATGCCAAGTTCTTGCTTAAAGTATAATTTCATGTCTTGCAACGTTAATGTGATGTGTGAATATATCAGAGTTACTTATTTGTATACAAGAGAAGAAAGTACCGGCCTTTCGATTTTTAGTTGTAGATGGTAGCTTTGAATGCCTTACGTTATCGAATACGGGTTGAGTGACCCGTCATCCAGCTGAGAGTTCTCATTCACATTAGCGAGTGCATCCTATTTGGTGTCCTGTACTTTAAGGGTTGTTATAGAGGACAGGAGGAAAGTTTTTATAAATAAAATGGAAATATAAGGAATAGTAAAACTTCCAATCACGGAAGGCCTACGATGCGCTTAAGTTCGTGGCAAACGGGTTTTGTAGTCACTTTCCCTAGCTGTGGGTCTTGGACACATTCGTCGCCCATCTTACGCGTCCGCGGGGAGTTTTCTTTTTTACCACAGCCGTACTTAAGACACATCGGAGCCGAGATCGCGCACAGTAACTACCCGGGCCATTATGGCCCGTAGTCGTGGGTATTATTCGATTTACCTTGGCCGGCTAGCGTGGGTGCCGATCATCAACTGTGAACTGCTCCTGGCTGGCCACACCTTATGTTGGGGCTTATAATCGGTTCACAGTCGCCGGCGAGCCGAACGCCGTAATGAGCTGCCTCGGCTATAGTCGGCCTTCTCGGTGGCTTATGATCGGCTCATTACAGTTGGCTTTGAGGGCCGTCGCTAGCAATGAGTTAACCCACAGCAGAGGGATGCTGGAGCAAAAGTGTCTCATTGACGAGGGCATAGATTCGTATAGTACCTGTTAGGTCTTGTCCAGGTGAGGTTGTGCCGTGAAGTGTCCAGAATGGAGATGCCGTTGCACAGGATTTTGTTCAACAGAAAAGGATAAAGCTTAACAAGCAGCCAAGATATAAAGGAACAAGTTAAAAAGAGAAAAGATTTTTAAAGTGGTTCGGCACAAAAATGCCTACGTCCACTGATTCTCTTTGTTAATTCACTTCATATGGGCAGTACAAGTTAAGAAAAGTATCGACGAAGGTGTTGGATGTTCCATGCCCTCTGCAACACCTCTCCGTCCACTGTTGACAAAATATAAGCTCCTTTGTGGAGATCTTTATGAATTACATAGGGCCCGTCCTAGATTGGATCTAGCGCCCCGGGGCGCGGGAAGATCCGTTTGAGAACAAGATCTCCTTCTCGTAAGCTGCGGTGCTTGACTTTGGAGTTGTATCGTGCTGCCACTTTTTGCTTGTGAGCTGCCGCTTTAAGTGCTGCATCATTTCTTCTTTCTTCAATTAGGTCCAAAGACATGTGTAGGAGTTCTTCATTCTCTTCTGGGTTGTAGTGGATCCTACGGTGGGAGGGCACTACAGTTTCAATTGGGAGCATGGCCTCCGATCCGTATGGCAAAGAGAAGGGAGTATGCCCTGTTGATGTTCTGAAAGACATGTGGTAGGCCCAAAGTGCCGTAGGTAGTTCATCCACCCAAGCGTCTTTTGACTTTTCAAGCTTCTTCTTGATCAGAGTTTTGAGAATTTTGTTGACAGCTTCGACTTGTCCATTTGCTTGGGGATAAGCCACAAATGAGAAGCTTTTGTGAATTCCGTGCTCTCGGCACCAGTCGGTGAACTCCTCGTTGTCAAATTGAAGTCCATTGTCCGATATGATTTTGAGCGGAACCTCGTACCTGCATAGAACATTTTTGATCAAGAAGTTAATAACTTTTGCCGAAGATATTTTATTTAAAGGTTCCGCTTCCACCTATTTGGTGAAATAGTCGACCGCCACTATAGCATATTTGGCTCCACCTCGGCCCATCGGCAGTTCGCCAATCAGGTCAATTCCCCATACCGCAAAGGCCAAGGACTGGTCATTTGAGTAATCTCATTTGTTGGTAGTCGAGGAATCTTAGCAAATTTCTGGCATCTGTAACATCTTTTGACGAAGTCTAAAGCGTCTTTGTTTAAAGTGGGCCAGTAATACCCATATCAGAGTATTTTCTTTGCTAGAGTCTGCCCTGTAGTGTGATCTCCGCAACTTCCTTGATGGATGTTGGACAGGACTTCCTTGGCTTCCCTTCCAGCGACACACCTTAATAAGGGGTTGGAGAAGCCGCGTCGATAGAGGATGCCTTCTTGTATTGTGTAGCGGGAAGCTTTCCTCAAGATTTTCTTGACTTCGTTATGCCCGTCGGGCAGTGTGCCATCTTGTAAGTATTTCCAGATGGGAGTCATCCAGGTTTCTTCTTCGATTGCAGCTATCAGATTCATTGGCTCGAAACCCGGGGCTAGTTGCTTTGAGATGGTTATTGTTCCGGAGGTGGTGCCTTCCTTCATGCTAGCTTGCTTTGCCAGTTCGTCGGCCTCCTGATTCTCTCCTCGAGGAATTTGTTTGATTAAATAGTGATCCAATTGATTGAGTAGCAGCTTGGTCTTCTTTAGATATGCTGTGAGTTGTTCTCCTCGAGTTTGGAATTCTCCCAGTATTTGATTTACGATAAGTTGAGAATCGCTATGGAGACATAAAGAACCGACTCCAATCTCTAGGTCAAGTTCTAATCCGGCTATCACTGCTTCGTATTCTGCGTCGTTGTTGGTGGCAGTGAATTCCAACCTTAGGGCATAGTGCAGCTTCCTTCCCCTGGGGGTGATTATCACAATACCTGCCCCCGAGCCTTGTTCGTTTGATGCTCCATCTACGAAGAGATTCCACTTGATATCTTTTGTTATTTCAGATCGATCTTTACCTTCGTTGGTAATCATTCGGCAATGAAATCGGCCATGGCTTGTCCCTTGATGGCAGTGCGAGGATGGTAGGTGACATCATGTTGACTCAGTTCAATGCACCATTTGAGCAGTTGCCCAGGAGTGTCAGGGCGATGGAGTACCTGCCTTAGCGGTTGATCGGTTAAAACTCTGATGGAATGAGATTGGAAATAGTGTCACGGTTTCCGTGACGTGATTAGCAAACAGTATGCTAGCTTTTCTAGTTTAGGGTATCTGGCTTCTGCCCCTGTAAATCTCTTGCTTACAAAGTATACGGGCCGCTGCGCGCGGTTGTCTTCTCTCACCAAAGCGGCGCTTAAAGCATAGGACGATACAGTAAGGTATAGTTCTTCGCCTTCATTTGGAGTTGAGAGTACTGGTGGTCTCTGAAGGTGTTCGATTAGGTTAAGAAAGGCTGTCGAGCATTCATCAGTCCATTCGAACTTTCCTTTGTCTTTCTTTTGAGCTTCGAAGAAAGGGATGCATTTGTCGGTTGCTTTAGAGATGAACCTGCTTAGAGCGGCCACTTTCCCGTTTAGGCTTTGCATCTCTCTTCGAGTGGATGGTATCTTGATATCTTGCAAAGCCCGGACTTGTTCGGGGTTTGCTTCAATCCCCTTGGCATGGACGATGAATCCCAAGAATTTTTTCGACGATACTCCAAAGGAGCACTTTAGAGGATTCAGCTTCATTCCAAATTGGCGAAGTACTTGAAACATCTCGTCCAGGTGGTTTATATGATCGTTGGCTTTCCTCGATTTTACCAGCATGTCATCCACATAAACTTCCATAGTTCGCCTAATTAATTTCGCAAACATCTTATTGACGAGACGCTGATAAGTAGCTCCAACGTTTTTAAGTCCAAAAGGCATTACTCTCTAGCAGTACAATCCCCGGTCAGTGATGAAACTAGTGTGGTCTTGATCGGGGGCATGTATAGGGATCTGGTTATATCCTAAGTATGCGTCCATAAAGGATAAGAGTTCGTGTCCGACTGTGCTGTCCACGAGTTGATCGATTCGGGGGAGTGGGAAGCAGTCCTTCGGGCAAGCGTCATTTAAGTTGGAAAAGTCAATGCATGTTCGCCACTTCCCATTAGCCTTTTTCACCAGTACCGGGTTGGCGATCCATTCTGGGTAGATGGCTTCTCGTATGAAGTTATTGGCAAGTAGGTTCTTTACTTCCTCCTCGAGGGCTGCTGATCGTTCTGCCCCCATGCTTCTCTTTTTCTGCTTTACTGACACCTTGGTGGGATCGATGTTCAGTACGTGGCATGCTACGTCTGGGGAGATTCCAGTCATGTCAGCGTGCGTCCATGCAAATACATCCAAATTGTGGTGAAGAAATTCGACGAGTTGATCCTTCAATTCCGCTCAACTGAGACCCGACTCTCAGCAGTCTACTTGGGTCGTGTTTGTCTACATATACAAATTCCATAGCCTCTGCAGGCTCGGTGGTGGCCTCCTCCTCCTTGTCCCTGGGGTCTAATTCGTTGAAAGGATCGCTGATATATCGAAGAGGAGGGGCTTTTTTTAATTGCTATGCTTCCAAATTTTTCTTGCAGAGAGAAGTCTCTGCATCCTTTCCTTTATCCTTCCCGCGGTTATTGCGAAGTTCAGTCACATAGCAATCTCGAGCGGCGTCTTGATTTCCCTCTATTTCTCCTATTCCGTTATTCGTTGGAAATTTCATCTTCAGGCACCACGGGCTAGGACAATTTGGAAGTCAGACAAGGCTGGTCTTTCCAAAAAGGCGTTGTAGGCTGAGTGGTTCTCTATTAGCACAAATATTTGTTTTCGTACAACGGAGCGGGGATGACTTCCTATTTCGACAAAGAGGTCCAGTTGCCCGAGGGGCATCTTCGCATCTCCGGTGAAACCATGTAGCGGTTTGCTGTAGGGAGACACATCCTTCATTGACAGCTTCATTTTGTCGAAAGCGTGCTTGAATAGGATATTTACTGAGCTTCCAGTGTCTACTAGGATTCGGAAAACCTTGGCTGGACCGAACCAGGCAGAGATGACCATAGGATCTATGTGAGGGTACTGCCTTCCCTCTAGATCACGCCTACTGAATGTGATATCATCATTCTCTTTCCGTTTCGGGTGGCGCTCTTCTGCAATAGAATTAACGTAGCCTTCATTGTTTCTAAGTGACTTACCGTATCTCTCCATCTCTGCCCTGCTTCCGTCGGCGATGTGTGGTCCTCCTGATATGGTAAGGACCACTATCTTCTCTTGACTGGAGCCACTAGTGTTGCGATTTCCTCCGCCTACTTCCGGGAGGGGCGGCCCTGGGTTCTCATTGGCAGGAGTTGAAGTCCTATTCTGACCTTTCACATAGCGCTCTAGTCTCTTCCTTCTGATGTGTTCTTCAATCAAGTCTCGGAGATGATGGGATTCATTGGTGTCATGCCCATGAGATTCGTGGAAGCGGCAGAACTTTCTAGACTTAATTGCATTATCTGATTCCTTCTTGTGCGGGGGGCGCTTGTATCTAACTTCGTCTTGGGTGGCCAAGAAGATGTTTTCGATTGTTTCATTTAAAGGAGTGTAAGAGTCAAATCTCGGTCCTGGCCTATATAAGCGCTTTTCCCCCTTCTTGCCCCCAGCACTATCTCTGGAGTCATTTCTTCGAACGTCCTTTGCTACTGCGGATGTGTTGCCATGAGTTGCCTTGGTTTATTTCCCTGTCTGCCTTTCAATGGCAGCGTCTTCAAGTCTCATATATTTCCCGGCTTCGTGAAAGAAATCGGGTAAGGTAGCTGGATTTTCTTTCGTTAATCTCCTAGCAAACTTAGTATCCGGATGCACACCACTGCAGAGGGCCATTAGGATAAGTTTCTCGTCGGCATCTTGGACTGCGGCTGCTGTGGCGTTGAATCGGGTTAGATATTGTTGCACTGTCTCTCCGGGCTTCTGTTTGATATTAGATAGGGAATAAGCGTCCTTGGGTTGTTCCACATGACTGCGGAACTGGCTGATGAACTTTTCTTTCAACATTTCCCATGAGCTGATGGATCCTTGGGGCAGATGGTAGAACCAGAAGGTAGCTAGATCTGCCAAGAATAGTGGAAAGCATTTACACAACACTCCCTCTGTTGCTCCGCTCATGAGCATATGTTGTGTGTATCTCTACAAGTGTACAACGGGGTCAGAGGTTCCCTTGTAAGATTCCATTGTTGGCATTTTCCATTCCCGGGGGGTGATGGCAGTTTCGATATTGCGGGTGAAGGGGCTGGTTACCCTAGCGCCTATCCCCCGATCCCGTTGTTCCCGTTGGACGCACTCTCTGAACAATCGTGCCATCCTTTCATCAGAACTTGGAGCGGATAGAAATGAGTTTGGTTCTTCCCTGCGGGATTGATTCCGTCCAGATGACCTGTAGGGATGGTATCGTCTATCACTCCTAACATTCTCCAATGACGGCCTCTGGTCTTCCGGGGGCACGCTGGGGTCAGCCACAGTTGGCCCTTGCCTTGATCTTCCCCTGCTGGGTTCTATTCTCATCACTTCCTCGGGCCCAACTTCGGGCTGGACTCCAGCTCGGTCCCGTCTATTGGTGTTTCCATGGCTAGGTAGCATGGCAGGCTCAGCTACATCTGACCCCTGCCTAGCACCTCCCCTGTTGGGTTCGGTTCCAAGTGTTTCCTCGGGTCGGAATTCGGGCTGAGTCAGGGCTCGGCTCCTACCATTGCTGTTTTTGTTGTTAGCATCTTCGAAGAAGAAAGACCTTTGTCGTCTCCCAGATCCTCCAGACCGGGACTCACCCCATGATTCGGTGTTGCGGTTGGTTTCTTCAACATCCCTTAAGCGTGACATGAGTTTATCCACGAAGGCTTCTTGTTGAGATGCGAAGCGGTTAGTTACTTCAGCCACAACCCTGTCCAGATCTGCCCTTGTAATTGGTTGTTCCGTAGTAGGGGTTGTCGGATTTGCCTGATTTCCTTTTGCTGTTGGAACCGAACGATTGTCTTGATCTCTAATCACTTGATCTGGGATACTACCAGCTACGATGTTCTTTCCTTTGTTAGCATCTTTCTTCCGTCCGGGAGGCATGTTTTCCAAGCAACGAACAATGCTGATAGGAAAAGGGTTAAGTGGGAGAAGCTGCAGCTTCGAGCTCCTGCTCTCAGTGAAAACACCAAAAATGTTTGCACAGAAAATGGGCAAACACCTCCAAGTCGTATGATTTCGTTGATTATGTGTTGTTCTTAGTGATTTGGATGATTTATACAAATATATAAAATAGATGGACTAAACTGTAAAAGACACACAGATTTATAGTGGTTCGGCCAGAATGTGCCTACGTCCACTTTATATGTTATTCTCCTTTTCTCTTCAGATTACAAGTACAAAGCTTTGATTACTAGTATTTGAAAACTGTTTGAAAGTTCTATCCGTGCTTGAGCTCCCAAACTTGTCCGCCATTGTTGTACCCCTGCCCCTCTATTTATAGAGTGAGGCTGAGGCTAGGGGTCGTGAATGTATATAGCTGCTGGTGGGCCTGGGCTGAAGCAATCTGGCCTGGCAAGGTTGGTCTGGTACTCCTTGATCCGGTAGTACGTTGGTTCGGTGGTGGTGGAAACGCACCCAACAACCTTACAACGGTTCTAGCATATAAAGGGGAACAAAGGAAATAGGAAGAAGAAATAAGCTGGAAATAAATACGAATTAACTAAATTAATTAACTTAAATTGTTTGCACTTATCCTTGATTTCCGTTTTGATTATGCTGAATCTCTAATCCTATAATTTGGCTAAAATCCTAATTCTACCCTTTGATCAGTTTGCTACTCCATAGACCTTACTACGGATTAAACGCTATATAGCACCCTACACAGAAATGGTGGCTATGAATGACAAATGGTGTCTACTGTGGACTAGACGTTATATGACTCCCTACATAGAAGGCAATGGTACCAACGAAAGGCATACATACTAAGCACTTAGAACTCATAACGATTACTAAGCACCCAACTGGAAGTCGCACGCGTAACCGCCACCATGGTCATGTTACCTGTTGTTCCACCTATTGGGTCTTCTTATTACCTCAAGCTCCAACATAAGAGCGCCCCTTATACCACTTCAGGCTAATGTGAGATCACCATGTGCACAAAAAATAGAGGGAATGCTGTTGGTACTGGCCCATCATCCAAACAGTATCTAGTTGCGCCCCTAGCCCATATCCCTATGATTTGGTCTTCTACTTATTGACCAGTTACTACCATTATTAGCATAAGTGTGCCCCTTGTCTCACTTTAGGATTATGTGAAACACCGTGTACATAGAAATAATAGGGGAATACTATTTATTATAGGTCCTACTTTAATTCTTGCTTATTATTTTAGACAAATTATTTGAATAAGCCTTTACTTTTATTCTTGCTATCTGTGCTTAATAATTTATCCTAAGTCTTAAAATAAGCTTCATTATGTTCTTTTTTCTTATTATAACCTACGTTATAATTTAGCTTATTTACTTAACCCAAAAGTCTAAGTGCAAAAAATACTCCTTTCATCTTATACTCTTTTTTAATTTTAATTCTAAGTTGTAACTAGGCCAATTATCTTTAGTTGATCCAGTTCTAATATTAATACCATAATTAGGCTCAATTTCAGTCTCAATTCCATTTTTATTACAGTCTTCATAATTTACATCTTATCTTCCATTATTTCAGTATTCTGATAATTATAATCCATATTCATGTTATAATCTATTCTAATCCATACGCGAATAAGAATGAGAAATAAAAGAAAATTGAAAACAGAAAAAAAATCAAAAGCGTAGGAAAATATGTAAATAACCCATAAATAACATTAAGTAAATTAAAATACTATAAATTAATTGTAAATAAATATAAAAGCTATAATTAAAAGAATTAAACTAAAATTAACTGGAAAAAATAGCTAAAAGAAATAGACTAAAAATAATTCCAAAAACTGTAAATAAATTACTAAAAAGGTTATTCCAAAAATCGTAGTAAAAACTACAGCTATTGGAAACCCTATTACTATAAACTACTTAAAGAAATCTAAAATAATTACAATCAATCACTTGTAGTCCTAAGCTCTTCCCTTCAGGTCTTCCCGGATCCACTTAGGGTTATTAAATATTTTTATTTAAAACGAATTCCTCATTGGAAAATTATTCCATTTAGGGTCCTTCCTAAAAAGGTGAACCCAATTAGAGAAAATCTTAGAATGATAAAAAGTGTTAAGCCTAGTGTCTTATTTATAAGGGTATAAGTGGATCGCAGACCGTTAGATTTGGGGATTGAATAGGAAGCAACCACGTTATAGGTTGAATAGGAGCCATTAGATGGAAGCACGAAGAGACCAGATGAGCTGGAAGAATGCAGATGACGAATTTTTTTGCTAACGAACGTTACAGGATGAAGGAAAACCATATCCCAAGGCCGGTCGACCACCCCTTCCCCTAAGTCAATCAGTCGGTCGACCTAGGGCGCGATTGGGTCGACCACTTGTTCGACCTAGCCCAATTAATTTTTTTTTCTTTTTCTCTTCATTTTCTAGTTTAATTTGTAACTCTCTCATATTAACTTGGATTCTGATGTTATATATACATGGAAATTGATTAAAAAATTACCATGGATATAATGGTGCAACTCTCGTGGGTCGATTCTGATAATTTCTCAAAGTTATTTTATTATTTCATTAATTAACGAATTAATCATGATGATTTAAATTTTGGGTTGTCACAGGATCGGTAAACTCACATATAGAGTTGAGTTACCGATCGGCTTGGCAGGTGTCCACGATGTTTTTCAAGTTTCTCATCTCAGAAAGTGTGTTAGAGACTTGGAGACTACTATTCCACTGACTATGCTAGATGACATGGTGGTAGAATCAAATTTTACTATAGTGAGGAAGCCATTTCCCATCGTTGCAAGGGATGAAAAGAGGATTAGAACTAAGACGGTAAACGTAGACAAATTCTATTCGAGTGACTATGACAGGGACTGCACTTGGGAGATTGAGAGCAGGATTAGAGATGCTTATCTTGACTTGTTTGATAGTATGTTTTACCTTCTTTTTTGATTTGTTGTGTACCTATGATAATTTCGAGGATGAAATTCTTTGAGGAGCGGAGTTTGTAACATCCTATATTTTTGGTAACATTATTTAGGATATTTAATTAGGTTAATTAAATAAAATAATGTGTTGATTAGGATATTGAGATTTGATTTAATTAAGGGGTAGCCATGCCATTTAAACCATGAATTAAAATAGGAGTTAAACTGAAATAGAGGAGGAGTAAAATAGGAAAGAGGTCATTCATGTATCCCTAAAACATGGCTGGGCATTCCTATGCACGTTCACTTTCCATTTTCAAAATTTTAAAAAGAGGCCGGCCACCATTAGCAAGGAAAAGAGGAAGAAAAGCTAAGAAGAAGCTTAAGGAAATCAAATCCATTCACATCTTAACCTCTAAAGCTAAGTTAAGCAATGTATACATCTCATTTTTGGTTGTGTTTTCGGTTTTAAGATGAATTCCGAATATTTTACAATGATTTGTCATATCTTTGAATAGTGAATGAATACATATACTTGTTGATGAATTATGGTTGTTCATATTAAATTTATTATTTGTTTTAAGATAAAAACCCTATAAAATAACATCCAATTGACTTACAAATTTTTATGAAGATCAAAAATGATACTTTAGAGATGGGTTTCTAATTTTGGAATTTTTTGAATAACTATGGAATTTATATGAATTTTCCAGTAAAGAAAATGTTAATTTGGGATGATAATTATTTACAGCTAAATAATAAAAGATTTGGGTCTGAAATTGTTTTACGTTGGAAAACATATTAAAAGAGATTTTTTGGAGCTTTTGCATAATTTTCCTAAGTGTTTTAATGGTTATATAAAATTATTTAATGTATGAGACTTAAATGTTGTATATAATTAAGGGAGGAGAGGGGCTTTTGTATATTAATTTACATTGTTAAATCTGGAAAGTCTGTAGCCATTTAATAATTGCAGTACTTTTATTGGTAAAGAAAGAGGCAACCAATCAAAATTAGACATGTAAAGCAGGTTAGGTGAAAAGAACTATTTGCTACATACTAAATACTGTTTTGATGCTTTCGGCACCTGCTTCCACTTTGGTTGGCTTTCGACTAGGTTCCTCCGCCTTCAACACCATCGAAACCAATGTGCATGGTATCAATATATTGGTAGGTAGCGAATCAGATGAAAGGCGAAATTCATGAGGTCGAAATCAAGGGTTCCGAAAGGATTGAGGCATCATTTTGTTTTAGATTAAAAATGCACCTGCTTGCTTTCGAATAAATTACTTTCGACTAAGTTGCTTTTGACTCAGATAGCTTTCGAATGGGTTTAATGGATTCAAAGAAAATGGTTTCGATTGGGTTGCACCTCTATTTTTAAATGATTGCTTCGACTAAGTCGAAGCCTTTTTGCTGTCGTTTTTTTTTATCTTTTGACCCAGAAGGTTTTGAAAAGGTTGTTTACTTTGTTTTCTAAAATTTTGGCCACTTCTCTAATGCTTTTGAAGGGATGGTCTCGACATCATCACTACTTTACTTAGGAAATGGATTCGAAGCAAATGCTTTCGACTTAAATTTTTTTATGACCCTTTTTCTATGACTGAAGTAAAATCCAAATGGTTTTGAAAGAGACAGCTTTAAGTGGGTTCAAAACAAATGGTTTGGACTTTAATTGGTTTCTGATCCTTTTGCTCTACTTAAAGGCAGAATCCAAATGGTTTCGACCGAGATGATTTTCAAAGGTTTCAAAGAGGCGAATTTTTAAATGGTTTCGAAAGGTTTCCATATGTTTTTAAATCGAATGCAAAGTGCTTTCGAATGGATTGAATTTTGACTGTTTTGAAAGGTTTTAATGAATGATTTCGAAGGGTGGTTCCCTAGGGTTTCGATAGGGTCGAAAGGGAAGGTTTTTCCGATGTTTCATAAGGCAATATTTAAAGGTTTTAAAGAGGGATGTCTTATGTTTTGAAGCTTTCAAAGGAAAGGCTTTTATTGGTTTTGAAATGGTCACTTTCAATAGTTTCGAAAGGGTTACCTTCAAGGGTTTCGAAAGGTTTGTTTAAAGGTTTTAAACAAAGTTCAGAATGAATTAAATAGGCAGTGTAGCCTAAGTATTTTCAGGAAAGTTTTGACAACGAAACAGTAGACCTAAACCACGAATGTGAGACCGAATACGAACAACTGTTTCAAAATGAGCCTAACGAAATTGAAATTGCGCTTCCGTTTGAACCCCTTACCATTGAATCATAACTTTAACCGAATTCATTGATTGAGCAACCCCCGACGTTGGACTTTAGAACCCTTCTCGATCATCTTAAGTAGGCATACGTAGGTTGACGATGAAACATTTCCTGTCATAATCTCTTCAACTCTCTTTATCCAGAAGCTTCCCTTTTTCAATTCTGTTAAAAAACAAAGAAGCAATTGGATGGTCGATCGTCACATAAAGGATATAGTCCTGCTCTCGTTCAACATCGTATCCATTTAGTTGATGATGCCAAGCTTGTTCATGACGAGCAACGAAGGCTTAATCCAAAAATGAAGAATGTTGTTCGAGACGAAATTCTTAAAGACCTCGATAATGGAATCATATACCCATTCTCTAATAGTTAGTGGGTTAGTCCAATTCATCTCGTGCCTAAAAAGTCTGGACTTACCGTTATAAAGAACAACTCAAAATAACGTATTCCAACTCATACTCAACCAGGTTGGCATGTTTGCATTGATTGTTGAAATTTAAATGTTGTAACACGTAAGGATCATTTCCCTCTTCCTTTCATCGACCAAATGCTTGAACATTTAGCCAGCCATGAATTCAATTGCTTTCTTGTTGGTTATTCCGGTTATAACCAAATTCCAATAGCTCCCAAACATCAAGAGAAAATGAATTTCACGTGTCCCTTTTGCACTTTTGTGTATCGACGTATGCCTTTTGGCCTATTCAACGCTCATGCTACATTTCAAAGATGCATGGTCAGCATCTTTTTCGATATGATCAAACATTTTCTTGAAGTGTTTATGGACGATTTTCTATCTTTAGAAACTTTTTTCCAAATGCTTACACCATCTTAAGTTGGTTCTTAAATGATGCAAGGACAAACAATTAACGTTAAATTGGAAGAAATGTCATTTCATGGTCAAACACGGCATTGTCCTTGGGCATGTCATTTCAAACAAAGGCATTGAGGTAGATAAAGCGAAAGTTAACATAATTGCAAATCTACACATTCCTAAATCTGTTAAAGATATTTGTTCATTTCTTGGACATGTTGGTTTCTATCGATCACTTTGTGAAAGACTTTAGTTAAATTACTCGATCTCTTACGACTCTTCTTGGAAAAGATGTTCCATTTGACACTAATTCTGATTGTGTTTATTCTTTCGAATGTCTCAAAAATGAACTTATTTGTGCTCCCATCATTTGCTCACCTAATTGACATCTTTCTTTCGAAATAATGTGCGATGCTTCTAACTTCGTGGTTGGTGCGGTTTTAGGACAACACGTCAACAAAATTCTTCATGTCATCTACTATGGTAGTATGACTTTTAACGGTGCTCAATTCAGTTAAATGACAGCTGATAAAGAGCTTCTAGCAGCAGTCTTTATGCTTGAAAAATTCCAACCTTATTTGATTGGCTCACACATTGCGGTATACATTAACCATTCCGCTCTTAGGTACCTTTTTGCTAAAAAGGATCCGACAATGTCATTGTTGATCATCTATAGTGTCTTCCAAATGCACCATCTTCTTTACCGATCAACGAGAAATTTTTCGTTGAACAACTCCTTTTTATTTCTATTGATCCATGGTACGCCAACATAGTGAACATCTAGTTACTATGGAAATTCCTTCATTTTGGTAGAAACAAGACAAATATAAATTTATTTACTAAGTCAAGTACTTCTATTAGGATGATCTATAATTATTTAAGTATTGTTCCGACCAAATCATTAGACATTGCATCTCGGGTTGTGAAATCAAAAGTGTTCTTTTGTTTTGTCATGACCAAGCTTGTGTTGGTCACTTCGGTCCCAATAAAACCGTGGAAAAGGTGCTTCAATGTGGTTTTTACTGGCTTACGCTTTTTAAAGATGCCTTTGAGTTTTGTAAAAAAATGCGATATCTGCCAAATGATAGGAAGAACATCTCGATGAAACATGATGCCTTTGAACCCCGTTCTTATGATCGAAATCTTTCATGTTTGGGATATTGACCTTACGGAACCATTTCCCAATTCTTTCGAAAATTTGTACATCTTTATTGATGTTGATTATGACTCCAAATGGGTTGAAGCTATTCCATGTAAAAAAATGACCATAAAGTTGTGAAATTCATAAAAGAAAACATCTTTTCGTGATTTAGAACACCTCGCACAATAATAAGCGATAATGAAACCCATTTTTATAATCATCATTCATTTGAAACTCTAGTGAAGAAGTACTCGATAACCCACAAGTTATCCACTCCTTATCACCCTCAAACTTTTGGTCAAGTTGAAGTTTCAAATCATCAAATCAAACAAACCTTGGAGAAAACTATGAATAAAAATCAAAAAAATTGGTCACAAAAATTGATGGATGGGCTTTGGGCTTACAGAACTATGTATAAAACCAATCTTGGGATGTCTCCATTTAGGCTTATAAATGGTAAAGCGTGACATTTTCCTGTTGAACTCAAATATGACGCATTGTGGGAAATAAAGAACAAGAACTTTAATCTTGAGAAAGCTGGCGAAAACAGAAAATTGCAACTCAAAGAATTAAATGAGATTACGAATGGCACATATGAATACAAGAAAATTTACAAAGAAAGAACAAAAGGTTTTCATGACAAGTCTATCCTAAGAAACACTACGGGATAAGTATATGTTTTTTGTTATTATATTGAAATTTTTGGAAAATTTATTTGTCTCAACAAATATAAAAATAAAGATTGATTACAGGTAACTATTGTTTAACTAGTATATAGGAAGGTTCATGGGTGATAATTATGAAGTATATCCTAATTGTAATCTTTGTTTAAAAGAGTTGTTGATTTAATGTAAAGGCGATAACATTGTCAATCTTCTAAGTTAAGTGGTGCTAAGATGATTTTGAGTGACTCTCTCTCTTTAAAAAAAAAATTAAAACATAAAAAAATAGTTTTTGTGAAAATAAGAAAAACCTAGAGTCATATGTTCACATGCAAGTGTGTACACTCACCATGCTCCATAACTTTCTCATGTAAGCTCGAAAGGCAGTGCATGATCTGTATATCTAGCCTTAGTTCATCTGAGTTAGGTGTATGTAGATAAATTTTTAATAAAAATAACCACCTAGAGTCATGTGTTCATTCGCAAGTGTGTACACTTGCCATGCTCTTTACCCTTCTCACGTAAGGTCGTAAGGTAGTGCATGATCAATATATCTTGTGACGCCCCACCTCTATGCTCACAATAACAAAGGTTATGAATAACGTCTGCTATTGCGAAGAATAAGGCTTGTTAGAAACGACCATCCGTAAGTTATGCCTTAGACGGGTATTGATTACATCGATAGGAGTTTTATAAATTACTCCCAAAGATATAAATTCAATCCAATTCTAAAATGAAACTACGGTGGCTAAAGAAAAATTCAAAACAACTCATAATAACAACAACAACACTGGTAGTATAATCACATCAGAACAGAAAATATCAGATATATATATATAGCGGAAGACAAGTCTGGAATACATGCTACAACAACCGACAGTTCACATGAACCAAATGTACATATACATATACATCATAACATACATGACATGAGAGTCAAATAACCAAAAGAACTCCTCTAAGTCTAGACAAAAGATGATGCGAAATCCCAAAAGCTGAAGCTGCAAATGAATCAAAGATAGAGATTAACCTAAAATAACTCGGTCTGACCCGATATTATTTAAAAGAAAATAATAAACGGATCAGTCTAATTTAAACTCAGAAATAAGTGTATGATAAACAACACTTAAACAAATAATTATAGTCTCGAATGAGACTATTCAGCATAAATAATCAGCATAGTTTAAATGAAGAAATCTCAATTTAAACTCCATCAAAATCAATTTTCAAATTCATAATTGAATTCAAAACAGCAATACACAAATTTATAATCTCAGATAAGACTATACACAAACTCAACTTCCAAATTCATAATTGAATTCAAAGTAGCAATTCACAAAATCTAGAAATCAAAATAGATAACTAGAAAATCAGCAGTCGCAAAATCTAGAAATCAAAATATGATAACTAGAAAAATCAGCATAAAAGTCGATCGATCCCAGTAGATGGCGAGTTTTAGCTACGCCGCACGTGCATCTCAAATGGCCAAAGCCTACCAAGTACTATAGTTTTTGGCACCCATCAGATGACCCAAAGGTCCGCAGAGTGACCCGAAGGTCTAGTACTGGTAATTGACACGAAGGTCCAGCAGAGTGGCCCGAAAGCCCAACAAAATCATCGGAATCATCAAACAATGGCAAATATTTCAATTAACGAGTTCGAGATTAACCGAATTAGTAAAAGCGTGGTTCCATACTCCTCACTTTTGCTAAATCGTTTAAATCTCTTCATCGTTTCCTTGAAAGTGCAAAATTGTGTTATATAAATAACATTTTACGTTCTCAAACGGACAAGTCCGGAATTAACCGAATCAGCAAAAGTAAGGGTTCATAGTCCTCAATTTTGCTGAATCGTTTAAATCACTTCCTCATTATTTTGAAAGCTCAAACTGTAAATTTTTTGGAAACAATTTTATTTTAAAACGATTTTTAAAACACGTGATTAAAACAGCAACATCTGTAGCAATTTCGACGAGGAAATTGCGCTTCACAAAACACCATAAAAACGAATATAAATCAGCGTTGCGGAATAACCGTTTGAAAATTCACTTTAAAATTGAAGGTTACTGAACTCAAAACAATAGTAATTTTTTTTACTTGTCAAAAATGTCACCAAAACAACGCGCTTTTAAAATATAACACTGGTGTAAAAATTTCGTTATAAAAATAACGGTGCAAAAATACGTTTTAAAACGTAACACAGATTCAAAGCAAATTTTTCATCAGATTGCACTATTGCTATAAATTAATTAAAATATTTGATATCTTGGCAATAACATCTAAAATGATTCCATTGCGACATATATGCACTAAATCAATGCAACAAAGAAGGGAAACGTACTACTACACGTGTATACTCAAAAAAACAATTGAACAAATTAATTTGGCCAGAATTTTATGGATTTGTAAAATGTAATTCATTTGCATGCATAACACGTACATAACACGTCCTGACGCAAGAAAGAAAACCAGCCTAACCTTTTTTCTCCGTGCATAGCCTATAAAAAATGGAACACATACACAAAAATTATATAAGACTGGTACACACATACAAAATATGAGGAATATAATTATGTACCTGGATGCTTAGAATTTTACAAACAATGTCAGCTACAATATAAGTTGGCTATTCTTATTAATCAAAACTATAATGTGCTTAGGAGCTAGCTACTACCAAAACGATTTTGTGAAAGCTGGAGTCTCATGCGTGAGCACAACTCTAAAGGCAAATATGAAGTTACTTGTACACGTTTCATCATTGTTTAACAATTATAATTTTAATATTATAATGTTTCAGCATCCTCTATGTGTAGCACCTAAGCTACGCACTAGTATATCTTTGCTATTCATAACCAGAACATCCTATTTTCAGATTTTTCAACTATGCTACCATGATTCCTTCTCCAAATGAATAAGCGGGAGCTGAGTAGGAGGGGGAGGGGTAATACTGAAAGTTGAACTACTTGCTCGTGAATATAATGTGTGCAGCTCATCGTATATCATACATACATTCAGGTGCACCATCCATTCATAGAACAAACAAATTCATTCACAACTAATGTAATATCTGATTTATTTTAGAAACGTGAGTTTTAAAACTCACCAGAATTTGCTCCAAAAACAGCTAGTAACACAGATTCAAAGGGAGCAGAAGTTTAGTTAGAACAGCCATTAAAAGTTTTCTTGAGCAGCTGAAATGAGCAAGGCAGAGATATTATTTTTCTTTTCTTCAATTTGCACTAGTCAAGGGAAATGAGTGCTGGCCATCTTTTTGTGCACTTTGAAATATTGTACACGGCTACCACCCTAGTTGGATAGTGACAGTATTTGAAATTTTGCTTTATTACTTGAATGTGTCAGCAATGCAAAATGTGATTACATATTTGGTTTTTTTTGCTTTTAGAACTTGTGGTGACATCCAAAGCACTTGTTCACATTTAGTTTATTTTTAGATAGCAAAGCAATGTTATAATATGCCCCACTTTGTTTTGAAATGGGCCATATTTGTTTGCACGTGAAGGCAACAAAGTTTATAACACAACTTTGTTATTTTTCAAAAGACGTTGCCACTGACTTATTACACATTTACATTGCCAATTTTATTTCAAATTTTAATTTAAAAATGTCTATTTAAAATATTTACTCCGACAGTAATTCAAAAATCACGGTCGTTACAGATTTTTAAAATATTTATTACGACGGTAATAAAATCACGGTCGTTACAAACTACCCCACTTATAAAAATTGCGTCCCCGCAATTTTCATACTAGAAGCAGTCAATAATACAAATAATTCATCACACAAAGATAAAAATAGAAAAGATAGATCAAGAATGCTCACCCCCACTCGAAGAGGAGAGAAAACCCGGATAAGAGCGCTCGATGAATTCTCTGGTTTCCCAAGTGCAATCTTTGGGGTTTGCAGACCATTGAATTTTCACAGCGGGACTTCTTTATTCCGAATGCGTTTAACCTCCGAAGCTAGCACACGAATAGGATTTTGCACAATAGGCAAGTCCGGTGAGATCTCAAGATCTTGCAACACATAAGGATCAATAACAGAATCTGAATCTCGAAGGCATCGGCAGAGCTGGGATACATGAAATACGTCATGAATTCCCAAAAACTGAACAATTAGCGATACACGATAAGCAACTGGGCCAATGCATTTCGTAATAGGAAACGGTCCAATATAATGAGGAGCTAATTTCCCGGAGCTACTAAAACGCACCACACCCTTCATCGGGGAAACATGAACGAATGCGAGATCGCCAACAGAAAATTCCAAAGGCTTCCTACGATGATCGACATAAGATTTCTGCCTATTCTGAGCCTCTTTAATTCTCTGTCTGATAATATCAATCCTCTCAGAAGAATCACGAATATAATCGGCGTCGAGAACTAACTTTTCCCCCGATTCTAACCAACAAGATGGTGAGCGACACGGCCTTCCGTAAAGAGCTTCGAAAGAAGCCATATCGATACTTGATTGAAAACTGTTGTTATAAGAAAATTCAACAAGTGCTAAGTGGTCTTCCTAACTACCACCAAAATCAAGAATGCAAGCTCGAAGGAGATCTTCCAAAACTTGATTCACCCTTTCAGTCTGACCGTCAGACTATGGATGGTAAGCTTTATTGAGATTGAGCTTAGTGCCTAAAGCTTTCTGAAGGCTTTACTAGAAACCACTAGTAAAAAGAAGATCTCTGTCACTAACAATAGAACTAGGCACACAATGAAGTCGAATGACTTCTTTAATAAACAACTTAGCCAACAAAGGAGCAGTCCGATTGGACTTGATAGGAATAAAATGGCTGATTTAGTCAATATTGTAGGATCTAGATTAACCCTAAAGGGGGGGGGGGGGGGTGAATAGGGTTATAGCAAATTTTCTCGATTTAAACACAGAAACAAACTGCAGAAATAAATATGCTGAAAAGTAAATCACACACAAAATTTACCCAGCTTTGGCAACCCCTGCCTACTGCTGCATTCCTAGATTTCTATTAGAATTAAACAGTATCCCGCTTACAAACACTCTAACAGACTCGCAAACCCTGCTCCCGCTTACAAACACTCTAATAGACTCGCACCCCTTACTCCCGCCTATAGAGTTTTGCAAACTCGCAAACCCTTGCTCCCGCCTATAGAGTTTTGCAAACTCGCACACCCTGCTTACTGAACTAATTCTAACTAGACAATCTGACACTACCTACAACCTAGGTGGTGATTTACAAATATTTTGAATCGAAAAGAAAAACTGACTTCAAAAATAAATGCAAGAGCAAAAATTAAAATACAAACTTGAATTCATAATTTTTGCTCAAGTGAAACTAAATTTAAAAATTAAACCCTATAAACTAAAGCCCTTAAAATAAATTCCCTTTTATAAACCAAGGCCCGGCCGCTTTTTTCTTTAACCCGATCCTTTTTCTTTTTCCTCGTGAAGAAAAAATGGCGGCTCTGTTGATTTGGGGCTTTTGTTCCCTTGCGAAAATTATGGCTTTGTTTCTTCGTTCGATCTTGCGCCTTGCTCTGTTGATCGATGGCTCTTTTGAATTGCACTCGGCTGCTTCTCTTGATCACTCTGTGAAATTAGGGTTTTTTATGTAATCGGCTTGGTTGCTTTGAGATGCTTTTATTCGTATTCTCTCTGGTATGTGATTTTATCCTTTTGTTATCTGTATAGATTGCTTGAATTCGATTTTCTTATCAGTGTCGACGATGATGGTGGGTTTTTATATGGATTTCGAGGCACTTGGAATTGTTCGTATCAATTCGATACTTTCCTAATTTATGATTGCCTGATGCGCACGGCTTTCCTTGATATAATTTCAACTTGTTACTCACGGCCTTGATTTTCAAACGTTCGAATTGAGCGATACGGTAGAGAAAAAAAACTTTCCTCTTTTTGGTTTGTGACTTTTTCAAAGATACATTTTTAATTGTTTACACATGAACTTCCTCGTTGCTACTGCAGAAACTTTCCTCTTTTAGTTTAACTTTGATTTTGCGTCTGCATTAAATTCTTCGAACTTTACTCCTTGATGTGCCACGGCTTCAGCCATCTACGTGTTCATTCCTGTAGCATTGGTCGTTGTTTATCTTGTAGTCTTCATCTCTGGTCCTTGTTACATTTAGTTCTGACCATTCTCTGATTATTTCATATTCATTTGAGCATTTGTCTACACTGTGCATCGAGTACTTTGGTTTCATGGTACATGCATTGCTGTTGGGTTTTGTGGTTGAAGTTGTAGCTACTGCACTTGTTATTGATATTGTTGTTGCACAGGTGTTTGTAACTTGCCACTGACTTGTGTTCCATTTGTGATCATTGCTTTGAATTTCACTGCCATACTTGATCGTGCTGATCATCCTTGTATATGCTTCATGTCATACTTTCATGTGATTTCGACTTCCACACTGTTGCATTGTTGTTCACTTCTCTTGTATCATTGGTACATGTACATTTGTAGTCTTGGCTTTGGTTGTTTCAGTATGTCACTGTCATGTTGTATTATTCATGTTCTGGCTACACTGCTGCACTCGAGTTTTGTTACTTGAGCTGCTGGACTTGTTGTTGTACACTGCATAGTGTGATCTTATGGTCATGTTGCTTTCATTGCTGTTGACATTTGTTCACTTCAGTTTTCACAGTTGCACATACTTCTTCTTTTTGAGTTTGCATTGGTGCATTGCCTTACTGAATTTGATCGAGACTTGTTTCTTTGATGTGTTTCATTTGGCTTGACTGTGTTAATCCAATTCATCATGTATTGTTTCACTTGTTCATGCATTCGACATTGCCATGCTATTCACTGTACTTGGTGCATTGAGCATTTTCACTTGGTTGAAGCTTGCTGTCACTTGAAACTGTTTTGTCAATTCGACTTCACTGTAAATTACAGCTTTGTTGGTCTGTAGTTTGCACTTGATATTTGTTGCTCTGACTTGAACTTTTCTTGAGTTTGGTCATTGTTGGCACTGATCTGCATACATGCGCTTTGATGCTCTGTTGTTTTCTGTTGCATTCATGTTGGTTTAGTCGTGCACTTGTGTTGAACCCATTTTTAAAAACTCGGGTTTGACCTTGTGCTCGTGTCGTGATTTTGATTATATTGCACGTGAGTTGAACCCGGCTTTTCATTTGGGTTTGACCTGTGCTCACATGTCCCTGTAAATCGATCAACTGTATATCGATGTGCACGGCCTTGTGGCATGTATAGTGATACACTGTGCATGTCACACTGTTCGTGTGTGATGAATTCAAATGTGAATGATGATGAACAACCCAAATAGCTGAGGCAAATCATATTTTCAAAAATCATATTTCATTTTATATTGCAAAAATATTTTTTTTTCAATTTTACTGCGTTAGTGAATATTTTTGCAGATTGCTCAGATGCCGGATTCTAACTGGAATGCAGTTGAAGACAAAATACGAGTGTGAGTGATATGTAGTGAGGTTATTAATGTAAAAATAATTGTGATGTAATCAAAATTGTATATGTATAGTGAGAGCTTGAATTTGTACTATTCAAGATTGTAATAAATATTTGTTTGAATAAAATTTCTGTTTGAATTCAAATTCCATTCAAATACTGTGTAATTTATTTTATTCAACAAATATTTATTTAATCTATGAAAAATAAAATAGTACATTAACAAATACATTTAAATGAATATATATATATATATATTTATTCTCATCAAACAAAAATCATATACTCGCATATTCCACAATCTCCCCCTTTTGATGATAACAAACATATATTTAAGATTTTGACTGAGTTAAATGTATTTGAACAATGATATACACTAATTGCTCCCCCTATTTAAATGTTTCCTCTCTACATGATGCTCCCCCTACATATATGCATATAAATAGAAATTTATAAATGAGCCTAGATGCAAATGGAAAATTATTTGACATTTGCTTGATTTTATTTGACAAAATCTTAACTTTTCTCTCCCCCTTTTGTTATCAGCAAAAGAATAATAGTGTTAGAGAAAAAGAGAGATAAAGTGATCAATATTAATCCAACATTAAACTCAAATTGAATATAAATATTAAACTTCAATAAAAATCAAAGAAAAATCATAACAACCCTTGTTAGGCGCATATTCCACTTTTAGAAAGAATGGAAATGATGTTCTAATATAAAATCATACAATTGTATCAACTTGTGGTACATTTATATCAGGAATTTGAATATCTACTAATCATGCATAACTGTTAGGACTTTTAAATGAGATTAGTAGTATTCCAATTTAATTTTAAAAAATGAAATCAAGTATCTTCTAACCACGCATGACCGTGAGGACTTTTAAATGAGATTAGAATCAACTTGTCTATTTAATCATTTTGATATGCGTTCCATACATGCATAACCGTAAGGACTTTTAAATGAGCATGGAAGCACATAATAAAAAATCCAAGTAATTCACCCATGCATAACCGTGAGGACTTCTAAATGAGAGTGAATACTTTGGATATTTTTTTATTTTTACAAAAAATATGAAATGAAAAACAAATGATCCCTGATTATAGTACCACATATCGACAAACTATATTTAAGATTTGATAAACAATGGTCGATAGAAATATGATAGATATAGAAATGGTCATGAAATCTTTACCCAACAAAAAGTTTTATAACTCTTGTTTGAATTCCTAAAGAAATTTTCCAAATATACTCTCTTGAGTAATGTATGTTTAATATCAACACTTATCACCTTTTCAATCACTATTTATCTTTTTGATAATTAGTAGGGAGTCGGATTAGTCAAAAATTTGTCATTTAAAATCAAATAAAAATGATTAATCTGAAAATATGGTCAACAATGATTTTCTTAAAGGGGTTTTATAAGAAAATTTTCTGCTATTTGAAAATTATTTGAAATGAAAAATATGCAGATATTTTCTTTGAAAAACAATGCAGTTACTAAATGTCTCAAAAATCACGTTCAACTAGTAATTTTTCTATCAACAAGATTACCAGTCTAATCTGCATCTGAATTTCTTTTTCAATCAAAAACATCACTAATTAGATTTGATAGACCAGACTATGAAGTGTGCATAAAAAATTTCAAACTCAATTTTAACAACAATTTAAATGACATTCTTTGAATTTGAATAGAAGCCATGTAAATAATCAGAAAACCGTGAATATAGAGTTAGCCGTATTATAACCAAAAATATTATTATCCAACAAAACACTATGTTTAATCCAAACAAATATGTATGAAGTAATTCTAAGAATGGTGTTTTTGGCATAAATATAATTGGCCAACTATGTTGAGCAAGCCATAAAAAATCATCTCTTTACAACATCTCAATATTGGCTGATTTCATTCAGAATACGGTGCAGATTATCACATTTAATATACCTTCACCTGTTTTACCTTTACGATAATTTATCGTGTTTGCCCATTGTGATTCTGTCACCTTTGTACTAGGTTAAGGAACTTTGCTTTGTTGCCCGTTGTGTTTCTGGAACAGCCAAAATCCAGATAACACTTTTGTTGTTCCTTAGCCTGCCACCATACCTACACGATGAAAGATTTTTGTGACCTATTGTTTTTATAGGTCCATGGTTGTTAGTGGCAGAAGCATTGTGAATAAACAATCCCTTTGGAACCCAAACTTGTTTAGTCTTTTTATTCTTGTTCCAATAGACATGAAATTTGTTTGTAGAATTCTTAGGAACCCAAACTTGTATAAATTTTGTGTTCTTGTTCCTATGTCTACAATTTTCAACACGATGCCCAATTATTTCAGATCTAGCAAAGACACTCTTACTTATTGCATCATCATCAGCTTGTGTTTTCCCAAAACCTAGTCCTTTTCTGTTATTAGCAAAAATTTGATTTCCCAATAACATGTTGAATGATTTTTCTCCTCTTGAAAAGTTATTCAGAGATTTCTCAAGATTTTGGACTTTGGATTTTAATGTTGTGTTTTCAGTGACAAGTGAGGTGCATCTATTTATAAAATCCTTTTTCCTAGTGTCAATGATTTCCTTAAGACTCAAGTTTTCTTTTTCAAGATTCTCAGAGCTATTCTTAAGTCTTGATAATTCTGAATCTAAAATTTTACATTTTTTACATTCTAGGTTTTGAATATTTTCAAGTTCAGTTTCTAACCTAAAATTTTCACGAGCAAGTTCTCTCCCATCAGATCTTAGTTTTTCAATTTTAGATTCAAGAGTATCAAATAGTAAGATCAAGACACATAAAAACAAGATCTTTATAAGAATAGTCACCTACCTCATTAGATTCCTCTGAGCTTGCCTCTGAATCTGATTTTGCCATAAGACACAAGTTAGCCTCCTCTGAGCTACTATGCGAAACTTCCTCTCCTTCTTCATCATCCCAAGTCGCTGCAAAGACCTTCTTCGTCTTTTTCTTTCCTCGATAGTTTTTGAGAAGTGGACATTCTTGTTTGAAGTGGCCAGGCTTGTTGCAGTTAAAGCACGTCGGTTCATTATCGGAATGGTCAGAATCTTTTGGCCTATTACGACTTGTTTTCTTCTTGCGTGGCTTGAATCTTGACCATTTTCTAAGATTATTGACAGCCATTGCAAGCTCTTCAATTGGATCTTCTTCATTTTCATCGCTCTCTTCTTTGCTTTTTAAGGCAATCGTCTTCTTCTTTGGTTCAGAGTTGTTGCATTCTTACTTTTCTTTTAGCTCAAGCTCATATGTCATCAAGTTACCAATCAACTCCTCCATGCTTAGTTTACTTAGATCTTTCGATTCTTGTATTGCCGTGACTTTTGCCTCAAAGTTCATTGGTAAAACTCGTAGCACCTTCCTCACAAGCTCTACCTTAGTGGATACCTTCCCAAGCGCTCTAGCGTTGTACACCAAAGTTGAAAAGCATCCAAACATGTCTTTTATGCTCTCACCTTTGTCCATCACAAAGTTCTCGTATTCATTGCTGAATAGGGCTAGACGAGACTCCTTAACTTGAGAAGTTCCTTTATGTGTCACCTCCAAGGTATGCCAAATTTCCTGTGTAGTTTTACAATGAGAAATTCTATTAAATTCATTCTTATCAAGAGCACAGATCAGAGCATTCATGACTTTAGCATTTGTGGTTTTTAATTTCTTATCGTTAGCATCCCACCTATCCCTAGGTTTAAGAATCTCAGTATCACCAACAGTTATAGTGGGAGATTTATAGCCTGTTTCAATAATATCCCAAACATCATAATCAACAGAACTAAGATAAATGCCCATCCTAACCTTCCAATAAGCATAATCACTCCCATTAAACATGGGTGGCCTAACAATAGATTGCCCCTCAGAAAAAGCATTATTTGATGAATTCATGACTCTAGAGTTAAAGAAAAATACCGTGCTCTGATACCACTTGTAGGATCTAGATTAACCCTAGAGGGAGGGGGGTGAATAGGGTTATAGCAAATTTTCTCGATTTAAACACAGAAACAAACTGCAGAAATAAATATGCTGAAAAGTAAATCACACACAAAATTTACCCAGCTTCGGCAACCCCTGCCTACTGCTGCATTCCCAGATTTCTATTAGAATTAAACAGTATCCCGCTTACAAACACTCTAACAGACTCGCAAACCCTTCTCCCGCTTACAAACACTCTAATAGACTCGCACCCCCTGCTCCCGCCTATAGAGTTTTGCAAACTCGCAAACCCTTTCTCCCGCTATAGAGTTTTGCAAACTCGCACAACCTGCTCACTGAACTAATTCTAACTAGACAATTTGACACTACCTACAACCTAGGTGGTGATTTACCAATATTTTGACTCGAAAAGAAAAACTGACTTCAAAAATAAATGCAAGACCAAAAATTAAAATACAAACTTGAATTCATAATTTTTGATTAAGTAAAACTAAATTTAAAAATTAAACCCTATAAACTAAAGCCCTTAAAATAAATTCCCTTTTATAAAACAAGGCCCGGCCCCTTTTTTCTTTAACCCGATCCTTTTCCTTTTGCCTCGTGAAGAAAAAAATGGGGCTCTGTTGATTTGGGGCTTTTGTTCCCTTGCGAAAATTAGGGCTTTGTTTCTTCGTTCGATCTTGCGCCTTGCTTGTCGATCGATGGCTCTTTTGAATTGCACTCGGCGGCTTCTCTTGATCACTCTGTGAAATTAGGGTTTTTGATGTAATCGGCTTGGTTGCTTTGAGATGCTTTTATTCGAATTCTCTATGGTATGTGATTTTATCCTTTTGTTATCTGTATAGATTGCTTGAATTCGATTTTCTTATCAGTGCCGATGATGATGGTGGGTTTTTATATGGATTTCGAGACACTTGGAATTGTTCGTATCAATTCGACACTTTCCTAATTTATGATTGCCTGATGCGCACGGCTTTCCTTGATATAATTTCAACTTTTTACTCACGGCCTTGATTTTCAAATGTTCGATTTGATCGATACGGCAGAGAAAAAAACTTTCCTCTTTTTGGTTTGTGACTTTTTCAAAGATACGTTTTTGATTGTTTACTCATGAACTTCCTCGTTGCTACTGCAGAAACTTTCCTCTTTTAGTTTAACTTTGATTTTGCGTCTGCATTAAGTTCTTCGAACTTTACTCCTTGATGTGCCACGGCTTCGGCCATCTATGTGTTCATTCCTGTAGCATTGATCGTTGTTCATCTTGTAGTCTTCGTCTCTGGTCCTTGTTACATTTAGTTCTGACCATTCTCTGATTATTTCATATTCATTTGAGCATTTGTCTGCACTGTGCATCGAGTACTTTGGTTTCATGATACATGCATTGCTGTTGGGTTTTGTGGTTGAAGTTGTAGCTACTGCACTTGTTATTGATACTGTTGTTGCATAGGTGTTTGTAACTTTCCACTGACTTGTGTTCCATTTGTGATCATTGCTTTGAATTTCACTGCCATACTTGATCGTGCTGATCATCCATGTATATGCTTCATGTCATACTTTCATGTGATTTCGACTTCCACACTGTTGCATTGTTGTTCACTTCTCTTGTATCATTGGTACATGTACATTTGTAGTCTTGGCTTTGGTTGTTTCAGTATGTCACTGTCATGTTGTATTATTCATGTTCTGGCTTCACTGCTGCACTCGAGTTTTGTTACTTGAGCTGCTGGACTTGTTGTTGTACACTGCATAGTGTGATCTTATGGTCATGTGGCTTTCATTACCGTTGACATTTGTTCACTTCAGTTTTCACAGTTGCACATACTTTTTTTTTGAGTTTGCATTGGTGCATTGCCTTACTGAATTTGGTCGAGACTTGTTTCTTTGATGTGTTTCATTTGGCTTGACTGTGTTGATCCAATTCATCATGTATTGTTTCACTTGTTCATGCATTCGACATTGCCATGCTATTCAATGTACTTGGTGCATTGAGCATTTTCACTTGGTTGAAGCTTGCTGTCACTTGAAACTGTTTTGTCAATTCGACTTCACTGTAAATTACAGCTTTGTTGGTCTGTAGTTTGCACTTGATATTTGTTGCTCTGACTTGAACTTTTCTTGAGTTTGGTCATTGTTGGCACTGATCTGCATACATGCGCTTTGATGCTCTGTTGTTTTTCGTTGCATTCATGTTAGTTTAGTCGTGCACTTATGTTGAACCCAGTTTTAAAAACTCGGGTTTGACCAAGTGCTCGTGTCGTGATTTTGAATATATTGCACGTGAGTTGAACCCGGCTTTTCATTTGGGTTTGACCTGTGCTCACCTATCCCTGTAAATCGATCAAGTGTATATCGATGTGCACGGCCTTGTGGCATGTACAGTGATACACTGTGCATGTCGCACTGTTCATGTGTGATGAATTCAAATGTGAATGATGACGAACAACCAAACAACTGAGGCAAATCATATTTTCAAAAATCATATTTCATTTTATATTGCAATTTTTTTTTTCAATTTACTGCGTTAGTGAATATTTTTGCAGATTGCTCAGATGCTGGATTCTAGCTGGAATGCAGTTGAAGACAAAATACGAGTGTGAGTGATATGTACTGAGGTTATTAATGTAAAACTAATTGTGATGTAATCAAAATTGTATATGTATAGTGAGAGCTTGAATTTGTACTATTCAAGATTGCATTAAATATATGTTTGAATAAAATTTCTGTTTGAATTCAAATTCCATTCAAATACTGTGTAATTTATTTTATTCAACGAATATTTATTTAATCTATGAAAAATAAAATAGTACATTAACAAATACATTTAAATGAATATATATATATATATATTTATTATCATCAAACAAAAATCATATACTCGCATATTCCACAAATCTGTCAACAATCACCCAAATACTAGTATGGCCCAACCTTGAATGAGGTAGACCGTCAATGAAGTCCATGGAAATATGATCTCATTTCCATAATGGAATCTCAAGAGGCTGCAAAAGACCACTGGGACACTGGTGTTCTTCTTTAACAAGTTGACAAGTCATGCACGACTTACATAACTTGCAATATCACGCTTCATACCCTCCCAATAGTATAAGTGTTTCATATCAGCATACATCTTACTACTACCTGGATGGATAGTATACTTAGAACGATGGCAGTCCTCAAGGATGTCATTTCTAAGATTAGAAATATTAGGCACGATCAATCTACCCTTCTTCCGAATACAACCATGAATATCAATATCAAAGTCCTTCAGATCATCACTTCGGGATTCCGATTTACAACTCTGAATAAGATAAGCAATATGTCGATCTTGTTTCTGGGCATCCGCAACATGATCCAACAAACTAGGACGAGCTTCCATGCTAAATAAAAGCACGGGAGAATCAGAAACTGAAGGATGATCTCTAATATCACAAAAAGAGATAAAGCTTCCAAAATATTCCACTCTGCTAGCATCATGGAAAAAACAACCTGCTGCTTACGACTAAACGCATCAGCAACTCGATTACCCTTACCAGGGGTATACTGAATATCGAAATCATATGAAGCAAGAAATTCGAGCCAACGCTATTGCCTCATATTAAGTTCTTTCTGAGTAAATAAATACTTTCGAGATTTGTGATCAGTGAATATAATAAAACGCACGCCCAATAAATAATGTCACCAAATCTTTAGAGCAAAGACTATGGCGGATAACTCCAAATCATGTGTAGCATAACGAATCTCGTTAGGCTTTAGTTGTCTAGAAGCATAGGCAACTACTCTATCCTTTTGCATGAGAACAACACCGAGCCCAAAACCACTGGCATCGGTATAAACAACAAGATTATGATTCCCTTCGGGAACCACTAAGATAGGAGCATGAGTAAGAAGATCTTTTAACTTCAAGAAAGATTTCTCACACTTGTCTGACCAAATAAAAGGAACAGCTTTTCTCGTAAGAGTGGTAAGCGGTAAAGCAATACGAGAAAAGTCCTTAATAAAACGGCGATAATAACCCGCTAATCCAAGTAAACTACGGATCTTAGTAACTGTCTCGGGCCACATCCAATTCTGAATAGATTCGATCTTGGAAGGATCGACAGAAATACCATGGGAGAAACAATATGACCGAGAAACTTCACCCTATTCTCTTAGAAGTGACACTTGGAGAATTTGGCATAAAGCTGATGCTGACGAAGAGTGCTCAAAACAATCTCCAAATGCTGAATATGATCGGATTCAGATTTGGAATAAATAAGAATATCATCAATGAAAACCAAAACGAACTTATCGAGATATTCCCGGAATATCCGATTCATAAGATCTACAAAATACGCTGGAGCGTTCGTCAAACCGAATGGCATAACAAGCCATTTGTAAGAATCATAACGAGTACGGAATGCAGTAAGAGGAATGCTATCTTCCACAACTCGTAACTGATGAAAACCGGTAGCAAGTTCGAGTTGGGAGAAGAGCTTAGTGCCACTTAATTGATCGAACATGTCATCGATCTTAGGTAATGGATACCTATTTTTGATAATGAGCTCGTTAAGCTTGCAATAATCAATGCAAAGCCTAAGAGTACCATATGGCTTCTTAACGAAGACAACGGCGGCGCCCCAAGGAGACGAGCTAGAACGAATAAAATGCTTGGCTTCCAACTCAGATAATTGTTGCTTGAGTTCCTCATTTTCCTTAGCAGACATCCTCGTGGGAGGACGACTGACAGGATGGTCACCATAGATAAGATCAATACGGAACTCAATTGCCCTCTTCGGCGGCAAACAAGAAATAGGCTCGAAAACATCAGAAAAATCACAAACAACCGGAATATTAGCAATAACATCCTCCAATTCGAAGGAAGAAATGAGAGCATTAGAATCATGGTCCATGTCTCGAAATACAATAGATAACTGCTTGATAGCATCGGGATGCTTGAGATATAAAGTTCTTTCGGGACATAGAATTTGAACTTCATAACGGACGAGCCAATCCATGCCCAATATCATATCAAAATCAAGATGATCCATAACATGCAGATTCACATGAAAGGTAAAATCACAAAGAATAATCTCAACATCAACACACAACAAACCAAGAGTAGCGGATCCACCAATAGGATTCGCAATCTTAAAGGATCGCAAAGAGCAACAACATCCAAAGGAATAATATCAATAAGCTCCTTTGACATGAATGAATGTGATGCACCTATATCGAAAAAAACTCTAATAGAACTGCCATGAAATGAAATAAAACCTTTCAAAACAGGAGTAATACCTTTGGGCTGAGAAGAAACACCAGAAGCTTTAGCAGCATTAAGCTTCCCAGATTTGAGACCCCTAGAAGCAGTAGGGAAGTCAAAAATCCAATGACCCTCTATCTTGCAATAGCGGCAAATGCGAGGCTTAGGACAATTACGGTGAAGATGATCCAGAGAACCACAATTATAGCACGCCCTCTGAACAGAAGGTGCACTACTAGGCTGAGAACTAGAGGTAGCTTGCTTCTTCTTCTTCTGGTTAGAAGAATTAGGCTTATGAAATGGAAACCTCTTCTTGTTGGGGTTCTTAGAAATCTCAACATCATCACAACTATCACGTTCCTTCTCAACAGCTTCAAGTCAAAGAGCCGAATCATCTAGCTCCTCAAAAGAGAGCTTAAGCTGAAGAAAAAGAACTTTCCTCAAATACTTCGTCAAACCATCAACAAATCGAATATTCTTCTTACGCGGAGTGTTAATGAACTCAACTCCGTATTTGGACAAGGCCTCGAAAGATGCAACATAATCAGAAACAGATGACTTTCCTTGCTTCAACTCAAGGAAACTATAAGCTGGATTAGCTTTTTCCAATTCAGGAACGAACTTAAGTTCGAAACATTCCTTAAACTGAATCCAAGAGAGAGAGGACTCATCAACTTCCGCAATAAAAAGCTCATACCAACCAAGCGCACACTCTTGCAACATACTAGATGCCATGAGAACGCGATGATGATCCGAAAGATCCATCCGAGAAAATATGCGCTCACAAGTGCGCAACCAAGTCTGAACCTGCATTACACTTTCCGATTTGAAAGGCTTGCCTCCAAGGTAGGAATAGTCACTACACATGCGAGCGAAGGCAGACTTCCGATTAAGAGCTGCGGGAGTAGCAACAGGAGGCTGAGTACCCCGAAATAGCTCCATAAACTGATCAGCTGACATATAGACACTGTCCGGATGAAAACCACTAGACGGGCCTGCAGAAGAACGCTTCCCTCTACCTCTTCCAGCCGTAGGCTGAGAGACAAGATAAGGTAAGGATTAGTTAAAAAAATACACAATTGATAAGAAATTTAACAAATGGAATACTACGGAATATATAATTCTATTCCTAACGTACTCCACATGTTAAAGTGGAAAGAATAGATTAGAAAAGGCACGAATAAAACTCTCGAATAGTTGTAACACATGTTCCATTCCATTCTGTGTTTATGACAATTTATTCTGAATTTCAGCTCTGATACCAAGCTGTGACGCCCCACCTCTATGCTCACAATAACAAAGGTTATTATAAGAAATAACGTCTGCTATTGCGAAGAATAAGGCTTGTTAGAAGCGACCATTCGTAAGTTATGCCTTAGACGAGTATTGATTACATCGATAGGAGTTTTATAAATTACTCCTAAAGATATAAATTCAACCCAAATCTAAAACGAAACTACGGTGGATAAAGAAAAATTCAGAACAACTCATAATAACAACAACATTGGTGGTATAATCACATCAGAACAGAAAATATCAGATATATATATATATATATATATATATATATAGCGGAAGACAAGTCTGGAATACATGCTACAACAACCGACAGTTCACATGAACCAAATGTACATATACATATACATCATAACATACATGAGATGAGAGTCAAATAACCAAAAGAACTCCTCTAAGTCTAGACAAAAGATGATGCGAAATCCCAAAAGCTGAAGCTGCAACTGAATCAGAGATAGAGATTACCCTGAAATAACTCAGTTTGAACCGAGTATTATTTAAAAGAAAATAATAAACGGATCAGTTTAATTTAAACTCAGAAATAAGTGTATGATAAACAACACTTAAACAAATAATTATAGTCTCGAATGAGACTATTCAGCATAAATATACAGCATAGTTTAAATGAAGAAATCTCAATTTAAACTCCATCAAAATCAATTTTCAAATTCACAATTGAATCCAAAACAGTAATACACAAATTTATAATCTTAGATGAGACTATACACAAACTCAACTTCCAAATTCATAATTGAATTCAAAGCAGCAATCCACAAAATCTAGAAATCGAAATAGATAACTAGAAAATCAGCAGTCGCAAAATCTAGAAATCAAAATATGATAACTAGAAAAATCAGCGTAAAAGTGGATCGATCCCAGTAGATGGCGAGTTTTAGCTACGCCGCACGTGCATCTCAAATAGCTGAAGCTTACCAAGTACTATAGTTTTTGGCGCCCATCAGATGACCCGAAGGTCCGTAGAGTGACCCGAAGGTCTAGTACTGGTAATTGACCCGAAGGTCCATCAGATGACCCGAAGGTCCAAAAGAGTGGCTCGAAAGCCCAACATAATCATCAGAATCATCAAACAACAGCAAATGTTTCAATTAACGAGTCCGGAATTAACCGAATTAGTAAAAGCGTGGTTCCATACTCCACACTTTTCCTAAATCGTTTAAATCTCTTCATCGTTTTCTTGAAAGTGCAAAATTGTGTATTTTATATAAATAACATTTTACGTTCTCAAACGGATAAGTCCGGAATTAACCGAATCAGTAAAAGCAAGGGTTCATAGTCCTCAATTTTGCTGAATCGTTTAAATCGCTTCCTCATTCTTTTGAAAGCGCAAACTGTAAATTTTTTGGAAACAATTTTATTTTGAAATGATTTTTAAAACACGTGATTAAAACAGCAACATCTGTAGCAATTTCGATGAGGAAATTGCGCTTCACAAAACATCGTAAAAACATATATCAAATCAGCGTTGCGGAATAACCGCTTGAAAATTCACTTTAAAATTGACGGTTACTGTAGTCAAAACAACAGTAATTTTTTTTATTCGTCAAAAATGTCACCAAAAAAACTTTTAAAATATAACACTGGTGTAAAAATTTCGTTATAAAAATAACGGTCTTTTTAAAACGTTACACCGGTTCAAAGCAAATTTTTCATCAGATTGCACTATTGCTATAAATTAATTAAAATATTTGATAGCTTGGCAATAACATCTAAAATGATGCCATCGCGACATATATGCACTACATCAATGCAACAAAGAAAGGAATCCTACTACTACACGTGTATACTCAGAAAAACAATTGAACAAATTAATTTGGCCAGAATTTTGTAGCTTGTAAAATGTAATTCATTTGCATGCATAACACGTACATAACACATCCTGACGCAAGAAAGAAAACTAGCCTAACCTTTCTCTTTTTTTTTCGTGCATAGCCTATAAAAAATAGAACACATACACAAAAATTATATAAGACTGGTACACACGTACAAAATATAAGGAATATAATTATGTACCTGGATGCTTAGAATTTTATAAACAGTGTCAGCAACAATATAAGTTGGCTATTCTTATTAATCAAAACTATAATGTTCTTAAGAGCTAGCTACTACCAAAACAATTTTTTGAAAGCTGGGCTCTCATGCGTGAGCACAACTCTAAAGGCAAGTATGAAGTTACCTGTACCTGTTTCATCATTGTTTAACAATTATAATGTTAATATTTTAATGTTTCAGCATCCTCTATTTGTAACACCTAAGCTACACACTAGTATATCTTTGCTATTCATAACCAGAACATCCTATTTTCAGATGTTTCAACTATGCTACTATGATTCCTTCTCCAAATGAATAAGTGGGAGCAGAGTAGGAGGGGTAATACTGAAAGATGAACTACTTGCACGTGAATATAATGTGTGCAGCTCATCGTACATCATACACACATTCAGGTGCACCATCCATTCATAGAACAAACAAATTCATTCACAACTAATGTAATATTTGATTTATTTTAGAAACGTGAGTTTTAAAACTCACCAGAATTTGCTCCAAAAACAGCTAGTAACACACAGATTCAAAGGGAGCAGAAGTTTAGTTAGAACAGCCATTAAAAGTTTTCTTGAGCAGCTGAAATGAGCAAGGTAGAGATATTATTTTTCTTTTCTTCAATTTGCACTAGTAAAGGGAAATGAGTGCTGGCCATCTTTTTGTATACTTTGCATTTAATGCAAACGTGCACTTTGAAATATTGTACACAGCTACCACCCTAGCTGGATAGTGACAGTATTTGAAATTTTTCTTTATTACTTGAATGTGTCAGCAATGCAAAATGTGATTACATATTTGGTTTTTTTTGTTTTAGAACTTGTGGTGACGGCCAAAGCACTTGTTCACATTTAGTTTATTTTTAGATAGCAAAGCAATGTTATAATATGCCCCACTTTGTTTTGAAATGAGCCACATTTGTTTGCACGTGAAGGCAACAAAGTTTATAACACAACTTTGTTATTTTTCAAAAGACTTTGCCACTTACTTGTTACACATTTACATTGCCAATTTTTTTTCAAATTTTAATTTAAAAATTTCTATTTAAAATATTTACTCCGACAGTAATTTAAAAATCACGGTCATTACAGATTTTTAAATTATTTATAACGACGGTAATAAAATCACGGTCGTTACATATCTGGCCTTAGTTTATCCGAGTTAGGTGTGTAAATAATAATAATGTTAATACTTTTCAAAAATAGAGAAAGAAAGCAATTGAATCCAAGCACTATTTTCACTTAGCTGATTCGACTTGTAATTCAAAAGAAATAAAAACACCACTTTGAAAAACTTTGATAATCAACTAAGGATCCATTTCATAGTTGCACTATGCTATCAGCTAAAACAACTATCCAAACTAAAGTCTAATTGTGATGATAATTTAATTTTTTTTTGGTATTTTTGACTAGTAAAAGGACTTAAATTTCTTGATAATGACCAGAACATATATTTAACTTATTCGTATCAATTTAAAAGTAAATGCTTCATTTGTAAATATTTTCAAAAACTTGCATTTATATCTTTTTAAATAAATCTTGTATTTAGGAATTTTTCATGTTGCGTTTGGATTTTGTGGGTAGTATCCTCTGAAAATCTTCACAAGACAATGCTCATCCTACTAAGGACACCTAGAGGTTTAACGGCTTACTGCATACGCTCAATGCAATCGTGCGCCCTACGAAAGTGGTTTAGCTTAGTTTTTCTTTATTCGAGGATGAATACAAAGATAAGTGTAGGGCTATTTGATGTGCACGTAAAAATTTATATTTTTACTCACACATTTAATCTCATTTTAGTAAAATAAATAACATAATTGGATGTTTTTACATGTTTAAAACCAAATTTCGAAAATAATTTCAAGTCATCATTCATGCATCTACTGGGGGCAAAACGGTAATTTTCATGTGTGAATTAATTTGAAAGCAATTACTTGCATATTTTAATTTCTTTGTAGGAATTTTGATTCAACTTGGAAGTGGCTTCATGGAAATATGCATATACGAGAGTTGGAAGCCAAAAAAATGAAGAAATAAAAGAATTCATGTAATCATGGAGGACCTCACCTACATATTAACTAAAGGACCATAATTAAAAGCTAATGCACATGTTAGTGGGGATTAAAGGAACATACACATTTAATGGAGGATTAATTTCATGCTAGTGACAATTTGGAGGCCACACTACCTCAAGAGTATTTTAGGGAGTTCTCTAAAAATGGATTAGGTTTTTTGTCACGTATAAATAACCCTTTTATGTTCATGTAATGAAATTGGATTATCTCATCGTATTATGCAAGTTGTAGCCACAAAATTAATAAGAAATAAAATGGCTTCCTAAACCTTTGCTTGTTCTTGACATGCTTTTATTTTATTTTATGCTCATTTTTATTTACATTCTCTCTTTTCTTTTATGTTAGTAGATTAGATTTCTATTTATGCACTTAGTTTAGTTTTATTTTTATGCAATAAGTTAGTTCTTTCTATTTTAATTAGCTTACACTTTCTTTTTTTGTTCTGTGTTGAAATTTACATGTGTTGAAATGATAACACAAATGAGAAGCCAAATCCCTTCAATTTAGGGGTAATGAAGCTCACTCAAATTATGTAGATTCAACATAATTTATTACTTATGATCTCATTTTAATGCTTAATGAAAAGTTGGATTATGATGTAAGTTTATTAGGGAATTTGATAGCCTATGTTGAGTTTCTAATCACAAATAGGCTATGCTTAATCCAACGTAAAAACAATTTACATCATTATCTTACTAATTGATTTTGGTAATGAAATTAAAGTAGAATTAAACTTTAATGATCTACGTTACTAAACAAAATAGTAAATTGACCACGCTTAAAATAGTTTTTGCTTTGACATCATGTTTATTTTCATTATTATTAATAAGTGGTTTTAGTGCTGTATCAAAAGTTTGATGGTTTAAGTTGTGTTAATTAATAGCACAAATAGATCATACTCATAATAAATACATCATTAATACTATTAGATTAAAATGAGAGATCATAGATTAAATTTGTGTTGATTTATGTGAGAGTATGAGAGTGGATATGCCTCTAAATTGTCTCTAAATCTCATATTTTTATTCACTTTGTTTTAGTTAGTTTTTACATTTTTTAGCGTAAACAATTTCAAAATCTTTGGGTTAATTTGATTGAGTAGAATTTAAAATTAATTCATTTCCCAGCGGATCGACCCGTACTTGCATAAGTATTACAATTGTGTGCCGTATGCTTATGGTATTTTAACGATTACATTTTTAACGGCAATTTTCAAATCGATAGAAAATCCATCGTCATTAATAGTACGTATTTACATAAGTATGTGCGTATATACGTCTGTAGGTACGTGTTCATGATATATAATTAAAATGACATAAATATCATCGAAACATCACATATCGCAAAACCATGCATAAAGATGCATTACCCATATAAAAGCACATTGTAACACCCTTAATTTTGATAACATTATTTATGAGCTTTAATTCGAACAAATTAAATAGAATAAAGTAGATAAAAAGATTAAGGATGATTAATAAATTTGTAATGGCCATGCTTATTAAAATAATTGAACTTATTAATGGTTAAATGTTAGCTAATAGATCTGTAACGACCCGTAATTATCGATAATTTAAATTAGTTAATTTAATAAGATTTTGGTAATTTAATGAAAGAAATAAAAATTTGTAATTTAATAATGAAATAATAACTAAAATGAAAGGTAACAATGTTAATTAAAGTAACTCATCAACAACCTTAATGAAATTCCAATCATTTGAAATGATTTATAGGTTTTACTTAGTTACAAAGTGAATATAGGAAAACAAACGTAATATTAAATTAATTAATGACAAAAAATATATTTAATGGTAATTGCCTAAAATCAGTGTTACATAAGCAATTGTAACATTTGTTTGTAAATAATAAACTTATAAGTGTGACTAAAGGTTAATGGTAACAATTATTATATGTTACCTATTTATTTAGCCTGTTAAATTAAAATTGGAAATCAATTGCGATTAATTCACTTAATTAGCACGGTTGATGTAAGTTAAATTGATGATTATAGAATGTTAATTCAATACGATGTAACCAACGAAAATTTTATGCATAATATGATAATTGACTGAATAAAAAGAATTAGAATCAATTTTTCTCAAATTTATTGGAATTTAAATTATAGTAAGTGGATTTATTAGAGTTAAATGTAAATAAAAAATACGTTAATGAAAGTAAGATGAAAATGGTAAAATATTTATGTAATAAAATATATAATAATGTTAACTATTTGTGTAGAGAAATAATTGATTGAATTAAAGGATCAAAGCCAAATTATTTTTTTTATTGATATTAAATTATATTAATTGGATTTAATTACAGTTGTAATTGAATACTGTATTTTGTATAATATTTGACACTGAATTATATGTAAACTTGTTTTAATTTATTATGAATGTCCAAACAGTCAAAAATGATTGAAATTGTTAGTTATTAAATTTGGAATAAAAATGTGACTTAATTAATTTAATATTAATTTATTTATTTAATGTGAAATGGCCATTTCCACCACGGACGCTGATTTCGATGAAAACTAGTTTGGATCCATAACAGCGAATTATTGTAAGATTTCAAGTTTCGTAGCGATTGGACTTTTCGTTTGATCGTACGGGCTTGAAAAGCCTAGAAATCAATTTAATTGAAAACGATTTGAAATAAACTGATTTTCAACCTAACTTCTTCATACGATGGAATTAGGACTTGAAATATGTTCCATTGAGTTTAAAACTATACAAAACATCTATTTTGATATATGGGATGACGCATTTTCGTTCCGGAGATAGAACGGGCTCTTCGGGTCGTTTATCGTTCAATTTCGAAATCAACTCTGTTCCCTTCATTTCTATTTCGGATCTGCCTATAAATAGTCCATTATAAATCCTAGCTACTTCTTATTTTCATTTGTCTATACGTATATTTTCTATCTATCTCCTCCTTTCCAATGGCAGAACATATCCAAAATTTCAAACCCTCAATTTAATTTCAAATTCAATTTCAAAAATTAAACTCCTCAAACCCTATCAAATTATATATTGATTTGAAACTCTCGATGAGCGCAAGTCAAATTTGTAGTTTGTTTTTCGATCTAGATTGCCGAGTGGCCGAAACTGGGTGAATTAGCCTTGGCCTCTCATTGGTTGTTGAAGATCATTGACCGATCGTCGATTCGTTGGTACTGTTGCGGAGAGATGGTTGAGTGGGGTTCATCGGAGGGGTTCGCTAGTCGCTTCATTTTTTTGATCACCATGATTATTTGAATTAGCACTCAATTTAAGAGAAGCAACCGAAGCTTTGGAGGCGATGTTGGGAAAGGTGGGTTCATCGCTCGTGGTTGAGAGGCTTCGGGGGAGGTCGTCGAGCGCGTGGGTAGCGTCTGGAGGCGCATGGCACGAGATCGAGGTAGGCGACGGTTTTGTCGAACGAGCTAGCTAGGGTTTTTGGGTTGCATGATAAGTAAGTTGACGTGGCTCGGTAATATTTCCTTGTTTTTCATTTAAATTTCAAATCGTACAACTTCTAACTCAAATAACTTTTGCATACGGACTCGGATTTGGACGCAGTTTGTTTTGCTGGGATCGTATTGAAATTCTGGACATTTTGACAGTAGTTTGGATGAATTCTAAGACTATTTGAATTTGGGCCCTAAACTGAATTTTAATTCGATTTAAATTCAAAGGTGAGTGTTTTGACCCACTCACAACTTCTAAAATCTCTTACGTTAGTTTAATTAAATTTATGATGTGATTAGGAATTTATTAATGGTTGTTTGATATATTTAAATTGTTATTCCTGTTAATGTGTATTATTTTTAATTAAATTATTATTTAATTTATTTTGAATTTAAATTGCTGGTTAATTACCTGTAAATAATAATCTGTTAATTGTTGATATTTATTGGTTGAATTGAATGATGATTATGATGGTTGTTTGATTGTTGATATTGGATGATTGGATGCTATATTTGATATACATATTTTATCATTCTCCAAGTTCCCTTAGATATTATCAAGAGAATCACTATGGGCTGAAATAATATATACCTGAACGATCTATAGATTAGAAAAAAATCGTTATGAGTTGAAATGATAGGCTCGAATGATTTTATGGATTTTATTTGATTCGAGATTGTTGTTTGAAATGATATAAAACCATAAAATTTTAAATTGCGGATTGAAATGATAAATATCCATATCATTTGACCCTAGGGTAGAGAATTATATACGGACACCGGATTAGTTAAATTAAATGATTCTAAATCCTTAATTTTTGAATTTTTTTAAATGATATTTTGAAATAAAATTTGATTTATATAAATTGAATTATTATCGAATTTCGAGTTTTATGTTAAAATGGGAATTGTTTTAAAAGAATTTTTAAAGGAATTGAATTGAAATTTTAAAGTTGAATTTGAAATAAAAGTGAAATTTATCAGAATTGAGTTATTTGAATTGTTTGAAATATAACTTTGAAATGCACTGAAATTGGAATAATATAAATTGGTATTTCAAACATGGATTGGAATCGATATAGAATTGAATAGATTATATAAAATTTGAATTGAAAGATTCAAAATTGGGTTTTGTTGATTTGGAAATTGAAATGGTTAAGATGTGTTGGAATAAAACAAATAGTTTAAATTGATATAAATTCCAAATTCATATTTTAATATAAACTATTTTAAACATATTATTTTAAAATTTCTAAGTATTAATATTTTCAAAGTATTAATCTATTTTAACCAATATTAACCATATTAAGTCCTTTTAACCTATTTTAGACCATTTAATTTATTTTGCATAGCTCAAAGGGTAGAGTGGTTTCGACATAGTGGATGTTGCTACATTGTGTTGTAGTGGCACCGGATCGATTCCCAACGGCCACAATAATGAGACATAAGTGGTCTGGGCACTATAAAACCAGTCTAACCAAAGGCCAGGAGAAACATAGTTTCCTTGGCCCCAAAGTTTAACATTAAATCCTCTCCCCTCTCATGTCTGCGCATGGAGCTCCCATCCATCCTTCCCTTGTCACCTCAGTAGTACCCCCCCTCCCATCCCCACTGTCAACCCTGTTGATCCTACCCTGTCCACCCTGGTCCTTTCCACTGCCACTTCAGCGTTCCCTCCTAGCCATGCCCCAACCAAAACATCCGCTACCCTTACTCACATAGTTAACCCACCCCATGTTCCCCCTGATCCCACCACGTCACCAACTCTACCCTTTAGTCCCGATCCACCTGCTCCCCCCCAGTGAACGGTCATGGACTTCGTTGTTCAGGCACATACCAAAGAATGCTGGGAAGTACATCTCCGTTCACTTGTCTCCAGTATATGAAGATGACGTTTTGGTTCCTTCTTCTGAAGTTATTGATGCAGGAGCGACGATTTGGAAGGATACTTTGGTGGGTTTCTTTCTAGACAAACCTTTGTCTTATACAGCGGTGATCTCCAAACTTAAGAAGATATGGAGACTTAAAGGATCGGTGACAGTTAAGTCAGATGGTATTTTATTCTTATTTAACTTTACTTGTTCTGAAGACAGAAACAAGATCCTACAGTGTGATCCTATAATCATGAACAATAAGTTGTTTATTGTTAAGCCATACGATTCAGCTATTAGTAACGTTACTGGCACGATAACAGCGGTTCCAGTTTGGGTACATTTGTATAACCTACCAATTTACGCCCGGTCTCCACTTGGAATTAACTGGCTCTGTAGCCATTTGGGGAAGATGTTGTGTATGGATGAAATGACAGAAAAGCAGGAAAGACTGAGCTATGCAAAATGCTTGGTGGAAATAAAACCATATAAGGAACTTCCTGATGAGTTTACGGTGAAGCTGGTTGAAGGAGGGCATCAAAAAATATACGTGCAGTACTTGTGGAAGCCTGATGTATGCGTGATATGCAAAGGATTTGGACACAAAACCGAGTGTTGTGATAACAAGAAAGAAAAGCTGATTGAGAACAAAGAGGAAACCAACAGTAAAGTCAACAGAGATAAAGAAGTGGTAGCTGCCAACACCAATCCATGAGAAAAGAAATGTAAGGTCAACTCAAAAACGAAACTTTAAAGTATGGCAACGTATAAGTAGAAAGAAAGTGGAATTAGTGGACAAAGGAAAAAAGGAGGAGGAGATACGAGGAAGCATTAAAGAAATGGAAAAAAGTGAAAGTGAATTAAGACTAACAGTGAACACGGGCATGGAGGAGACAAGGAAGAAAATAATCAAGACACAAGAGAAGTAGACATAAATAAAAATATACTACAAGATGACTCAGTGAACATTGTGAATGGAAAGGAAAAAGAAGTAGAATTAAGTGATAGTGAAACTGAAGGCAACTCGCTTACCTTCAACAAGTTTTCAGTGCTACTTTCTTTGGATGATGAGGAAAATGTGTATGACATGCATGAAGAAAGTATCAACGTTAGTGATAAATGTCAAGTTGCTCAATGTAAAGCAGTTGAAGAGCAAAAGGAAACCAATATTCAAAAATTTCACAAAGAAGGAGGCAGTAACAAAGTAAAAAAAGGGAGGGACATGGTTGAGCAAACAATGAACAATACATACAGTTAGGAAGCGGTTGTAGATGTAGACAACGGAGAGCGACAGGGTTGTGACGGTGAAATAAGTAAAAGCAAACAACTGGAAGGTAGGAAAAATAAAAAGAATATCAACAAGCATATAAACCCCAGTACTAAAACACAAGAAAAAGAGGATGTGCACTATTCATGCACAGCGTATCACACACTGCAATCAAATAAAACATCTCCCCAAGGCAAAGACACATCCCCTATTTCCCCTCCTCAACATATTTATTCCAAGATCAAACCTCCACAGGCATTCAAAGCCCCAACTTCTGCTGAAATCCTCCCTCTTCTAACCATCCCACAATCTCCAACTTAGACCAGCCCCCTATTACATGAGGAATCAACTAAGCAAGCAGTAACTCCACTATCAGCCACCATTCCTAACTACTTGTCCTCGAAGCAAGCTGTGACTAGGAGTATGAAGATTGAGTTACTTAATGCACGTGTTGTCCAATGACGTTACGCATTGGAGCATGGAATATTCGTGGTGCACATCATGTGATCAAGCAGGACCACTGCAAGCAATTAATCATAACTCATCAGCTATCAGTCATAGAAATTCTCAAAACTAAGTTGAATCTTGCCTTGTCCATCAAGGCTGCAGAATACATTAATCCTAGGTGGAAACATATACACAACCGGAATGAAGCATCGTATGGTAGAATTTTGATTCTATTCAATCCCAATCAGATCCAACTCACCCCATTCTAACCACTTCCCAACTGATTCATTGTCATGCCATTGACCTCTCTGATCAAACATCCTTCTATGTCTCCTTTGTGTATGCTTTTAACTCAGTCAACTCTAGAGATCCTTTGCTTTCGGTTATCCCTTCTCTCAGACAATCCACTCACCCATGGTTAATTCTTGGAGACTTTAACTGCTGCTGCTCTCTCTCTAACAGAATTGGAGGAAACCCCCTCTGTCTCAGTGAAATCAAACCCCTTGCTGATGCTCTCTCTGACGCTGACCTTGTTAAAGTTAGGTCAGTGGGCATGCAATATACGTGGAATAACAAAAGGAGGCTAGGATGTAGAACATTCTCTACCATTGACCACTCATTCACGAACCTTTATGCATTAACTAAATGGCCTCTCCTCTTCAACCTCCTTCCCCCCCCCTCTCCTTTCTGACCACTCACCCCAAATAATCCACCTTCGTGAAGTAGACTTGAGAGGGAAATCAAATTTTAAATTTTTTAACACCTAGGCCTCTGAACCAGACTTTAATAATACTGTGTTATCTGCATGGAAAATGCCTAAAAATGGAAATCATATGTTTGTTTTGCAGGGAAAAATCAAGGAGACGAAGAAAGTCTTAAAACAATGGGCACACAATAAGTATGGTCAAGGCAACAAGCTGAGCACTATGATTAAGGGAAGACTAAATGATGTCCAGACAGCTATGACGGCCTCTGTTAACAATGCTAACCTATATGAAGAGGAGAGTATACTCTCTGTGCAATACTATCAAGCTTTATGTAAGGAAAGTGATATGATTAGGCAGAAGTCGAGAATCAAATGGCGAGAAAAAGGAGATAGAAACAGTGCTTACTTCCACGCAAGCCTAAAGAATAAGCAAACAAGACAAAATTTTACAACTATTTATGACACGTATGGGAATCTACACACTTCACCTGATGAGGTCAAGGAAACTGTTGTCAATCATTTCTCTGACTTGTATGGCAATGTGAACGACTTCTTGCCGAACATAGATCGAATACCCAGTGACATACTACCAAGATTAAACTCAGCTGGTTATGCTTATCTCTGCAATGAAGTTACCCCTAAAGAAATAAAGCATGCTATGTTTTCTTTAAACACTGAATCTTGTGGTGGACCGGATGGACTAAATGCTCTATTCTATACTACATGTTGGACTATAGTCTCTGATGACGTTACTAATGCTATTCTCCTCTTTTTCAATAAAGGTAAGCTCTACAGATCATTTAACTACACTAACATAGCTCTAATCCCCAAGATCAAGAATGCTCACTGTGTTAATGAATACCGTCCCATCTCCTGTTGTAACACCATATACAAATGCATCGCCAAGGTCATAGCTATCTGACTCAAGAACGTGCTCCCTACCATAGTATCCAAAAATCAGGCAGCTTATTTACCTGGTAGGAACATCTTGGATCATGTTCTTCTAACCCATGAACTCATTAAGGGTTATAAGCGCAGGAATGTGACTCCAAGAGCAATGATCAAACTGGACATTATGAAGGCTTTCGATATGCTGCAATGGAATAGTATTGTCAGAGTCATGGGGTACATGAACTTCCCTCCTCATTTCATTGCGTGGATTTACGAATGTATCTCTTCACCAACATTTTCTGTTAGTATAAACGGCAAGAATGAGGGATTTTTTGTCAGTAAACAAGGGATTAGGCAGGGGGACCCCCTTTCAGCTTACATTTTTATACTTGTCATGGAGCTTTCAACGAGAATGATCGATAGGATAATAACACAAGGTAAATTCAAGCTTCATCCAGCATGCTCTGAACCTAGGATCTCTGCTCTGATGTTTGCAGATGATCTTATTGTGTTTTGTACTCCTGAGACCTATACTCTTACTAATATAATGCATACTCTTGATGAATTCTACGAAATGACGGGGTTGAAAGTGAATCTACGAAAATATGACATCACCATTACTGGTGTTAGTAATGAACAATGTAATCTTATCTATCAAACCACTGGGTTGACTCTAAATCACAACACAATTACTTACTTAGGTCTCCTGCTGACAACATCAAGAATCACTATAAACCAATGTCTTCCTCTATACGACAGAATTACAGCTAGGTTAAGCTGTTGGACTTCCAAGCTGCTTAGCCAAGCTGGAAGATTGACACTTATTAAATCTGTGATCTTCTTGATGCAAGTGTACTGGGAAAAGACCTATATTCTCCCCTTTAAATTGATCAAAATGATCAGGGTTGCTTTCATGAGATACCTATGGAAGGGCAGAGTGACAGGTAGATATATTGCCCCGATCAAATTTAGTTTTGTTGAAAGGCCTATGGACAGGGGGGTTGGGTATTCTCAACTTAATGCACTGGAACATGGCTGCCTTTGCTAAGCACATTGACACATTTTATAATAGCACTGAAAGCCTTTGGGCTATTTGGTCTGATAAGAATGTAATGAAGGGTAGGAGTATGTGGAGCATGACCAAGCCTCATAATCTGAGTTGGACGTGGCAGTGCTTATTTAAGCTCAAAGAAAAGGTTCTTCCTCTCATCCAAATGAATACGAACCCAATGTATAGTGTGAACTTTCGGGATGACCCTTGGTTGGAAGAGGGTCTCATCCTTAGTCGACAGCTTACGCACTATGAGATGCATCAGTCTGGTATACATAAGGCAGCCAAAGTTAGAGACATTCCGTACAACCTTCAAACTACGCGTGCTTCTTCGTCCAACCCGAGGACTCAACATTTCTGGAGCAAAATTTATTGTTATACTCCGGTTTCCAATGATGCTATGTGTATGGTGTGGGGGGACAAAAAAGCAAGCTTCAAAATCGGAAATACGTATGAATTCATGATGAAGAACAGAACTCGACCGAAATGGAGATGGTGGAAGTGTACGTGGGGAAGAGATAGTAGTATGAGACATGACTTTATGCTTTGGAAAGTTTTGAATCGTGCGATGTTAACTGGTGCGAAGCTTGCATGCATGGGTATGGGTATCAATCTCTTATGTAAGTTTTGCAGTGACACGCCTGAAACAGTTGAACACTTGTATTTTGAGTGTTCCTTTATTAAGCAAATCTGGATTATTGTTATGGCGAAGCTTCTTAGGCTTGATGTTTCCCATGATAATCAAATTGAATGGAGCAGAATTTATGTTCAGGCTGGATTTAAAAATGAAAGTGAACGTACCTTCAATGTAGTGCTGAAAAGCTTTATAAGCTCGGTTTGGAGGGAGAGAAATGCCAGGCTATTTGATGTAGCAAATGCAAAAACAGATGTTAATTTCAAAAGGTGGATTATGAGTGAAATTAGAGAATCCTTGGGCCAGCTGACGTCTGCAATTGATCCAGGGATACGTGCTTCCTTTCTTCTTAGCTATTAGTTGTTGTCTTCTTTTCTTTTGTTGATTTTTGTTTTTTCCCCCGTGCTTGCTGCGCCAAGTGCCCCCTGTTTTTCTATCTTCCTTTTGTTGTATGTGTGACGTTCTGTCCGGTGTAGCAATATATGGTCGGGGTCCATCTAACCTCGTCGGCCTTGCCAAAAAAATTTTATTTTAAAACTAATTAACCCATTTTAATTTATTTTAAATTTAATTAATCTATTTTAAAGCTATTTAGTCTATTTTAATTATATTTAATCTATTTTAAAAAACATTTAACTATCTTATACTAATTTAATAGTACCTTTAATTTTTAATTAAACTAATTTAGTGTATTTTAACTATTTATACCTATTTAAAACTATTTATAACTATCTTTCTAAATTTCAAACTAAATAAAGTAGGTGTGTTTATATTTTAAATCCTGGATTTTAAAAGTGGATTTTGTTAAATGATATTATAACCTAATTTGGGGTTTAAATTACATATTTGAGTTGAATATGAAGATTTGAAATGAGGATTTTAAACTATTTTGAAAATATGATTTTTGAACGTGAATATAATTTCGAAAGTGACACGGCTTAAATTGAATATGATATTTTGACATCAATTATGAAATGGTTTTGAAAATATAAAAGAACCATCTGGTGTGTAAAAAGCGATTGGTTTTTAAAGAGACCGAGATCAGATATTGTCATACTCTCTGCCAACACCGAAAACCACTTTAACAACTGTGCACTTGGTGGAGATTCCAGAAATGAAGTAGGATGGTTTGGTGAACGATTTCTATATGAGGTATGACGTGACCCTGACTCCCGTGAGTCAGCTTAGATATGACTAAAACAGGAGCCACGCCGGGCCTAGTGAGGTCCTTCCTCCCATCAGACATGTTTCTTCGATACCATATCTATTGCTTTGTGATTGATTTGGTGGCCACACCTTGATTTTGATTTGGGAGTGTGTTTCGAGGTGGGCATAGTTGCTGCTATGCGTTACCAAAGTTCGGATACGCAATTGGTATATCTACCCAAGCATTGCCTTGAGTACCATGTTCATATGCCCTAGCGTGCCTTCTACGAGTTTGTTTTGTACCATACCTAGGGGGTGCCCTCTGTGTAAACCTCCAATTTACGGAGGAGCATACGATATTGTACGGACTATGGAAATATATGAAATGTGTTAAGGGGGATATGAGTAGTGCCTTAATGCTAGGTTGATACTTTTACTTTACTGTAGACATATTATAATAGCGTATTATACAACATAGTAGATAGTTTAACGGATCCTCGAGAGACGGGAATCCCAAACATCTCTTAAGTTACTGCACTCACGTTAGACATTGGATAGGAGATGTCAAACCCCATAAACATCTCTGACGCCATTCCACTCATATTTATTTACCATTGGTTAACTTACATAAGATCTTTTAGTTTTGACTCGAGTATTTTGTCTTTTCAATTCGCTTGGGTCAGCCTGAGCATTTCAGGGTTGAAGACCTAACTTCTGGAGGACGAAGACTAACTTCTGGAGGACGAAGATGAAGATTTGTACTATTATTATTTAATATATTTATTCTACTGCATCATGTTATTCCGCTGCATTTACTATTTATTCTTATTGTCTGTATCTCTGATTTTGTATTGTATTAGTATAATCAAATTAATTTGTAAACAGCTTCATGAACTGTTATTTTATTATTATATTTTGTCATTCCGCTGTGAGATTCTGTATTTGTTTTATTTCTTTCTTTTTTCTTATTTACCTCATAACAATTTTCTCTTTTGAAAGGTTTGAGTCCGACATGTGTCTGCTTAAAATGTCCAAAAAGGCAGATCGTTAAAAAATCATTAGGGCATTAAGGTCATTGTCATCCCATTTCTCACCCTTACAATATTTTCCCCTTAGCCATACATGTTCATTTATCATAAGAAAAACTAATAACGTAAACAAGGAAGAGCAAGATTGGTCATTAGGAAGAAGAGAAGAAGAGAAAAATCAAAGTAAAGCTTAGGATTCTAGCTAGAAGAAATCAATCTCAATCAATCATCAATTTCCTTATCCAATCTAAGGTGATTAATAATCAATACATCTCTATTTTAATCTATATAATCATATGTTTTTAGATTTAAGGGTAAATTCATTTTTATGATATGTTGGATGATGATATGCTTGATCTTTAATTCTTATGATTTAAACAAGATTGTTTAAGAGAGAATATGCATGGTTTTAGGGAAAAACTGAGATTAAATGATTTCTAAATGCCATGGAAAAAATTTATGTTATAAGAAACATTATTTTGGAGTTGGGTTTCAATTTTTAAAATTTTAAAGTCGTGGAGATTCAATTATGAATTTTCAAAGGAAACTATGGTTATTTAGGTTTATAAATTTATTTTGGAAAATATATTGAGAATTTGGGTCTAAAATTTTGATATGTTAGATAATATGATTAAAGAAAATTTATGGAATTTTTGGGGATATTTAATAAGTGCTTTGGTATGGAAATTAAATTATTTTGAAAGAAGGGCTTAAATGATTTAATTGTTTTGTTAATAGGAATGCCTTATTTGTTAAAAAGTTAGTTGGTTTATATGTGAAAAAATTTGGTAAATTTTAGTATAATAATTTGAAAGTTTATTGTAACTAATTAAGAGTTTACAAGTGAACAAGTTAGTTACAAAAATATTATTTTATTTGGTAAAAACAACCTTTTTATTCAAAAAAGGGTTCCCCCTTTTTTAGTAGGGACCATTCGACCCAGAGCTTTCGCCTCTAACCTAGTCGAAACCTTCTATGTCGAAACCAGTATACCAATACACATGATATCATATAGATGGTACGTAATGGATTGGAGATAGGTGAAAGGTAGGGGTTCGAAATGTAGCTTCCGAAAGGGTAAGTCCATTGTTTTGTTTTAAAGGAAAAAGTGCTTGCATGTTTATGAAGGGGTTTCGACACAAATGAAACCTATGGTTGGGAAAGGTATTTCAAAAGAAGCTTTCGAAAGAGTGCTTTCGCCTTTGTTTTAAAGAAGTATCTTCTGAAGAAGTTACTTTGGTTTTACTTAAAGCTTTTGGAAGGGGTAGTTTCGACCAAGTCGAAACCCTTCTGTAAATTGATGCATTTCAATGGTATTGAAGACATCAATGTTATCAAAAGATGTTGTTGTTTTTATAAACATAAGCGACTTTCAGTTGCTTTTGAAAGGGGTTAAGGGATTCGAAGTGATGTTGTCGAAAGGGGTTTCGATGCCAACCTTCAATTGTTTTACCCAGACATTTTAATGCTTTCAAAAGGATGGTTTCGACACCATCAATCTCCCTAGTGCTTTATGAAGTAAAGAATGGTTTCTAAAGTGGTGCTTTTGCTTACGTTCACTTTGACCCAAAAATATTATTTTAAATATAACCCAATGGTTTTGAAAGGTATTGGTTTCGAAGGATAACCTTCAATGGTTTCAAAAGGGGTACTTTCAATGGTTTTGGAATGTATATTTCCAATGGTTTCGAAAGGGGGTGTTTTCACTTGGTTTTAAAGCTATGCTTCCATAGTTAAAGGTTAACGCTTTAATATAATCGAAAGGTTTTGAAAGGGATGTTTTAAAGTATTCGAAAGGCACGAGCCTAATGTTACAAAGATAGAATGTTATGCTTTCGAAGGAGGTTATCCAATGAAATCGAAAGCTAGGTTTCGAAGGTGTCGAAAGGCTTCTAAACCCGAACTCATTTTCAGAGGAAAAACCGTTAGTTAAATAAAGGGGTTTTGAAAGGATTTCAGGTATGTAAATTTGAAAAAGTATTTCAACGATCTGAAATCCACAGGAGTGGTATTATTTGATTTTTCAAACATAAGTATATTCACATGATGTCTGTGCCAAAAATTTTCACAAACCCCAAAAGCCATGAAAGCACCAATGTTTACTCACAGATCCACAATGTTCACACACAGATCACAGATCTAGATAATGTAGAGAGTAAAAATGAAGAAACAATCAAATTAATAATGAAAGAAAGCATGAAAGAACATAAGATTTATAATGGTTTGGCAATCCGTCCTACATCCACTTTAAATTAATCCTTTTTATTGCTTTTGTGCTGTACTTACAATCACAAGCCTTTTTGATTAGTAAACAAAATAGCAGAGTACCGGTGTTCCAAGTCGAAGAAGATCCCTTTTTTACTTGCCATGGGTCTCCTATTTATAGGTGTAGATTCGAAAGTATCCATCCCAAAACCTAGAATACCTCTTTTCTTATGCAAGTGAGCCCACCAGACCGATCAAGAGCGATTTGGGATCAATGCATGTTTAATTCGTATCAATCCGAAAATGGCCCAATCGAGTCGAAATTGAGCATGAACCTTCTACAGGTTGTATGTAAGCTTCTGTGAAAATATGGTGGCATTTAGACTTGTAGATTGTCCGTTATGATCGATGCATCCACCTTTCGTGCCGTTTGACCGAGTCATCCATTTTTTGTATCCCATTCGTATCCATCGGCATGCGCTGTTCGTATCCACCAGTTGTTCCTTGTTCGCATCGATCCCAATTGTATCATTTCATATCCATCACCTTCGTGTCCACGACAGTCGCATCGATGACGTGGCTTGAAAACCCAGGGGAGATCCACTTTGATGCCAAGTTGACCACTTGTTCATTCAAACATGTTTCCTTCGTATCGATCGAATGATACGCTCTTCATACCCTTCAGACCATAGCCTTTTGCCTCCATGTTTCGTATCCATCCACCAGCGCTCGTGGGCTTATTCGTATCCATCAACTGTCCTCTATTCGCATCCATCGATCCAAGTCCATAGCTTCATATCGATCAAAGCTTTACCTCTTCATATCCATTGGCTGCTTCTTTGTTCGTATTGATCCCAAGTTATGTCCCTTCATATCGATCCAAACTTTGATCAATACGAAGTGTGCCTTGCCGCAACTATTCAATCAATGTGTGATGCATTGATATGAAGCCATCGTTTCGTAGTATGCCGCCATTTCCATCTCAAACAATACGAAGTCATCGATTCGAACCCATGAGCTGTCACGAGATCGATGCGAACAATATCGATAAGAACTAATCTCCATGAATCTTGATCCATCCATATTTCAAGCTTACGAACTCCGATTGACCTGAAATTTGAAATGTAGCCTCTCTTAGCCTTGTTTATCATTCCCAATCGATCTGTCTTGATTAGTGCTCAGCCAAACTTTGACGACATCAATCATAGCCTTGTTTCCAATCTATCTCCAATTCCGATATCCATCTTTTCAGCCAATTTGTTGATATCTCGGCCTTGACCAAAAAGTGGGGTAACACATGATACAGGATGCATAACTGTATTTGGGGGATAAAAGAGTAGAAGAACCATCTATGTTAAACCGGTAGTGAATATAAATTAATTATAACTCCTGAATGAGTAGAATTTAATCTAGGGAGACCAGAATATAGGATGCCTAAACTTTGAATTTGTCCTGGAGATAGGTTTATAGTAAACTCATGAAAACTATGATTAGGAATTTGTTGAGGTAACCAACAGGTTCATAGTAAACCCATGAAAACTATGTATAAAGGATGTTGGCAGGGGCCAATTTGTTTGTAGTGAGCCTAAGCAAACTAAATCCGAATTAAGTATTGGTATCGGCCAAATGGTTCCTAGTCAACCCATGAAAAATAGGATAAGGAAGTAGTGGGTTCCTAGTCAACCCATGAAAACTAGGCTAAAAAGGGAGTTACTAAAATAATCCATAGGTTCTTAGTCAATCCAGGAAAAATAGGATCAGAGGGAAGTTATGGGAAAAGCTAATAGGTTCAGGGGAACCTATGAGTTGATTAAGTTAATCGGCAGGGGCCTATAGGTTCTTAGTAAACCCATGATACCCTGGAACGGACAAGGTGTCCATGAATTATAAAAGGTTATTAGTGAACCCATGAAAACTAATAGGTTAATAGTGATCCTAGAAACTTTAATTATGATAGGGAGTCAGTTAAACCAAGGATGGGAAACCCAAATTGTTTATAGGTATACATATCTTCATAATATTTTGAAATGTATGTTTTAACCATTATGATGCCGGAGCACAGTATATGGTTATGAAAAGGGTTTTAGGATACCAGTGAGGGGAAAACTCATTCCCCTAAGCAGCGTGGTCTCACTAGATATCTAAATAATTTGGGATGGAAGATTATTAATCATACCAGGCTATGTGTCTATCTCGAAGTTTTTGTAGTTTTTGTTTTCTCCTTAAACTCTCGGGTGCTCAATTTATTTTAAGTAGTTTAAGATTTATGGTTTCCAAGTTCTCTTCTTAGACGAATAAAGCTTCCAGAGGCATACAGGAGGCAGTTAGTTATTCAGATTTATCTTTTCTACTGCGTGTTTTTGGATGTAAAGGCATACTTTTAACCTTACTACATACTCTGATCAAGCAAGAGGGAATCTTCATATGTCGCTCTTGGCATATATGTAATAATTATATTTTTCTAAACGTGGTTTATGCTTTTGGGATTTTATAATAAGCATGAAATTTTTTGAATGGAATGTGGAATAGTGTTTTTAATTTATTAATTTTTTTCAATATTCTTATGATTTGTGTATCAATGTATCTAATACCGCCGTATTTAGTTGCCGAGGATTAATAACAATGGATGACTGCAGTATCCATTGTCATTCATTTTGGACCTCCAAGTAGGGGGATGTTACACACATCAACCAGAAATTAAAGAATCAACATCGAATAGGTGAATCATGCATATCCAAAAATCATCATAAAAATATTGAAAACATCATATATGAGATATCACCAAGTACAATCAGGCCAGTTGTAGCTTTATCCAAATATATCTCCCAATCTCGATAAATAGAACATCGTAATCTATATATGTTGGATAGGATAGGCTGCCTATTAATGTAAATAATGATATGAGGGTCCACCATATTTTGGACATCTATCACAGGTATAATCTCATCTGCTCATATATGAACTATCAGAATATACATTATAATGGGGAATGACCGCATGATGGACACAAATTCCCAACTAGAGCTATATATACATCAATATTTGGGTCGCCTAACCCATTTCTATACTACAATGAGGTGTGTTAATAGTATATGTTAATCTGTCACTCCTTAAGTACTAGAAGGGAGGCTGATAACATGAAACAAGCTCTAGAGTCATGAAGTCTCTACAGCCTTTAGTTACATTTATGGTATCGTGACACATATCCACTAGTGTGCTCGTCAATGCGAGGACTCAATAGGCACAGCCCGACTCTAGCCCTTGTAAGTAACAAACTATTGGCCTAGGTGATATAGGGACAAATGCACGAAGTGGAAGCATGAAGTGGAAGCATGAAGCTATATAAATATTAGGTGCCACGGATCTGGGACATGACCCCACGATCAGGCTGCTTAGGTGGATTCTAGCCGTCTAGTCCTCTTTATCGTCCAATGCATAATAACACAGGTGAAAAACATCAAAAATGCATGATAATTATTTCAGGGTTAAATCGAATATTTGAGTAAACTTTCGATTATTAAGTATATATAAATTTATAACATAACTCTATTGAAAAATTTAGTCACAAAATTTTACTTTGAAATATTTAGAATGTTAGTAAGGTCATATTTCTTATTTTCTAGAATCTATGTTTACTATTATATGATTTTAACCTCAAATATCTAATTCATTCATGAATTAATTAATTTCATTAAATTAATAAATATTACATTTATAAATTCTCATGTAAACTTCTCAAAATACATTTTATTTATTTACTTTTATTATAGTTTAATTGTATATAATATATTATTTTATTTTTATTTATTTTTTATTATACTTTAATAAACAGTAGTCCACTAGTCGACAGATCGGCAGTCGATCGGTAGACCTACCGGCCTAGAACACTGTAGCAAATCACTCCATCAATCCATCCTCTTTTTTATTTCTCGTATGATTCAGTATCAAGACAATCCATTATTCAACATATCAACTCAAACCAAACACAAAAATATATGAAATAACACGATTCAACATAGATTTTTGAAAGATTATTCACATAAAGCTTTTCTTCCTATGCATGCGTGATTCTAGAACAAAGCACGATCAAAGCACAAACAAACATACTTGATTTTAGAAATTTCTTGGGATCTTACATGACTTTATTTTAGTTTGGGATTAACATAAAGAGTTTCATCTTCTTCTTTTTTTATTCTTAAAGCTCAGAAGATGGTCACAAAGTATACATGAATGGAGATTTCCAGAAACAACGTAATGTATAAATTGAAATGGTCTTAGGAATTTAGTTTTTGGGCTTGGGCTTTGAATTATTAAACATTTATTTTATTTTTCGTTTATAAAACTAGTTCCTATTAGTATAAATGATTTCAAATTTATATCTTAATGTCGTTTCTTTTCTATTCAATACTGTATATATTAACTATATAACTTTTATAAAAAACTATTTCCATAATTTGAACTTATTTTAATTTATTTTATAATTACAATTTAATTTCATTTATTAAGTCAATTGCAAAATTATTTTCCATTTAATCAATTAAATCACTATTATTAATTTTAATTAATTACTACTTAAAATATGGAATGTTACAATTATCCGAATAGTAATAATAATATTGTCTTTTATAATACTATAAAAACAAATCAATGATTTTGTCATTTAGTCAAAGCAATATAATTATTACAAAAACTATATTAGTGCTTATAAAACCTTACTTTGTTTTATCAATCTAGTGAACTTCTAACTCTTAGTTTAACATAGAGTTTTTGTTATTATTTATAAATTTTCTCGAAATTCATAAATAGCAACCCTATTAAATTTTAAAACACCATTATATACAAATATCATATGAAATCTTTAAATAACCTTATATATTTTCACATTATCACACAATTTCATCCATTTTTATTTTCCCGATCCAAATCCAAAATCAATTTTAATTAAGCATCTAATAATAAACAATCAATAATGAAAAGTCCAATCGAGGCATAACAAATCCAAAACATCGTAATAACTAATTAGTCATTAATATATCGTAGCACATCTCGATAAATATAAATTTCATAAATGATACACATTTAATATACTTATGCTTTAATTAACTAAAATAAAAATCATGCCAATATACTTTTGCAAACAACGCCAACTTGATGATGAACTTCTAGCAAACTAGAGTGCCTATCAGGCTATCCAATTATATCGATCGACTCCCCTCGATGTCCTCTGCATGAATGTACCCTTTGATTGTCCAATTGTCATTATTTCACCATTGATCGAGAAACCCCTAAAACAATTGGTTGAATTATTTTGCCAATTTACAGCCATTCCGATCCCCATCTTTAAACCGAGCACTATTCGCCTTTTCTATTCGTCAAAAGCCTTGAAACGATATATTATAAGGCAGGGTTTAGGAAATTTAATTTTTAGCGACTTCAATTAGTTTGTTAATATGCCATTATGGTGTGGTTAGTGAAAATTTGGAATTAGACTAGAATAACTGAGGTGATCGCTGCTTTATAGGGTTACGCAAAATTATATATATAGACAATGAAGCAGATGTAGTAATATGCTACCGTTTGGCCAAAAAGTGGCTGCCTACCCTATTTAAATACTTAATACTACTATTTTGCTAATCGTAAACCCAAATAAATCAAAATGATGTAGCAAACTGATCAACTTGGAACGGGCTAAGAAACGACTATAAAGACAATGCCCAATTCACTCATTAATTAAGAGCTCATTTAATTATTTATTAATTTAATATTTAACAGTGCCAAATTTGCGAGTCATTGTAAGATCCAATTCAGATTGAGAGTGGCTACTCCTTTGACATAAGTAAAGAACTTGGAAGTAGATTGAGAAAGCGGAATCAGTTTCCAAACTTAAGCAAAACCACTCGAACTCTTTAGGAAATATTTCAACAAGATTGAAGCGGAATTCGAACAACGGTTGGGGGATATATTTGCCAGGCATATATCCATGGATGGGTCAGCCTTTTACCTCCTAACTCTTAGTGATGAAAAAGATACAAAAAGGTGACGAAAAAAATAAAGGAAACTTAGTTTCGATCCATATATTCCTTCAATAAAGTCAAACGTTCTTAATGAATGCATGAAGGAATAGGTTTAGAAGCATCGTAGAAAGATTGGATCAAAGAAAAGGATATCTAGACTAAAGGAATATGAGAGAAGACATAAGAATAGGACTAAAACCAAGGATCAGTGTTGATTCATATATGGATTGATACTAATTCATTAAGCTTTTAAGGTTTGGTCTATTTTTTCCCTAATATTTTCGATATAACAATTGGATGATTTCAAGAGCAATGTAATAGACCATAAGCGCAATTATAGCCTATTACATCTACAAATATAAGGCTACCATCTTCAAAAAGGGACTTTGGCACTTTGTTTTTCATATCTAAGGAAGACTCTATCATTGCTAACTTTGAAATAAAATTTCTACTTTGTAATCTTTAGTAGATATGGAGTGGATCACGCAATAAAATACATAAAGTGGATGTAGGTATAGCTGACCCACTATAAAATCATTTTTACCTTTCTTCTTTAATTTTACATCTTTCTTACTGATTTTCATCCATAGATTCTATTCTATTATCCAAAATTGTTATCTCTAAGAGAGTTAGTGGTATACTATAGAGGTAACTATATAATTTGTTATATGTGTCTTAACTCTATAATCAATGTTGTTAAGCAGTTTTATTTCAATTATATATATACTGATATAATTAATTAAGTAGTCAATTTAAAATATATAAACAGAATATCCCAAGTAATACGTCATGTGGTTGTAGCTACAAATAGTTATAATCATGAGAAAATTATCATAATAAAGAATAACATATTGTTTTAAATATTTCTAGCCAAGAAATTTCATGAAAGGATATGATACATCTGTTGAGATTACAATATGTAACACTCTCCAAATATTTGACATTATTTTACTCATAACTTCTAAGGGCACTAAGTGGTTATGTACTGATAATTACCGAATAACTATGGAATGACTCATCTATGAGTTTTCTGTTGGTTACTAACACTAGGTCAAATAAGAAATCTCAATATGATGATGTTACATGGTTCTCTCGACTTAAGAATACTATGGATCTATAATAGCCCGGTCTCTTTAATAGTGGGTGAAATGGGTAGATTTCAAAAAATTCCATATTTGGATCATAGCAGACCTACGAAGTCTAATGGATTTCACTAGATACAATCTAGTTGTTATTAATAAAATCATACTTTAATAATATTGTCTTATTCTTGATTAATTAAATCTATGTCAAATAAGTGTGAAAATTGAAAAGGTACGAACACATTAAATATATGCATATTTTAAAAGGTGTAATAAACATGTGAAATATATAGTAAGTATAATTATTTGGTGTTTAAAGGTTGCCTATAAGCTTTAGATTAGATTAAGTTATTATACATCGATATGTAAAAGGAAAGTGATAAAATGGGAATTATTGATTGATTCAACCTTTCCTTTCTACAAATATTTAGTTGATACTACACCTAATAAATATTCATAGGATGATATGTTACTAAAATATGTTTAAAATGGAAAAAGCAACAAAAAAATAACATGGTTAATATATACATGGGTAGATATTGGGATTCTTATCTATAATGTATACATTTGCTATTTATATGTACATATGTTATTGCCTTAATATAAAATTCTTCCATATTTGAAAAATAAACTTAAAAAATTATTGTAAAAATATATGCTTTAACAATATAAATTAGATGTTTATATATGCGCATATGCATATACAAATAATAATTAAGATAAAATAACTTCCAATTGGTTACACTAAAAAAATTTAGTGTGACCGCAAATACGCACACACACATATATGTACATATAAGAATAAATATATGTATATGTATATATATATGTATGTATGTATACGTGTAAAGTTTTTGCCTAATTTTTTTATTTTCTTAAATAATAAAATATTATAAAACCAAATTGCATACATCAAATCAAACATGATATCAATAATCTCTATATTTTAGGGTCAATTAAAAAATTCAAATAGAAACACTTAAATCATTAAATTATATAATATATTTGGAATATTATTACAGAAAAGAGATTCAAAACCTAAAACGTTGTTTTATGATATAAATTTTGGTTTTAATTTATCAGGTCTAAACAATTCAAATATTAATGTTCACACATCACCTTAGCCGAAGGTGTGATAGTTTTATCGAATTCATCGCTTATAGGTCTTTTTTATAAAATTCAGCTTAACATTTTCTTAAGTTGTACCTTATAGCAACGATTATGTACAATCATTCTCTTCATTAAAACAATATCTCTCAGGATATATGGAAATTGGTAATGGTCAAAACTCCAATATTATCCTCTTTTAACTCGATTAGCCCAAAAGTGCAAACTCGTTGGTTCGGTAATAACATATATTATTAACCGTACTACTCTGGCTTGAGATTTTTATTCAAAGTTGCATTCCATTATCCAGCCTTTTAACCTGGCTATATTTGGACTAACTGGAAATTGGACTTGAAGTTTATGGAGACAAGTAGCCCAAAGAGATGATCCTAGGGTCCAGAAACCAAATGCTAATAAGACCATAAAACGACAGTCGAATGAACTACGGAAAATTACATCCTAGAATTCACTAAGTATTTCACCCTGCATAGAGGATCGTTACCGATCCCTAAGGGTACACATAAAATAGCCTCCATTCCTATGGCAGTAGTTTCTATCCACATTAATTTTGATTCTAGTATTGGTCTAGAGTTCCTATGCATCGTCTTGAAAATCTCCACATAAGGCCTAAAGTAGTAATTTAACCTTCTATAGATCCTTCGCTTGGACCAAAAAACACCTAGGCGGCTATGCAAAACAACCTTGGAAACATGAAATCAACATTAAGACGAGCCATCATAAGAAGTTGCAAGACCTTATGATGCATACATAGGGATAGGTACCAATCCCCAAGCATACGAGATCCGGGGCCGAGATTTTTTTAAACGACTTATTTTACATCACGAGGATCTATAGGGGAAATATCAGTGAGATATTTGGTTGTTTACCCTTATAAACACATGGGCAAAGCTTCATTCTAAGGATCTTTACACTGTTACTATACACACACTCCATTGTACTATAGGATCACTACTAGTCCCTCCTGCTTATAGTCTCAAAAACTAGTGTAAAAGTAATAAAATAATTCATGTGGGCGTAGGAAAAGATTGCTGATACTATAAATTTGTGTGCACTTGTTTATTACTTAGTTTTCGTTTGCTTTCTTCATTTAATCTCGTCTCTTTTACACTTCTGCGTATTTATGCCATTTTTGATTCAAAAATTTTGGTGCTTACATTGAGAACCTCGATTCTTAGGCTATTTGAATCCTTACTACTATTGGATTGCTTATAATCCAAGGAAGAGATCCAATTCCTTCTCAACTACTTTTTGTGGTATTCAGATTTGCATAAAGTCTACAGGAAGCTATATTCAGTGGCTTTCGGGAAAGACAAAGTTGTTGCCTCCTTAAGAGCTACTGATGAGATAGAGAACGCTAAGCTTCACATCCTGGATGAATATGCGCTGCAAGAAGCTATTGATGTCCAAAATCCTTCAAATGCTACCACCAGGATTGATTTTGAGCGTATGATGAAATAGATTCGGGATAGCCATGCAAAGTTGAATCGGCAATCCAAGATAATAAAAACATGAGGATCCAGCTAAATCCCCTCACATGAATACTAGGAGAGAGCCATCTCCTTCATGCTCAGAATTAGGCAGATCCTTATCAGCTAACAACCTCCAAAGAAATAAAAGGCAAAGGACGGAGGCGTACGAACCTGGAACATCAAGGCAGCCTGGAGATTGCACGACTAAATCCCGCTTAGGCACAAGGATCGGTATCGATCCCTCCTTTACTGTGTTTGGTACAGAACCCATCTACCTAGGACCAAGACTTCGAGCTGGGGATGGAGAATAATATGAATGCACTATGACTGACAAGGGCACCGAAAATCAAGAGTTTTCTAGTGAATTTCCCCTAAGTAATAAATGTTGATCTGTCGAGAAAATGGTTCTTCTAAAGCTAGGAGAGCTTAGGAGACAAGGCATGAGCCAGGATCGTTTACCGGGCCAAGAACAAGGAATAGGTTATAATTACCACATCCCAATAGGTATTAAAGAGCTAAACTTGGCTAATGGTGAGGTAACTTGTGAGGAAAGTCAGGGACAAAATAATGATGACTGAGGCACTTCCCCTAGTCCAATTCCCTTTATTGAAGTAGTCTTATGAGAAGAGTACCCACGGAGATTCAACATGCCGACAAAGCCTTCATACTAAGGAAAGACTAATCCTAGACTACATCTCATGTAATTAGAGTGGCATATAGACTCCACCAGAGCGTCAAATGCAATCAAGTGCGGGTGCTTCTCAATCTTCCAAGAAGGAGTGGTGATCATGTGGTTTAATCGACTACCACCAAGGTCCATCTCTTCTTTTAATCAACTCATGAGGAAATTCATTGAGCAGTTCAAAATGCAAGCAACTCATTCGAAGGATGTCATGTCATTATCTAACATATTTTAAGGACTGAGGGAATTGCTCAAGGACTTTTTGGAAAGATTTAGTACCACTGCGACTGAGGTCAGCAACCCTTAGGACAACATAATCTTGACGGCTTCGATTAGGGGGATCCACCCCAATACAAACTTTAGTGACTGGTTATCGAGAGAGTCTCCTACTACATTGGATTTTTACAACAAGGAGGCTCAGTACTTGCGCAAGAATGAGGTTACATTGACTAGGAGAGGCAATGATGCAGGCCATCAGGCCAAAGTAGTGCGAAGCAACGTTGCTATAAGATAGTCTAGAGCGAGTTTCGAGAACATAGCTGTGAATTTGCAGAATAAGAGTAGTGGTCGGAGCAAGGGCTGTAGCAGATTCCCAAACGAAAACCCAAATTCTAGCATATGACCGAGAGTCCTAAGATTTGACACATCAGCCCATTGAATGAATGAACTAAAAATATTTACTTGGCTACTCACACTTAGAGCAGTACAGGAAACCAGCCCTAAGAGAGTCAATTGAAGAACAAATTCTGAAAAATTCTGTAGATTTCATGAAACAAATGGTTGTGATAAAAATGAGTGTAGAAATCTTCGTGATGTCATCAAAGAATTGATCTAAAAGAAAAGGCTCTAATAGTTTGTGAAAAACTAAATGATGGAAGGCAAGGAACATCCGACCCTCAATGAGGACAGACCGGTCCCAGTGTTTATGAACCTTGGTGGCCTTAAATGAGACTGATTATAAACTAAACCGCTAACGGTCATCTTCTAGCTGTGAAGGGCTGGAATGGAATGGAATAGCGAGCATCTATGATGCTATTTTGCTTGAGAACAAAACTTATTCCTATTTTCTTTGAATTATTTCATAAGAGAGACTCTATTATTTCTGAATGAAATGGGCTTTCCAGCCAAGCAACTTTACCTTTATGCAATTTTGTTTTGAACCATGATCAACTCGAATTAAATTACATATGAATACTACAGGTGTGCAGGTACCCAGAGTTAGGTACCCACCAAATCTCCATGCCTAGGATCAGACCAATGGAACTCTATCAAGGCGAGCATGACTCGATTACTCATTAGCCAACTCTTGGCTCTAACTTAGGGGCAAGATCGTGATTCAAAAGTGGATGTAACTCGACCATCCACTCTTAAGCTCATGCTCGGTGTTTTCCAAAACACTTGCTCCTTTCTTGGAATTTTTCAGACTTAGAACCAGTCAAACGTGGATGTGACACGATCGTCCATGCATTAACTCTTGCCCTTGACATGGAGCCCAAAACATAAACCAATATGGATGTGTCCGACCACCCATCAACTTAACTCTGTCCCTTGACCCGATATGAGGAGTTTAAACCAAAGTGGATGTGACTAACCATCCATCAACTTAACTATATCCCTTAACCAAACAGGGGAGTTCCAAAATGGATATGATTGACCATCCATCAACTTAACTCTTTCCTTTGACCCAATATGTGGAGGTCAAACCAAAATGGATGTGATTGACCATCCATCAACTGATGAGACTGAAGATCCAACAGCTTAACTCTTTCTCTTGATCCGTCAAGGGGAGGTTAAACAATAGATGAGCAGATGTGACTAGCCAACGGTCTCCTAACTCTTTCCCTTGGACTAATAGTGATGTTTAAACATAAAAGAACGTGATCCGACCGTCTATCGCCGAACTTTGAGTGGATGTGACCGACCATCTGGCTCCTAGTTCTTTTCCATGACTCGATAGGAAAGGCATAAATCATAAAGTGAACGTAACTAGATCGTTCGATCCTAGATGAATGTGATCTGACCATCCATCAGCACATTCTCTCCTTTGATTCGACGGGAGGAGTATGAAATTAGAATAGACGAGACAAGACCGTCCATTCGCCAACTTTGACCATCCAAACAAAGGTGAAATGACTTTACCATTTACTCACTGGCTTCTGTCCTTAACATGGGAGCAGAAGCATAACCAGAGGTAGATGTGATCTGACCAACCATTAGCTGACCCTACCTATGATCTTGACATTCACCGACTCCTACCTTTGATCTAACAGGGGAATAACAACTCAACAATAGTGTGACCTAATTAACCATTCGCTAACTTAGACCTTAGACCCAACAGGAAAAATATAACTTCATAAGGACGATACTCGACCATCTTTGCACTAACCCCGTTAAGCCAAGACTAGGGGCATGTGACGATCGAATTTTAGACCCTCGGAAACTGACATAATACACCGTCAGCATTCAGTGCCTTAAATCCAAGTGTCGAAAACCCAATAGTTGAAGGTAAGAAAGTAAAGAAAGACAGAATAGAATCTCACACGAATGGAGTAACATATATTATTTCAACATATAATCTTTACAGTGGAAAATTTAAATACATTTATTAGAGTTAAACATCGATAGTTATAAATATCTATCCTTACAAATGCGGAATGCAATGAGATACAAGTGTCGTGGTAACCGATAACAATCTTCAGAAGAATCTTCTAACTCCATGCTCCAAGCTCATCCATATTTATTCTAACTAAATCTGACTACTAGGTTGCTCACGAAAATTAGGGCACCCGGAGTTTCAGGGAAAAGGAAAATAAAATCTGGGTCAGTAATGGGACTGGTGTGAGAAACTCAAAATACGGATGTTTGAAACAAAAGATATCTCATAAGACTACGCTGCACATAAATACAGAATAGGTTTTTACCTTACGATAACCAAAATATTTGCTATGCAAAATCATTTAACATTATTTTTAATGACTTTCTTTTGAAAATTTTTGCAAATAATCTTATGAATCTTAGTTGAAATTGTTACATTATTAAATTCCAGCGTACTAGCTATGAAGTAGGCTCGTTCTGAGACTGGATTCAATACAAATGACATGGTAAGGGACTAACTTTCCATACAGTACACCTCTAGAGGGATGCACCTAGGGTCCAAATACTAAATGCTTATACCAACACTGAACCGGCTTACACCTTTGCTAGATGGTACCGAATATGAAATCACCCGATCATTAGCAGCCTATTCGAGACGTCTTATAACATACACAACATAGCCGATATATAGAGGGTTGTATAGAAAGGTGATGACCATATCCTAACGGGAGCGACTCACTTAGCTCTGCCGCATTTACCCTGTTTTTATCAATTACGGTTAATGAGGCCCAAAGTAATGTTTTACCTTTCACATAGCATATTCCACTTTGAATGCCACACTACCATTCCATGATCACACAACTGCTTTCTACAAACGTATAACTTCTGAGCTCGTACATCTTAGGAAAGGGTGTTAAGCTAAGAGAGATTGCCTTCTCCACCACCAAACAGATGATACGTTCATGGAGATCAATCAATGTAATTAGAAATGCAACATCAGACATTCATCCATAAAAATTGCCTAAGAACTGGACAAACAGAAGGTACTCTCCGACCACATCCGGTCGGGAGTGACCGCTAGGATTAGTAGCGAAAAGTCCTTGCCTCGAAGATCTCAAATGAAGAACTACTGCCATATAATATGATATAGGAAATTTCCCTGAGGGTTCATGAAAAGACGCCATACATTCCATCTTCCAAATCATTTCCATGTCTTCACTTCGAACATGTAAATTCGTTCGAAGTGTTTCTAGATAAGAATTGCTCAAATCCAACCCCGGTTCCTTCGAACCAATCATCAATAAAAAGATGTTAGCCAAATAGGGAATTACTCTTTGATCGATTGATTTTTTCTTATTAAAATATCTTCTGGAGTTATATATTATATATGTGTGTGTTGTGTGTGTGTGTGTATTAAAATTACTTTTCGATATATACGGGACCATTAGACCTCTTTGTGGAAAAATATTTATTTAAATCTTATCAAAAATTTCTTAATTCAAAATCAAAATTTTGATTGAGTTGAAACCATGTTATCTAGGATGTTAATTCAAAACCAGTAAATATTAAGTGAGCAGAGTCAATATAAATCATCTAAATCTACTCAATATCAATTCTAGTATTCAACAAGTACTATAGGTGGAATGATGGCGAAACCCCATTTTACATTCCACAAATAGTATAAATTCCCTCTTTAGGTTTTAATACAAGTATAAGAATATTATTTCCATAAAATCCAAGTTGTTTAAATTTGGATAACTTAATCTTTTATACTTAACTCGTTTTCGACATTTCGACCATATCTATCCCTTGCCCATAAGAGGACAGGTGAGCCAGGGCACCGGTTACTCATGAACATCTCCTTAGTATAAGAACCTCACCCAGATCTCATGAATAGAAAATCCAGTCTATTTGTCGACTTTTAGAGCCAAGATTAAATCACTTGATTTTGACAGCTTTTCTTTAAATCATTTATTTGAACATTTTTTAATAAATTAAAAACTTCCAGACCATTATTAAAACACTTAATTATTTATTTGAAAACATTTATAAAATATTTGAAAAAGAATTGTTAAGTTTAAAATCATATTTCAAAAGTTAAAGACAAATGCTGCGAAAAGTGCTGCGAATGGTACTTTTTTAGCTATATTGATCAAAATGATTTTTTTGTCATTTGGAATTTCATTTTACAACTCAAGTCACTTTTAAAACATTTTAAAATATTTTTTAAAATTCATTTCATATTTTTAAACAATTTTAAGTATCATTTTCAAGATATCCCTTTATGGAGTCCGAATTGTAAAACCGTGATTTTTTCAAAAACTTATTTTACTCATATTTTAAAATCTACTTAACAAAATCTCGATTTTCTTTCTTTATTTGAAAATTATGGATAATAGTTCGAAAAATTCTTATCTTGAAGAATTTTGAGCTATATTATATTCTGTATATTCATTTGATTTTTACGGCGTGAAATCATGAACTACCGTTAAGCGATGTGCCTATTTTTGACTCAATTTTCAATATTCATTTAAACTTTGTCAAAACACTTTAAAATGTTTATAAAAAATTTCTAAATCATATTAAAATATTTTTAAGAGGTTTAAACATTTCATACACACCATTTGATTCAATAAAGGAAAGCGATTTCCTTTATGCTTATCGATGTGTATTAACGTGACTTGCATATCTGTTCAACAACCATATTGAACAACCATCATTAATAATCATATCAAAAAATATATGTATATATATATATAATTCAATAATACACACACACACATGTATATATATAGTTTAGGAATTTCTTACATTGATTTTCTATTGGAAAATGGGCTATAGCTTGATTTACCCACAATTTGAGCTCATAGAACCTCACTCCTCTTCTCCTAATGTGCTCGGCCATTCCAAGCAAAAAGTGGTGCTTGGCCAAGCATGGGGAATAAGGTGTAGGACTTTGGATTACTATTGAATTTTCGAAAATCTATAATCGAAAATAGGTCATCTTCTCTCGGATTTCTGGATATTCGACTCTTTGAAGTTGGAAAGGTGGTGAACATAAAAGTTGTAGGAAATTCTTTTATATACATTAATGAAAAAAGAATCATCTAATTTAGAATAGTTTTGAATAAGAAATGGTCAAATGAAGAAGAGGCATTCTCGGATTCATAAAAATCACACCCGAAAATGAGTCAAATTTTAATTGAATTTTGGACGTGTTACGCAAAAAAAATTAAAAAGCGGTCAAAAGGAAAGTTCTTGAAAATTATTTTCTCTACAATTTTAAGAAAAATAAACACTCGATTTCAATTAATGGTGAGAAAGATATGATCAAAATAAGAGAGGGTATTCTCGAACCTAAAAAATTGGGCTTGAGAATGCTTTGGAAAGAATAGAATTTTGAGCGTAGCTAAGATTAAAATGGTAAGAAGTTGTAAAGTAGAAAGTTGGAGCTGCTAGAATTTCACATGGTTTGAAATAAAAAGTTCTTAATTTCGTTCATATATGAGGAAATTTTGAAGGAGAGAAAAAGAGGCAAAATCGACCGATATTTATAGGCTAGTGGATAGGTAGAAAATATATTCACCTTACATCATTCACCATCACCAACCATCATTACATCCATACCCTCCCTACAACTCCCTGGGATGGCCAAAAGTCCCCACCATCATGGACAAGGCCATGTGCTTATTCTTATGCATGTGCATATACTTTGTGAATGCTTGAGGATGAAGAAATCTAAAATATCTTACATATGTATATGTATATATGTGTTTACATGTGTATTTGTATTTATGTGTGCACATTGCAAGTTTGTGCATGAATATGTATGGTTAAATATGTGCACATGACATGTAAATAAAGTTGCAGCAACTTTTGAACGATTTCCATTTGTTAAACCGTTGAAAATCGAGAGCTGATTTTCGATCACATTTTTACTTATATTTTAAATTATATATAAATGTAAACAAAATTTTAAAATAAATTTCTTATCATTTTTAACTAATTAAATGATCATATTTTATTTATAAAACCATATAAATTAACACTAACAAATATTTACAAAAACCGTTGTTATATCGATAAAGCGACACGAATTTTCCTTATATTTTCAAATCAAGTATATATCTTCATAAAATTGTTACAAATGATTTATTATCACTTTATAGCTATTTAATGTTAATTATCATCATTTAAAAAATTGTTTGAATAATTCTAATAATTATTAAATCGTTAAATTTCAATTTAAATTCATACATCAGTATTTAAATATAAGAGCATCATTGACAATGTCATAAATACATTTAATTGTCAAAAATAAAATAATTAATTTTATTTAATATTCTTGTTTAATTATAAAAATAAGTGTATTTATCTAGCTCTATGTGTGACGTTTTACAATTATAGAATCATTTAACGATAGAACGGTTTTCAAACATTTTATTGATATTTCTTTCCAAAGGAAATATTTTTGTGAACATTTTCCCAAAATAAGTTCATTATTATTACTTATCACTTAAAAATTGATTATTTATAAAAAATAATCCATATTTGAATATTTTAATTCATTTAAATTTCTTTAATTAAAGTGATTTAAATTCGAGACGTTACGTACTTCTTTCCTTAAAAGAATTTCATCCTCGAAATTACCCAAAGAAAAAACCCAAAGTTTTTGCCCAAAATATTTATTATTAAATTTACATTCGTACGATGGGTATAGATCATCTGTACGCAATATCCAATTTGATTTAATATTTGAATCCACAACTTTAATACCAAACAAGTACTAATCCCCCGATCTTTTAATGCAGACTTTGACCAGACTTTATGATCAGAACTGTAACATCCCGCCTTTTTATACGCTTTAAATCGACGATAAACCACACACGTCAGACTTAAATCATACAAAAGGGCGGATTGTTATGGGATAAATAAGAAGAAGTAGAGAAAGAAAAAGAACAAACAGAATCTTGCAACGGAATGCTAAAATATAACAATCAATTATACAGTGCGGACTCAAAACACGTAGAAATCAATTTGAAATAAGGTGATTTTGAAAGCCAACTTCCGCATACAATAGAATTAGGACTTGAAACTTAAGTTTAAAAACTTTTAAAACCTATATTTTCATATATTGGACGATCCATTTTTATTTCGGGAACAAAACAGGCTTTTCGGTCATTGTTATCGTTTCGATCTGTAACGACCCGATTTTTCGACGCCCAAAAGTCGACATTAATACGTCCACTGTATCAAATGCCGCACAATCGAATGCCAAAAAACCGAACCGTTAGGGTTAAAGAAGAAGAAGATAGAAGAAGAAACAGAAACAATAACAGAATCTCATATTTCGTAGCGAAACAATATACAATACATAAATGAATAATCTTTAAAACAAAGAACTATATCGGTTTATACATACACCATCAGAGTTTACAACGATAGAACACAACACTGGCAGTTATTTTAACTTGCTTACATAGAAATTTTGACTTGCACCAACCCAAACGAAACATACACTACATAATATAAGTGATACGTCTTGCCATCCAACTTCACTCCCGATCCCTACAGCAACTTCTTTACTTCGCTTCAAAACACTGATAACCTGACTCTAGGATGCCCGTGTGGAAAATTATATGCACCCAAAGTTAGAAAAGGAACAATAAACTCTAGGTTAGTCATAGGACTGCTAACAATTATTTTCACAAAAAGGAAAAGAAATCCGCTATGCTTTTGGAAAATGAAACTACCATAAGGCCTCCCCGCACACACACAATGCAAGCGCATAATTGGAGGAGATTTCTCCTTATGATAGTCAAACATGCTTGATACGCAAAATCCTTTTTGATAATATTATTATTAGTGCATAGTGCATAAAACCTTTAGAAAGTATAATATTAATCTTAGCCGGCATAGGTACCATCATATTATGCCTGCTACAGCTACCTCCTGAGGAGGCAGGTTATACAATTGCAACTGTAAAGGGCTCGTATTGTTTTTTGGATTTCCAACAAATGGTCAGGCTAAGGAACTTCCTGTGCCACATGGGTATGCCTCTGAAGGGACGCCCCGAGAGCTTAACCAGCACTCTACCAACACAAGGCCGAGTTACTCCTGTAAATAGGTAACTACTACACGAGTATGCCATCCCTCGGTCATTAACGACCTTTATCCTAGGATCCTCGACCACAAAACAACAACTACAAAGTAATAAATTTGCAGCAACCACATAGGTTAAATATCAAGACTCTATACCATGATACAACCCTTTTCCAGAGGAAATGAACATACCCTCAAGGGGCGCTACCCCCAAATAACCTTGTCGCATCCTTCCTGTTTTGACCATTACGGGTTGTGAGGTCCAACAAGGTCTCGTCCACAAAGCCATGCTTCGATCAACAAATGATCAGCAACATACGTATGCCACATCATCTAATTGGGAATGTATCACTAGTAACCATCAACTACATAACCTCTGAGCTCGTACGTCTCAAAGAAGGGTGTTAAGCTAAGAGAATAATTTCTCCGTCACTAATAGAAATGTATTTGATAGAAACCAGCTTTATATCTCAAAGTGTAACATCAGACATACATCCATACATGTCCTTTCCGGGATCTAACGAAACCGAAGGAACTTCAAAGATGCCCTTGCAAATTCGGATATTCACTGATCACGTCCGGAATCCCTATCACAAAGGGTGATAAAATCTATATACCGGTGTTAGGTATACTTTATAGCTTCTTTAATTTTAATGTTGAACTAGGCTTTTAAATTCATAAGCTTAAAATATATATATTTTAACCATAAACTGTTTTAAGGGAAATTTTCCCAGTAAGGTATATGCCATTATTTTTCAGTTTAAAGGTTTATATGTGTGTATATATATAGGGAAGGAAAGTTATAGTAAATATGTGTATATATGGATAAGGTTTGAAATTATAATAACAATAAATAAATATATAATAGGAATTTTTAAAAGGCTTTGAGAGTTTATATAAAAATCAGATTTTTTTAAAACTATATATAGATTATTTTTATAAGAATATAGTTTCAAAAGAAAATGGATATACACATTTTAAAATCACTGGTTAATTTAAAATTATCAAATGGAAATTTAATTGTTCGATTTATTTCGAATATTAATTGAATCATCTAATATTATACAAGGTTAAAATCGTGAAAACAAGCTGGAATGGAATTGGATATGCAAATAAAAGGGCAAAGGTGAGATCTTCTCACTCAAATCTAATAATCAAAAATTGCAATTATTAATTTATTATCTGTTTGTGATAGTATATATAGCAGTATATATATTTGGAGTGATTGATTTTCCACATTATATAGCGGATGAGATCCTACGCGCCGCATAATAACGGATGATTTTATATAATCCCATATACCGCAATATTCCACCTCGAAGTGGAATTGGTATTTAATTGTTGTGCTAACATCTGTGGATGCATTGAAACAGGTTGGAGGGATCCAGCTGGATTCCTGAAATAATTGAATTTGTTTCAATGATGTGTGTCGATTTATTTATAATCTATGTGTGATTATATTTGTGATTGAAATCATTGAAGGCTATAGTTTGGTCGAATAATGATATGACGAAATGGGATTGCATTTGAAGATGGTGTTGAAGACTGCACATTTTCGAAAGAGAAAGGATTACCTGTCGAATGTCTTTGCACCGAGTTGCTCCGGTATAGAGATTTTATCACCCTTTGTGATGGGGATTCCGTACGTGATTAGCGAATATCCAGATTTGCAAGGGCTTCTTTGAAGTGCCTTCGGTTCCGTTCGATCTCGGAACGGACTTGTATAGATGTTTGTTTGACGTTACACTTTGAGATGTAAAATACATTTCTGTTGGTGGCAGAGAATTTATTCTCTTAGCTTAACACCCTTCTCTGAGACATACGAGCTCAGAGATTATATAGTTGATGGTTACTAGTGATACATTCCCAATTTGGTGATGTGGCATACGAAGTGCTGCTGATCATTTGTTGATTGAAGCATGGATTTGTGAAAGCGTAACTTTATGGACGAGACCTCGTTGGACCTCACAACGCGGAATGGTCAAAATAGGAAGGATGCGGCAAGGTTATTTGGGGGTAGCGCCCCCTGACGGGATGTTCATTTCCTTCTGGAAAAGGGTTGTATCATGGTATGGAGCCCATATATTTAACCTATGCAGTTGCTGCAAATTTATTACTTTATGGTTGTTTCTTTGTGGTTGAGGATCCTTGGATAAAGTTCACTAATGAACGGGGGATGGCATACTCGTGTAGTAGTTACTTAGTTACAGAGGTAACACGGCCTTGTGTTGGCGGAGAGCTGGTTTGTAATTTCCCACCTTTTTGTACGCTTTAAATCGACGATAAACCACACATGTCAGACTCAAACCATACAAAAGAGCGGATTGTTATTGGGGTAAATAAGAAAAGCAGAGAAAGAAATAAAACAAACAGAATGTCATAGCGGAATGACAAAATATAATAATCAAATAACAGTTCATGAAGCAGTTTTACAAAACATTTGATTTTACTTATACAACACATATCAGAGTTACACATACCAGAGAATAATAAATAATGCAGCGGAATAGTATGAATGTGGTGGAATAATATAATAAATAATAGTAAAAAAAATTCCGTTTTGTCCTCCAGAAATAAGTCTTCAAATCCTGAAATGCTCAGGCTGACCCGAGCGAATTGAAAGGACAAAAACACTCAAGTCAGAATAAAAAGATCTTATGTAAGTTATATCAACGATAAATAATATGAGAGGAACGGCGTCAGAGATGTTCACGGGATTTAACATCTCCTATCCAGTGTCAACATGAGTGCAGTAACTTAAGAGATATTCGGGATTCACATCTCCTAAGGATCCGTTAAATTATTTACTTCGTAGTAATATACGCTATTATAATAATGTCTAATAGTAAAATAAAATTACTTTTAAATAGGGTTACCCATATAGCCCTTATCACGTAATAGTTCGGTAGTTCATCCAGTATCAGCGCATCTCTAGATTGGAAGACTAACCTAAATACTCCACCGGCTACGGGAGAAATCCAAAATCATACAAGGCGTGCTAGGGTAGGTGACACGACACAATTAGGCAATGCTAGGGTAGATATACCAATTACGTTTCGGGACCGGTGGTGGCGCGTAGCAGCTACTACTGCCCACTTCGAACCACACCCCCAAATCAAAAGGGCCTCTATCAATCAAAAAGTAATAGAATGGTATCGAAGGAGTGTGTCCAATAAAAGTTGCTACCTTCTTAGCGCGTCAATCGCTCCTGTTTTAGCCACCTTATGCCAACTCATGGGAGTCGAGTCCACGTATATACCTCAAAGGAAACGCCTCCACCATCCTACTTCATTCTGGAATCTCCACCACGTACACGGTTGTTAAAGTGGTTTTCGAAGTTGGCAGAGAGTATGACAACTTTCGATCCCGGTCCCTTTAACAACCAAACGTTAATATAACACCGCGATCATTTTCAAAATAGTTTATACTTTAAAACCAAATATCATTGCCTTTCCAAACCCAAATCAATACAATATCATTTTCATTTCAAATATATCCATTTCTAAAATCATAACACTTTCAAAGTTATAACATTTCGAAATAAAAACACTTGAATATAACACTTCCAAATTTTAATACCTTGAAATTCATAACTTTGAAACAGAACTTCCACCACTTAAATGGTTTAAATATTCAAAATACTTTATATAATAAAATAGCTTCTTCAATTTCACAAATAAATTCCAAAACAACCCGAATTTATAAATTTTAAATTTAATCAAATCCCAAATCATAAATTTCAATTCAATTCAGTTTCCATATAAACCATTTCAAATTATATTGATTTCAAAACAATTTGATCCACAAATAAACCATTTCAAATTCAGTATATTTCAAGCTTTAAGTATTCAACAATTTCAAAACTAAGTTTGATAATTACAATTCAGCAATTCAATTTTTTATTATTTAGTTTTGAAATATTTTACTTAATAAATCCAATTTCATTTAAATAAACTCAAATTACAAATATCTAAATATTTCCTTCAATTTATTTGTACTTGAAATATTCATTTATTTCACCTCAAACCAAGATCAAGTTATAAAATCATAACTCCTAAAATTTCAAATTTAATAAATTTCACATCAAGCTTATTTGAGTTTAACTCTTAAGCAAATTCACTTTCAAATAAATCTCAAATTTATCTTCCAACCTTAATTTATTTAAATCATTATAAACTCTATATTAAAATATAATTTAAATACTTAACCATAATATCTTCAGTAAAATCAAACTTATTATTAAGCTTATCCTATATTAAAACAAATTATACATAGCTTAAAATCAAGGATGAAATAACATTTATATATTATCTAAATCGATATTTATATAAAACCATATATTTTGTTACAAAACCATAGAAATCATTTCAAAATATTTTTATATATAGACCACGGTGTCTGTATATAATTTTCTATCCTACGGTCAAGTGATACAGATGTTTATCATTTCAATCCGTAATTTAAAATATAAATACGGTTATATATCATTTCAAACTGCAATCCCTAATGAAATAAAAATCCATAACAACTTGTATTTTATAAAAATATAAAATACAACATCCATTCATCCAATATCAATCATCAAACATTTATCACAATCATCATCCAATTCAATTAATAACATCAATATAGAACGGTTAATAAATAACATGTATTTACTGGCAGTTTATATTCAAAATTAAGTTAAATAACTATTTTATTCAAATAAATTCAAATAAACTGAGATGATGATTCAAAATATGCCAAACAGTCATAAATAAATTTCTAATCACATCATAAATCAATTTGACAAACATAAGAAATTTTAGAAGTTGTGAGTGGGTTAAAACACTCACCTTTTGAATTTAAATTGAATTTAAATCCAATTTAAACCTAAAATTGAAAATTCTTAGAATCCATACAAACCAAGCATTAAAACCTCCAGAGTTTCAATACGATCCTAGCAGAGAAAACTGCACGTGAAACAGAGCTCGTATGCGAAAGTTACAATAGTTAGAACGATTGAAAATAAATTTAAATAAAATAAAAACAAAAGAAAAACTACACCTCCAAGCAGCCATGTCACCACACGGTTACACCCTTCTCTCCAGACAATACGCACGGCTACAGGGAACCCTAACCGTTGTGCCACCACTACATGCCACGTCACATCGACTCGGTGATGCTGCTGCCAAAATCTCCTCAGGCTGACCAATCTGGTGACTTGCGGCCCCCCAACTCGTCTCCTACACCATTCGCCGCCGCTAGCATTAAGCACGACGTTCGAGGTGCTTCGACCACCTATGACACTAAGTGGCCGTATGGATCGGTCCCCCTCATCGTCCTCAACCTCGCTACAACCTCCGATCGTCATCAAAATGAAGATCCATCGTCCACTTAGAAACCCTAACAACGGACGACCGAGCTTCCTCATCCATTTATGATCGAACGATACTTCGAACTAAAAAACGAAACATATAATTGAGATGCACTCGTCGAGAGCTTCAAAATGGTATATAATTCGATATAGTTTGAGGAGTTTGAATTTTTGAAATAGAATTTCGAATTGAAATAGGATTATGAAATTTAGGGTTTGTTTGCCATTGAGAAAGAGGAGCAATAGAAATTTCCGTATGTACAGAAATGAGAAATAGAAAGGCTGCTATGATTTATAACTGGATATATATAGGTAGGGTTGAAAACAGAAAGAATGGATCAGATTTGATTGAATGATATCGGGCCAAAAGCCCGTTCTGCCTCCGAAACGAAAATGGGTCATCCCATATATCAAAATAGATGTTTTTAAATATTTTAAAATCGATGGAACAAGTTTGAAGTCCAAATTCCTTCATATGAAGAAGTTACGTTAAAATCATTTTATTTAAAATTGATTTCAATTTAATTGATTTCTAGGCGTTTCGAGCCCGTACGATCAAAAGATAAGTCTGATCGTTACGAAACTTGAAATCCTACAATAGTTCACCATTACAGATCCGATGAAATAGGTTTCGTCGAAATCTAAGTCAATGGCCAAAATGGCTATTTTCCAATTAATCAATAAATTAGTATTAAATTAATTAAATCAATTTTCAATTCCAATTCTATAATTAGCCACCTTTATCATTTTTGGATTCCCGAACAATTTCAATAATTTAAAAAAATTTAGATGTCAATTTAAAGTTGATTAATCCATCAATTTCAGTGTTTAATTTCAATTTCTTTAAATTCAGAAATTATAAATTAAAATTTCAAAATCCATTTATTAACCTTTAAACCTTATTATTCAAGTCTTTTGTTACAATAAGGATATAACTAACATTGGTTCATGATTTATAACATTAAAATCTTCAAATTTCATCTAAATTTCTACTTTCGTAATATTTAAATATTATATTTCATTTATTTGCGATTTATCCATGCCAATTTAACGGATTAAATTCATATGTAACTTATAATGATCGTTGCCATTAACTCTTAATAATACTTTTATAAGTTCATTATTCCAAACCAATATTATAATTACTTATCTAATAATAATTTTATCAAAATTCAGTTTATTGCGTAATATTTCATCAATTAATATAACTTCGAATTTATTTCCAAATTTTACTATTTACAACCAATTATAACCCTACTATTGTTTCAATTAATTGGGATTGCACTAAACTAGTTATTTATTAACTTGCATTAACATTCTTACATTCCATTCCCGTTGTTAATTCATTAACAAATTCCAAATTTTTATATATTCCAGATTTAATTACCAAAATCTTATTAAATTAACAAATTTAATTATCGAAATTTACGGGTCGTTACATGGTTAAGTTCTCGAGGAGTCCTCCAGAGGCGTACCCATGTGGCATAGGAAGTTCCTTAGCCTGACCATTTGTTGGAAATCCAAAAAAACAATACGAGCCCTTTACGATTGCAATTGCATAACCTGCCTTCTCAAGAGGTAGCTATAGCAGGCATAATATAATGGTACCTATGTTGGCTAAGATTAATATTATACTTTCGAAAGGTTTTATGCACTATTCACTAATAATAATATTATCAAAAAGGATTTTGCGCACCAAGCATGTTTGACTATCGTAAGGAGAAATCTCCTCCAATTGTGCGTTGCATTGTGTGTGTGCGGGGAGGCATTATGGTAGTTTCAATTTCCAAAAGCATAGAGGATTTCTTTTCCTTTCTTTGTGAAAATAACTGTTTTTAAGATCTCACACCAGTCCCACGACTGACCTGGATTTTATTGTTTCCTTTCTAAACTTTGGGTGCCCATAATTTTCCACACGGGCAGCATAGAGTCAGGTTATCAGTGTTCTGGAGCGAAGTAAAGAAGTTGCTGTGGAGATCGGGAGTGAAGCTGGATGGCGAGACGTATCACTTATACTATGTAGTGTCTATTGCATTTGGGTTGGTGCAAGTCAAAATTTCTATGTAAGCAAGTTAAAAAAGCTGCCAGTGTTGTATTGTGTCGTTGTAAACTCTGATGATGTATGTATAAACCGATATAGTTCTTTATTTTAAAGATTATTCATTTATCTATTATATATTGTTCCGTTGTGAAATGTGAGATTCTATTATTGTTTTTGTTTCTTCTTCTTCTTCAACCCTAACGGTTGTTTTCCGACATTTGATTGTGTGGAAATTGATACAGTGGACGTATTAATGTCGACTTTCGTACGTCGAAAAATCAGGTCATTACACGATCCAACCCTGCTTATATATAGGCTGTAATAAACCCTAATTATTTATCATTTTATTATTTCTGTACACACATCTTCTTCCTCCTTCTCAGACATCAGAACATCAAACCTAATTCCAAAACCTAATTTCAAAAAAAAAGGTTGCTCCAGGTTTACTTCGAGTCAGGAAGAGGTTCGCTTCGGATTCCAGTGGCGAAAACCCTATAGCGACTTCGAGTTAGAGAGAGTTCCATGCCAAACAAGGCAGATTTGGTCGCGCTTCAAGTCTCAGAGGAGAAAACCCTACAACGACTTTGGGTCAAGAGCCAAATGACTCGGGTCTGTGGTCATTTTGGCAAAAAACTCAAAGCAAGCACCGGGTAATTGAGGCGGCGACCCGAAGTCAAAATTTCCCCCTCTTCTAACGTTAATAACTTTTGCATACGAGTTTGGATTCAAGTGCGATTTTCTTCGTTGCGATCTTATCAAAATTCCAAACATTTTGGAACAGGTTTGGCTACATTACGAGACTGTTAAAATTTTGGGACAATTTTGGATTTTAAATCGATGACAAATCGAAGATGAGTGTTTTAACTCACTCGCAACCACTAAATTATCTTAGTTAGTTATATTAAAGTTATGATGAGATTTATAATTGATTGGTTGATATTTTGTACATTTAAATTTTCATTCCAGTTAAATCTGAGTTTTATTGAATTTAATCGCCATTATTTAATATTAAATTTTAAATTGCCAATTGATACATGTTATTGATGATTAGTTAATTTATTGTTTTTTGGTTGATTTGAATTATGATTGTGATGGATGTCTCATTTCTGATATTTGATGACTGGATGTTATATTTATATTATTATATTAATAGTTGAATTTGGCATGGAAAATTTGTTTTAAAATATTATAATTACTAGTTAATCAAAAGTGATAACAAAATTGTTAGTTATAAAATTTGAATTTGAAAAGTGATAAATTTAATTTAATAATAATTTATTTAATTAACGTGAAAATAACTATTTTGGCCACTATCTCGAATTTTGACGAAACTAGTTTCATCAGATCCGTAACAATGAATTATTATAGTATTTCAAGTTTCATAGCGATCAGACTTGTCGTTTAATCGTACAGGCTCGAAACGCGTAGAAATCAATTTAACTGAAATCAATTTGAAATAAGGTGATTTTGAAAGCTAACTTCCATATACAATGGAATTAGGACTTGAAACTTGTATCATTGAGTTTGAAAATATCGAAAACCTTTATTTTGATATATTGGATGATCCATTTTGGTTTTGGGAACGAAACGGGCTTTTCGGGCCTTTGTTATCGTTTCGATCCATCCCTGCCTATATATAGGCTGTTATAAACCCTAATTGTTTCTCATTTTATTATTTCTGTATGTAGATCTTCTTCCTCCTTCTCAAACGTCAGAACGTCATACATAATCCCCAAATTCCAAAACCTAATTTCAAAAAAAAAAATAACGGTTGATCTAGGTTTACTTCGAGTAAGGAAGAGGTTCGCTTCGGGTTCCAAAGGCGAAAACCCTGCAGTGACTTTGGGTCAGAGAGAGTTCCATGCCAAACAAGGCGGTTTTGATCGCGCTTCGAGTCCCAGAGGAAAAATTCCTACAGTGACTTTGCATCAACCAAATGACTCGTGTCTTGGGTCATTTTGGCTAAAAACTCAGAGCAAGCATTGGGCAATTGAGGCGGCGGCCCGAAGTCGAAATTTTCCAGTCTTCTAACATTAATAATTTTTGCATACGAGCTTGAATTAACGCGCGGTTTTCTCCATTACGTTCATATCGAAATTCCGGACATTTTGAAACTAGTTTGGCTGCATTTTGAGACCATTTAAATTTTGGGCTAATTTTTTTATTTTGAATCGACGACAAATCTAAGGCGAGTGTTTTAACTCACTCACAACTACTAAATTATCTTATGTTAATTAAATTAAGGTTATGATTTGATTTGAAAGTGATTAGTTGATATTTGGTATATTTAAATTGTCATTCTAGTTAAATATGAGTTTTATTGAATTTAATCGCCATTAATTTAATATTAATTTTAACTTGCAGTTGATACCTGTTATTGATAATCAGCCAATTGTTATTGTTTATTGGTTGATTTGAATGATGATTGTGATGGTGTTTGATTTGGTTATTGGATAACTAGATGTTATTTTTATATTATTATAGCATTGTAAGTTCACTTTGTTTATTATTAGAAATTTCTATAGGTTAAAATGATACATTCCCGAACGATCTATAGATTATGGAATCGTTATGGGTTGAAATGATATACCTGAGCGATTTTATGGATTTGAATTTATTTTGGTATTGCGGGTTGAAATGATATATACCTGCAAATTTAAATTTGTTGCGGATTGAAATGATATATATCTGTATCACTTGACTATAAGGTAGAAAATTATTTACAAACACCGAATTGGTTAAATTAAATGATTTTAAATCCTTAAACTTTAAATTCAACTAAATCATATTCTGAAACGGAATTGATTTATATAAACTGAATTGTTTTAAATGAATTGTTTAAATGATTTAAACTGAAATTCCAGAGTTGAATTTGTAGTATAAACGAAATTTACCGAAATTGACTTATTGAAACGTTGAAGTTGTAATTTTGAAATCTATTGAAATTAGAGTAGCTTAAATTGATATTTCAAGAATTGAAATTGGTTTTTGATTTAAAATCTGGATATGGTCCAGATTTGTTGAAATGGAAAAAATAGTTAAATTTGATGTTAATTTAAAGTTAATTATTTTAATATAATTTGTTTAAAAATTTATTAATTTAAAAATCTTAATTTTAAGATTTTCAAACTATTAAACCAATTTAATCTATTTCAACAATTTTAATCTATTTTAAATCTATTTAATCTATTTTAAATCTACTTAATCCATTTTAAAATTTATTTTAATATATTTTAAATCTATTTAATCTATTTTAAATCTATTTATTCTATTTTAAAATTTATTTTAAAATTTATTTTAAATCTATTTAATATGTTTTAAATTTATTTATTCTATTTTGAAATTTATTTTAAATATGTTTAAACTATTTTAAATATATTTAAACTATCTTAAATATTTTTAACTATTTTAATCTATTTTTAAACTATTTTAGAGTATTTTGACTATTTAAAAATTTATTTTAACTATGCTAAACTATTTATAACTATCTAACTATTTTCTAAATTTCAGACTGTGTAAAGTGGAAGTGTTTATCCTCGATTTAAAAGAGAATATGGTTGAATGATGTTATAACTTAAGTTTGGATTTAAATGACATATTTGAGTAGGGGTGGGTTTGGAAAATTTCTGTACCAACCGGGGATTTTTTCGTTTCTTCCGAGCGCTGATGGAAAGATGATATTTGTTCCAGTTTCCGTTTCATGAACTCTGGAATACCTATAATCGGTAATCACGGGAATTGGAAAAGGAGGGATGGAAGATGGAAATTCCACCTTTTCCGGTAAAGAAAACTAACAGTAAATACCATGCAGGTTGTGGGAGGATGGTTGTGGAAGATGAGTGTAAAATATTACATGGTAGATGAATGTTAAAAACCATTATGACAGTAATACTTCAGATATTGCATCACAAATAAAAGTCAGAACCTGTGCAATCCATATTAGATAATGAAGCAGGTTGCGTTATAAAAGTTTCATTCAATGTTTTGGAAAGTAAAAAAACAGAGACATGATAAATATGCAGAAAATTATTTTTCAAAGGCAATGAGGTGCAACAAACTTATGATTTTTGCAGACTGTTTACTGAGTGCTGGTAGTAACAAATTAATCAAGTACAAATGAAAAGCGAAGCTCACAATTTGAAATGAAATACAACTACAAAATAAATTCAAGCACTGCACTTAAAACAGACAGAAAATTTCAAGCACTGCACTTAAAACTAATTATGATTCTTTCTCGAGCTTGTCACCATGACTCTTGGTTTTGATTGTATTTGAGTTGGCAGTGCTCTCCTCAACTTTCTGGAAGTGGCAATCAATTCAAGTTTAAAGTAAGCTTATGTATTTTAATTGTGTTTACACCTGAGGATAAGTCTAGGTGGCATTTGACTGTTAACAATATGGAGATTAAAAATGGACATTCAAAGCTGGATCTTTCACTGGGTATTTGTTGTCATTTCTTCTAGCATACTGAGAAAGTTTAAACGCATCATTTTAGAATTGAAACTATTAAATAACAATTTTCACTTATGAAGTTCTGGTATGGAAGATGACTCCAGCGATCATTATTCAAGAAAGATTAAATGAGCAACTATTATTAACAAAAATGAGTTCACACGTTAAGAATTTACATTAGCGTATGATGATGAAGTTTTAAAACAATAGCCTTTTACTGAATTTGTTGTTCTTTCATACTAATATAACAGTGAATGAAAGCATGACAGAGTATATTACCTTATTTGGGATATATGAGAGATAATAAATGAAAGCAATCTTTATTCTACTTCATTTTGTTGCGATGATGACGATGCTCCCAAGGATAAAGAAGAAGTCCCTAGACAAAATATTAATTAGCATTTACATCCTAGCATTAATTTTGTAAAGATAAAGGAGAAACTACTTATACACTTTGTCATCTTATTCATAAACAATAATGTAAATTGTGATAGAAATTAAAAACTCAAGCAAAGGTTTTCTTCCACATAGTTGAATCATGTTAACATATTCTTGCTATTAACATATCAAAACTCCAACCTAAAAAGAAAAAAGAAACGTGCAGTTAAATTTTCTGTTTTAGCCTAGCATCACAAATTCCAATAACTGCATCACTCCAACCTAAAATCAGCTGGAATAGTGTTCGAATTAAAAATTTAGTGCATCCAGTTTGTCATCATTTATGGAACAAGGTCAACGCTCCTAAGATGTCTTGGTGTCTTTACTTAGTTTACACAAACAAATGAAACACACTAGACATAATCAAGAAATGGAGCAATATTCAATCAGATATATGTGAGCTATGCAACAAACATGAAGAAACATCTGAACATCTATTTTTGCTTACAACTATTCTAGGAACATATGCCAACAAATCAAACAGAAGTGCAATCTACACAATTTGTAAATAGACAATATCTAAAACTGTATGGAATTTATAAGCTCAAATTATAGGATGAAGAGTTTTGAAACTGATATGACAGATGCAGTTATCACCGTAAAAATATGGCATATACGGATATAGAGAAATAATAGATTATTTTAGAAACATAAGTTGCCGATATAAGTGAGATTAGTTCTCGTCTTAAATGACTGTAAAATAATAGTACATAAATCTAAGCATGCGATAGCAGTAGGGAAGAATGCTCATAGCTCAAATCAAAATTTTAATCTTATCCGATAGTAGCCTCAAGATGGTTCGAATTCTAGGCTAAAAAGGAAACGTGAAGTTAAATCCTTTGAATCTAGATACAAACGAAAAAAGGAAAAAAAAAACTAAAGAACTGAAATTGAATTGGTTATGTACCTGCAGAGTGGGTTAACAACAAACTTAAGCGACAAAATTAAGGCTAGTAGTCTGTTGAAGGAAGAAAAGGTGGAATTAGGGTTAGAGTTTTTCTTTTTGGGAATTTCGGCCTGACTCTGAAGTTGTCGACGTGAGTGCATTTAGCTAGAGAAAAGGAACTGGGCTTGCGGGTGAGGCCCAATAGACGTTATTTCGGAAGGAAAGGAATACCGTGGAAATTGTGATAAATTTCCGTCCTTTTCCATTATTAATCGAAAGGAATTCCTTTCGAAATTATTTTTTCGAAAGAAAGCGGAAAACGAAAGTTTCGGAAATAGTCGGAAGGAATTTGACGAAAAAGAGGAAAAATGAAAAAATACCCAGCCCTATATTTGAGGAATATGATGATTTTAAAATTAAGGGTTTAACCTACTTTGGGAGTATGATTTCAAAAGAAAATATGATTTCGAAAGTAAATATGATTTCAAAAGTAAATGTGATTTCGAAAGTGAATATGACTTCAAAGGTGAATATGATTTCGAAAGGGATACGGTTTGAATTGAATATGATATTTTGATATCAATTATGAACTAGTTTTGGAAATGTTAAGGAACCATCCAGTGTGAAATAAGCTTTTGGTTGCTAAAGAGACCAGGATCGAATATTGTCATACTCTCTGCCAATACCAAAAACCATTTTAACAACTGTGTACATAGTGGAGATTCCAGAATGAAGTAGGATAGTTGATAAACGATTCTGAATGAGGTATTTACGTAGCCTTGACTCCTGTGAGTTAGCTTGATGTGAATAAAACAGGAGCTACGTCGGGCCAAGTGAGGTCACACCTCCGATCGGACATGCTTCTTCGATACCATATTATGACTTTGTGATTTATTTGTTGGCCACCCCTCGATTTTGATGATGGGAGTGTGTTCCGAGGTGGACAGTAGTAGTTGCTATGCATTACCACCAGTCCAGATCCGCAAAACGGTAGTATCCTACCCTAGGTATTGCCTCGCGTGCCTTGTCACATGCCTTGTCGCGCCTTCTACGAGTTTGGTTTGTACCATACCTATAGAGCGTCCTTTGATAGTCCTCTAGTTTACGGAGGAATTATGATACTATATAGATTACATGAATATATAAAAATGTGTTAAAGAGGATATGGGTAATGCCTTAACGCTATTAATACTTTACTTTACTGTAGACACTATTATAATAGCGCATTGTACTACGTATGAAGATAGTTTAACAAATCCTTATAAGATGGAATCCCGAACATCTGTTAAGTTAATGCACTCATGTTTGAAACTGGATAAGATATGTTAAAACCCATAAACATCTCTAATGTCGTTACACTCATATTTTCTTACTGTTGATTTAACTTACATAAGATCTTTTAGTTATGACTCGAATGTTTTGTCTTTTCAATTTGCTTGGGCCAGTCTGAGCTTTTTAGTGTATCGAAGACTGCTTTTCTAGAGGACGAAGACGAAGATTTAATACCATTATTATTTATTACATTATTTCCACTGCATCATGTTGTTCCGCTGCATTTAGTTATTTGTTCCTATTGTATGTAACTCTGATCTGTATTGTAAAAGTGTAATCTAACGTTATTTGTAAAACAACTTCATGAACTGTTTATTTGATTATTATATTTTATCATTCCACTGTGAGATTTTGTGTTTGTTTTCTTTCTGTCTCTGCTGTTTATTATTTGCCCCAAAACAATCCTTCCTTTTGAATGGTTTGAGTCTGATGTGTGTGGTTTATCATCGATTTAAACCGTCCTAAAAGGTGGGTTGTTACATTTCCTATATCATATATATATATACATATATGACAGTAGTATTTTCACTTGGTCTTCAAGGCAAGGGATGCTTGCTACTACTCTTAATGATGATTCCCGATAGGATGTGGAAGGAGAGTTCCTTTGGTTTGTCTTGTTCCTAGATAACTTTTATGGATGAATGCCTGACATTACATTTCTAAAATACACGCACATTAATTTTTACAAACATACATTTTTTTGATAGCGTAGGAGGTAACTCTCCTATATTTAACACCCTTCTCCGAGATAGACAAGCTCAGTGGTTTACATTTATGGAATCAGTAGTGTGTGACGGATTTTGGCAATATGGGATTCAAAGTGAAATGTGCCATGTGAACGGTAATCGTTACCTCAGCCTCATCATCCGAAAATGGCTTGAACATGGCATGCCATACGACTATGTGATTTGCAACCATTATGTTATGGTCATCACCTTTCTAGATTACTCTATATATGTTGAGTATGTTGTGTATGCTATGGGATCCTGGATAGGTCGGTTACTATCGGGGTGATGTCATATTTGGTTCTATCCGCCACTAGATGGGTCTGCAGGTAGGCCGGTCTTGCCACCTATAGAGATTTCAAAGGTGTTGATCCACTGTGACGAACGAGGATTTTCTGCTCGAAAATCGACATCCATACTTTACATCGTACTCGAATGCCGTAGATTCGACTGTTCAAACCCGAGTCGCCGGAGCTTATAACAACATTAAGTATAACGATACAGTGGAAGAAAAAGAATAATACATTGATATACATTTGATACAATATCTGATGCAACAGATGATCCAATAGATATCAATATACATCAGAGATATGATACAACAAAATAGCAGCGGAAAAGAAAATGATAACACCAGCAGCGGAACAAATAACTCTAAGATAGTCTTCAAGGAAGAACTCCAAAAACTGCAACCCCATTTCCAAGAACCAATCCAGCAATAGCACGAACTCCCAATAACGATGCACAAAGATAACCAAGTGCAGTCTGATCCAAAGACTGAACTAACTCCAGATAATCCACTACATCTGACTATCTGAAAAACCCAACTCTAAACCGCTCGTGTAGAAAAATTTTGAGCACCCAGAGTTTTGGAAAAAAACAATAAACTCCGGATCAGTCATGGGACTGGTGTGAGCAACAAAAACAGTTTATCTTTTGAAACAATCAACAAAAGATTTTAAAATCAATTCGCAATGCTTTTGGAAATGAAACTACCATAAGACCTCCCGCCACACACACAATGCAAACGCAGAATTGGAAGAGATTTCTTCTTATGATAGTCAAACATGCTTGATACGCAATTTCCTTGATATTATTACTATAAGTGCAAAGTGCATAAAAACATTTCGAAAGTAGAATATAAATCTTAGCCAGCACAGGTACCACTATATTATGCTTACTATAGCTACCATATTAGATGGCAGGTTCTACAACTAATTCTATACAAGGCTCGTATTGTTTCTTTGGATTTCCAACAAATGGTCAGGCTAAGGAACTTCCCATTGCCACATGAGAATGCCTCTGGAAGGACGTTCCCGAGAACCAAACCGGATCTCTGCCAACACAAGGCCGGGTTACCCCTAACTGGGTAACTACTGACACGAGTATGCCATCTCCCGGTTGTAAACAACCTTTAACCGGGGCCCCAGCAACAAATCACAAAGTAATATGTGTATATCTGCGATATCAACATAAGTTAAGTATCTGGGCTCTATACCATGATACCACTTCTATCCAGAAGGAAATGCACATACCCCAAGGGGTGCTACCCCCAATAACCTTGCTGCATCTTTCCTGTTTTGACCATTCCGGGATGTGAGGTCCGATGAAGTCTCGTCCACAAAGCCACGCTTTGGTACAAAGCCATGCTTTGGGTCAACAAATGATCAAAGTAATGATCACAAAGATAAATGATCAAACAAATGATCATATCACAAATGATCAAACAATGATCATTTCACAGCAACACTCAGCATGTCACATTACCAAATTGGGAATATATCGCTGATAACCATCAACTACATAACCTCTGAGCTCGTACGTCTCAGAGAAGGGTGTTAAGCTAAGAGAATAAATTCTCCGCCACCAATGGAAATATATTTGAAAGAAATCTGTTTTATATCTCAATTTGTAATGTCAGACATACAATCCATACAAGTCTGTTCTGGGTTCGAACAAAACCGAAGGCACTTCCAAAGAAGTCCTTGCAATCCGGATATTCACAAATCACGTTCGGACTTCTCATCACATATAGAGTCTCTATACCAGGGACCAGTCGATGCAAAGATTCGATGAGTTGTCCTTTCGTTTTCGAGAAAATATCCGGTCTTCACCACCGGTCTTCAAATGCTATCCATAACGACATATCACATATTCGGAATGGGATATATGACACAAAGTTCCTCTCCCGGCTAAACCGAACAGTAAGCGCAGTATTTCAAAAACATATGGATATTGGGATTTCAATTAAGTCACAACTTAAAACCCAAAAACTTTCCTTTTCAAATGGTTTAAACCGATTACCAATTCAAATCTTTATATTACAAAAAGATTTATTTCAAAAAGATCAATTCTTAGACTTCAAAACAATTTCCATTACGATTGGATTAACTCATTAAATCTTTAAATCAAAGATTTAACTCATAGCTTTTCAAAATTCGATTAACTTGTTGAATCTTTAAATCAATATTCAACTTATAACTTCAAAACTTTTCCAAAACTTGGAAGTCATTTTCATTTTCAAACTTGAAATTCTTTTTAACACAAATTGGACGTTCATTTCAGTGAAAGCTTTTGTTATTTGAAAACAAACAGTTTTCGTTTCAGAAAAATCCAATTATATTTACACGAGTTAAAGCCCTTGAATTTAAATTCATATTCTTAAATTAATACATTTTAAAATAGTTTAACCCATATATAACTGGTATAACATCTTTAATCCCTAGTTTCAAATCTTAGAATTCAATTTCAAATCTTGTATTTCAGTTTAAATCAAAATTTAAACTTCATACTTTATCAGGTTATTCAAAATAAATCTCATCTTTGAAGTTCCATTTCAAAAGCTTTTTCACTACAAACCCAATCCATTTACAAAACATTTGAATTTAAATGTTCAACTTTTAGACTATTTCAAAATCTATGGCTTAATCGATTTCCTCGTGAAATCCATATTTGTGTGTGTATAAGTGTGGTCCAGGGGTTTAATACAATAGTGCAACATCATTCAATCATCACAAAATAAAACACAGAAATATAGTTGATAAGCGATAGAAACTATAACGCTTATCTTCATTCATGGATTCACAGATAATATACAGATGTATCATCAATAAATGAATAAATTATACATACCACAAATTTACAGAATAAAATATCACAGATCAGATAGGACAATCAATTCAAGGCATCTCATATAATACGATCATTCATAAGTAAGGTCAAGCATTTGATAATCATTTATAAACAGGATTAATTAATTGTTTGGTCCTAATTAATTCAATTCATTTCCAATTTAATTAATTACTTATGAATTTATTATCCAATTCTGATTTATTAATCCCAAATCATTTGATTTAAATTAATTTATCAAACACTTTAACTAATTAAATTATTCTTAATCAATCATATTAATTAAATTGACTTTTGAACCAATTATATAATTAATTAACTTCTTAATTAATTATTTCAAGAAATTTACTCTTTAATTACTTACCATTAAGCAATCATCTCATAATAACAAATCATTAATTACCAATTTATCTTTATCATTAATTAAATCAAAATATCCAAATTTAATTACAATTAGTAATTAACCCTTTAATTGCTTTCATTAAGTAATTAACAATTTACAATTGATTCAATTAATTGAATCTAATTTTTTATCAAAATATATCACATTAATTTTGTTACTTAATAATTCATAGTTAATTATCCTCATTAGCTAATAACATTTCTTAATTTACTTCTTAATTAATCTCTAATTATAAATTAATCTAAATTATTAATTTATAAATTAAATACATAAGTCATTCCTTAATTATCTTATTCATTTAAATCATTTTAATACCTTAATAATTTCTAAGATAATCTATTTTTTATTAATGATTTCATTAATGTTAAAGTGTATTAGAACATTACATTTTAAATTTAAATTCAAATTCAATTTTGATTATTTATTTAAACATTAGCCAAATTTAAATTCAATTTATAATCTTTTAAATAAATGTAAATACATTTATTACTTACATAAGAAAAAGTTTTTAAGCTAATCTACTTAATTTTATTAAAAGAAATCAAGCTTTAAAATAAATTGATTATTCAACTTCCAAAATTCAAGTCAAAACGCTTCATAACTTTTCATTCAAATATTAAAGGAAACCTTTTACAAAGGATTTTGTCAAGTTTAACATTTATTTGAAACAAATTCTCTTATAAAATCTACTTTAAAACACTTAAACTTGTTCAACATTTAAGTTTACAAAACTGGTTTAAATTCAAGATTTTGATTCATAGCAAACTTAAATCCACATTTGAGCTTGATTTAAAACTTTATTTAAATCTTGCTTTAAATTTAATTTTTCACTTTAAACTTAGGATTCAAAAGTTCATTTGAATCCCAAAGTTAAATTTTTGAATTTAAAACACTTGTTTTAAGTTCTGCTTTAAATTTAAATTTCATTTAATTTTTGAAAACAGAACTCTGTCAGGTTATAAAACCTGAAACAATTCATTTACCCGAGACCCCCGCTAATGCTTCGAGTAAACTACTCGATTTACTCGAGTATAACGCGTGAAAAAAACTACCCCTTCCCAGGCAAACAAAACACCCAGGTAAACACTAAGGCTCATGCACGTGTACAACGACGCCGGCCATCTTCCGGCATCGCCATGACGTCGAGCACGTCGATAATCAGCTCCTGAACGTACGTCGACCACTCGCACTTCACCGCCGCTTCGAATTCGAATTCGAGGTGAAATTTTGAAACCTGGAAATGTTCAAACCCAACATTCCCCGAACCTGTCAATGCGACGTCCTCCACGCTCCGACCACCTGAGAACAATCACCTCCGGCCGTAGCTTCGCCAACCACTCCTCTACCAATTCCCAAAATCACGTAAGGCTCGATCGTCCCTAGGCAACGAACGAGACCAATTACTTCGACCCCTCCAAACTAGGTTTACGAGCAAAAATTGCTCACCGCCTTCACCACGTTCATCGAACTACCATACGAATATTTTTCCTGCAACCACCCTTCACTCTTGCACCTCCGTCTAAGATCCCATCCACCACCAACCCGTGGATCATCAGAGATCGACAAGAACCCACTTCTCGATCAACCTCGAACTGCACTTCCAACCCTATCTAAAAATTCTGATTCAAGCTTTAAAAATCAAGTTTTAGTGTACTAATTCCATTCACGTACTTGAATCCATGAACTATCAGGTTTGGATTTTGACTGATTTAAAGCTTTCCTATGTGGCTCAATATTTCCAGAGCAAAAATGCAATTTGTTTTGAACTTTAATAATTTTAAACTAAGCCAATGATATAGCAAATGTATTTATTCAAACTTAGGTTTAAATCAAATCTTTAATCAGGAACAAGTAAATTTGGGTTAGCTTTGAACCTGGAACCAAACCCGGGAAACAATCCAAACACAGAGCAATGTACACACACCCATTCAAATACACACAGAAATATCTTTACAAACATTCTTAAATTCAGAGAATAAGCATACCACCATTTAATATATACTTAAAACATCTAACTGATGATGTTACTCACAGTTGTTATTGAGAAGATGGACAGAGCTGCAATTTGATCTGCTTTATTTCCAGGCTGCAGACTTTACTCTTGAACTTGATTTTCCTTTATATCAACTTGCTTGACCCTCTGGTTTTGATGAATTCATATAGTTGTTGAAGTTTAAATTGAATTTTTGTTTGAGTTTTCACTATGATGCTTGCTCCCATTTTACTCAGTTGTGATAATGAACTGAAAGGAGGGTTGATGTATATAAAAGATAGTGTGCAGGTTGAGGTTAAGTACAATAGGTATGTTGCATTAATTACCTTAGCTTGGTTTATATTATATATTTTTTTATAGGTCAGAGCTATTCTTTCTTATGGGGGCTGAGATGATCTTTGGCTAGTACTAGGGGTGAGGGTATTGTACTTTATTTGTTTATGGAGGCTGATGATGATCTTGCATTTAATGCTTAAGTCCTTTGATCTTTTGCCATACCTCCTTCCATACTTTATGTTTTTATTTGCAATACTTGGTAACTTCGGCTAAAGATTATATTTTGTTTTCATGTCTTCTTGTATGCATACTTTTGTTTATGTAAGGTTGTGATGAATATTGTTTTGACATATATATCGTTTTCTTTTGTCTTTCTATTTATTACTTGAATATATTTTCTTAACTTTGGCCTTATTACTTTAGAATATAAACACATTTCTACTTTCATTAAATATATTACTTATCGTCTTGTATATATATATGGGTTTTATATTTTACATTATTTTGTACCTCTAGTATGTATTTTATTTTATTGTTTTGACTTATTCCTTGCATATACATATGGTTATAGTACATGTATTTCCAGCCTGCAAATACATGTATGCTATATAAAATTCTAGACTCACTTAAGTTCTCATTCTAAAGTTGTTATATTTATTTTTATTGTATTAACTTGTATATTTATTTCTATTCTTACATGACTACTTATTTCTATTTATTTTTAAAACCATTATTTAATATTTTATTTCAAATCCAATATATACATATATATTCACAAATATACAAATTTTCAAATTCATATGACTTAATATATTTTCTATTTGAATCGGGGAAACTCGTTGCCATTTATAATCAATTTTACAATTTTAATTCAAAAATTCATTTAATTTATCAATTTAAATTCATAAAAATTCGGGGTCGTTACAAACGTCCCCCCTTAAAAGAATTTCGTCCTCGAAATTCGCAGGCACGAAACTAAGACAGATGAAGGATGTTTCATCCAATCAAACTGAATATCTATTCTGCATTTGGCTTAGCAAATCAGAATATCAATAATAGATATGAGAACGAATCTATTTAACACTTCACAAGATACTCGGGTTATCGAATCTACGAAGTATGCAGTGGTATTGGTTAGTTCAAAGGGATAACTAACCGTTCGTAGATTATATTGAGACCCAAATAATAGATAAATGGATTTAATCTTCCACAATTTCCAAACATCAGATATGGATTCCAAACTCAAGGAATACTTATACTTTAGGGTATATACAACTTGTCCCTCTTCGGAATTCGATCTACCCAAGAAATTACAATAAATTTCAAATTTGGTTTTAAACGAAATCGCTTTATTGATACAATTCAAATTTAGCTTCATATTATATTAACCAATTTAACTCAATTTAAAATTTCCAATTTATTTAAAATTCCTAATTTCAAATTTCAAATTCGTATTCATTAAGGTTTAAATCCAAAACTGATAAGAAACTGATGAAGATACGAAGTAAGGATTTCCTATAACGATACGTAGGGCCATCATCACACTAAAACTACTTCTGGAGCTGTCACGAAGCAATCAAAAGAATTTAGAATTGAATCAAAGAAATTGATAAGAATGTTATTTCCACTGTTGCAGGGTATTGACCATTTATAATCGTACTTCCCTGTCCCCTATCCCGTTCTCTTCTTGCACTCATACTTACCATCAGCGGATAGTAAAAGAATTTACTAAGACATTCGAACAGACATCTTAGGGACATAATCATTCTAGGCTATACTTCACCCTATCTCTAATGAGCTACTTATCGTGTTATACTCCGAAGCTAAAGTTTTAACCTTAGCTCTGATACCAAATGTGACGATCTAGGCTTTTCAACCATCGACAGCGGTCACAACCGATAGGCTTTTCAACCATCCCAGCCCCACCGTGGCTTACGTTGATATCCCAAACTTGCTTTTACGGCCAGCCTCTCGACTGTCTCAGCTTACGCCTAACCAACCCCGTAAAGAGGACGTGTAGGGGTAAGAGTCTCCCGTTCGCCACCTAACCGCGAAGCGAGAATCCCCCATCACGTTTCACCTAGATAAGCAAGACTGGTGTGAGCAACAAAAACAGTTTATCTTTTAAAACAATCAACAAAAGATTTTAAAATCAATTCGCAATGCTTTTGGAAATGAAACTACCATAAGACCTCCCGCCACACACACACAATGCAAACGCAGAATTGGAGGAGATTTCTTCTTATGATAGTCAAACATGCTTGATACGCAATTTCCTTGATATTGTTACTATAAGTGCAAAGTGCATAAAAACATTTCGAACGTAGAATATAAATCTAAGCCCGCATAGGTACCATTATATTATGCTTACTATAGCTACCATATTAGATGGCAGGTTCTACAACTAATTCTGTACAAGGCTCGTATTGTTTCTTTGGATTTCCAACTAATGGTCAGGCCAAGGAACTTCCCATTGCCACATGAGAACGCCTCTGGAAGGACGTTCCCGAGAACCAAACCGGATCTCTGCCAACACAAGGCCGGGTTACCCCTAACTGGGTAACTACTGACACGAGTGTGCCATCTCCCGGTTGTAAACATCCTTTAACCGAGGCCCCAGCAACAAATCACAAAGTAATATATATATATATCTGCGATATCAACATTAGTTAAGTATCTGGGATCCATACCATGATAACACTTCAATCCAGAAGGAAATGCACATACCCTAAGGGGTGCTACCCCCAATAACCTTGCTGCATCTTTCCTATTTTGACCATTCCGGGGTGTAAGATCCGACGAAGTCTCGTCCACAAAGCCATGCTTTGGGTCAACAAATGATCAAAGTAATGATCACAAAGATAAATGATCAAACAAATGATCATATCACAAATGATCATTTCACAGCAACACTCAGCATGTCACATCACCAAATTGGGAATATATCGCTGATAACCATCAACTACATAACCTCTGAGCTCGTACGTCTCAGAGAAGGGTGTAAAGCTAAGAGAATAAATTCTCCGCCACCAACGGAAATATATTTGAAAGAAATCTGTTTTATATCTCAATTTGCAATGTCAGACATACAATCCATACAAGTCTGTTCTGGGTTCGAACAGAACCGAAGGCACTTCCAAAGAAGTCCTTGCAATCCAGATATTCACAAATCACGTTCGGACTTCTCATCACATATGGAGTCTCTATACCAGGGACCAGTCGATGCAAAGACATTCGACGAGTTGTCCTTTCGTTTTTGAAAAAATATCCGGTCTTCACCACCGGTCTTCAAATGCTATCCATAACGACATACCACACATTCGTAATGGGATATATGACACAAAGGTCCTCTCCCGGCTAAACCGAACAGTGAGCACAGTATTTCAAAAACATATGGATATTGGGATTTCAATTAAGTCACAACTTAAAACCCAAAAACTTTCCTTTCCAAATGGTTTAAACCGAATACCATTTCAAATCTTTATATTACAAAAAGATTTATTTCACAAAGATCAATTCATAGACTTCAAAACAATTTCCATTACGATTGGATTAACTCATTAAATCTTTAAATCAAAGATTTAACTCATAGCTTTTCAAAATTCGATTAACTTATTGAATCTTTAAATCAAGATTCAACTTATAGCTTCAAACCTTTTCCAAAACATGGAAGTCATTTTCATTTTCAAACTTGAAATTCTTTTTAACACAAATTGGACGTTCATTTCTTATGTGAAGCTTTTATTATTTGAAAACAAACAGTTTTCGTTTCAGAAAAATCCAATTATATTTACACGAGTTAAAGCCCTTGAATTTAAATTCATATTCCTAAATTAATACATTTTAAAATAGTTTAACACATATATAACTGGTATAACATCTTTAATCCCTAGTTTCAAATCCTAGAATTCAATTTCAAATCTTGTATTTAAGTTTAAATCAAATTTCAAACTTCATACTTTATCAAGTTATTCAAAATAAATCTTATCTTTGAAGTTCCATTTCAAAAGCTTTTTCACTTCAAACCCAATCCAGTTTCAAAACATTTGAATTTAAATATTCAACTTTTAGACTATTTCAAAATCTGCGACTTAATCGATTTCCTCGTGAAATCCATATTTGTGTGTGTATAAGTGTGGTCTAGGGGTTTAATACAATAGTGCAACATCATTCAATCATCACAAATTAAAACACAGAAATGTAGTTGATAAGTGATATAAACTATAACGCTTATCTTCATTCATGGATTCACAGATAATATACAGATGTATCATCAATAAATGAATAAATTATACATACCACAAATTTACAGAATAAAATATCACAAATCAGATAGGACAATCAATTCAAGGCATCTCATATAATACGATCATTCATAAGTAAGGTCAAGCATTTGATAATCATTTATAAACATGATTAATTAATTGTTTAGTCCTCATTAATTCAATTCATTTCCAATTTAATTAATTACTTATGAATTTATTATCCAATTTTGATTTATTAATTCCAAATCATTTGATATAAATTAATTTATCAAACACTTTAACTAATTAAATTATTCTTAATTAATCATATTAATTAAATTGACTTTTGAACCAATCATATAATTAATTAACTTCTTAATTAATTATTTCAAGAAATTTACTCTTTAATTACTTACCATTAAGCAATCATCTCATAATAATAAATCATTAATTACCAATTTATCTTTATCATTGATTAAATCAAAATATCCAAATTCAATTACAATTAGTAATTAACCCCTTAATTTCTTTCATTAAGTAATTAACAATTTACAATTAATTCAATTAATTGAATCTAATTTGTTATCAAAATTTATCACATTAATTTTGTTACTTAATAATTCATAGTTAATTATCCTCAGTAACTAATAACATTTCTTATTTTACTTCTTAATTAATCTCTAATTATAAATTAATCTAAATTATTAATTTATAAATTAAATACATAAGTCATTCCTTAATTATCTTATTCATTTAAATCATTTTAATACTTTAATAATTTCTAAGATAATCTATTTTTTTATTAATGACTTCATTAATATTAAAGTGTATTAGAACATTACATTTTAAATTTAAATTTAAATTCCATTTTGATTATTTATTTAAACATTAACCAAATTTAAATTCAATTTATAATCTTTTAAATAAATGTAAATACATTTATTACTTACATAAGAAAAAGTTTTTAAGCTAATCTACTTAATTTTATTAAAAGAAATCAAGCTTTAAAATAAATTGATTATTCAACTTCCAAAATTCAAGTCAAAACGCTTCATAACTTTTCATTCAAATATTAAAGGAAACCTTTTACAAAGGATTTTGTCAAGTTTAACATTTATTTGAAACAAATTCTCTTTTAAAATCTACTTTAAAACACTTAAACTTGTTCAACATTTAAGTTTACAAAACTGGTTTAAATTCAAGATTTTGATTCATAGCAAACTTAAATCCACATTTGAGCTTGATTTAAAACTTTATTTAAATTTTGCTTTAAATTTTATTTTTCACTTTAAACTTAGGATTCAAAAGTTCATTTGAATTCCAAAGTTAAATTTTTGAATTTAAAACACTTGTTTTAAATTCTTCTTTAAATTTAAATTTCATTTAATTTTCAAAAACAGAACTCTGCCAGGTTATAAAACCAGAAACAATTCATTTACCCGAGACCCCCTGCTAATGCTTCGAGTAAACTACTCGATTTACTCGAGTATAACGCGTGAAAAACACTACTCCTTCCCAGACAAACAAAACAACCAGGCAAACACTAAGGCTCGTGCACGTGTACAACGACGTCGGCCATCTTCCGGCATCGCCACGACGTCGAGCACGTCGATAATCAGCTCCTGAACGTACGCCGACCACTCGCACTTCACCGCCGCTTCGAATTCGAGGTGAAATTTTGAAACCTGGAAATGTTCAAACCCAACATTCCCCGAACCTGTCAACGCGACGTCCTCCACGCTCCGACCACATGAGAACAATCACCTCCGGCCATAGCTTCGCCAACCACTCCTCTACCAATTCCCAAAATCACGTAACGCTCGATCGTCCCTAAGCAACGAACGAGACCAATTACTTCGACCCCTCCAAACTAGGTTTACGAGCAAAAATTGCTCACCGCCTTCACCACGTTCATCGAACTACCATACGAATATTTTTCCTGCAACCACCCTTCATTCTTGCACCTCCGTCCAAGATCCCATCCACCACCAACCCGTGGATCATCAGAGATCGACAAGAACCCACTTCTCGATCAACCCCGAACTTCACTTCCAACCCTATCTAAAAATTCAGATTCAAGCTTTAAAAATCAAGTTTTAGTGTACTAATTCCATTTACATACTTGAATCCATGAACTATCAGGTTTGGATTTTGACTGATTTAAAGCTTTCCTATGTGGTTCAGTATTTCCAGAGCAAAAATGCAATTAGTTTTGAACTTTAATAATTTTAAACTAAGCCAATGATATAGAAAATGTATTTATTCAAACTTAGGTTTAAATCAAATCTTTAATCAGGAACAAGTAAATTTGGGTTAGCTTTGAACCTGGAACCAAAGTCAGGAAACAATCCAAACACAGAGCAATGTACACACACCCATTCAAATACACACAGAAATATCTTTACAAACATTCTTAAATTAAGAGAATAAGAATACCACCATTTAATATATACTTAAAACATCTAACTGATGATGTTACTCACAGTTGTTATTGAGAAGATGGACAGAGCTGCAATTTGATCTGCTTTATTTCCAGGCTGCAGACTTCACTCTTAAACTTGATTTTCCTTTATATTAACTTGCTTGAGCCTCTGGTTTTGATGAATTCATATAGTTGTTGAAGTTTAAATTGAATTTTTTTTTGAGTTTTCACTATAATGCTTGCTCCCATTTTACTCAGTTGTGATAATTAACTGAAAGGAGGGTTGATGTATATAAAAGATAGTGTGCAGGTTGAGGTTAAGTACAATAGGTATGTTGCATTAATTACCATAGCTTGGTTTATATTATATTTTTTTATAGGTCAGAGCTATTCTTCCTTACAGGGGCTGAGATGATCTTTGGCTAGTACTAGGGGTGAGGGTATTATACTTTATTTGTTTATGGAGGCTGGTGATGATCTTGCATTTAATGCTTAAGTCCTTTGATCTTTGGCCATACCTCCTTCCATACTTTATGTTTTTATTTGCAATACTTGGTAACTTCGGCTAAAGATTATATTTTGTTTTCATGTCTTCTTGTATGCATACTTTTGTTTATGTAAGGTTGTGATGAATATTGTTTTGACATATATATCGTTTTCTTTTGTCTTTCTATTTATTACTTGAATATATTTTCTTAACTTTGGCCTTATTACTTTAGAATATAAACACATTTCTACTTTCATTAAATATATTACTTATCATCTTGTGTATATATATGGGTTTTATATTTTACATTATTTTGTACCTCTAGTATGTATTTTATTTTATTGTTTTGACTTATTCCTTGCATATACATATGGTTATAGTACATGTATTTCCAGCCTGCAAATACATGTATACTATATAAAATTCTAGACTCACTTAAGTTCTCATTCTAAAGTTGTTATATTTATTTTTATTATATTAACTTGTGTATTTATTTCTATTCTTACATGACTACTTATTTCTATTTATTTTTAAAACCATTTATTTAATATTTTATTTCAAATCCAATATATACACATATATTCACATATATACAAATTTTCAAATTCATATGACTTAATATATTTTCTATTTGAATCGGGGAAACTCGCTGCCATTTATAATCAATTTTACAATTTTAATTCAAAAATTCATTTAATTTATCAATTTAAATTCACAAAAATTCGGGGTCGTTACAAACGTCTCCCCTTAAAAGAATTTCGTCCTCGAAATTCGCAGGCACGAAACTAAGACAGATGAAGGATGTTTCATCCAATCAAACTGAATATCTATTCTACATTTGGCTTAGCAAATCAGAATATCAATAATAGATACGAGAACGAATCTATTTAACACTTCACAAGATACTCGGGTTATCGAATCTATGAAATATGCAGTGGTATTGGTTAGTTCGAAGGGATAACTAACCGTTCGTAGATTATATTGAGACCCAAATAATAGATAAATGGATTTAATCTTCCACAATTTCCAATCATTAGATATGGATTCCAAACTCAAGTCGGAATACTTATACTTTAGGGTATATATAACTTGTCCTTCTTCGGAATTCTATCTACCCAAGAAGTTACAATAAATTTCAAATTTGGTTTTAAACGAAATCGTTTTGTTGATACAATTCAAATTTAGCTTCATATTCTATTAACCAATTTAACTCAATTTAAAATTTCCAATTTATTTAAAATTCCTAATTTCAAATTTCAAATTCATATTCATTAAGGTTTAAATCCAAAACTGATAAGAAACCGATGAAGATACGAAGTAAGGATTTCCTATAACGATACGTAGGGCCATTATCACACCAAAACTACTTCTGGAGCTGTTATGAAGCAATCAAAAGAATTTAGAATTGAATCAAAGAAATTGATAAGAAAGTTATTTCCACTGTTGCAAGGTATTGACCATTTATAATCGTACTTCCCTGTCCCCAATCCCGTCCTCTTCTTGCACTCATACTTACTATCAGCGGATAGTAAAAGAATTTACTGAGACATTCGAACAGATATCTTAGGGATATACTCATTCTAGGGTATACTTCACCCTATCTCTAATGAGCTACTTAACGTGTTATACTCCGAAGCTAAAGTTTTAACCTTAGCTCTGATACCAAATGTGACGATCTAGGCTTTTCAACCGTCGACAGCGGTCACAACCGATAGGCTTTTCAACCATCCCAGCCCCACCGTGGCTTACGTTGATATCCCAAACTTGCTTTTACGGCCAGCCTCTCGACTGTCTCAGCTTACGCCTAACCAACCCCGTAAAGAGGACGTGTAGGGGTAAGAGTCTCCCGTTCGCCACCTAACCGCGAAGCGAGAATCCCCCATCAGTTTCACCTAGATAAGCAAGATTGGTGTGAGCAACAAAAACAGTTTATCTTTTAAAACAATCAACAAAAGATTTTAAAATCAATTCGCAATGCTTTTGGAAATGAAACTACCATAAGACCTCCCGCCACACACACAATGCAAACGCAAAATTGGAGGAGATTTCTTCTTATGATAGTCAAACATGCTTGATACGCAATTTCCTTGATATTATTACTATAAGTGCAAAGTGCAGAAAAACATTTCAAACGTAGAATATAAATCTAAGCCCGCATAGGTACCATTATATTATGCTTAATATAGCTACCATATTAGATGACAGGTTCTACAACTAATACTGTACAAGGCTCGTATTGTTTCTTTGGATTTCCAACAAATGGTCAGGCCAAGGAACTTCCCATTGCCACATGAGAACACCTCTGGAAGAACGTTCCCGAGAACCAAACCGAATCTCTGCCAACACAAGGCCGGGTTACCCCTAACTGGGTAACTACTGACACGAGTATGCCATCTCCCGGTTGTAAACAACATTTAACCGGGGCCCCAGCAACAAATCACAAAGTAATATATATATATATATATATATATATATATATATATATATATATATCTACGATATCAACATAAGTTAAGTATCTGGGCTCCATACCATGATACCACTTCTATCCAGAAGGAAATGCACATACCCTAAGGGGTGCTACCCCGAATAACCTTGCTGCATCTTTCCTGTTTTGACCATTCCGGGGTGTGAGGTCCGACGAAGTCTCGTCCACAAAGCCACGCTTTGGTACAAAGCCATGCTTTGGGTCGACAAATGATCAAAGTAATGATCACAAAGATAAATGATCATATCACAAATGATCATTTCACAGCAACACTCAGCATGTCACATTACCAAATTGGGAATATATCGCTGATAACCATCAACTACATAACCTCTGAGCTCGTACGTCTCAGAGAAGGGTGTTAAGCTAAGAGAATAAATTCTCCGCCACCAACGGAAATATATTTGAAAGAAATCTGTTTTATATCTCAATTTGTAATGTCAGACATACAATCCATACAAGTCTATTCTGGGTTCGAACAGAACCGAAGGAACTTCCAAAGAAGTCCTTGCAATCCGGATATTCACTAATCACGTTCGGACTTCTCATCACATATGGAGTCTCTATACCGGGGACCAGTCGATGCAAAGACATTCGACGAGTTGTCCTTTCGTTTTCAAAAAAATATCCGGTTTTCACCACCGGTCTTCAAATGCTATCCATAACGACATATCACATATTCGAAATGGGATATATGACACAAAGGTCCTCTCCCGGCTAAACCGAACAGTTAGCAGAGTATTTCAAAAACATATGGATATTGGGATTTCAATTAACTCACAACTTAAAACCCAAAAACTTTCCTTTTCAAATGGTTTAAACCGATTACCATTTCAAATCTTTATATTACAAAAAGATTTATTTCACAAAGATCAATTCATAAACTTCAAAACAATTTCCATTTCAATTGGATTAACTCATTAAATCTTTAAATCAAAGATTTAACTCATAGCTTTTCAAAATTCGATTAACTTGTTGAATCTTTAAATCAAGATTCAACTTATAGCTTCAAACCTTTTCCAAAACTTGGAAGACATTTTCATTTTCAAACTTGAAATTCTTTTTAACACAAATTGGACGTTCATTTCTTATGTGAAGCTTTTATTATTTGAAAACAAACAGTTTCGTTTCAGAAAAATCCAATTATATTTACACGAGTTAAAGCCCTTGAATTTAAATTCATATTCCTAAATTAATACATTTTAAAATAGTTTAACCCATATATAACTGGTATAACATCTTTAATCCCTAGTTTCAAATCCTAGAATTCAATTTCAAATCTTGTATTTAAGTTTAAATCAAATTTTAAACTTCATACTTTATCAAGTTATTCAAAATAAATCTCATCTTTGAAGTTCCATTTCAAAAGCTTTTTCACTTCAAACCCAATCCAGTTTCAAAACATTTGAATTTAAATATTCAACTTTTAGACTATTTCAAAATCTGTGACTTAATCGATTTCCTCGTGAAATCCATATTTGTGTGTGTATAAGTGTGGTCCAGGGGTTTAATACAATAGTGCAACATCATTCAATCATCACAAATTAAAACACAGAAATATAGTTGATAAGCGATATAAACTATAACGCTTATCTTCATTTATGGATTCACAGATAATATACAGATGTATCATCAATAAATGAATAAATTATACATACCAAAAATTTACAGAATAAAATATCATAAATCAGATAGGACAATCAATTCAAGGCATCTCATATAATACGATCATTCATAAGTAAGGTCAAGCATTTGATAATCATTTATAAACAGGATTAATTAATTGTTTAGTCCTAATTAATTCAATTCATTTCCAATTTAATTAATTACTTATGAATTTATTATCAAATTTTGATTTATTAATTCCAAATCATTTGATATAAATTAATTTATCAAGCACTTTAACTAATTAAATTATTCTTAATCAATCATATTAATTAAATTGACTTTTGAACCAATCATATAATTAATTAACTTCTTAATTATTTATTTCAAGAAATTTACTCTTTAATTACTTACCATTAAGCAATCATCTCATAATAACAAATCATTAATTACCAATTTATCTTTATCATTAATTAAATCAAAATATCCAAATTTGATTACAATTAGTAATTAACCCCTTAATTGCTTTCATTAAGTAATTAACAATTTACAATTGATTCAATTAATTGAATCTAATTTGTTATCAAAATTTATCACATTAATTTTGTTACTTAATAATTCATAGTTAATTATCCTCATTAACTAATAACATTTCTTAATTTACTTCTTAATTAATCTCTAATTATAAATTAATCTAAATTATTAATTTATAAATTAAATACATAAGTCATTCCTTAATTATCTTATTCATTTAAACCATTTTAATACCTTAATAATTTGTAAGATAATCTATTTTTTTTAATTAATGACTTCATTAATATTAAAGTGTATTAGAACATTACATTTTAAATTCAAATTCAAATTCCATTTTTGATTATTTATTTAAACATTAACCAAATTTAAGTCCAATTTACAATCTTTTAAATAAATGTAAATACATTTATTACTTACATAAGAAAAAGTTTTTAAGCTAATCTCTTAATTTTATTAAAAGAAATCAAGCTTTAAAATAAATTGATTATTCAACTTCCAAAATTCAAGTCAAAACGCTTCATAACTTTTCATTCAAATATTAAAGGAAACCTTTTACAAAGGATTTTTTCAAGTTTAACATTTATTTGAAACAAATTCTCTTTTAAAATCTAGTTTAAAACACTTAAACTTGTTCAACATTTAAGTTTACAAAACTGGTTTAAATTCAAGATTTTGATTCATAGCAAACTTAAATCCACATTTGAGCTTGATTTAAAACTTTATTTAAATCTTGCTTTAAATTTTATTTTTCACTTTAAACTTAGGATTCAAAAGTTCATTTGAATTCCAAAGTTAAATTTTTGAATTTAAAACACTTGTTTTAAATTCTGTTTTAAATTTATATTTCATTTACTTTTCGAAAACAGAACTTTGTCAGGTTATAAAACCTGAAACAATTCATTTACCCGAGACCCCCTGCTAATGCTTCGAGTAAACTACTCGATTTACTCGAGTATAACGCGTGAAAAACACTACTCCTTCCCAGGCAAACAAAACACCCAGGCAAACACTAAGGCTCGTGCACGTGTACAACGACGTCGGCCATCTTCCGGCATCGCCATGATGTCGAGCACGTCGATAATCAGCTCCGGAACGTACGCCGACCACTCGCACTTCACCGCTGCTTCGAATTCGAGGTGAAAATTTGAAACCTGGAAATGTTCAAACCCAACATTCCCCGAACCTGTCAACGCGATGTCCTCCATGCTCCGACCACCTGAGAACAATCACCTCCGGCCGTAGCTTCTCCAACCACTCCTCTACCAATTCCCAAAATCACGTAACGCTCGATCGTACCTAGGCAACGAACGAGACCAATTACTTCGACCCCTCCAAACTAGGTTTACGAGCAATAATTGCTCACCGCCTTCACCACATTCATCGAACTACCATATGAATATTTTTCCTGCAACCACCCTTCACTCTTGCACCTCCGTCCAAGATCCCATCCACCACCAACCCGTGGATCATCAGAGATCGAGAAGAACCCACTTCTCGATCAACCCCGAACTGCACTTCCAACCCTATCTAAAAATTCTAATTCAAGCTTTAAAGATCAAGTTTTAGTGTACTAATTCCATTTACATACTTGAATCCATGAACTATCAGGATTGGATTTTGACTGATTTAAAGCTTTCCTATGTGGTTCAGTATTTCCAGAGCAAAAATGCAATTTGTTTTGAACTTTAATAATTTTAAACTAAGCCAATGATATAGCAAATGTATTTATTCAAACTTAGGTTTAAATCAAATCTTTAATCAGGAACAAGTAAATTTGGGTTAGCTTTGAACCTGGAACCAAAGTCGGGAAACAATCCAAACACAGAGCAATGTACACACACCCATTCAAATACACACAGAAATATCTTTACAAACATTCTTAAATTCAGAGAATAAGCATACCACCATTTAATATATACTTAAAAATCTAACTGATGATGTTACTCACAGTTGTTATTGAGAAGATGGACAGAACTGCAATTTGATCTGCTTTATTTCCAGGCTGCAGACTTTACTCTTAAACTTGATTTTCCTTTATATCAATTTTCTTGACCCTCTGGTTTTGATGAATTCATATAGTTGTTTAAGTTTAAATTGAATTCTTGTTTGAGTTTTCACTATGATGCTTGCTCTCATTTTACTCAGTTGTGATAATGAACTGAAAGGAGGGTTGATGTATGTAAAAGATAGTGTGCAGGTTGAGGTTAAGTACAATTGTTATGTTGCATTAATTACCTTAGCTTGGTTTATATTATATTTTTTTTCTATAGGTCAGAGCTATTCTTCCTTATGGGGGCTGAGATGATCTTTGGCTAGTACTAGGGGTGAGGGTATTATACTTTATTTGTTTATGGAGGCTGATGATGATCTTGCATTTAATGCTTAAGTCCTTTGATCTTTTGCCATACCTCCTTCCACACTTTATGTTTTTATTTGCAATACTTGGTAACTTCGGCTAAAGATTATATTTTGTTTTCATGTCTTCTTGTATGCATACTTTTGTTTATGTAAGGTTGTGATGAATATTGTGACGACCGCCCATGACTCCCGCACGGAAACAAGGGAATAGTGCGCTGAAAGTGTGCCAGGCAGCCATGAGTGACTGTCAAGGGTAAGATAAACATCGCAGACTCTATCGTAAAACTCACAGCGCATGGATAAAATACAATAGAGAAATAGAATATAGTGAAGCTTTCATAGAACAGAATATCATCATCTAATCATAATAGCTTTATACAAACATATGAATCATCCATACATCAAAGCCTCACTACATAACACTCAAACAAATACAGCAGCGGAACACCCAGTACATATAATATGAAATAATATGCAAAAGCCTCCTGCTCGTCTTCGTCATCATCAGCGTAGATCTCCTAGAACAGCACCTGTCACCTGCTACCTAGTCTGCCCATCCCAACATGGATGAACAGCCCAAGGTAATAAGAGGAGACATAAAACCTTGAGTCAGACAAAGTCTTAGTGAGTAGTAAATCAACTATCAAACATACCAAAAGAGCATAAGGGATAAAAGGAATAGGAACCAAACAATCCCACTCCACCTCTTTCTACAGTGATAGCCCCCAGACACACACTAAAGAGAAACAAGCATAACATAGCAGACAATTAAGGTAAAGCAATAATCACTCGAGTCAAGGGCGATGTTTTCCAAATACAAACCCCCAAGGCCTAAACCAAGATCAGATAAGCACCCAGAAAACACCGCTCTTGAGACCGAATAATGATACAACCAAACGTCCAAACATCCATGACTCTGGCTATCACTGTTATCATTGCCTTGATTTCACCATTAGTTGAATGACCACCTGTCAAGGGCTAATGGTAACCCCGGTTCTAGACATAGCTCCGCACGTCATCGTGACCCGTGCCTAGGACTTACCTACTCTGCCCAGAGTACTCAACTACCTACCTGTAGTCTTTTGGGTGTCCCGACTACCTACCTGTAGTCGTTATGGGCGCCCCATGTACTCTTGCTTTTGAGCATGCTAGAACCTTCAACAACGATGAGATCCAAGCCTCCTAGTCATCCTCCTCGACGACTATTCTAATACTAGCTCAAGCTACCTCTCGAGCAATCCATTATCCACCAACTCGAACCATCCCTCGAGTTATCAATATGCTTGGAATGATCCCTGCCTGGATTATGCCAAGACTCATCACATCATACTTCGCTTTATCACACCATAGCAAAGTCTCAACTCAACAACATGGTTTGCCTCATTGCATCATGGCAAAGTTCCATCTCAACCTCATCCAATCCATACATATGAGCTTCAACATCGGCTACATATGTCTTAAGCAGCTTTCACCATTCAAGAGCCTCTTCCGTAGCTTTTGAATCGTCTTTGACCATACTTGTCCAAATCTATCAACTAGATAACTCATTCATATCAATCAAACAAGGCAAACATTAATCCAAACAAATAAGTAGTCAATCAAGATCTAAATAGGCATTTATAACTACAATGGCAATTTCGTAAATAAATGAGCATAGATCTAACATACATGAATCATGGGTTTTTAGCATAGATCTAACAATTATAAATCATGGGTTTTGTCTCTACAACTAGATGAATAAACTTTCAAAGGTAAACATCTTCATAAGTAATGGATCTGCACTTGGATCTAAGGAAGAATGCATAAAATCACTATCTACAACACTCCAACAAACCACCAATCCAATACACTCCTTTGGGTCCACGTGAGAGATAACTACCACTCACCAAATCACCCTAACACTTCAAAAACTAATCACTTCAGATCTGGACAGCGAAGATCCAAGCTTGATTCGTCGAAATCCCGCTTGAAACGATGAAATCTAGCTTCGATGGATGAAGATCTTCAACTTTGGCTCTTCGATCTTCGATCTTGATCTTCGATCTTGGATGGATGTTAGAACTAGATTGGAATGGAGAAAAGGAGATGAAGAAATGTTGTAGTCGAGTTTCCAAAATGGCAGCACTTCGTCGCTTCAAAAACCGGTGCCAAAAAGTGAGCCAAACCCCTCTATTTATAGGCTGAAAAACCCTTAGGTCGCCCAGACTTAGGTCGTTGCCGACCTAAAAACACAGCCGCCTTCAACGACCTACGACCTAACTGGTACGCGACTTAGCAAAAGTCGCGACCTAACCAAACCCAGGCCACACGATTTAACTAAAAAACAGGGTCACACGACCTAACACTTATGCGACCTAACGCACTGCTGACCTAACGACCTATCAACCAAACACACCTAGCGACCTAACAAACACGGCCGACCTAACAACACACGTGACCTATCCTTAACTCGTCCTGCCGACCTAAGCCACTAACCTTTAGGTCGCTTATCCCCATAGGCCACTCACTGTACTAAGTTGCTTGCGACCTAACGTAAGTCGCTCACAACCCTTAGGTCGTTAACTCCACTAGCTCGGCAACCCTTAAGTCGCTTCTTCTCCCTAGGTCGCCACCGACCTAAACTACCCAACGACCCAAACCTCTTAAGCCGGTCAAATTCTATAGGTCGCCCAATACCATAGGTCGGTTACTACCTTAACTCGGTCAACTTCCTTAGGTCGTTCCCCACGACCCTAACTTCCTAGGTCGCTAACTACCTTAGGTCGCTCTACCGACCTAACTCCATCACGACCTAAGTTTAAGCTGCCTACACGAGTTAACCTCCCAAACGACTTAGGCTAGGGATAACATAAACAACACTATCGACCTAATAATTCTACGATATAACAATACGTAAAATACGGGTCGTTACATTCTCTCCCCCTTAGGAATTTCGCCCCCGAAATTCCAAACAATCAACAGAAATCAAAGCTATTCTGCATGCCTACCATCCATAGCAATCAACAAACCATGCGTCCAATTCTAACCTAGCATGCAGAATTCTAAGACTTAGAACAAGCTACAAATTCATGAGATGTCACGACACTTTAGGGCCATACCTCGAAGAGTTCGGGATAAGCTGCCTTCATCCTCTCTTCCTCCTCCCATGTACAGTCGTTAACATCATCACTCCATTGTACCTTGAGCAACGTAATCGTCTTCCTCCTAAGCTGTTTCGTGTCGGTTCCAACAACACGAAATGGCTTACGAGGTCTCGAAACAACTGGATCAACCTCCAAGTCTTCACAGCTATCAGCAGAAACCACAGTATTCGAGTCGTGCACATACTTCCGTAGATAAGATACATGAAAAACATTGTGCACACCCGCCGTCTTTTCCGGTAACTCCAATCTATAGGCGAGCTTTCCAATTCGCTCGATAATCGGGAATGGTCCAACAAATCTTGGAGTTAACTTTCCTTTCTTCCTGAATCTAATAACACTCTTCAATGGAGAAATCTTCACAAAAACCATATCACCTATGTCGAATTCCAAGTCCTTACGACGATTGTCGGCATAACTTTTCTGACGATCTTGGGCTGCTTTCATTCGTTGCCGAATGATCTCTATACAATCCGAAGTCTGTCGAATCATCTCTGGCCCAAGTATCAACTTTTCTCCAGTTTCCAACCAACATGTCGGAGAGTTACACGGTCTTCCATACAATGCCTCATATGGTGCCATACCAATACTCGACTGATAACTGTTATTATACGCAAATTCCACTAAATGAAGATGATCTTCCCATGATCCTCCGAAATCCAAGACACACGCTCTCAAGAGATCTTCCAAAACTCGGTTGACTCTCTCAGTCTGACCATCTGTTTGGGGATGATAAGCTGTACTCAAACACAACTCGGTTCCCAAAACCTCCTGGAAGCTCTTCCAAAATCCACTAGTGAACAATGAGTCTCGATCACTCACTATACTCTTCGGAATACCATGGAATCGAACTATCCACTTAACATACAATTCAGCCAATTTCGATGCAGTCCTAGTCGATCGAACAGGAATGAATCTTGCACTCTTGGTCAACCGATCTACTATGACCCAAATCCCTTCATTTCCTGCTCTTATTCTAGGTAGACCATCGATAAAATCCATTGATATCTGTTCCCACTTCCATATAGGAACTTCTAATGGATGAAGCAATCCATTTGGCTTCTTCTGCTCCGCCTTAACCAACTGGCAATTCATACACTTGGAAATAAAATTTCCAACATCCTTCTTCATACCTTCCCAGTAGTAGGTTCTCTTCATGTCCCGATACATCTTATTTCCACCTGGATGAATCGTCAACTTCGAGTGATGACTTTACCTCAGAACTTCATCTCTTAATTCATCGATATCGGGAACAACTAGTCGTCCTTGCTTACGAAGCCAACCCTCTCGATCGACCTTGAATCCTTTATCCTTCTCTGGATTCAATCCAGCTTCCAAATCATGGATAATCTTGACAAGCTTATCATCTCTCTTTTGGCTCTCGCCAATCCTTTCCACAAGAGTAGGTCTTATCGATAAGTTTGCCAACATCTCAGGTTCCAGTTCACATCTAGGCCTGAAGTCAAACCCAGCTAAATACTCAAGACTCTTCCATTCTGAAAACATGGCTCCCAAACCTGCATGTCTTCGACTTAACGCATCTGCCACTGCGTTTTCTTTTCCCGGAGTATAGGCTATACCAAAATCATACGATGCTAAAAACTCTAGCCACCGTTGCTGTCGAAGATTCAAATCCTTTTGGGAGAAAAGATACTTCAACGACTTATGATCCGTAAACAACTCGAATCGAACTCCCAATAGATAATGTTTCCACATCTTCAAAGCAAACACAATCGCCGCTAACTCCAAATCATGAGTCGGATAATTCCTTTCATGCGGCTTCAGTTGTCGACTAGCATACGCAACAACTTTATCCTTTTGCATTAGCACTGCTCCAAGTCCAGTACCACATGCATCGGTGTAAACCACCATCTCATCATTCCCTCTTGGAATAGTCAAAACTGGAGCACTCGTCAGTCGCTCTTTCAGGATTTCAAAAGCTTGCTCACACTTAGCATCCCATCTGAATACTTGGTTCTTTTTCGTCAATCCTGTTAACGGTGCAGCTATCTTGGAAAAGTCTTTGATAAACCGACGATAATATCCTGCTAATCCAAGAAAACTTCTCACATCAGATGCATTCTTAGGTCTAACCCAATCCTGGATTGCTGCTACCTTAGCAGGATCAACCGCTATTCTATTTCCAGAAATGACATGGCCTAAGAACCTCACTTCACTCTTCCAGAAGTGACACTTCGAAAACTTAGCCTTCAACTGATGTTTCCGCAAGATTTTCAAAACAATCCTCAAGTGCGTCTTGTGCTCTTCTTCAGTTCTGGAATAAATCAGAATATCATCCACGAACACAAGCACAAACTTATTCAACTGATCTCTGAACACTCTATTCATAAGATCCACAAAATATGCTGGCGCGTTAGTCAATCCAAACGGCATTACCAGCCACTCATAAAACCCGGATGGTGTCCTGAAAGCAGTCTTCGGCACACTATCCTTCGCCACTCTCAACTGGTGAAATCCCGTTGCCAAATCCATCTGAGAGAACACCTTAGCCTTGTGAAGCCGATCAAACAAGTCATCTATCCTCGGCAATGGATACTTGTTCTTCTTAGTCACCTTATTCAGCTCACGATAATCCACACACAACCTCAACGATCCATCCGCTTTGGTTGCGAACACAACTGGTGCACCCCATTCGGACACACTACGCCGAATGAATCCTTTCCGCAAAAGGTCATCAACTTGCACCTTCAACTCTTGTTGCTCCCTAGGCGCCATCCGCCTAAGAGGCATCACAACAGGTCTGGCTCCCTCAACTAGATCGATACGAAACTCGATCTCCCTATGCGGCGGTAATCCTTTGACTTCGTCAAAGACATCCTCAAATCCATTCACAATAGGCACCGATGACAGTCCATCCCGTGGAACAACCAGCGAATACATGAAGCTCATGAAGACGCCTTCCTCATGCTTACATCGTATCACAACCTTTCGCCCTTCCACATTCCCGACTGTCACCTCTAGCCTCTCACAATCAATCCTTGCCGCATACTTCCTAAGCCAGTCCATACCCAAAATAATTCCGAACCCCGCAAAGTTCAGAACAAAGCAATCACAAACAAACGAGCAATCATGACTCGACACAACTAGACCATGGCATATCATACACAAACATGACGAACCCCCAACTGGATTTGTCACAACCAATGGCCTATCAACAATATCCGGTTTCAAACCTAACCGGCCCACCAAATCATCACAAACAAAAGAATGAGACGCTCCAGTATCAAACAACACTCTAATTGGAACACCACAAATGGAAAGAGTACCTTGAACCACCACACTCTTCCCCTTCTCTTCAGCAGTAGGAGCCTTTGAAGACGACGGTACAGCTCCCAAAGCATAAGCTTGCACAATCTGCCTGTCCTTCTTCGGCTCTGGACAATCCTTCTTGATATGTCCCAGCTTATCACAGTTATAACACTTTCCCGGCACCTTGGGATTCTTACAATCTCTGGAGAGATGACCCTTCTGCTGGCAGTTATAGCAGGTCACTTCGCCCTTCGGCTTCTTCTGGCCATCCTTGTCCCTCTGTTGCTGCTGCTTCCTCTTCTTGTTTCCATTCTGCTGTGGTTTAGATCCTTCCTTGGTTACAGCAACAACAGATACTTCCTTAGGAAACAAACTCTCGTGCCTGAGAGCTTTCTCCACAAGCTTCTCAAATGGATCGTCCAAATGATCCACTAATTGCCTCCCAAGATAAACATCCAAACCGGTCACAAACTTCTCGTTCTTCTGATAGGGAGAATCAATATACGATCTGGCATGCTTGGACAAGGCCTCAAACTCAGAAACATACTCAAGAACCGATCTTCCACCTTGCTTTAGTTCCACAAACCTATTAAACAAGACAGATTTCTGAGCCGTAGAGATGAACTTAGCTTCAAATCTGACTTGGAATTGCTCCCAAGTAATCTCTTCTTCTGGGGTATCGATGGTGATAGAATTCCACCAATCAGCAGCTCTTCCCTGAAGTTGTCTCGATGCAAGCTTCCTTTTAGTTGCATCCTCAATCCCTAAGTCACCAAAGATCCTTCGGCAAGCATCAATCCATCTCTGCACTTCAATGGTAGATTCAGTCCCTAAGAAAGCTTTTCCTCCAAGAGAAGTATAGTCCTTGCAAAGCTTAGCAAAATCCACCGGTCTTGGAGCTTAAACTTGAACTCCAACATCTACAGATGGCCCTGAAGCTGGTATCCTTCTCATGATCGAAGTCATCATCGCTTCGAACATAGTCCCATAATCAACAGCTCCTTCAGTAGCACGGCCTTCCCTTGCAGCTGGTCTCCCTCTTCGACTCATCCTTAATATCTACAAAAAGGAATGATTAGAATACCTTTGAGAAACAACTGCACAAGGAGTTCAAATCCTTCTAAGCTACTATATATATATATAGTAATCATCCATCAAAATACAATTACGTCTCTCTTACGTAGTTACGTCAGCGAGCGTTGGCTAAAATCGATTAACCAAAGCTCTGATACCAAATGTGACGACCGCCCATGACTCCCGCACGGAAACAAGGGAATAGTGCGCTGAAAGTGTGCCAGGCAGCCATGAGTGACCGTCAAGGGTAAGATAAACATCGCAGACTCTATCGTAAAACTCACAGCGCATGGATAAAATACAATAGAGAAATAGAATAAAGTGAAGCTTTCATAGAACAGAATATCATCATCTAATCATAATAGCTTTATACAAACATATGAATCATCCATACATCAAAGCCTCACTACATAACACTCAAACAAATACAGCAGCGGAACACCCAGTACATATAATATGAAATAATATGCAAAAGCCTCCTGCTCGTCTTCGTCGTCATCAGCGTAGATCTCCTAGAACAGCACCTGTCACCTGCTACCTAGTCTGCCCATCCCAACATGGATGAACAGCCCAAGGTAATAAGAGGAGACATAAAACCTTGAGTCAGACAAAGTCTTAGTGAGTAGTAAATCAACTATCAAACATACCAAAAGAGCATAAGGGATAAAAGGAATAGGAACCAAACAATCCCACTCCACCTCTTTCTACAGTGATAGCCCCCAGACACACACTAAAGAGAAACAAGCATAACATAGCAGACAATTAAGGTAAAGCAATAATCACTCGAGTCAAGGGCGATGTTTTCCAAATACAAACCCCCAAGGCCTAAACCAAGATCAGATAAGCACCCAGAAAACACCGCTCTTGAGACCGAATAATGATACAACCAAACGTCCAAACATCCATGACTCTGGCTATCACTGTTATCATTGCCTTGATTTCACCATTAGTTGAATGACCACCTGTCAAGGGCTAATGGTAACCCCGGTTCTAGACATAGCTCCGCACGTCATCGTGACCCGTGCCTAGGACTTACCTACTCTGCCCAGAGTACTCAACTACCTACCTGTAGTCTTTTGGGTGTCCCGACTACCTACCTGTAGTCGTTATGGGCGCCCCATGTACTCTTGCTTTTGAGCATGTTAGAACCTTCAACAACGATGAGATCCAAGCCTCCTAGTCATCCTCCTCGACGACTATTCTAATACTAGCTCAAGTTACCTCTCGAGCAATCCATTATCCACCAACTCGAACCATCCCTCGAGTTATCAATATGCTTGGAATGATCCCTGCCTGGATTATGCCAAGACTCATCACATCATACTTCGCTTTATCACACCATAGCAAAGTCTCAACTCAACAACATGGTTTGCCTCATTGCATCATGGCAAAGTTCCATCTCAACCTCATCCAATCCATACATATGAGCTTCAACATCCGCTACATATGTCTTAAGCAGCTTTCACCATTCAAGAGCCTCTTCCATAGCTTTTGAATCGTCTTTGACCATACTTGTCCAAATCTATCAACTAGATAACTCATTCATATCAATCAAACAAGGCAAACATTAATCCAAACAAATAAGTAGTCAATCAAGATCTAAATAGGCATTTATAACTACAATGGCAATTTCGTAAATAAATGAGCATAGATCTAACATACATGAATCATGGGTTTTTAGCATAGATCTAACAATTATAAATCATGGGTTTTGTCTCTACAACTAGATGAATAAACTTTCAAAGGTAAACATCTTCATAAGTAATGGATCTGCACTTGGATCTAAGGAAGAATGCATAAAATCACTATCTACAACACTCCAACAAACCACCAATCCAATACACTCCTTTGGGTCCGCGTGAGAGATAACTACCACTCACCAAATCACCCAAACACTTCAAAAACTAATCACTTCAGATCTGGACAGCGAAGATCCAAGCTTGATTCGTCGAAATCCCGCTTGAAACGATGAAATCTAGCTTCGATGGATGAAGATCTTCAACTTTGGCTCTTCGATCTTCGATCTTGATCTTCGATCTTGGATGGATGTTAGAACTAGATTGGAATGGAGAAAAGGAGATGAAGAAATGTTGTAGTCGAGTTTCCAAAATGGCAGCACTTCGTCGCTTCAAAAACCGGTGCCAAAAAGTGAGCCAAACCCCTCTATTTATAGGCTGAAAAACCCTTAGGTCGCCCAGACTTAGGTCGTTGCCGACCTAAAAACACAGCCGCCTTCAACGACCTACGACCTAACTGGTACGCGACTTAGCAAAAGTCGCGACCTAACCAAACCCAGGCCACATGATTTAACTAAAAAACAGGGTCACACGACCTAACACTTATGCGACCTAACGCACTGCTGACCTAACGACCTATCAACCAAACACACCTAGCGACCTAACAAACACGGCCGACCTAACAACAAACGCGACCTATCCTTAACTCGTCCTGCCGACCTAAGCCACTAACCTTTAGGTCGCTTATCCCCATAGGCCACTCACTGTACTAAGTTGCTTGCGACCTAACGTAAGTCGCTCACAACCCTTAGGTCGTTAACTCCACTAGCTCGGCAACCCTTAAGTCGCTTCTTCTCCCTAGGTCGCCACCGACCTAAACTACCCAACGACCCAAACCTCTTAAGCCAGTCAAATTCTATAGGTCGCCTAATACCATAGGTCGGTTACTACCTTAACTCGGTCAACTTCCTTAGGTCGTTCCCCATGACCCTAACTTCCTAGGTCGCTAACTACCTTAGGTCGCTCTACCGACCTAACTCCATCACGACCTAAGTTTAAGCTGCCTACACGAGTTAACCTCCCAAACGACTTAGGCTAGGGATAACATAAACAACACTATCGACCTAATAATTCTACGATATAACAATACGTAAAATACGGGTCGTTACAAATATTGTTTTGACATATATATCATTTTCTTTTGTCTTTCTATTTATTACTTGAATATATTTTCTTAACTTTTGCCTTATTACTTTAGAATATAAACACATTTCTACTTTCATTAAATGTATTACTTATCATCTTGTATATATATATGGGTTTTATATTTTACATTATTCTGTACCTCTAGTATGTATTTTATTTTATTGTTTTGACTTATTCCTTGCATATACATATGGTTACAGTACATATATTTCCAGCCTGCAAATACATGTATACTATATAAAATTCTAGACTCACTTAAGTTCTCATTCTAAAGTTGTTATATTTATTTTTATTATGTTAGCTTGTATATTTATTTCTATTCTTACATGACTGCTTATTTCTATTTATGTTTGAAACCATTTATTTAAGATTTTATTTCAAATCCAATATATACATATATATTCACATATATACAAATTTTCAAATTCATATGACTTAATATATTTTCTATTTGAATCGGGGAAACTCGCTGCCATTTAAAATCAATTTTACAATTTTAATTCAAAAATTCATTTAAATTATCAATTTAAATTCATAAAAATCCGGGGTCGTTGCATCCACGGGACATCCCTTTAGAGATATACTGTATGAAAGGTAGTTCCTTACCTGCCATTGTATGGAAATCCATTCTCCAATAAGTGCCTTTGGATACGGTTGTAGAGCCTAGTATGTTGGAATTTAATAATGTAATAATTTCGGCTAAGATTATATATATTTATCTGAAAGTTGTTATCAAAATATGTCATTAAAAATAATGATCCTAGATTTTACTTAGCAAACGTTTTGGTTATCATAAGGTATAAACCCGTTCTATGTTTATGTACAACGTGATCTTATGAGATACCCTTTGTTTTCAAATATCTGTATTTTTAGTTTCTTAAACCAGTTCCATTATTGACCTGGAGTTTATTTTCCTTTTCCCTTCAACTCTGGGTGCCCTATATCCCGACTAGTTAAGTGGTTAGGTATCATGGAGCATATTGAGAAGGGGCATGGAGCATTTTGGATCCTATGTATATGGTCATCTATTTATGTTTCTACTGTATTATGTATGATGTATCTACTAGCATTTGTGAGGATAAGTAGTTATAACTATCTTGGCTAGATTAGTGCATACTAGAACTCTGATGAAGCAATTTGAAGTAATTGCATGTGCTGCTCATATATATAATTATATATTAAATAATATGTGAGATTCCGTTTTGTTTGTCTTCTACCATTATTTTCTTTTACCCCATGATAATCTACCTCTTCGGCACTTGGATTTGCGGCACATGAATACCGAGGATGTATTAGTGTCGATATATGAGTGTCGAGGTGGTAGGTCATCACAAGTCATCCTTCTTAGAACCTGACATTTGTGGACAAACATTATCATGATGCCTTTCAACATCGATCCATCGTCATCGAAACCTAACTCCATTCACCATCGAGTTTCCATCATCGAACTCCCAAAGCTATCATCGTGCTGCTATACCGCCATCAAATCCTAAGCGAACAAACTAACACCTTCAAAATGATATATATAGCTTACACTTCCCCTTTTGGAAGTTTCACCTAGATCCCAACAAAACTTGACCTCTTGGTACCAACCAAACCTCTCGGTATAGAGCAGTGTACTTAGCCAAGCTTTGGCTAAGTTTCTTCCTTTCCTTCTAGAGCTTCGTCTTCTAAGTGTTTGGGCTCCAATCCCACAAAAGCTCTCAACATCAATTCTAAGCTCCAAGCTAACTCCTGAAGCTCTTAATATTTACTCTAAAAGCTCACCGTATTGACTCGAGGAGCTCTAGGTGCTTGGTCCAATACTTAGTCAAATTTTTATTTGACTTCTACTCATCAACCCTAGCCTTTCCCATAAGAGCCAAACTCCCACCGAGTGTTTTCCCTCAGCAAAAATCTCATGATATCGAGTAAAAGCTCCCAGTACCTATTCCTCTACTTAGCTTCAATTTTAGCACGACTTGAATCATGAGCTCCTCCCATGCTCCAGAGCCCCTCCTCCAAGTATCATCCAATTTCGACCATCTTTGCCTTCGATTTTTAAATTTGACCACCTGTTTCCTAACCACCTAAAAACTAGCAAACCATATTGAAGCACAACAACAACATGAAATATCATACGTATACATCCATTCATACATGCAATCCTTAAGAACATGTTACTTAAGCAAATCCTAATCTAAATCTAACTTTTACACGATAAAAGGGGTTGCAAAACCATTTAAAAACCTTTAAATTTTAGCCATAAACATATGTTAAAATGTGATTAAAGTTAGAAAATAATTTAGGACCAAAATTATGTTAAAAACACCATTTTTGACCATATAAACATGCATAGTAGAGTGAGAAGTCAAGAACCACTCACCAAATACCAAAAACGTCGATTTCTCCCTTTAGATCGGAGGTAAATAGCAAAGGAGAGAAATCTAATTCAGCAAAAATGATAATCTCAAGTTCCTTTATGCTAATTACCCTTTTAATTACGATTTAGGCTGAGATTAGTCGGGAAAAGGGTAAGTTTTTTTGATGAGATTAGGGTCAATGAAGGTTTATAACTATTTTAGAAAAGATGAAAATAACTTAGATATATCTCATCCCTCCCTTAGCACAATGTTCGAGATGGGTTAGCGGGCCTAAGTATGGGTTTAATTAATTACCCAATAATGCATGCCAATAGTAGTCAAAACTTAAAACAGCTATAACTTTCAAATAGTAAATCCGTTTTTCTATTATGACCACTTTACGAAACGATAAACCATCATCCTAAAGCAATGAAAGTGATTTGAGACTTTATCTCATATCCTATCAAAAGTTATAGTCTAAACAAGATTTTTTGGCTCAAAATGGTTATAAAGAAATTCAGATAAAATCATACAAGGGTAAAATATCTTTAGGAGTTACTTCCCAAAATTTTAAAGCCATATGACTTCATATAATTAAAATAAAAATATTTTACGATCATCCAATATGTAAAATATGGGTCATTACATTTTTTTCTATTATATACTTATCATAATGTGTTATGCTATCCATTTATTTAATTTAATTGTATTTAATTGAAAATCCCTATTTGTTATGTTATGTGATAGTAATTATAATGTATTGTAATCGTTAGAAATTTATCGTAACAAAAGTAGCATATCGTTTTGAATATTCCTAGTCAAGATGTTTTGAGATGGGATGTTGATTCATTCGTTGAGACTAGAAAGGGAATCATTCAGTTTTTGTAATATTGGATAGTTTTTAGCTCATGGATATTGGGAGCACCAAGGAGTTGCGTACTAATAGCTGTTGGAAAACTATGGAATGACTCATTTGATGGTTTTGTATTGGTTAATATAACTAAGGTCAAACAAAGAATACCAAAGTGATGATATTACACAATTCTCTTGTAGTGACCCGATATTTTTAATGTTTCGAATGTGAACATTTATTTCATTTAAATATTTAGATTCGATTTGAATATAATAAATAATAAGAAAATCATTTTTATTAAAACTATTTGATTTTTAGTAATGTATTTATGTTTATTTGATTTCTCCATAATTTTTAAGCTTGAAAATATTTACATTATCGTTGGACGTATTTTACGGCAAATGATGGTATTTTTTAAATTTTATAGAATAAAATAACTTGTGTATATTATTATTATTATTTTGTGATCATATTGCATTTTTGTGTGCGATTATATTTTTATTTTGTCATTTGCGGTTCGTACATGAATAGAATTCTATGTAGCAAGATGCCAAAAATTTGTAAATAAACATAACTCGCACTAGCTTATTCAACACACTGAGAATATTCAATACATTTTGGCTTTTTATTCCTCCTCTTTCTGTTTTCTTTTTTCTTCAATCACTGTAATTAAAGAAAACCCACTTCCATTCAAAAATTCAAAACAAAAGAAACACTCAACTAAAAATTGTAAAACAAGGATCTTTGGATTCGTATTTAGGAGATCTATAAATCCACGCAAGTTTTATTGGTTGTGGTCAAATTTAGAAAATTGGATGTGGTGAATAGCCAACTAATATTTGGGTTCTAGGCAACGATATTGGTTCCATTGCATTTCTCATGTCGAAGAACATCAGTGGAAGGAGTTTCGATGCATGCTGTCTTGTCTTGTAAAATGCAACATCTTCCTCATCACATATAGGTTTGGGTGTTGCGATTTTATGGAGGCCTTCGAGCTCGACTTTAGGTAGATCGTCGTGTAGGGCTCGCGGAGAAGAAGTCGTTGGCGGAAATATTAGGTGATTTTGCGATCCATGGAGGGAGATAGGAGGAGAGAGAAAGAGAAAATGCATGGGTGTGTATCTTGTATGTTCATGCACAGGGATAGTTTGGGGGAGAAGAAATGAATTATAGGAGTTAGGTGATAATTATTGTAATTAGTAAATTAATTGAATTATTTTAATCCAAATCTTATAAATCCAATATCTTTCTCATACAAGGTCCAATCGAGATGGAATCTTTTGCATTGTGCATATAAGAGCAATATATACATGTTGGAACTAGCTTTGTTGAGTTTAGAGCAAGTGGATTTTAAGCTAAAATCGAACGTCCTTTGATCTTAGATCAAATCGGAGTGCTTAAGCGTCCTTTCGAATTTTGATGAGCTATCTCACATCTGATTGAATATTATAATGACATATAGTAGATATAAAATGTTATTTTGTGTTTGGATGGATATTGGTTTGGTTTGGTTGAATTTCCGCTTAAAAAAGTGAATACATTTAAAATAAAATACAGGGAATTTTGTAGTGAAATTAAGATTTCTCGCCGTTGTGATTTTAAATTTCAATTATATACCTGTAGATTTTAATTCCATTTATATACCTGCTATATAAATTGTTGGATGTTAAAAGTTGTAATTTGGTCATATTGGATGTGACATTGACATATGTTAAAAATTAAATATGTTTAGTGATAAAGGTAGTAGTATCATTGGTTAAGTGTTGTGGTAGTTATTGGCCTCGTTATAATGTTAGTAAATGCTATTATTTGTTGTTTTGATGTGGAAAATGGTTTTGATTCGGAGAATGATTTTAAATCTAGCCTTTTGGATTTCTATAATATTTTATTTAAAAATGGGTTTTGAACTTCTCTATTTTATTTTAAACTTTTTATTAACCTTTTCTGTTTTATATAGAAACATTTTAAAAGTATTCTGAGAAGTATTTTTTTATAAAAAATTATTATAATAATAAGGGTTATTTTAATGGAAACTAAAGTGAATTTATCTATTTTATAATAAAGTTATTTTGTTTATAAAGAAGAAGGAAATATTTTGGAATATTTTTGAAATGTTTTATTTAAAATGTTATAAATAAAAAAATAGATTTACAAATGGTATTTTATAAATAAAAGAATAGATTTACAAATGGTATTTTATGTAAAGGAATAGATTTTTAAATGGTATTTATCAGAAAAGAGGTATTTATAAATTATATTCAATAAAAAGGAAATTATTATCATTTTGATAAATTAGAAAATAAATCACATTTATGGATTTATAGTGATGTATGAAATAATCGATTTATGAGGGGTATTTGGTCCTATTTTGAAAATGGAAATTTGTCTTAAGTATAAAAGGAATTTCATAAGGAGTTTTATAAAAAGGAGTTCTATAATTATATTTGGAGATTAATAAAAGGAGTTTATAATTATACTTTGAGATTTATACAAGAAGATCATAAATGATAATTTATAAAGGAGATTTATAAAGGATATTTTATAAGGGAGATTTATAAATGAAGCCTTATAAAGGAATTAATAACTGAAGTTTGAAAATATAGAAAATTTTACAGAAAAAGAATTTTACAAAAGAAAATGAGATTTGATTTCTATAAACAACCATTTAAAAATTATGATGGCATGGAAAGTATTCTTTTCATACTTAACACTAAATTCTGAGTTATGAAAACTCGTCTCTATCTTGAGAATTAAGAACATATATCGAAGCAAGGATAATTTTCTAACTTATTTGATTTCATTGTTAATTGTGGATAGCACTATTTGAAATTTGGAGGTGGTGGTAAGTATATTTGATCTAATTTTTGTACGATCTATTTACTTACACTAAAAGTTTTGGATTTATTGTTGTCAATATTTTTAAATGACATTTTTTAACCTAATTAAGTATGGTTTTAGAAATGAATAATTCTTAAGATTTGTGAATATACCTATACCATTGAGATAATTATATGGGTACATTTCCTAAATACTGGAGATGTAGTGTTGTGAGAATATACTTACACGACTGATACAAGTATGTGGAAATTTTTTCTAAGTTTTAAAAGTTAAATGTTTTGTAGTATACTTTTATACTTGAGACAAGTATATCAACATTTTTCAAGGAAAAGAGTAGAGAGGGTTTGTGAATATATCCTTGTAAGAGTATTTTAATACAAGAATTTATAAAATGGGTTTAATTAATGAAAGGATTAATTAATGAGGCTTAGTGGTTGCTTATGTGCTTAACTAGTGTTGGTTTCCACATGTGAAATTCAATCTTTGATTTAATTCTTTGTTTATTCGATAGTTAAATAATCGACTATCGAACATTGGCCAGTTTTTAAAACTATCATTGTCGGTTCGGAGAAACTAGGATCATATATTTTATCTGAAAACTACTTCTAACTGGCATAAACGTTTGAATTGGAGACATCTTGAAGATGATGGAATTGAAGAAAAATATCTTTGAAGTACAAGGGCTACTTGCTACTAATCCAGAGGGTGATTCCAAAATGAACGTAATAGAAGTAGTGCCTTTAGTTTGTTCATATCTTGAAAAACTTGTATGGACGAATGCTGGCATTGCATTGTTGCGTGGAGGGTAGTGTTAGCATTCTAAGTGGAATTTGCTAAAAAGTTAAAACATAGCCTCAAGCCTCATAACCGAGAATGACTAAAATAGCGGATATGGTTCAGTGCTATGTGGGTTGTACTTATTAGGGTATAAACATAACCTTTCTAGATCACTATTTATGGATTTGGTATGTACATGAGAGCTCTCAAGAAAATGTTGCAAAGCAACCGGGTGGTGACATATTCGTAACAATTCAGTAAGGGGTAGGCCGGTCCTAATTTGCAGGGGGTCTATGTGAGGTCCTCGGTATAATTTCTAGAGGTGTACTGTGGTGGGTAGTACCCTAGTAACCTTGTCATTGTATGGAATCCATTCTCTAATAAGTATCTTATGGACTTAATTGTGTTGAACTATGTTGGAACGTGAGATGCAAGCATTCCAGCTATTTCATATATTTATTTTAAACCCTGGACATCATTATAATATCACTGGATATTCTATTTGAAATGATTTGGCTATCTTATGCTAAAAACCTATCCATGTTTTATGTTCGGTATGGTCTTACGGGATACCTTTATTTTTTAAAGATTTTTGAACATTAAAAATCTAAATGATGTGCGTTTCTCATGCTAGTTTACTAGATTGATCGAGTGGTTTTTTCCGTATAATGCTTGGGTCAGCCAGAGCATGTTTTACGTATTTAGTTTCAATGCTTTGGAGCTTCATGCGATGAGCTGGAAATCTTTAAGATGTATTCGTGTATATTTTATTTCTGTTGCATTGGTTGGTTATATTATCAGCACCTATGAGGACATGTAATTATAACTGTCCAAGCCGATGATTGATTAGTCTATTCTGATTGCTTTATGTATACTATAGTTTTCCATTGTAAAGATATGTTGTATATTGTATATTACTTGTCATGACGTGAGATTCTGCTCTATCTTTCTTTCTTTTTCCCAACAATCTGTCTTTCTATCACTTGGATGCTCGGCACATGAATACCGTGGATGTATTAGTGTCAACTTTTTGAGAGTCAAAAAACCGGACTGTTACATCTCTTGAGTTGAGAATACTATTAAACGTAAATGTAGACACTCCACTTTGATTATAGATATCATAACATGACATCCATTGAACGACTATAGTTAGGTCTGAGTTGAATTATTGGAATTGAAACATGTTCAATAGAGAATTCGTCTTCCTGGTTATATGAGGTTAGTGTCATAGTCAACTGTAGTAAATTCAAAGTCAAAGTCTCTAGCTACAGTAGTTTGGTTAATAATAGTTTTTATTATTAAACCAAGGACTATGTGTTTGGATTATACAAGCTAAATGTGGATGGTATTGGAATTTTGACCAAAACCGAATTCCATAAGTCCAAGTGTGATTTAGTTTTGACAAAGAGGATTGGTGTAAATAATAGTCACTACAAGGGACCACTTAGAATAATAAAATTGGAATTTTACCAAAATTATGTAAGCGATAAATTCGACCAAACTATCACACTACTAGCTAAAGTGATGTGTGAACATTAATATTTGAATTGTTCGATACGAATCGCTGATTGAATTTCACCTATAAGCCTCACAAACGCAAAGTTGAATACTCTAAACTATTGTATGATTTGATTAAATTATAACTGTTTTAAGTTAATTAATATTTGTGAATATTAATTTTATTTGATTTGTCTGAATCGGTATTTAATAAAGTGAGTATATATAAGTTATATATGTACATATTGATATATGACATCGATAGATATTTATTAAAAATATTGATTGGATTTGGAAATGTGTTTGCGTCCATTAGCTTATTATTTTTGCTAAATAAGGCAGAGTGATAGGATACTTTCTAGAACTACGGGGTCTGCATTAGTCAGGAGATGGTAAACAAGGAGATCTAGATCCACTTTTCTCTCTCTTTTCCATTGCCTACTTAAATCGTCTATCCCCTTTCATTTGCACTTTACTTTTTTCCTCCTCCTCTATCTAGTCTTGGCCACAAGTAATAGACCTCCCTCTCTTCAAGTTTAAGTAAAATTAAATCAGTTAAACTCAATTTCAAAAGGTGTGGTGATCTCTTTAGATAGCTGCTTTTCTCAAAGAGCAAAGATTCGATCTAAGGAATTACAGGATCAACCATTCAAGGTGCAAAATCAAAGCCACGATATTGGCGATATCTAACCTATATTCTATTATACACATGTTTATTAATTTCAACACATATTTTATATTAGAACTTCACATTATCAAAATTTTGTATACTTATTTGACATTAGACTTACATACATATCCACACATATTTAAATTAAAAATAAATATATAGATATGTGTATAATTTTGATTTGGCCATAATTTAAGGAAAATTAGAAAGTAAAAATGATTTTAAAATAACTATAAATTAAATTTGAGTTTGGACTTTATAATTTGTAAATATATATATTTGCATATAAATCAATATATTAATTCTTAATCATACACACATAGCGATATAAATATATATATGCATATTCTGAAAACAAAAATCTCATTTAGATATATCTATAATAAAATTTAGTATATATATTAATATTTTTTAAATTATTAGACATTATATATATACAGTTTTATAAATATAAACTTTCATACACAATTTGTAGTTTAAAAAATATTTTTTATGAAATCCATGTGGATTTCACTAAATAAAAAATTAGTGTTTAAATTTACATGGATTTGAATAGAAAATTAATTTTGTTAAAAAAGAGTTTCGGTCTAAAAGGGAAAACAATTTAATTTTTAATATATTACCTTATACATATTTCCAAATTAGTATTTTATAAATAAAAGTTAAAATTGTACATATTTTTTTGAATGTTTTGTATAAAATAAATGAATAAACTATATATATATATATATTTATATATATGTATGTTGTATGTATATTTGTATATGATATAAAATATCAACATTGAAAATTTGAATTTTATATCTGAAATAGATTTTTATTTGGATCTTGATTCGTTTTTAAATTTAAATCTATCTTTAGATATTTTAGATATTAATTCGAATTACTTTGAATTGATGAATATGTTTTAAATAAACACTATTATATATATACATACACATTAATGTTTATATGTTTATATATATGTATGTATGTATATAAATGTATATATAAATATATATAATAATACAATCATTATATACAACAAATATGCATATAAATGAACAAATATTTCTTTTGCAGTGTAAATCACAGTACTTATATATGAGCACATTTAACTATGTACACGTCTATATGTTGCATGTACACTTTATATATGTGTGTTTGTATTGATACACATATACATTATATACTATATATATATATAATAAATTAAATCTTTATATTAACTATTTAAATAAAATAAAAAATTTACTTAAAATTATTTAGATAAGATCTAAATAGATATAGACTTCATAAGCTCAATAAGATCTAAATTGGATTTTTTTTTAAATTTACTCATTTGACCCACTACATGCTGGTCCAGTTCCATTAGACAGGCGCAGTTGTTTCCCAAGCCAAGGCATGAAGAGCAAGAGGAATAGAAGAGAAGATCCAAATTAGGTTGAAATCGATCTTTCTATAAGGATCGGTATGGAACCTTATTGGTTTCTAATGTGAGCTACCATTGGTTTTGATTAAGACCAAATAAAAGAAGAAGTTCAAGATAGTATAGGTAAATAGATCGATATCGATCCATAACGTTCCGCGTTAATCATTTTTGTTTGCTATATCTTGATTTTGACTGATTCTTCATGTTGAAACTTCGGATCTGTAGATGAGGATGAGTTCGAATCAATACCATCGATTTTAGAGGTTAATTTCATCTATATATTCTGTAACGACCCGTATTTTGATAACTAAAAATATTAAATTTAATACGATTTTTAGAATTTAATATTATGAGAAATTAAAATTTATGATTTATCAATAAAAAAGATTGTTAGAATTTATAACTTGATCTTAAATGAATTCCAGAGCAATAACTATAGTGAAGTGAAAGATAGAAATGCAAATGAAAATATAATCAATAATAATGATTGAGTGTAATTAAAATCTATGTTAACGCAAATTCAATCGATTATAAATTTTAAACATTGATGCTATAAGCATTAAATAGATGTTATTTCTAATTGAAATATAATTGTAGAGCTTAAATTGGATATAATTGTAAGTTAATAAAGGAATAAAATAATTAATGTATCAAATGGTGAAATCATATGTTATCTAATTGAAATTGGTTTTGGTTATCCCGCCTTGTGGCAAGGCCGAGATATCGAGGAATTGGCCGAAAACCAAGGATCGCTCGTCCCAAATATCGAGTATGCACAGGTTTACTATGGATGTCGATGAATTTTGTCTGAGTCCGAATCAAGCTACAATTAACAAGACATGACGGGCAAAACTGTGAAAGCCAACATTCCAAGTTTCAAGTCAATCCGAGTTCGTATGCTCAAGTTATGATCGATGCAAGCCAAAAGGGTTAACTTGTTTGTATCCATCAATTGAACATCTTTGCATCGATCCCATTTTGTATCCATTAGTAAGCTCCATTCGTGTCCATCAGGTGAAGAGCTTTGTTCGAATCCATCAGGAGGACGTGTCATCGTATCGATCAGGGAAACTGCACTCTTCGTATCCATCCACTTAACAGCCTTGTTCGCATTGATCGAGTTCCAGCAGTTCGCATCCATCAAATGGTCCTCGTATCATATCCATCAAATGACCGCCATCCTACATCCCTGAGTAGGTATCGTACTTCATAACCATTGTCTATAACATCCGCGTCCATTTGATATCGATTAAGTTTTACACTCATTTCGTATCGATCGACCACAGATCGATACACAACCAACACTCCTTGTCGATGCGAAGTGGCATGCAAGAATTCAATGCGAAGTAGGATACATTCGATCGATACGAACAGTGTGATACCATCGATATGGAATGGGCTACGGTGCATCGAGCCGAACTAGATTACACACTCGATACGAACAACACGGTCATGATCGAAACGAACAAAGCGAGAACCTTGGAATGAATCAGTCAACTCGGCACAAAAAGTGGATCGATTCGAAGAGTGAGTGCCATGTCAACTTGCTAACACGTGTCTAGATCGATTCGTAACGAGCGATACGAAGGAATCGATTCGAATGCAATAGCCTATCGAAGAACGCCAATTCGCATCAATCATAACTTGCAAACCACAAGTCCAAATGCTATGAAATTTTCACAAGAGCTTACATACAAACTAAAGAATGCTCCTGCCAAATTTCAACTCGATTGGATCAAATCTTGATCGATACGAAATACATTTGTATCAATCATGGATCGATTCGAAATCGCCTGGAATCTATCGCGTGGGCCGGCCACGTTCCAAAAGAAGTCTCCCGAGATCTAAGCGAGATATTTGCCTCCTACGCATACAAATAGATCCCTTGGGCCTACAGAAGAAGGATCTTTCGGCTGATTGACATCCAGACTCTGCCGAAACAACTTTTGTACTCCACAGCTCTGTTATACTCGAATTTCAACGCTATAATCCGCTGTAATTAGTTGTAACTAGCAAGTGAATGTCAATAAAGCTATCAACTTTATATTGGATGTAGGCCATACGCTGAACCTCTCTAAATCTATGTGTTTCTACGTGTTTTCGTACTTGTTTTTGGAGTGTTTGTTAGATAATCCACGTTTTACATTTCTATTCTTCATTTTTATCTCTTCAAATACTTCCGAAGAGTGTTGTGCCCAATTTTGGTACAAATACGTTGGCGCTTTCACTAAGAGAACACAGTTTTTCTCCTGCTCTTTGGATATACTATCGATACTGGATTGCACAAATCTATGAAGAAGATCTAGATCTCAAGTTCAGAATCCTTCCAACCTATTCAGATTTGCATAAAATCAAGGAAAGAACATCATTATCTACCATGGTTAGCACAAAGACCGCCTCCACAGCTGCAGATCAAGAAGCACGAGATAGAAAAAATCCGATATAACTGCCCCTATCCAACCAGAATACCTTCGGACCATCAGATCCATCTGGCCCTGTCATCCGACAGAAGTTTCAAATGCTTATGAAAGAACTGACTCGGAGTTGTCGGTAACTTACTGAACAAAAGCGCCAATGCATAGTTGACTAATCAACTAAACCGCCAAAGGCATAGAAGATCAAAAAGAGATCATGCTTCTCATTCCTCCACTGAGAGTTCAGCCTCATCTGACTATCATCACCGATCTATGCATCCACGGCTAGACGGGATTTACACTCAAGCTATCGGACATTAACCCACAATGAACATCGGGCAACCCAGAGTTGTCCCATCAACCAGCTACCAGGCTGGACCCTCCTCTCGGGAAGGTACTGCTTTTCATCATACCACAGACATCCGCGCTACCACTGCCACTGTTGAACCAGGGGTTGATGTCCAGAATCAACCAGATCTGAACCATCGTCAGCATGGACACACTCCCGAAGCCTACATTTTGGATCACTTCGAGCTAAGGAGGCGAGATACAGAACGTCGACAACGACCGGTCCAACCTCGCATTGCGGAACCTGACCACACCTTGGCCCAGCAAGCACACAATATACAAATGTCGAGCATTCCCACAATGATCTATCAAATGATTCGAGAGAGTCAAGGCCTCACAAATGACGACTAGGGAATCTCCTGGAGTCATACTACCTTTAGTGACGAAATACTTTATGCTGAACCTCTTTGGCAATTCAGGATGCCAACTTGATCCTGAAGTATGAATGGTCGATGAGTGCTGCAAGTGCTGATGATGCAATTAAATGCCGAAGTTTCCCGATCTCCCTGGGGGGCATCGCTACTATGTGGTTCACTCGATTGCCACCCTGATCCATTTCTTGTTTTGACCAATTGGCCATAAATTTGTTAAACAATTCCGCATGCACGTCGCAAGGCCGAAGGACGTTAACACCCTTTCTAGTGTCACCCAAGCTCTTGGAGAGACACTTCGGCGTTATTTAGAAAGATTCCATGCTGCTTGTGTTGAGATCGGCAACCCAAATGATAACTCTATTCTCATTGCGTTTACTAAGGGGGTTGACACCGATTCTGAATTCGGTAATTGGTTGGACGGAAAACCACTTGCGTCATTGGACCGTCTCTATTCGAAGGCAGTGAAATTCTTAAGAAGGGAGGATGCGAAACAGTCTAGGATGCAAGATGACGTAGGGCCAATCATGGAAGGGATCCAAAGTAATGTTGCAGTTAAATAGCCGAGAAGAGTTTTGGGGAAGTTTAGTTGAATTTACAAAACAAACAAAATCAGTAGCGGGAGAATGTGAATCAAAATAGAAGGCAAGTTCAGAATCGTGGTCCACAACGCAAAAATCCTATGTTTGATAATTACTCTCCTTTGAATACATCGTTGGAGAATATGCATTTACAAACTTGTTATACCATTTAATATAAGAAACCTTCCCCAAAGCCATCGTTAGAAAGCCAGATCCAGACGGGAAATTTTTATAGGTTTCACGAAAGCTATGGCCACAATACAAATGAATGTCATCATTTGCAAGATCTCGTTGAGAAGCTGATTAGAGAGAGGAAGTTGGAACAGTTTGTGCGGGCGCCACAGTCTGGGGGTGTGGGCCCATTGAATTAGAACGATACGCCTAATAGGCAAGATAGGAGGAACCCGCTCGTACCGGTGGGAGGCTAGTGATAAATGCTGTTAGTGGCGATCCTACTTTGTCGAGAGCCTAGAATGGCGAGGATCTTCATCACTGCAACACATGACAGGCTTTATTTATTTAGTCCATTAATCCTTTGCAATTTGTTTCTACATTTTGAAATTTGAATTTATAATAAGGCAACTGACTTTGCCGTATTTTCCCATTACCACAATAAATTGCCATCTCTTTGAACCAAAGCTGTTATTCGTCGAAGGTGACATACGACCATCACAATGCATGAAGATCTATGTTCCGTCATACGGTGGAATTTATTCAAATAGGGAGTGACTGTGATACGACCGACGACTCACTAAGTGAAATCCTAAGCTCAGGGGTAAGTAACTACACTAAAGCCAAAAAAGGATTGATACACGACAATCCTTTCACTAACTCCGAATTCCTAGAGTACGAGTTGAAGTGTAAACTCACAAATGCGGTTCAGAAGAGGGTGGACCCATCCACCTAACAACTACGAACGTATCCTAACCAAGTTCGAGGAGGATGGATCCGTCCATCTAACGACCTCACTTGTTAACTCGAGTGGATGTGAATCGACCATCCTTGATCCTGATAAATCTATCATTCCCAAAGCACGGACGAAATCCTAAAAGCTTAAACAGATGTGACTGACCATCTGTCCACCAACTCCAAGTTGCCAGAGTGTGAATTGGAGTATAAACATCAATTCTAGGTTCCTAAAGTGAAAACTGGAGTATAAACACCAACTCCAAGTTCCTAGAGTGCGGTATAAACATCAACTCTAGGTTCCTAGAGCGCGAGCTAGAGTATTAACACCAACTCCAAGTTCCCAGAGTGTGAATTGGAGTACAAACGTCGATTATCCACGGATTTCCAGAGTGCGAACCAGATTATCGATCGCAGATAACTTAAATCCCCAGAGCATGGACACATATTTAAAAATTAAAAAGATGTAACCGTCTTCCAACATAAGAATGTAGGTCCCCAGAATGTGGACATGATCATTATTAAGTGAGCGAGTGTGATTCGACCACTCAACTCTCACTTGTTTTAGCATCGATTCGACAATGTCGGGCTCGACGAAATAAAGGCGAGATGCAATTGCTGACCAATCTTTACAATTCATCCCCGGAACTAGGGGCTGGGCTTAAGTGTCAACCATTGACTGAAGTTGTGCAACATCGAAGTTCAATGCAATCCCTAGTCACGACCCATGTTTGTGATTTTTGGATTTGGCAAATAAAAACAAATTCGACTCAAAGGTTGAAACTTCGCAAATGCACTAGACTGAAATTCCAATGCTGGAACACTTAAGCATAAAAGACAGTAATAGAGTCAGAGCTAAAAACATAATTTCATTTCAATTAACTACAAATGAAGTTCATGTACAAGTTTTTTTCAAAATTCCTACAAGCGAGGGCCGAACCCACATCTATACACGGCCTACGAAAGGAAAGCAAAACAAATTTCTATCTGTTAAAAAATGTGCCAAAGAGGTCTATTTATTCCTTTTTCTTTTTCGACTTCCTCTTCGGTGTGGACCTGCTGGAGCCGCTAATGATTTTTTGCTTTGAGCTCTTACCTTTTGGCGGGTGGTCCCTAGGTAGGAGCATGATCTTAACGTCCTCCTCCGAACTCTAGTGTACGGGAATACTTTCTGCAGGTGGAGTCGAAGGGGTTGAATCTACTACAGAGGCGGAATGGCCACACTGGTGTCAACAACTATACCTCAAAATGATATCATTCTTAAAGGAACCGAACCAAGCGCCGCCATTCCACCTCCAAAACTGCCACCACGATTTGATTCCTCCATTTCGGCATTGATTTCGGCCAATATTTCTTCTTTGCGAATCGATTGAGCCTCGCTGGGGGCAGCGGTGGTCTGTACTGAAGAGCCAGAAGCAGGCGCGAGTCCACTTATGACAAATGGTAGGTCTGCAAAGGGGTCACTGTGGCAGCCGAGGAGTTCATTCATCATCTGCTAGACGAAAGAAAGTGCGTCACCCTATGTTCCATCTATCGGCGCAGTCATTGTTGTGGTAGTCGCTTCAGTAATAATAGCCTCCTGCGTTTAATGTGGTTCTTTGGTTGCAGGAGGTGCTATTAGTGTAACTCTAGTCACTAAACAGGGAAAAAGAAAGACTGTTAGTAAACGCTTCAAGACAAGTTCCTTATTTTGATTGCACATGGGATATGTTCAGAGAACGTTCTTCAGTTTGGCCCGCGGACGACTGAGCAGCTTCAGAGGTGTTCTCTTTAACAAGAGACAACTACGGCTATTCCGGATTATAAGCAGGGACAGATTGGGGTTCAACCGCTGGTGCAGGTTCAGGATGAGGTGAAGTAATTATCTCAAGGATTGTAGTGTGATGCTCGACACTTAAACCTTCCCCAATTTTCGGGTGTGTGGTGTTGAGCTTCTCCCTTTCATGGGAGATCATTGACTCGTGGAGAATCTTCCATTCATCTTCAGTTAGCATTCGATTCTCAAGCTCGAACTCGTCAAATGATTCACCCAGATGCACTACCTTCTCCTCCTCGACTAATTGGCCCCAAGCTTGTAAAGATGTGTCGAATAATTTTTGAGCCAGGCCAAATTTCTGTGTTTCAGCACGTTAACATTATAGGCGACGAGAAGGTCTTCTATATCTGCCTCGAGCATGGATTCCTCCATCCAAACCTTCTCCTTAACCTCATCCTCCACCGCACGTACTTTCTCCACAACCGCATCCGCTCGCCTTGAAGGACCACGGCTTGATCATATGCCTTCTATGCTACGGTGTTGGCATTGTCCCTCTCTTTAACAATTTCAAAAAGTTTGGACTTAAGCTTGTTATGCTCTTTGAGGGCCGCACCCCGCTCGGCGGTAATGGTGGTGATCCGATGACCCATTTCCTCCACCAGGGCGTAGTGTGATTGCCTCATCCTCTCCATGTCCGAATTGGCCTCGTCGACCTTTTTAAGGGCCTCCATTTATGATTTTTGGGAGGACTCAGCTTCAGTATTTAGCACCTAGATAATGCGGTCCTTCTGAAGAATCTCATTCTCTAACTTCTCAATAATTGCTGCCCGCTCAAAGGCCACCTTCGATGCTTTTTTTGCGACTTTCCCCACTGCTTGTATTGAGTGTAAATGTCATGGATGTAATCGTGCATTGTGTTCTCATCTTCCGTTGGAATTCTCTTTAAGTGCGATAGGAAAATATAGCCATCAAAGCATATATCTGGAAAATATTTCTTCAATAGGGCGATTTTAATCGCTCCTTCCCCCATAGGCTCGGTAGGGACCTGCTCTGCAATTATGGGAGCCATTGCTTCATTTCTGGTGTGGTGAGATTTAGGCCTAGGGACTTGAGAAGAAGATTTCTGACGGGGAAGCTCAACCACTTGTTTTCCATAATTTGAGGGGTGTGTAGAGATTCTAGGAGGTGAAGAGCGAGATCGGGATCAGTGTTTGTACTCCCTATCTCTATCATGTCGATTCTAGGAGGTGGAAGATAGGCGATCTCGCTCTTCGATAAAGATATGGAGTACAAACACTGATCTAGGAGGTGAAGAGCGAGATCCAAGATCAGTGGAAGATTAGCGAGCTTTTCGAAGACTCCCTAACATCGAGCCTCAGTCGAACATTATATCTGCAAAGTAAAAGAAGAACAGAGTTAATAATCTTCCAAAGTAAGCAACTTATGGTTGGGAATTGTGTAGTGTCGTGATGTGTATATGTATGTGCAACCCCCTGACCAACTGGAAATGTCGGCCATGCTTGTCGGCAGAGATTCGCTTAAATCTAACGCACACTGAAGATCATCCATCCTAGCTTCATCCTGGAGTGACACATAATCCGGGTTTGGGATATCAGCGAGCCCTTCGAAGAGGTTTTCCACCTGTGAAGGAGGAGCCTCTGAAATTTTAATCCCAGGAACAAGCAAAAACACGACCATAGATTTCCATCTCCCAGATTTAAAGCGTTTGAAAGCAGTTGCCTTGCCATTTCTCTTTCCTTCGAAACCCTGAAAGGCATCAGAAGGCTCGGCCACAAGTTCATCATCAATGGGCGTTCTTTCCGGATCGACCTTCTCGGTAGTAACAACTCCGGGCATCTTGCGCTTTACTCGTTTCTTCGAGACGGCCCTTACCGTTCCTTCGAGCCCTATGCTTTGGCCCCGCTCGATCCAGCCCATGATTCTTAAATTTCTATCTATCAGAACCGAGTCAATATCCCTCTCTTCAGTCGAAATTTCTTGAAGAAACCGAACCATCTCTTTGAAATGAGCACCCTCAGGTCACGGAATCACAGCTGTGAAGGAAAAAGAGATATAAGTTTGGCATCAGTTATGATCATATTATTAACTACTTGGGAAGACTGCGATACTTAGTCTGAATAACCATCGAGTGGCGAATCCTAGGGGGCATCGGACGTAAAACCATTCTGGTTTGAAGTAACTTAACCTAGTCCAAGATCCCATTACTACTTGACAATTCCTGACCACTTCTAGGAATGTAAAAGAAGGGCTATGCCCCCGGCTCTTGATGTTGAATAAATATCTAATCTCGATCGGTGTCGGGGGTCCAAAGAGATACTCCATAAATACGACGAATAAGCTATTCAGCAAAGCATATTCGTTGGGGTGTAGCTAAGATGGAGCGATTCCAAGGAAAGATAAAACTTCCTTAATGTATTGCTTGAATGGGGAAGTGTTCCAGCTGCGCACGCATAGCGATTGAATGCAGTAAACACTTCCGGTGGATAGTGCGGTTTATCATTTGGACCCAACAATAACACATCGTCCAATGATAAGCCGTGCCTTAAACATATTCGTGCCAACACGTCTTCGAAAACATTAGATGGAAAGGAGTCTGGTGGATTACTAATGAAAGAGGCGCCAGATAGCTCATCCGGAGCTGGATCTATGACTTCGGCCGCGATGGCCGGTATCTTGACTTTCCAAAGGGAGTGAACTCTGAACTTCCTGCTGTTGTGATCTTGAAGGTTCCATAACTAACTAACTTATGAGAAATCATCAGTAGACGATAATAAGCCCGTGCATCCCCCATTGTGAAGTGTGTGGATGTGTTGTGGAATGCAGTGCTACATACTGCTTGAAAAGTTACACAGTATTTGTGATAATATTCGAACAACGAGACTTCGAAGTTCACCTGGAGTGACCATCATCACTGACCGTCACAACCATGCTATCCTTACTTTAGAGATCGATTTGAGTCATAATTTATTAAATTCAGTTAAATAAAAGTTCGACGAGCTTTAGAGGGTAGTCGAATATGCAATTCAATAGTTAAGTCTAATTATGCAAGATTGAAGCTCGTCGGATTCAGATTCTCAAATATGCAAAAGGTTTCAAATTCTTCAGGGTTCAACCCGCATCGGTCCAAAAGTACACAGTTCATATCGATCAAAAGCCTTAATTTCGTATCGATCATTTAGCGTCCATTTCGTATTGATCCTGAGTTGTCAACATCGAATCGATCATCGAGGGTCTTGTTCGTATTGATCGCAGAGGGAAAGGATTCATAACCAAAGTTGTCAAATTCGTATCGCTCTCAATCCTGCATCTTCATATCAATTGGTAGAGCCAATGCTTCGTATCAATCGCGTAACTAGATTTTCGTATCGATCACTGTGGATCGATACGAACTCCAACCATCCCCCATTGATACGAAACCGCTCCATCCCTTTATGTGATATTCCATCAGCGACCCATCGATACGAACTTTAATAGTTTTTAGAACGATATAAAGCGCCTTTCCTCAATCGATACGAATGAAAACTCCCTATCCATCTACCCTCCTTCTTCTCCAAGTGACTTTGAAGCCACTCCAACCTTCCTCGTCCTTACTCCGATCCTTCTCCGGCCTCTTTATCACCAGAATCGGCCATGGGTACGAATGGTTTTGCAATTAAACTCGAGTCTTGTCATTTATAAAATATAGTTATTAGCCAATTACCTAATTTAAAAGCCTGGCCGACGGAATAAAGAACTGTTTTAATTTGGGAGTGAATGTAGTTCTCCTATCTTCTATCGATACGAAAGCCAGAGGAAGAGTGAATGTAAGTGAAAATTTGGTTAAGTACAAAGGTATTTATATGACGCGAGGTAGAGACGAAAAACGATTCGTCTCCCAATCAAGACGACCGACCAAACTGGTCAACAATGCCATCGATACAAAGGCTTTGTTCGTATCCATCAACGCGCGACACTTTAGAGGTGCATATCCATCGATACGAATAGTACACGGAGGGCCAGTTGCTCTGTTCGTATCCCTCATTGATGTATCGATACAAAGTCATTTGTTCGGATCCATCCACACACGGTGCATGAAAACTTGTATCCATCGATATGAGAACTATGTTCCTACCTTTTACATCGATCCAGGAGAGGATCGATACGATGGGACATTCCAAAAAAATAGTCAAACGTGGTTACACTCAAATTTCACATTGTTTCAAGAGAGGATCGATACAAAATTCGATGGGAGGAAACTGACAACGACTTGTAAATGCACGAACGCTAACGAGAGTCGGGTTAACATATGTGCATATATGTCGGACTAATTTCAATTTTTGAAATTCATAGGTTGAATGCTTACCTAATGAACGATTACAACGACAAACAGCTAATCGCTATAATACAACAATCGATTACTATGGTACACGTTGCAACAGTTGGCAGTCATCAGTTCATATTACTGAAAAATCAGACAAGAATTGCAACTTTCAACGAGAAGACGATAACTGTTAAACAAGTTAAATGGAACTATTCAGAGTGAAGATTGCAGTTTTTCAAAACACATCATGTTCACACAAGACATACTTTGGAGGGCAAATGTAATCCCGCCTTTTGGCATGGCCGAGATATCGAGGAATTGACTAAAAACCAAGGATCGCTCGTCCCGAATATCGAGTATGCGTAGGTTCACTATGGATGCCGATGAATTTTGCTCGAGTTCGAATCAAGCTACAATTAACAAGACATGACGAGAAAAGTTGTGAAAGCCAACATTCCATGTTTCAAGTCAATCTGAGTTCGTATGCTCAAGTTATGATCGATGCAAGCCAAGAGGGTTAACTTGTTCGTATCCATCAATCGGCCAACTTCACACCAATCCTATTTCGTATCCATCAGTGAGCAAGCACCATTTCCTATCCATCAAGTGAAGAGCTTTGTTCGAATTCGTCAGGAGCACATGGAATCGGATCGATCAAGGGAACTACACTTTTCGTATCCATCCACTAAACAGCCTTGTTCGCATCAATCGAGTTCCAACAGTTTGCATCGATCGAATGGTAATTGTATCGTATGCATCAAATGACCACCATCTTACATCCCTAAGTAGGCATCGTTGTTCGTCGACGGAATTCTATCGGCTTAGAAAACCGTCGAACGAATTTTGAAATAAAAATATAACCGCAAGCGCACGGTGTACGAATGTAGCACGCGGCGAATACTGGTCGATCCGTAGGAAATTGATGATTTTAAAATTCTATTCAATCAAATTATACCAAAGTCGAAGAGGATTTGTTAACTAGAAATTATGAGGCTAACACTAGAAAATGTGATTCAAAAATTATTAGACTAAAGAACAATTTAGAGGCAAATCCACTCTCAAATTTTTGTAAATCAACAAACACATAATTTATGATCTCTAACTTTGATGTTAAGTGAAATAATCATTGCATTTATCATAAGTATGGTTTGTTTATGTTATTAGTTAACATAACTCAAACCATCAAACTATAATACAACAATTATACCACTTACAATTCTCATGAAAAAGAAGCCAAAGCAAAAACTATTCTAAGCATGATCTATTTACTATTGTAACTAGTAACATAGATCATCAAATTTCATTTTTACTTTCATTTCATAATCAAAAATTAATTAGCAAATGATGATGTAAATTGTGTTTATGTTGAATAAGAATAGCTCATTTGCATAAGCAATATAAGCTATCAAGCCCACTTGTATAAACTTACATCAAAATTCACATTCATGAAGCATAAACAAAGAGATCATAAATCATAAAAATGTTGAAATTACATAAAGTTAGAGAGCTTCATCACCCCTAAATTGAAGGGGTTTAGCTACTCATTTGTGGCATTGAAGCAACACATGTAAGTTTCAACATTAAAAAGAAAAGAAAAATAGAAAATAAGTAAAGAAGGCAAAAGAGATTAGCTACCTACTACTTGCATAAATGTAAATCTAAGCTATGAACATAAAGGAAAAGAGAGCATAGAAATAAAACATTAAGAATAAAACAAAGAAAAGCATGTAGAAAAGAGAGAAGAAAGAGGCTTGGAAGCCATTTTTATTTCATAGAACATTGAGCTTACACTTTGATTTCTTAATTTCCTAAGTAACATGAAAGAGTAGATGATAGTTTCATATACATAAGAGGGCTATATATACATGCATAAAATCCTAATTCTATTTTTAGGGGGCTACCTAAAATGCCCTTTAGGAAGTGTGGCCAACAAGTAATCATTAACCACTAATTAATCCATCATTTTCTTTGCATGAAGCTTTAACCTCCACTTAGTTGTCCATTAGCTCCAAATTGTACTTTTAGGTAAGTGGGTGGGGTCCTCCATGTTCATGGCTTGAATTATTTCCGTCTTCTTTCCTATGTATTCATTTGTGCATGCATATATCTTCATATAAGCCTCTTCCATATGCATCCAAATTCCTATAAAAATTATCAAAAAATGTCTAAGTAAAAATTCTTATATTGACATATGCACAAAATGACCGTTTTGCCCCTGAATGAAGATGAAAATATGATGGTTGGAAATAATTGAATTTTGGTTTTAAACATGTTAAAAATTCCCAAATATGATGATTATTTAAATAAAAAGAGATAAAATATGGATGTAAATATATGCACAATTACGTGCATATCAAATATCCCCACACTTATCTTTTTATTCGTCCTCGAATAAAGGAAAACTAAGATAAATCCATTTTCGTAGGTAGCACGATTGCATTGAGCGTATGCAACAAGCCGTTAAACCTCTGGGTGTCCCCAGTAGGACGAGTGTTGTCTCGTGAGGGTTTTCAGCAGATACTACCTACAAAATCCAAATGTAGGATGAAAATATTTACAAAATGCAAGATTTATTTACAAAGAGATGAATGCGAGTTTTTGAAAATATTTTCAAATGAAGGATTTATTTTCAAATTGACACGAATAAGTTAAATACGAGTTTTGGTCATTGTCTTGAAAATTTTACTCGTCAAAATTTCCAATGAAAATCAAGTTGTCATAACAGATAGACCATAGTTTGGCTAGTTGTTTCGGTTGATAACACAATGTAATTATGAAATGGATCCTTAGTTGATTATCAAAGTTTATTAAAATGGTATTTTCATTTCTTTTCAATAACAAGTTAAATCAAACAAGTTAAAATAGTGCTAGGATTTCAATTGCTTGCTCTCTCATTATTTGCAAGAAAAATTACACACCTAGCTCAGGTAAACTGAGGCCAGATATACCACCCATGCACTGCCTTTCGGGCTTATGTGAGGGGAGTACAGAGCATGGCGAGTGCACATACTTTCGTGCATACACCTATCGACCGTAGGTGGTTTTTATTAAGTCTGTTTTTTTTTGTATGTGTTCCATACATACATAACCGTGAGGACTTTTAAATGAGTATGAAAGCACATAATCAAAGATTCCAAGTAATTCACCCATGCATAACCGTGAGGACTTTTAAATGAGAGTGAATACTTTAGATGTTATTATTTTGTATTTTATATATATATATATATATATATATATATATTTTTAAGAGAGAGAGTTTTACAAAACCATCTTAGCACCATTTAACTTAGAAGACAAAAATGTTATATCCTTACTTTAAATTTACCACTTTTTAAACAAAGATTTTCAATTAGAACATACTTCATAATTAACATAGATGAACCTTCCTATATACTAGTAAAACCATTGTTATTTGTAATCAAACTTCATTTTTATTTTTGTTAAGACAAATAAATTTTCAAAAGTTTTAATTTATTAACCAAAACTTATACTTATCCCATAGTGTTTCTTCAAAAATAAATCAAAATGGTAAAAAGAAAATGTTTTTGAGATTTAGGAGTTTTGAGATTTTTTTTTTTGAAGAAAATGAAAATTCAAAAATGCTATGAAAAACTAAAGAAAATGAAAATGAGACTCCCCCCACACTTAATTTTGACTGTGTCCCCACAGTCGATGCATGATATAATGAGTGTAGCGGGGAAAAATATGTACATATTTACAAAACGGGGTTAACATTCTTACTAGACGTAGCTTGGCTCATGAAGGATCATGAGCTCCTCCTCTTGGTTACCGGGAATTTCCAAGAAGGGTTTTAACCGATGACCGTTGACTTTGAAAATCGATCCATCCTTTGGGTTTTCTATTTCTATGGCACCATGTGGAAAAACAGTTCGTACAACAAATGGTCCGGTCCATCTTGATTTAAGTTTCCCAGAGAATAAATGAAGTCTCGAGTCGTATAAAAGAACTTTCTGGTTAGGCGAAAACTTTTTCCTTAGGATTGACTTGTCATGAAAAACTTTGGTTCTTTCTTTGTAAATTTTCTCGTTTTCATACACGTCATTCCTAAGTTCTTCTAGCTCGTTGAGTTGTAGTTTTCGATTTTCGCCAGCTTTTTCATGATCCAAGTTTAAGTTTTTTATTGCCCACAACGCTTTGTGTTCAATTTCAACGGGTAAACGGCAAGCTTTACCGTAAACTAAACGAAATGGGGACATCCCAAGATTAGTTTTAAAAACAGTACGGTAAGCCCAAAGCGCGTCGGTCAATTTCTGAGACCAATCTTTTCGATTTTTATTGACAGTTTTCTCCAAGATTTGTTTTATTTGTCGATTTGAAACTTCAACTTGGCCACAAGTCTGAGGATGATACGGAATGGATAACTTGTGGGTTATCGAGTATTTTTTCATTAAAGTTTCAAAAGAACGGTTGCAAAAATGGGTTCCGTTATCACTGATTATTGTGCGAGGTGTGCCGAACCTCGAAAAGATGTTTTCTTTGAGAAATTTCACAACAGTTCTGTGGTCATTGGTTTTGCAAGGAACGGCTTCGACCTATTTTGAAACGTAATCGACAGCGAGAAGGATACACAAGTTTCCAAAAGAATTGGGAAAAGGTCCCATAAATTCAATACCCCATACATTAAAGATTTCGATCGTAAGAATGGGGTTTAAAGGCATCATATCTCGTCGAGAAATTCGTCCATGCATTTGACATCGATCATAAGTTTTACAAAATTCAAACGAGTCTTTGAAAAGAGAAGGCCAATAGAAACCACACTGAAGCACTTTTTCTGCAGTTTTTCGAGAACCGAAATGTCCACCGCACGCTTGATCATGGCAAAACGAAAGAACACTCCTTATTTCATTATCCGGAATGCAACGTCGGATGATTTGGTCAGGACAATATTTGAACAAGTATGGAATGTCCCAATATAAGTATTTCACCTGGGACATAAATTTGCATTTGTCCTGTTTGGACCAAGATGAGGGAGTTTGTTTAGTGACTAAGTAGTTCACTATATCAGCATACCATGGATCGATCAAAATTGAAAGAAGTTGTTCATCGGGGAAGTTTTCATTGATTGGCAAAGGAGATGGTGCGTTCGAAAGACGAGATAAGTGATCGGCTATGACATTATCGGATCCTTTTTTGTCTTTGATCGTAAGGTCAAATTCTTGAAGTAAAAGGATCCAACGAATCAAATGGGATTTAGCATCCTTTTTATCAAAGAGATATCGAAGCGCAGAATGGTCAGTGTAGACCGTAATGTGTGAACCTATCAAGTAAGGTCGAAACTTTTCAAGCGCAAAAACGACAGCTAGAAGCTCTTTTTCAGTTGTTGTGTAGTTGAGTTGAGCGTCGTTCAAGGTCATACTCGCGTAGTAAATGACATGAAGGATCTTGTTGATGCGTTGTCCCAAGACAGTACCAACGGCAAAGTTTGAAGCGTCGCACATTATTTCGAAAGGAAGATCCCAATTGGGTGCGCAAATGATTGGGGCAGAAATGAGTTCGCTCTTAAGACGTTCAAAAGAAGAGATACAATCAGAGTTAAAATCGAAAGGAACGTCTTTTCCAAGAAGGGTCGTCAAAGGACGGGCGATTTTGCTAAAGTCTTTCACAAAGCGACGGTAAAAGCCAGCATGTCTTAGAAATGATCGAATGTCCTTAACGGATTTAGGAATGGGTAGATTTGCAATGACATCGATTTTTTCTTTGTCTACTTCAATGCCTTTATTTGAGATGATATGTCCAAGGACTATGCCTTGTTTGACCATAAAGTGGCATTTTTCCCAATTCAAAGTCAAATGTTTTTCTCTACATCGATTTAGAACCAACTCAAGATGATGTAAACATTGGGAAAAAGAATCGCCAAAGATTGAGAAATCGTCCATGAAAACTTCTAGAAAGCATTCTATCATGTCGGAAAAGATTCCAACCATGCATCGTTGGAAAGTCGCAGGAGCGTTACATAGTCCGAATGGCATACGTCGATAAGCGAAGGTACCGAATGGACATGTGAAAGTTGTTTTCTCTTGATCTTCGGGAGCGATTGGAATTTGGTTATAGCCAGAATAACCATCAAGGAAACAGTAAAATTCATGGCCGGCTAAACGTTCGAGCATTTGGTCAATGAAAGGAAGAGGAAAGTGATCTTTACGTGTTGCGGCATTTAGTTTTCGGTAGTCAATGCAAACACGCCAACCCGTTTGAGTACGAGTTGGAATAAGCTCGTTTGAATCGTTCTTGACTACGGTTAGCCCGGACTTTTTCGGTACAACGTGAATTGGGCTAACCCATGAACTATCGGAGATTGGGTAAATGATTCCGTTGTCGAGAAGTTTAAGAATTTCATCACATACCGCATCTTTCATTTTTGGATTAAGCCTTCGTTGCGCGTCACGAACAGGCTTGGCATCATCGATTAAATGGATGCGATGTTGAACCAGAGCGGGACTAATTCCTTTTATATCGAAAATCGACCATCCCATTGCTTCCTTATTTTTCGAAAGGATAGAGAAAAGAGAAACTTCTTGGTCAAGAGAAAGATTGTTAGAAATGATGACAGGACAGGTTTCATTTTTACCTAAGTGTGCGTACTTAAGGTGGTCGGGAAGCGGTTTGAGGTCCAACTTTGGAATTTTTTCGATCGAAGAATTAGGTTGAGATTCGGACTCAACTGGAAGAGATTCAAAAGGAAGAGTGTATTCAATATCGTTGGGAATTTTGTGAAACAATTTTTCATACTCGGCCTTACGTTCATCGTTAAGATCAAGTGTTTCGTTTTCAACATTTTCGTGAATGGCACTAACTTCCAACGTTTGGTCACAAGGTTCATTCGATTGGCTTTCAAGATTGAAAATATTAAGATCCAAAGTCATGTTTCCAAAAGAGATTTTCATTGATCCGTTACGACAATTGATTAAGGCATTTGAGGTGGCTAAGAATGGTCGGCCTAAAATCAACGGAATTTGAATCGAGGGATTCGTCACAGGTTGTGTTTCGAGAACGATAAAGTCAATGGGGAATATAAATTGCCCTACTCGAATGAGTACGTCTTCGATTTCTCCCACGGGCTTCTTAATAGAACGATCGGCAAATTGAAGCGTAACTTTCGTGGGTTTGAGCTCACCTAAGCCTAATTGTTCGTACACGGAGTATGGAATCAAGTTGACACTCATGCCTAAGTCTATCAAACATTTGTTAATCGTCTTGTCTCCAATTGTACACGAAATCGTAGGGCAGCCAGGATCTTTATATTTAACGGGCATGGATTGGGACAAGACTTCACTCAAACTGACGGCTAAGAAGACTTTTTTGGGCACTTGAGTGTGTCGCTTTTGGGTACACAAGTCCTTAAGAAATTTTGCGTAAGTGGGGACTTGTTGCACGATGTCAAGAAGCGGGATGTTAACCTTCACTTGTTTAAAAATTTCCATCATCTTTTCCATTTGGTTCGAGTGTTTCTTTGGTCGAAGACGATGTGGAAATGAAACACGATACTCGATAGGCGGGTCTACTCGAGTAGAAGAAGAGGAATTTTGATTGTCCTTCGATTCGACGTTTGGCTCCACGTTCTGTTCTGAGTCGTTCATTGTTTTAGAAGCGTCGAGAAAAGTTTCTGGTAAATCATTTGGATTAACGACTTGATTATCGATTTGTTTACCAGAACGGAGAGTTGTGATAGCATTCAACTGGATGACGTTGCTTTCTTGAACAACATGGGCTTGATTTGAATTTGCGTTTTGATTTCTGGGATTTGGAAGGGGCTGGCTTGGGAATGTTCCACGTTCACTTACAGACGTGGCTAATTGACTCATTTGCATTTCGAGTTTTGCAATCGATTGGTTTTTGTTTTGCATATATGAAGTCAATAATTTTTGCAAATTGCTGTTTGATTGAAGGCTTTGAGTAGTTGCCTTAGCCAACGTTTCAAGAGTTTTCTCAAGCGAAGTTAAACGTTTATCGTCTTGTGGAGGATGAGCAGAATTTGGTGGAAAATTTGGTTGTTGTGTTTGATTACGAGACGGGCCCGTAAAGTTTGGTTGAAAATTATTGGGCTGAAAGGGAGGATTCGAAGCATTATTCGGAAATGATTGAAAATTGGGACGAATCGTATTCGTGTTGGAATTGTTTTGGCTCCACGCAAAATTCGGATGATTTCTCCAACCAGGGTTGTACGTTGGAGAAAACGGGTCGTTTTTGGTTTTATCGAAAGCATTGATTTGTTCGACGGAATTAGGACACTGATCGGCTATATGATTAGGATCGTTGCATTTATAACACATTGTTTGGGAAGCTTGGTTCGTTTGATTCGATGAGAAAACGTTATCAAATTTTTTAATCATTGCATCGATCTTAGCTTCCAAAGCAACTGAAGATCCTATCGAGTGTGCACTCGATCGTGAGTATATTGATTTCTCGTTCGAGCGTTCCCATTGGGACGACTTTTCAGCGAGGTTTTCAAGAAATTGCCAAGCATCGTCATGATGTTGGGCAAGAAAATTGCCTTGGCACATTGATTCAAGCATGGTTCGTGAGCTGTTTTCGAGTCCATCATATAAGATTTGGCAAATCGTCCATTTTTCAAAGTTATGGTGTGGACATTTTATCCAAATCTCTTTGAATCTTTAAAAATATTTTTCAAATGGTTCACCCTTGAATTGATGAAAATTTACAATTTCGTTTCGAATTCTACTTGTTTTTTCCAAGGGGTAGAACTTTTTTAAGAAAGCTTTTACAAATTCTTCCCACGTTTTAATTGAGTTCGAAGGTAAGCTGTACAACCATTTTTCAGCATAATCCGTAAGAGCAAATGGGATTAATCGAAGTTTGATTCCGTCATCAGAAAGTTGTTGGAGTTTAATGGTTGCACAAACTTGTTCGAATTTAGTCAAAAAGATGTATGGATCATCGTGCTCGAAATTGCCAAATTTTGGAAGCGTGGCAATAATTCGAATGAATTTCGAAATGGTTACCCGTAGGGGCGGGTAACGTGATGCAAGATGGAATAGAAACTCTATCGGAAAAGATTCTATCCATAAGAGTTCGAGGGGCGTTTTCGTTCGCCATTTCAGGAGGATCGTCTGTTCGAGTTAAACGATTTGTAGAAGGGTCGCGAGTCCAATGATTCGTTGTTGTGTCACGAGTCCAAGTACTCATGCACAAGCGAAAGTCGAGAAGAGAAAGGAGTTAGAAACGAGTTTAGAGAGTGAAAGAAGATTTGAAAATTTGTTTTTTTTTTGTTTTGCTTTTTTTTTACAAGGGAGAAAACTATTTAACGAGTGAGATTTATTTTCAAAAGAAAAGTTTGATTTTTGTTTTGTTTTTGGTTTTTCAAGTTTTTTTTTAATGTTTTTGGTTTTGTTTTTGATTGAAAATTTTCAAAGGAAAATGGAATAAAAAGAAGAGATTTTTTTTTTGAAAAATCAAGTTAAATTTACAAATTTTTTTTTGGATTTTGGATTTTTTAGTTTAATTTTTTTTTAAATATGCATGAACTAATGCAACTAAATGAATGCAAAGGACTTAGTTACAGTTTTCTGTCCTTAGTAGCTCCTAACCCAAAATTGTATAATCACACTTTGTCTTAAATCAACAAAAATATTTCTCAGCCAGGTAACGGACAGGAGTTATCGGTGCACCACGAATCACCGTAGCAATGCAGCCGGAGGTTTAAGTACCTTCAGAGGAACAACCAGTATAATATTTACGTATCACCGTAATTTTGTAACTGGTTATTACTCTGCCGTAGCCTAGACACCAAGAAATAAAATCGTTCAAATAAAACAATTGTGAAGATACAATTAAGCCCTAAGTAAGCTCGTGACACCCTTAGGTCCAATGTCTAACCTTTATTATTAGTCAAATTCTATGATGAAATGCTTTTGTGGGCTAAGGAAAGGGTGATGAAATCCCTCACCTTATGTGAATTGGGTATTGCCCTTAGAAAAGAAAATAAGATGAGATGAATGCAAAACAAAAAATTAAACGTGAATTAATAATGCAACTAAAATGAAGTTTGTTTTTTTTTTTGGATTTTGAATTTTTTTTATATGTAAATGCAAATGCAAGCAACCAACAATGCACTAGAGATGAAAGCACAATACCAGAGCGTGCAGATTATTAGCAAATTTTTTAGCGGCAATTTTTTTATAAGCAGCAATTATTTTTGGGCAATCAGTTCTTCCTTTTTGAATTTCTGCTTTGGCAACCTGAAATGAAGAACAAGATATATTTACAATTTTTTTTTTATATATGTCGAACGAAATAAAACAAAGGAAAATAACACAACTGTTGAAATCAAAGGAAACAAAACAAAAAGATTTTCAAACAAAGCAAAAGGAAACTTATTTGTTTTTTTTTTGTATATCAAAGGAGAAACTAAACAAAGTAAAACCAAAACTATTGAAACAAAAGAACCAAAACAAAACAAGTTTTTCTATGACAATTGTTTTTTTGGGGTAGAAATTAAACAAAACAATAAAAAAAAAAAGAAGACACACTAAAATCAAACACTCACAAGCCCCAAAAAATTCAAAATCTTCACTAAACAAAATTATTTTGTTTTTTTTTTTTGTTTTTTTTTTGAAAGGAAACTTAAAAGTAGGGTTTTACTTAAAAAAAATGGTTTTTTTTAACAAAGAGAAACTAAAATGAAACGACTTGAAATCAAAACGAAACAAATTCCCCTTCTTTTTTTTTAAACAAAGAATTACTCAGCCTAAACAATATTGCTCAACCTAAAAAGAAAGCAAACCCGGCCCAATTAAAACCCCTTCACAATTTAAAATCAAGCCTGACCAAATTCACAATGCAATTCACGAATTCTTCTAACAGAAAATTTCTCAAAACCGAAATCAAAATCAAAAATCAAAATCAAGTTCGATTTCTCGAGTGTTCAATTCTCAAAACTAAATCGCGATGCTTGCTTACGAGATTGTTTCGCGAATTGGGTTTCGAATGTAATGGAAGTTGGGGATAGGTTGCGGTGAGGTTTGGGTGGCGATGGTGGTACTGGTTGCAGTGTGGAATTCATGGTTGTTGAGGGTAGTTCGAACTGGGAAGCCGGTGGCAGTAGTGATTGAAACAGTGGAGTGTTTGCTGAGGGGTATTGAGAGGGTAGGGATGTGCTTTCAGGTGAAGGAGGTGTGATGCAATCAGTTGACAGTGGATGTGGTGGGTTGTGATTTTAGGCGAGTTCGAAGATGGTTTCAAGGATGATTCACGTGATGTTGAAGCAGTGTTACTGTCACAGTGGGTTGAAGTTTCTTTGGGGTTGCCGCGACTATGGTGCTTATCAGTAATTGATGGAGAGGGAGGTCGTGGGTTAGAGAAGAGAATTAGATGGTGGAATCAGTGAGCTGTGATATCGGTGATGTAAGAGGAAGAGGCTTAGGTGAGAGTGGGCTTAATGTTTGTAGAGCAAGGTGAAGTCGGGGATTTTCTTGTAGTTGCGACTGCTGTAGTTCTATGGCGGTTCTGTGAGTGTAGAGGAGGAGTTCTGGTGGTCAAGGATGCTTGTTGCAGTGATTTCGAGTGATTGAAACGATTGTTGTTGACTGGTGCTAAGATGCAGGCGGAGTTCGTGGACAGGTAAAGCAGCAGTCTTTTTTTTTAGTGGATGGTTGAAGTGTTGATTTGGTTGCTGTCAAAACCGATGTCGGTGGTGATGTGGAAGGAAGCCTATGGCGAAATGGTGAAGGAAGTGGTTTTCTTGGGCAGTAACAGAGTGTTCAGTGGATTATAGAGTGAGCAGTGAGTAAATGACAATGGGAAATGGGGAGTGGTGCAGTCTTAGGCAGTGGAAGTTTTGGTGATGTTTGTAGGTATGGTGAAACAGTAAGGTGGTTGAGGGGAATGTGAAGTTGAAGGTTGATGGAGGATGTGAATTTGTGGCATGTAGCAGCAAGTAGGAATGTTGAAGTTTGTGGTAAAGAAGATGGTTAGTAGGCTGATGTTGAGTGAATGTGCACCTGATATGGCAGAACTGTAGTATGGTGTTTGATGATGATGGAAAGTGGGAGCAATGGTTTCAGGTCGGGGATGGTAAGGGTGAAGTGGCAGTAACAAGTTGATGTGTGGTGATTGCTGGATGGTTTAGTTCGATTGGTGCTGCAGTTTGGTGTGTAGTAGTGGGTAAGGAGTAACAGACAGAGCTATGGTGGCAGTTCTATTTTGTTGTCAATGCAGTAGATTGATTGTTGAACTGAGGTGGTGGAAGTAGTTGTTGAAGGGTTTGCGGGTCTGTCTCGGACTGAAAAATGAATGTTGAAGTGATGGTGGATGCGGAACTGCTGTATGAAGGCAGCAGAAAGGTTGAAGGCAGTGAGTTAAAGGAGAGCAGTGTAATGTAAAACAATGAAAACGAAGAGCAATGCAATGTGAATTGTATTACACTGTCTGTAATGTTGAAATAAACAGAGATTGGTTGGAAATTGTAAAAAAAATTGTGTGTTTTTATTTCTTTTCCCTTTTTTTTCGATATGAAATGCAAAACAATATAGACTAGAAAACAAACACACAACAAAATGAGCACAAAAATCACACAACAAATGTTTTTTTTTTAAATAAAGAAAAATTGCAACACACAAAACAAAAACACACAAAAATCAAAGAGAACTAATTCGAAGAGTAGAAAACTAAAATCAAAGCAATTCCCCGGCAACGGCGCCAAAAACTTGTTCGTCGACGGAATTCTATCGGCTTAGAAAACCGTCGAACGAATTTTGAAATAAAAATATAACCGCAAGCGCACGATGTACGAATGTAGCACGCGGAGAATACGGGTCGATCTGTAGGAAATTGATGATTTTAAAACTCTATTCAATCAAATTATACCAAAGTCGAAGAGGATTTGTTAACTAGAAATTATGAGGCTAACACTAGAAAATGTGATTCAAAAATTATTAGACTAAAGAACAATTTAGAGGCAAATCCACTCTCAAATTTTTGTAAATCAACAAACACATAATTTATGATCTCTAACTTTGATGTTAAGTGAAATAATCATTGCATTTATCATAAGTATGGTTTGTTTATGTTATTAGTTAACATATCTCAAACCATCAAACTATAATACAACAATTATACCACTTACAATTCTCATGAAAAAGAAGCCAAAGCAAAAACTATTCTAAGCATGATCTATTTACTATTGTAACTAGTAACATAGATCATCAAATTTCATTTTTACTTTCATTTCATAATCAAAAATTAATTAGCAAATGATGATGTAAATTGTGTTTATGTTGAATAAGAATAGCTCATTTGCATAAGCAATATAAGCTATCAAACCCACTTGTATAAACTTACATCAAAATTCACATTCATGAAGCTTAAACAAAGAGATCATAAATCATAAAAATGTTGAAATTACATAAAGTTAGAGAGCTTCATCACCCCTAAATTGAAGGGGTTTAGCTACTCATTTGTGGCATTGAAGCAACACATGTAAGTTTCAACATTAAAAAGAAAAGAAAAATAGAAAATAAGTAAAGAAGGCAAAAGAGATTAGCTACCTACTACTGGCATAAATGTAAATCTAAGCTATGAACATAAAGGAAAAGAGAGCATAGAAATAAAACATTAAGAATAAAACAAAGAAAAGCATGTAGAAAAGAGAGAAGAAAGAGGCTTGGAAGCTATTTTTATTTCATAGAACATTGAGCTTACACTTTGATTTCTTAATTTCCTAAGTAAAATGAAAGACTAGATGATAGTTTCATATACATAAGAGGGCTATATATACATGCATAAAACCCTAATTCTATTTTTAGGGGGCTACCTAAAATGCCATTTAGGAAGTGTGGCCAACAAGTAACCATTAACCACTAATTAATCCATCATTTGCTTTGCATGAAGCTTTAACCTCCACTTAGTTGTCCATTAGCTCCAAATTGTACTTTTAGGTAAGTGGGTGGGGTCCTCCATGTTCATGGCTTGAATTATTTCCCTCTTCTTTCCTTTGTATTCATTTTTGCATGCATATATCTTCATATAAGCCTCTTCCATATGCATCCAAATTCCTATAAAAGTTATCAAAAAATGTCCAAGTAAAAATTCTTATATTGACACATGCACAAAATGACCGTTTTGCCCCTGAATGAAGATGAAAATATGATGGTTGAAAATAATTGAATTTTGGTTTTAAACATGTTAAAATGCCCAAATATGATGATTATTTAAATAAAAAGAGATAAAATATGGATGTAAATATATGCACAATTACGTGCATATCAATCGTACTTCGTATCCATTGTCTATAACATCCGCGTCCATTTCGTATCGATCGACCACAGATCGATACGAAACCAACACTCCTTGATAGGAAGTGGCATGCAAGAGGTCAATGCGAAGTAGGATACATTCGATCGATACGAACAACGTGATACCATCGATACGGAATGGGCTACAGTGCATCGAGTCAAACTAGATCACACACTCGATACGAACAGCACGGTCATGATCGAAACGAACAAAGCGAGAACCTTGGAATGAATCGGTCAACTCGGGGCAAAAAGTGGATCGATCGGAAGAGTGAGCGCCACGTTAACTTGCTAACTTGTGCTTGCATCTATTCGAAACGAGCGATATGAAGGCATCGATTCGAACGCAAGAGCCTACCGAAGAACGCCAATTCGCATCGATCATAACTTGCAAACCACGATTTCAAATGCTATGAAATTTTCACAGGAGCTTACGTACAACCTAAGAATGTTGCTGCCAAATTTTGACTCGATTGGATCAAATCTTGATCGATAAGGAATTCGTTCGTATCGATCACGGATCGAGTCAAATTCGCTTGGGATCGATCGCGTGGTCCCGCCCACGTGCAAAAAGTAGTCTCCCGAGATCTGAGCGAGTTATTTGCCTCCTACGCTATAAATAGAGCCCTTGGCCCTATAGAAGAATGATCTTTTGGCTGATTAACGTCCAGACTCTGCCAAAACAACTTTTATACTCCATAACTGCTGCTGTACTTGAATTTCAACACTATAATCCGCTATAATCTGCTGTAATCAGTAGATAGCAAGTGAATACCAATAAATCTATCAACTTCATAGTGGACGTAGACTATACGCTGAACCATTCTAAATCCCTGTGTTTCTCCGTATTTTCGTACTAGTTTTTGAAGAGTTTGTTAGATAATCCTTGTTTTACATTTTTGTTCTTCATTTTTGTCTCTTCAAATACTTTCGAAGAGTGTTGTGTCCAATTTTGGTACAAACAGTTTCAGTATAGATGGTGATATTAATTACTGAAATTAATGTAATTAAATATTGCAGTTAATTTGAGTTAAGACAATACTGTCGAATATGAGAATAGTAGGATGAAACTTATGTTAATTTAAGTCAGAAGGTAATAGCTAATTAAATAATAAAAGTGTTAACCAAAATAAAAGAACTTATTGGAATTTAAAATATAATAAACTGGGGTTTTATTACAGTTGTAATTGAACACTGAATTAATGTAATATTTAAATCTTAACTTCAACAAGGAAAATTAATTTTTAACAGATTATTAATTTCTGTTGAGTAAGAATGATGAAAATCTTTAGCTTTTAAATTTAAAACTAAAAGCGTTAAAATGATTTTCAAATAATAATTTATTTAATTAACGTGTGAAATTTTTCTTTTTGGCACTTTCTTAGATTTCAACGAAACCAGTTTCATCGGATCCATAATAGTGAATTATTATAAGATTTCAATTTTCGTAGCGATTGGGCTTATCGTTTGATCGAGCGGGCTCGAAACGTGTAGAAATTAGTTAAAATAATTTAAATAAATATAATTTGATAGTGAAAGCTAACTTTGTATACAATGGAATTAGGGTTTGAAACTAGTTCCATTGAGTTTAGAAATATTGAAAACCTATATTTCAATATATTGGATGACCTATTTCCATTTCGAGAACGAAACAAGCTTTTCGGGTCGTTGTTATTGTTTCGACCCAACTTGATCTGTTCCATCCGTTCTTATCCATCTCTGTCTATTTATAGCTGTTATAAACCCTAGCAGCTTCTTATTTCATTTTCTATACATACAATTTTCATCTATCTGTTTCATTATCTATTCCTTCTCAATAACAGACATTTCAAAACCCTAATTCCCATTTCCAAAGCAAATCGAAAATCCAAATTCCTCAAACCATATCATATAACATATCATTGCAAAGCTCTTGACGAACATAATCTCCATGTGCAGTTCATTTTTGCATTTTAGTCTCGTTTTGGCCAGAATTTGGAGAAGAATTTTCGACCTTCCATTTTATGGTTTTGTGTTCAATGGTGAATCTTTATCGATAGGATGATCAGAAGGTATAGGCTTGTAGAGGAGGAGAAGCAGTCATCATCCATGGTCTCCGTTCGTCGTCGTTTGGTAGGAGTTTGCCGTGATTGGCGATTTTAGGCAGCGATGGCACGGTGACCTGGGTGGCAGCGCGGCTAGCTGCGTGGGGCCTAGAGAGGCGTTAGGGCGAGCACGATGGTGGCTCCAGATCTTTGCGGCGTCGCATGGATCGGCGGCATTGGGTCGAAATATGGTGGCGGCTGTACGTTGGTTTTGTTCAATGCTAAAGAATATGATTTTTTAAGGGTAGGAGGTGATGATTCATTTACAATTTTGCCTCTATTGGTTATTTTATTTAAATTTAAATTTCCAACTTCTAACGCACATAACTTTTACGTACAAACTCGGATTGACGCATGGTTTCTTCTATTGAGTTTACATTGAAATTCCGACCAGCATAGAATTATTTTTGTTGAATTTGGAGACTATTCAAATTTTGGTCTTTTATTAGATTTTTAATCGACTATAAATCAAAGGTAAGTGATTTAACCCACTCACGCAATACTAAACCTTCTTATGTTAGTCAAATTAAATTTTTAAGTGATATGAATGTTATTGGTTGTTGTTTATAGTTGAAGTCGACGTTTTAATTAAAATTGTATTTTATTGAATTAAATTATCATTTAAATTATTATTGGAATTGAATTTCTAGTTAAATACCTGATATTGATAACCAGTTAATTGTTATGATTTATTGGATGATCTGGATGTTGACGGTGATGGATGTCTATTTGTTGACATATTGGATGATTAGATGTTTATTTATTTACTTTTATCCCTGTTATCACTCTGTATATTAATTGAAAGCACATATACTGTTATTTAAATTATTTCGAATAAATTAAGAAATAGATTGAAACAATATATTCCTATGACACTTTGATTTGGGTTGAAATGATATATATCCATCCTCAATTAAAATTGAAACAACTGATCGCTGGGCTATAGGATAGAAAATTATACATGGACACCGGTTTGGTTAAATTAATTGGCTTTAAAATCTTGAATTTTGATTTTTTATTAAATGATATTGTTTAAAGGAAATAAATTTTGGATCTATATGAATTGAATTATTTTCTAGTTCAAGCTTTGAAATGTTGAAACTGTAATTGGTTAAAAGGAAAGTATTTTAAGTAACTGAATTTGAAATGTGATGTTGTAACTGATATATGACTTTAATTTTGGAAATTGAATTATTTTAAAGATTTGGATCTTAAAATTGAATAATGAGGTTTAAATTGATTTAAGTGCTATAAGTCAGTAAATTAAATTGGACTTGAAATCGGTATAAATTGAAATGATTTAAAATAAGAATTGGATTGAAATTTAAATCATGAAATTGAATTATTGAATTGAATTTGAGGTTAAAATGAATGTTTTAGAAATTGAAGTTATTCCGGATTGAAATTAGAATCGAGTTGATTTGAAATTAAATTGAAATTGAGGTAATTGAATTGAAAGATTGGAAATTCAGTTTTGTTGATTTGGAATTTGGACATGGGTCCAGATTTGTTGAAATGGAAAGAAAAGTCTGAATTGATATTATTTTCAAAATAAATTATTTTTATATGAACTATTCAATTTTTTTTAATATTCAAATTATTTAGATTTTCCAATATTTTACTACATAAACCATTTTCAATACTCAAACTACTTTATGTTAAACTATTTTAAACCTCTAAACTACTTAAATTATTTTAAACTATTTAGACTATTTTAAATTATTATAAAACTGTTTTAAACTATTTATACTATTCAAACTATTTTCTAAAATTTCAAACTATGCAAAGTTGAAATGTTTATATTTAAAATTTGATTTAAATACGGATGTGGTTAAATGAAGTTATAACCTAAGTTGGAATTTGAAATGTAATTTTCAAGTGAAAATGACATATTTCATGTAAATACGATATTTTGAAATGAAGTGATATTATTTTGAAGTGTATATGATAATTTAATATCAAATGTGAATCAGTTTTGAAATGTAAAAGAACCAACTGGTGTGAAAAATGACGTTTGGTTGTTAAAGAGACTAGGGCCTCTTATTGGCATTCTCTCTATCAATATTGGAACCACTTTAATAACTTTGTACACGGTGGATGATAACCAGAATGTAGAGGTTGAATTGGAGGCGTTTGCTGGATTTGAAGAAAGAGAACGATGATGCATGACTTCGGCACTTGTGTCAATTTGAAATGACTAAAACAGGATCCATACTTGACCAGTGAGGCTAGCTACCTCTAGCAGACACACCTCTTCGTATTACTATATTGATGTTGGCTTGTTCGTTGCACCTTGATTTGATTTTTGGAGGTGTTGGACAAGATGGGCCGTTAGGGGTTGCTACCAGTCAAGAAATGTAAAACGGTAGTATCCTACCTTGGGCATCGCTTCATGTGCCTTGTCATACTATTTATCCTTATTCGTGTCCACTACAATTTTGTTTTAGTATGGTACCTATAGGGGACTCACTGGATACCGACGTTACTAATTGTGTTACAGGACCTGCATAGACTAACCTGCTTAAAAAGTGTTAAGGTGGATGAATGTAAAGCCTTAATGCTAAGAAAAATATTTAATTTACTGATTAAACACTATATATAGCATATCTTACTAGATATAGATAGTTTAACAGAACCTTAGGAGATTGAAAATCTCGTAATATCCCCTAAGTTATTACATGCATGTTATACACTGGATAAGAGATGTGAAATCCCATAAACATCGATGAAGCTATTACACTCATATGTACTTGTTGTTGATTTAACTTATATAAGAACTTTTAGTTCTGACTTGAGTGTTTTGTTTTTTCCTTACGCCCGGGTAAACCTGAGCATTTCAGTTTTTGAACATATTATTTCTGGAGAATTGCTATTTAAGTAGTTGAACTATTACTTTCCATTCAATGTACTTGTAATTCATTGTTCATGAATTTTGGTAACAATCCACCAGCTCTACCCCAAGGCCTCCAAGTGATCTTGGCCTCGGGTCATATTAAACACTAGGCTCGGGCCTTAGTATCATGCTCCCAAACTCAGCGGTTTTTGAGCAACTATATTTTTGCCTCTAGTTTTTGGTTAGTGGGGTTAGATGTTGGATGGTCGAATTCCATCCTTAGCGAGTTTATATTCCTCCCATTGGTTTCAGGTTAGAGTTCATGGAATAGCAAATGGTGCAACTACACTCATATATTCACTCATGTTTGGATCCGCACTCTGGGGATAAGGTTTAGTTAATAGGTGGTCAGATCGCACCCAATCTATATTTATACTCAGGTCCGCACTCTAGAGATTCAGAATTATTTTGCAAGCAGTCAATTCATGCCTGATTTATGTTTATACTCTAGTCCACACTCTGAGGACTTATCACGAGTGGTTGATTCATACCCGATTTAAATTTGTCTCCAACCCACACTATGGGGACTTAGAGTTATTTCATAGGAGGTCGATTCACATCCGATTTAAGTTTATACTCTAATATGCACAATGGGGAGTTAGATTTATTTTGAAGAGTGGTCAAATCGCACTCCCCTTAATTGATTGAGTTGCCTCCTAGGGTCTGGGGTTTGATCTACCAAATGATCGATCGTGCCACAATCACTCTCACTTTATCTTAATCCATGGTTTGGCTGAATTTATTTGACCACCAAATGGTCGGCCACATTTATTCCTCGTCGTGCATCCAGTCAGTTGGACTATGAATGAAAGTTGTCAAATGAACAAGTGGACCAAGCTCATCATATTTAGTCCCATTGGGAACAGTGTGATTGATTAATTTCAAACTCTAAGAGCCTATTCATACATATCAACATCAATTAGTTTCGCTATGAAATTAATATATAATGTCATAGCAAACATAAAAATAAAGGAAGTCCGAAACTTTGTTTATTAAACATAAAGGAAAAATACAAAATTTCTTATTATACATCCAAAAAATCAAATGTTAAAGCAAATTCTGAAAGAAAATACAACTGAAATGAAAAATAAATAAATTAGTGAAATAGCGTCGTAGATGTTTGTTATTCCACACCCTCAGAAGTGTGATGCCATCGACAATCGCTAGCTTGAAAGTTCCTTCTCCAAGCCTTTGTTCAATGACATATGGTCCTTTCTAGATTAGATTCATGTATGATGGGTCGGGGAAAACCCGTTTCAGGATGAGATAGCTAATTTTGAAGGTTCTTGGTCAAACTTTAATGTTGTAATACCAAGCGACTCGGTGTCGGCGTGCAGCTGCTTGCAAATCAGCTTCCTCGTGCTACTCATCTATAAAGTCAAGAGATTCTAAGAGGAGGTCTCTGTTCATTTTGGGATCGTAGTAAGTCACTTAATGATAAGGAACTTCGAGCTCAACAGGAATAGCAGTTTCGGAACCGTAAGCAAGGGTGAATGGAGTATGGCCAGTCACGGACTTATGGGTGGTCCTGTAAGCCTACAGTGCTGTAGGAAGTTCATCCACCTACCTGCCTCTAGCCTTCTCCAAACGCTTCTTCAATAATGGACTTTATAATCTTATTTGTACCTTCAACCTATCCATTTGCCCGAGGGTGAGCGACCGCTGCAAATCTCTTTCCAATACGATATCTTTGACAAAAGTCATTGAATTCAACATTGTCGAACTGAGTCACATTATTCGTTATAGTTGTTCGTGGAAGACTAAAGCGACATATGATGTTTCAGATAATAAAGTAGATTACTTCCTTAGTAGTGATCGTGGCTAAAGGTTCTGCTTCGGCCCATTTGGTGAAGTAATCAACTGTAATAATAACATAATTTGCACCACCTTTAGAGATCGGTAAGGAACCGATAATGTTTTTACCCCATACGGAGAACGACCATGGATTGACTATTCGCATGATTTATGTTGGCGGGGCTCTTGGAAGTTTTCCATATATCTTGCATTTATCACATCATCTTACATAGCCAATGGCATCTCAATTTTCGATTGCCAATAACACCTGCAACGGAGTATTTTCTATGCCACAGTTTTCCTCTCGGTGTGATCGCCGCATTGCCTTTATAAACTTCTCTTAGAACATGTTTTATCTCAACATGAGCGACACACTGAAGTAGTGGGACTAAGAAACCTTTCCTATACATAATTCCTTCTTACATGATATACCGTGAAGCTTTGCGAAGGACTTGTCGCCTTTCATTTCTCTTATTTGGTAGGACTCCATGCAATCAATAGTCTTTGATTGGAGTCATCCACGATCCCATTTCAGGCTCCGCTTCTACTGTCTGGTCGATTTCTATCATGTTTATACTTGCGGTACTTAATACTTCGACCGGAACTGAGCCCATCTGCTGTGCATCACCGGTACTAGCAAACTTTGATAATGAATCAGCCTCTCTGTTTCGGTCTCGTGGAATATGCGAAATGTCGTAGTACTCAAATTCTGTCAACAATTCTTGGACTTAGGTAAGGTATGGGAAAGCTGTTGTCCCTTATCTAGATAATCACTCCTAACTTGATATACGACCAACTGTGAAAAGCAAAAGATTTCGAGAGATTTAATCTAAGTTCTTTGGCGAGTTTAAGTCCAGCAATCAGACGTTCATATTAAACTTCGTTGTTTATTCCACAGATGTCAAGTTTTAAAGCATAAGATATTGACCGATTTTTAGGAGTTACAAGTGCAATCCCAGCTTCAGTACAATGATTGTTAGACGCTCTATCAGTATACAATTTCCACAGTATTGTAGGGATTTCGCTGCCTTCTGGAGAATCATGCTGCATAGTAAACTTTGCTATAAAGTCTTGCAACACCTAACCCTGGATAGTCCTCCAAGGAAGATAAGTAATGTCGTATTTACCGTGTTCAATATTCCACTTGAGTAACCTTCCATACATCTCAGGTCGTTGTAGGACCTATCATAACAGTTAGTCGGTGTAAACATTGATAGGATGTGCCTGAAAGTACGGGCGGAGCTTCTGTGATGCAATTAGTAAGCACTATGCCAATTTCTCTATCTCTGGATAATTCCTTTCAGCACCTGTTAATTGTTTGCTGATGTAATACAATGACTCTGGATCCGATTTTCCTCATGAAGCAATGCGGCATGTATAGTGTGTGCCGATATAGCCAAATAAATATACAACTCCTCATGATCCTCCAGCTTTGACAAGATATGGGGTCCCTCCAAATGTTTCACCAAAGCTTGTAATGCGTTTTTACGGTACCGATCTATTCAAAGTTTCTTTTTCCATTCCTAATCAAATTGAAGAAAGGAATGCATTTATCTGTAGCTCTAGAGATGAATTAGCTTAAGGCATATACTTTCGCATTCAGACTCTGTACTTGTTAAATAATTCTTAGGCATGGATATCAAGGACAACCTGAAACTTCCCGGGATTAGCTTCTGTCCCACAAGCATTGATAGTAAAGCCCAAGAATTTCTCTGATGCAACACCCATAGATCACTTCAAAGGATTAGTTTTCATCTTGTGATGTCTGAGTATGTCAAACATTTCCACCAAGTCTCCAATGTGGTCGCTTGATCATCGTGACTTCACGAGCTTATCATCCACTTACACCTCCATTGTCTTTCCAATTTGATCTTTAAACATTCAGTTGATCAAGCATTGATAAGTTGCTCCTGTATTCTTTAATCCAAACGGCATAACTACACAGTAGTACAATTCAACATCGGTAATGAAACTAGTGTGCTCTTGATCAGGGATATGCATTAAGATTTAGTTATATCTCAAGTATGTATTCATGAAAGATAGCAATTTGTGTACTGTGGTTGAATCCATTAGTTAGTCAATCCTCTAAAGGGAAAACTGTATTTTGGGCACGCCTTGTTCAAATCTGAATAATCAACACACATCCTCCAATTTCTCTTGGCTTTCTTTACAAGTATAGGATTGGATACCTATTTAGGTTAGATGGCATCGTGGATAATGAAAGTCTATAGGATGGATCGTGTAGTGTGTATGCAAGCATATGTGACTAACTGTATGATGTAACTAATATAAAATTAATCTAGTAAAATATAATTAAGCACACCAGGATTTTATACTGGTTCGCACCTCCCGTCCTACGCCCAGTCCCGAAGCATCCCTTTGGAATTCGACTATCAAACACCCTCACTTCTTTAGGAGGAATAGGCTTGGTTACAATAGCTTGTTGTTGTTGTCAAATATGTGTTCTATAACACGGATATTGACTACTAAGTACAAATGCTTCCAATATATATCAAGAGAATATTGATTGAAGAGTTCTGAATATATGGAAGAGTGAAATACAAGTATATGATTACTAGAGATTAAGAATATATCATAGTATAAGAGTAAAGAGCGCAAGTAAGTAAGGTGAGATCTTCTCTTGGATTCTTGATGTTATTTATAGTGATAGAGAGATTCCTTGAATAGTTGCATCCATTAACAAGTGTTCTATGGTCGCTTCTGATGGTGATGAAGAGTTGCAGCGAAGAGAAGCGAATGTGTCTTTTCAATTGTGGCAGTTGTAATTTGAATGTCAACAATCGAGTTCAGTTTCAAACATCTGGAATATGTCTCAAACGTCTAGCTCTATATTTTTTTTGTATCTAGTAGTTTTTCAGACGTCTGAGTATATTAACCAGACGTCTGATTCTGTCTGGTTTGTAATCCAAAGGATTTATTCAGACGTATGGTTAGTGCACCCAGACATCTGATCTTGTGCATGTTGCTTTTCTTGTATCTGTGTCATTGCTCTTCTGATTCTATCGACTTGTAGTCTCTTGATATGTTCTTTGATCCTTGTTCTTGTCTCTCTAGTGATGTTACTTTAGCAATTACCGGTAAATAGAAATATATATGCATATTCGATTTCCATTGTATAATTGTTGTCGTCGAAACCATGGATTTGATTTCCTAAGAATCTCCACCTTTTTGATGATGGCAACTATACAATGTACTTATATATAAATTATAAATCTCCCCCTAAATATGTACTTATTTTTAATTTTTTATAATTAAATTATAAATCTCCCCCTGAATATGTGCTTATTTTTAATGTTTTATAATTAAATTATATATCTCCCCTTTTGGCATTATCAAAAAGAATTATAAAATTTTAGCCAATCGTCAAAGATGACACACAAAAGAAAATTTTCATTAATAATTCGAAAGTGATTACATTCATAGATTTTCGTTGGTTGAACCAAAAATAATATCGTCAACATAAATTTGTACAACTAAAATATCATTATTTTCTCTTTTAATAAATAAAGTGGTATCTATTTTGCCTATTTGAAAACCAGATGTAACTAAATGATTTTTAAGACATTCGTACCACGCTCGAGGAGCTTGTTTTAATCCATATAAAGCTTTGTGTAATTTAAAAACATGGTCGGGATATTTTTCGTGAACAAATAATAGGGGATGTTCCATATATACATTTTCTTTAATAAAACCATTTAAAAAAGCACTTTTGACATCCATTTGAAATAGTTTGAAATTGTGATGAGTTGCAAAGGCAAGTAACATACGAATGGCCTCTAATCTAGCTACTGGAGCAAAGGTTTCGTCATAATCGATACCTTCTTCTTGATTATAGCCTTGAGCAACTAAATGTGCTTTATTTCTAACAATATTTACATTCTTGTTTGCTTTGTTTTTAAATACCCATTTTGTTCCTATAATCGATTGATCTTCTTGTCTTGGTACTAATTCCCAAACATTATTACGTTCAAATTGATTTAATTCCTTTTGCATAGCTATTATCCAGAAGTTATCATTTGAAGCTTCTTTACAATTTTTTGGTTCAAAATTTGACACAAATCCTATATGGCTTATTTGATTAAGTTGATTTCTAGTCACTCTAGAATTGAGATCTCCAATGGTATTATCTTTTGGATGATTCTTAAGAATTCTGAGGGATGATATCAAAGTGTTATTTTGCCCATTTGTTTCATTATTAATAGAATTTGTTGAATTCATTATTGCAATTATTTCTTCATCATCACTAGTATGTGGTTAAGAAAATTTTCGTCGAATGAGACAAGTAAACTTTCTTCAATAGTATTATTTCGTTTATTAAAAATCCTATATGCTTTGCTGCGATCCGAATATCCAACAAATATTCCTTCATCGGCCTTCGGGTCAAATTTTCCTAAATTATCTTTTGTATTTAATATAAAACATTTTGATCCGAAAGTTTTAAAGTATGATACTGTAGGTTTTCTTCCAAAAAATATTTCAAAACAAGTTTGTTTAGTCATAGGACGTATGGATACTCGATTCAACACATATCAAGCTGTGGCAATAGCTTCTGCCCAACAATGCTTTGGTAGAACACTACTATTTAGTAGCGTTCATACGCATTCTGGTAGCATACAATTTTTTCTTTCTACTACACCATTCTGTTATGGTGTGCGAGGAAAGGAAAAATTATGACTTATTCCTTTCTTATTGCAAAAATTAGTAAAAAGATCATTTTCGAATTCTCCTCCGTGATCACTTTGAATATTTTTGATTTTCAAGTCCATTTGTGTTTTAATTATTTTAACAAATATTTTAAATAAACCAAAAGTATCGCTTTTATGTTTTAAAAAAAAGGTCCATGCATATCTCAAAAAATCATCAACTATTACAAAAACATATTTGTTGTGATTTATAGATCGTATTTGTATTGGACCAAATAAATCTAAATGTAATAATTCTAATGGTTGTTTTGTAGAAATATTATTTTTAGATCTAAAAGAGCTTTTTCTTAATTTTCCAATTTGACAATCATCACATAAATTTTCTACTTTATAATTTATTTTAGGCAAACCTCTAACTAGCTCATATTTAGGCAATTTATTAATATATTTAAAATTAATATGACAAAATCGTTTATACCATAACCATGGATCATTATGTTTGACAGTTAAACATAAATTTGAATTTTTATTTATATTCATGTTTAATACATAAATATTTTTGTTTCTAAAACCTTCAAATACAAGTTGTTTGTTATTATCGACAATATTACATCTATCTTTTTCAACATTTATTTGAAAGCCTTTATCGCATAATTGACTAATACTTTGTAGGTTGTGTTTTAAGTTTTCTACTAATAAAACATTTGTAATAATAAGAGAGTTAGAAACACTAGAGTTGATTACTTCTCCAACGTCCACGACATATGCTTTTGAATTATCTCCAAAAGTTACCGTTCCACCATCGATGTATGTTATATTTGATAACATTTTTGAATTTCCGATCATATGCTTAGTGCATCCGCTTTCTAGCATCCATTTCTCCTTATTTTTTACTTTGGGTACCTGCAAAATAAAAGCTGTTTTAATTGGTACCCATATACTTTGTTAGGGTCCTAATTGTTAGGAGAAGGTAGCCACACCCAAGATGGTTTGATACCTTTATAAATATAATTTTTATTATAGACTGCATTCTCTAAGAAATTTTTAATATGTCTTTGTCTAATCAAATTATTATTTGTCTTAGGAATCAAAATTTTCATATTCATATTAGACATAGGTAAACTCTTAGTCCTTTTATAACTATAATTCTTGTCATCATTTCCTTCTTGTTTAGGAGTATTTTTAAATCCTATTACATTTCTATTACCTGATGGTTTTGAGGTCCTGATAAGATTTTCTAAATCTTTTTTTCCTCTATTAGATTTTGACACATTATTTGTAATTTTATCTAATTTTTTATTTAATTCTAAATTTTCAATTATCAATATTTCAATATTGCTTTTCAAGTTGACATTTTCTTTTAACAAATTATCCTTTACTATTTTAGTGTTTTCAAAGTCAATAACAATAGCCTCACTTTCTATTAAATTATTTTTAATTTTTTCTTGAGATAATTCTAGTTCTTCTTCTAAGATAATTTTTTCTTCTTTTAACATTCCTACTTCAAGTTCTAATCTATTTATTTTGACTATACATTCTTTGTTCAATTTTTTAATTTTTCTAAATTTATCATTTAATTTCATGCTAAGTTCTAATAATTCGTCATAGCTAAGTTCAGGACATACCTCATCAGTTTGTGCTATAAAACACACATTGGCTTGTTCTCCGTCGCTATCGCTATCACTTTCAGATGATGAAAAATCCGAGCCATCCCATGTTACTTTGAAAGCCTTCTTCTTTTTGATATTTTCAAATTTGTTTTTCTTTTTATCATTATTGAGCTTAGGGCAGTCTTTCTTCACATGTCCAAATTGATCACATTCATAGCATTTGATTGATGTTTGATTCATTGTGTTGGACTCCCCTTTTTTTGGAATTTGGTCATCTTTTGAAATTTCTGGAATTTGTTATAATTCTTGGCAAAGAAGACTATTTCTTCTTCATCCAAATCTGAGTCATCATTCTTTGCTTGAAATGCTATGTTTTTCTTTTCAACATTTTCTTCTTTTCTAGCCTGCAAGTTAACTTCATAGGACATTAAATTTCCTATCAACTCTTCAAATTTGAGAGTAGAGAGATCATTAGCTTCTTCAATAGCTAATATCTTCCTTGCCCATTTGGATGTTAAAGAGTTGAGTATTCGAGAAACTAAATCAAAATCAGTAAACTTAACTCCTAATGCCACAAGATCATGTTGGATAGTTTGAAATCCAGAATACATGTCAACAATAGTTTCATTTTGCTTCATTTTGAATGAAGAGAATTGGTTTTGCAAAATTGAAATCTTAGTTTGTTTGACCTTTGTTGTACCTTCGTGTATAATTTGTAAGGTACGCTAAATGTCAAATGTAATTATGCATAACATGACACGTGAAAATTCATTTTTATCTAGAGAGCAAAAACAACGTTCATAGCTTTAGCATTATTTGATGCTAAGGTCTTTTGTGCATCGATCCAAGTGTTCATAGTAGTGTCAGGTGCTTCATATTTATTTTATGTAGCAGACCATATTTCTAGACCATTGGCTTCCATAAAAATTCTCATACGTGTTGACCAATACGCATAGTTAGAGCCACTAAAAAGTGGGGGTCATGCTGTGGATTGTCCTTTCTGAAAAATACTTTCCATATTAAAATGATTCAAAAATGTGTTACTTGTCTTTGATCAAACCTTGCTCTGGTGCCAATTGAAAGTCTACAGGATGGATCGTGTAGTGTATATGCAAGTCTATGTGACTAACTATATGATGTAACTAATATAAAATTGAGCTAGTAAAATATAAACTAAGAACACCGGGATTTTATACTGGTTTATACCTCCCGTCCTACGTCCAGTCCCGAAGCTTCCCTTCAGAATTCGACTATCAAACACCCTCACTTTACATGGAGGAATAGGCTTGGTTATAATAGCTTGTTGTTATCAAGTATGTGTTCTATAACATGGATATTTACTATTAAGTAAAAATGCTTCCAATATATATATATATAAAGAATATTGATTGAAGAGTTCTGAATATATGGAAGAGTAAAATACAAGTATATGATTGCTAGAGATCAAGAATATATCAGGGTATAAGAGTAAAGAGCGCAAGTTAGTAAGGTGAGATCTTCTCTTTGATTCTTGATTCTATTTATAATGGTAGAGAGATTCCTTGAATAGTTGCATCCATTAACAAGTGTTCTATGGTCGCTTTTGATGGTGATAAAGAGTTGCAGCGAAGAGAAGCGAAGGTGTCTTTTCAATTGCAGCAGTTGTAATTTGAATGTCAACAACCGAGTTAAGTTTCAGACATCTGGAATATGTCTCAAACGTCCGACTCTATATTTTTTGTATATAGTAGTTTCAGACGTTTGAGTACATTAACCAGATATCTGATTCTGTCTGGTTTGTAATCTAGAGGATTTTATTCAGACGTCTGGCTAGTGCACCCAGACGTCTGATCTTGTGGATGTTGCTTTTCTTCTATCTATGTCATAGCTCTTCTGATTCTATCAACTTTTAGTCTCTTGATACGTTCTTTGAGCCTTGTTCTTGTCTCTCTAGTGATGTTGCTTTAGCAATTACCTGTAAATAGAAATATATTTGCGTATTCGATTTCCATTGTATAGTTCTTGTCATCGAAACCATAGATTTGATTTCCTAACAGATAAACCAATTGTCTTTTAGTTTATCCACCTCCTCTTTAAAAGCAGCAAATCTCTCCAGATCCATGCCACGTCTTTTTTGCTTCATCGGGACATGCCTTAGGTTGATATTCAATCCATGGCTTGCAATGGCAGGTGAGATTCCACACATGGAAGAGTGAGTCCAAGCGAACACGTCGAGATTTAATCAGAGAAAACTAGTCTTTAGGACTCATGATGTGCATGGACCATTCTTTAGGACTCATGATGGCTCATCATAGCTGACCAGGATATCAATCGTCAACTCAGCTTGTGCAGCCTTGGTCTTTTTGGGCTCCTCTTCATCATCTCTCGGATCTATAGCTCTATAGAACCGACTATGGCGCTCGTCCCAAGGCTCATGTGCTAGTTGTCAATGTTCTGTGGCTTGGATGCGTACGGTCTTGTCCACACCCTTATGTTTTTCTTTACGCTGAGCTTCCCTCAACTCAGCTACATAACAGGCACATCCATTCGCCTGATCGCCATTAACAACTCTTACACAATTATCCATTGGAAACTTCAATGTCAAACACCATGGGACAAGGGCAACCTGGATTTCAGCTTGGGCCGATCGACATTGAAATACATTGTATGGATAGTCAACATCCAAAACAATAAACGACAAGGTCCACGCTCTCCTTCATTCACCTTCTCCCAACTCAACAGTTAACTCCATACAACCAACAGCTTCGGATGCAACATAATTAAAATCGTATATATATGTGCTTTAGAAGGTTTTAAATCTTTGGCTTCCATCCTCATCTAATCATAACTTTTTTGAAGATTATATTCATCGAACTTCCACAATCAATCAAAATCCTTTTCACCAATGTAGAACCAATCATGGCTGAAATGACCATTGGGCCGATCATCACAGCCTCCACCTTATCTACATCTAAACACAATATCATCTGTCATTTTATATTGTTGTTTTGTCGAAGCTCCATCTTCCATAATCGAACAACATTCAAAGTCCATATGCTTAATTGCACTAGCATAGCGCTCCATCTCTTACCAACTCTTATCTACTGGGTGCAATCCTTCAACTATTGTATTTATCACTAGTCCTCCACCAATCCATGCAGGCTCGTCAGGCCTTTGCGGTGCTTGTCCTCGGCTAAGGTGAGAAGTCCCATGTCCACCATTGTAATACCCCACACCCCTTAGTATACCCAAAAGGATACACTAAAAGATGTAGTGCATTGTATATGTTGTAGGTATAACTAAAACTAGCAAAGACTAAGATTCACAAGACACAAAAATTAAATAATAATAATAATAATAATAATAATAATAATAATAATAATAATGCAACAAAAACAATTATAGTATTTTGCTAAAAATCAAACTCCCTAATATAAGATGATAAAATAACTCATCAAATACCAAATACATCAAATGTCAAACTACCTATATATGTCTTGTTAAATCAAAAACCATAGTCTCCATAAAATAAGAGTATAATCATCTCTCAATACAGTACCATTACATTACAAGAACTAAAAGCTAGAAATAAAAGAAAGGAATACATGATAGGATCTCCAAAGAAGTCTTCCAAAAAGCTACAGTCTACCTTCCATGCCCCTGATTGGCTATAGGGGGAAAGGGAAAAATAGAGAAGTGTGTCAGATTAAAAGTTTGGTGAATGATAGTAAATACTAGATTCTTTAAGCAAAGTAAAAGTAATAGACCTTACAATAGTTCTTGTATATATAAAGGAAATAAAGAGAATAGGAAGAAAAAGGAATAAGTTCGAAATAAATAAGAAATATTAAATTAACGCAATTGATTAACTTTGATTGTTTGCACTTGTCTTTGTTAGCCGCTTTGATAAGGCTGAATTCATAGTCCTATAATTAGGCTGAAATCCTAATTTTACTCTTTGATCGGCCTTCTATCTTTGTTGTGGCAACTATGAGCTAGTCTCATCCTGTGGGTCCCACAGCAAAAAGACACCTGCTAGCGCTTTAGAACTCAATAGCGAATTATGTGCCTACACCGAGGCCGCATGCACGACCACCGTTAGGCTCACACTATCTGTTGCTCCATCTTACCCTAAACAGCATAAGCGTGCCCAGCCTCATCTCCTTCATTGTGAGACCATCAGCCCTAGTTTGAAAGGTTCCTGTCAAACCGCACCTAAGTGTGTTATGAGACCATCAGTCCTAGTCTGAAAGGAAATGCTACTAATTCGGGTCCTACCAAACAAAATCCAGTTGCGCCCCTTGCACAAATACCCTAATTTAAACTTCTATATATTAGCCCCTTAGTTAGTTTAGTTAGCATAAGCGTGCCCTAGCCTCACCTAACTTACTATGAGAACATCGTTCCTTGTCTGAAAGGGTTATGCCCGACCTCACCTATTGTGAGACCATCAGTCCTACTCTAAAAGGGTCATACCCACCCTCACCTATTGTGAAACCATCAGTCCTAGTCTGAAAGGGAATGCTATTGGTAATGGGCCCTACTTCTATCTTTGCTTATAAACTTATTCTAAGTCTTTTAAATAAGCCCCTTCTGTTATCTTGCAACATTTTCTTACTAACTTAGTGTAAGTCTTTAAAATAAGCCTCTTTCTGTTCTTTCTATTTAATTATAACATATGTTATAATTTATCTTTTAACTTGTCTTTCCATTTATAATCTACTAGTTATAATTGTGCTTATTAACTTAACACAAGGTCTAAGTATAAAAATAAGTTTCTTTCTCTTTTTACTCTTCTTAATCATAACTATACGTCATAATTTGGCTTAAATTCAGTCCAAGTCCAATTTATTAAAGTTTTCATATTTTACATCTTATTTTCTATAATTTTAAGGTTCTTATTATTTTGTCCATATTCGTGTTTTAATCTATTCTATTCCATTCACGTAAAAAGGAAAAATAATAAAAAGAAACTGACAATTACAGAAGAAAATCCCAATGTAGAAACGATGTAAATAATATTAAATAATTATAAATACTATAAATAACTGTAAACAAATGGAAAAGCTAAAATTAATAGTAATTAACTGCAATTAACTTAATAGAATAACTAAAAGGAAATAGATTGAAAAATAAATCTAAAAATGAAAATAAGCTGGTAAAAAATTTATTCCAAAATCGTAGAAAAACTACCACTATTGGAAACCATATTATTTTAATTTACTTAAAAATCTAAATAATTACTAATCACTCATCTATGGTCCTTAGCTCTTTCCCTTGGCCTTCCTGGATCCACTTGTAGGGTATAAAATATTTTAATAAAAAAGATCTTCTCCTTGAAAAAATATTCATTTTAGGGTCCTTCCTAAAAAGGTGAACCCAAGCGGAGAAAATCTAAAATGAGAAAAAAAAGTGTTAGGCATAGGGTCTTATGTATAGCGGTAGAAGTGGATCTCAGACTGTTGGATTTGGAGATGGAATAGGATGCAACCACGTTATAGGCCGAAAAAGAGCCATCGGATGGAGGCATGGAAGGACTAGATGGAGCAAAAGAATGCAAATGAGCTGTTAAAATCACACATGCCACGAATAATTAATTCTTCATTCAAAACAAGAGGCGGGTCGACCTAGGGGTCGAGTGCTGTTCTAGCTAGGTCAACCGGCCGGTCGACCTAGGCAAGGGGTTGGTCGACCTTCTGGTCGACCTCCCTTTCTATATATATATATATATATATATATATATATATATATATATATATATATATATAAATTTTGATTCTTGTTTAATTTGTAACTTTTTCATATTAGCTCGGATTCTGACGTTCTACATATGAAAATTGACCAGAAAATTATCATGGACACATGGTGCAACTCCCGTGGCTCATTTTTGATAATTTCACAAAGTTATTTTATTATTTCATTAAGTAACTAATTAATTATTATGGGTTAAATTTCGGGTTGTTACAACCATCCTGCGAGGCTTTCACAAACTGTTGTAATTCTCGAATCAATTTTTCTATAACATCTTGAAGATGCCTGCATTCATTTGTATTATGCTCATAGTGCTCGTGAAACAGACAATTTTTCTCGATCTGCTTCTTTATTGATTCTTTTGGAGGTGGCTTCCTTTACTGCATGGTATTACAAGTTAACAAATATATATTCTCCAAGGACGTATTCAATGGTGTGTAATTATCATACATTGGAATCCTAGGCTTCAACCTTCCAGAATCCCTCTTTTATTCTCGGTTCCTGTCTCTGCCTCTCTTTCGTTGATTTGGTTTATTCTAAACATTCACTTGAACTTTCCCAGAACTATCATCAAACTGTTTGATTACAATGTTACTCCGTACTCCTTCTCCATTTGGTCCCGCAACATTCTTTTTTCTAGAGGACCTGGTATCCTTCTTTCTTAAAAACTAAGCTGCCTTTGTGGAAAGTGCTCCAACGTTTATGGCATCTTAGCGGATAACCAATCACTAAACTTAGACTATGGATCAAACCCTTTTGTCACAACCATAAGTATCGCATGGCCATTTGGATTATTGACCTTCATAACAGCTGTAAGAAATCTCTCCAAATAATCTTTCAATAACTCCCCTGGAGCCTAGATCACGTTGGAATGATACGTTATGTCTTTAGGATATCCGGAATTGCTCTACAAACTTAGTTGCCAAATCATCGAACCTAGAAATTGATCGCATGGTTAGTCTTGTGAGCCACATCATCATATTGTAGAAAGATTTATGGGAAAGCGTCTACAGTTGGTCACATCATTAGCTCATGCAGAATCCATCAACCATTCATATCTCATGATGTGTTATCTAGGGTTGGTTTTTCCCTCATAGGCAGGCATCCATGGCATGTTGAACTTCTTTGGTTACCATGCATGTAATACACTATCATCGAATGAGATATGACTTCTTGAGATTCCCTAGTCATCATTGGTTAAGCCTTGGCTCTTCGTCACTAACTGTCTGACCATTGCCGCTAAGTCCTACAATTTGATGGGTGCTGCAAAGCGGTGGTCGTGCTCCACCTCACATGAATGGCCCGTTCGATGTTTTGGGCCATTTCGCGCCTTCTTGGTTCACAATCTTCCCGAAATGCATATTGTACATTCATTCGATCATCATTTTGGGGAGGTAACTGGTCAGCATTCAATCGAACTCCATCATCCAAACCGCCAGAAATAGTACCAGCGCGATTCTCCGAGTGTATGGGGGGATCCCTCTTTTAGAGGAGTAATTAGTACCGATCCTTAGGGAGGTATTGGCACTGAGCTATCTTGGCAGACCGCGATGGTCTACTAGGCGACTTTCCAAAGCTTCTTCGCGATTTTCTTTAATCCTATGACGCCTATGCCCGGGATATTCGTCCAATGAGCTAGAACTTTCTGATGCTGAGTTAGGAGTGGGTTCCTTCCTAGCTTTCCCCTACTACTGAGTAATATAATTCATCAAGTTAATATTATTCTATATTTTCTAATTTAGTTGTTGACGGATTTCCATCAGCTATCGCATTAAATTATGAAATTCAGCTCTGGTAATAGAATCAATGGGATTCTGAACTTAAAATGGATTAACATTTACATTTATTGGTTGATTGCTTTGGTCTCCTTGTTGAATGCTAACCATCTCATTTCCATCTACGTTCTAAGAAGTAGAACAAGTACGTCTCATCATTACCAATCACCTTACTTAGGTTTCAACAAATATAAGTAGTATAAGCAACTTTATGAAGGTAAATACGGATCTCCTGCGGGGGATTTATCCAATCCAATGGCAACAAAGGGATCCTAGCAGGCTGAGAATCAAGGCTCTCAGTGAAAGCACCAAAATGTTTGCAACCAAATTGGTCACAAACACCTAAGAATAGAATTTTGTAGTGAAGCAAGTAATGAAAATAAAATTAAAATGAGGAACATATTAAGATAACAAAAAATAAAAAGCAATAACCAGAAACACGGAGAGTTATTACGGTTTGGCATTGTATGCCTACATCCACTTTGAAGATTATCTTTATTGATCACTTATAAATCTCATTACAACAGCGAGGAATAGAGAAAACTTGATTAAAATATGGTCTTAAGTAACAAGCAGTGCAAAGATCCTCAGAATGACCCGTAGGCTAGTATTTATAGGTAAAGACGACCACCAATCTCTTTGAAACTTCGGCTAAAGGACCTTCTTATCCATACAGGCCCACCAAAGGGATCGGTACTAACCCCTTCATAGTTTGATTTTTAGGTAGCGATCCCTGTGGCGGCTTCTGCACGCTTAAATATGTTGGCCCATCAAATCCTATGTCATTCGGACTATAAGAGCTCAAGTTATTGGTTGTTCTTTGATTCGATATGCTTTGTCCATTGAACACAGCCGAACCCTCTTTAGGATTATATGCCGATCTCTTTCTTATATAGCTCGCCGATCCTTTTTCCAGGATATATGCCAACCAACGTTTTCTAGTGAAGTGTGCCAATCCAACGCAACCAATCATGCCGATCCTTCTTTTATAGGCTGAAGTATGTCGATCCTTCTCTGTTAGCAGAAGTATGCCGATCCATCCGCTTTCATAAAATATGTTGAACCATCTTAATCAACAATGCCAAGCCCTCCTTTATGAGACGAAGTATGCCGAACCCTCTGAGCTAACCCATACCATTCCCTTCCATTTGCTAAGAAATATTCATACTTTAAGCATTTTACATTGTTTATCTACCAATTCTATTAAACTATGACTTCGTGTAACCATATGTACTTGACTTTCATGTCCTATAATAATTGCTCCGGAATCATCAGCCTTGATAGAGTCAGATCTGATTCGTGTAATCAGTTCAATATAGCCGGGCTAGATTGCTGGACAAACTTGGATCTTAGCTTCTAATTGATTTTACGCTATTCTTCTCCTAGGGTAATGGCCGGCCTTGGTTATCCTTTACTTATGTTTTTGTTTTATGAAAGTATGAATGAGAATAAGGTACGGGTTTATGGGTTACGGGGTTATGGTACACGGCTATTCCCATATCACCCTTGCCTTAATCTCTTAGGTATTTACATATAAACCATTTTATAAATCCATTTAGTTAAGACAAGACCTTAATTAGTTTTCAAATCTCGATCCCTTTATCACTCTAGTCTCTACATTATTCTATTTAATTTACCTAATTAAATCTCCTAAATAACGCTATATAAAATTAGGGGTGTTACAGGCTTCCCTCCTTAAAGAATTTCATCTTCAAAATTCAGCATGGACTGAACACTAATCATATCAATCATTTGTAACATCTCCTAACTACCATACCTGACTAGTAAACCGTCTATATAAAGCAAATATAGAACCCACCCTCAAAGCAGATCATGATAAGCATCTCTAATCCTGTATTTTTTCTGGCAAGTACAATCATTCTCGTTGTTGTTCCACTGAACATTTACTAACTTGATTGTCTTATTTCTTATCTTTTTCTCATCTCTCGCTACAACCCGAACTAGTTTCCTAACAAAAGTCAGATCCGATTCTACTATTATGTCTTCCAATGCAGTCGAAGGAATAGTACTCTCTGGATCATGCACACACTTACGAAGATGAGACACGTGAAACACATTATGGACACTTGCCAATCTGCTCGGCAACTTTACCCCATATGCGAGCTTTTTGATCCTCTCTATAACTGAGAATAGTCCAACATATCTCGGTGCTAGTTTTCCTGACTTTTCGAATCCTGTTACAACCTTTACCGGTGATACTCCCTATCTCCAACTGAGAACTCTAGATCCTTATACCTTTTATTTGCGTAACTCTTTTGTCTAGACTTAGCTTCCCTCATCCTACCTCGGAACAACTCAATCTTCTCTATTGCCTCTCTTACTAGATCTAGAACTAAGGCTAATTTATCTCCATTTTCCAACCAACATGCTGGTGACCTGCAGGCCTCCCACACAAAGCTTCAAAAGGCGCGATTCCTATAACAGTCTGATAAGTGTTATTATAGGAAAAATCAACTAAGTGTAGGTGATCTTCAAAAGATCCATCAAAATCTAACACACAAGCTCGTAACAAATCCTCAAGTACCTTGTTGACTCTCTCTGTTTGCCCATCTGTTTGAGGGTGATAAGCAGTACTCATCTTGAGCTTGGTACCTAACACATCCCGTAGACTCTTCTAGAAGTTGCTAGTAAATTAAGTATCTCTATCACTTACTATACTACTAGCAATTCCACGTGGTCTAACTGTTTTCTTCTTAAATAATTTAGCTAAAACAGGTGATGTCCTAGTTGACTTAACTGGAATGAAATGTGCACTCTTGGTCAACTAGGACCCATATACTTTCATTTCCTCGATTCAACCTTGGCAATCTGTCTATAAATTCCATGGATATCGAATCCTATTTTCAACTGTTATCTCAAAAGTTTGAAGCAACCCACTCGGCTATTGATGCTCCGCCTTCACTTGTTGACAGTTCACACTTGCCTTATCCACAAGCCAACATCCTTCTTCATACCTTCCTAGTAGAAACTCCTTTTCATGTCTTGATACATCTTGGTTCTCCCAGGATGAATCGTAAATTTTGATCGATGACATTCCCTAAGAAATTCTTTCCTTAAGTCCCTATCATTTGGAACGCACAATCGTCCCTTCTTTCTCAATCCTCTCCTCTGGTCAAGATTAAAATCTTTTCAATCATCAATCCCCAATCCAACCTCCAGCCCTTTAATCTTCTCAGATCATTATGGATCCTCTTTCTACTTATAAGCAATCATTTCGATCAGTACTGGTCGAACTTCAATGTAGCAATGCTCTGACTAGAGCTAGCAGCCGATCTTAACTGCATACTACAAGTAGTCAAAGCCTTTAGATTCTTCCATTCTATTAACATATCTAACACCACATTTTGATATTTTTTGTTAAGAGCATCCATTACTTTATTTCCCTTTCGAGGTTTACACTATATACAAAATCATACGCTGCTAAAAACTCCAGCAACCTCTATTGTCTCATATTCAACTCCTTCTTAGAAAATAAATACCTTAAGGACTTATGATCTGTATATAACTCAAATCTCTCTCCTAAGAGATAATGTCTCCATAAATTCAGTGTGATGCTGCCAATCTAGATCATGAGTAGGATATCTAACTTCATGCGGTCTAAGCTGTCCTGAAGCGTAGCCAAATAAGTTTACCTTTTTGCATCAACACAGCCTCTAATCTGGTTCCACAAGCATCGGTATACACTACTAATCCCTGATTCTCATCTAAAACTACTAACAAAGGTGCGTTGGTCAACAAATGCTTTAACTTAAGGAATGCTTTAACATCCCACACTTGGAGGCCCAAAATTAACGGCTACGATGTTGTAGTCATCCATAGTTATTAATCCTTGGTGACTAAATAAGGTAATGTTAGATAAATTGATATATCAGGAACACATGGATATGGAAAAATTTAAAAATCTCAAAATAACTTTTATATTCCATTCCAAAAATCCATGTCAACATTCTTTACAGAATCCCATAACGTTAACCAAGTTCGGAAAAATATAATTATTACAATACACTTCAAGAGCTACATATGAAGATGCCTCCCTAGATGATCAGAGTATATATTAGGAAATAAACAACTTTGGCTTAACAAAACAATACATCGGAATCATATGAGAGAGAGAACTCAAATAACTACATGCCACTGGCATGTATTCGGAACCTTATTCGTCTAAAGAGGTGCTTGGAGACCTCAAATCTTAAGCTACTCAAAACTCAATATGAAATACCTAAGAGTTTAAGGGGAAAACATAAATTTCGAGTTAGACATAAGGCTGGTATGAATAATAATCTAGCGTCTCAAATTATTCAGATATCTAGCGAGACCATGCCGCTTAGCGGAACGGGTTTTCGCTCAGTAATATCTTAAAAACCTTTATAAACCTTTTATGTACCCCTGCATCCACAATGGTTAAATCAATTCAAAACATTATTATGTGATGATATAAAAACAATTGATTCCATTTTGGATTACCCATCCCCATTCATTTTGACTAAACGTCATAGTTATAGTTTCTAGGATTAGTATCAACCTAATAGTTTTTATGGGCCGACTAATAACTGGTTAAACATTTATGGGATCCCTGTCCAATTATATAGTTTTCAATAGATCACTATGAACCTATTGGTAACTCCAATATAGTTTTTATTATCCCAGTTTTCATAGGCTGACTAGGAACCTATTGACTATTTATCAATTTCTTTCTTTTACCCTAGTTTTCATACGCTAACTAGGAACCTATTGACTATCTGTCAAAATCTTTCTTTTATCCTAGTTTTCATGGGCTAAATAGAAACCTACTAACTATCTGTCAATATCTTTTGTCTTATCTAGATATAGTTTGCATGGGCTAACTATAAACCTATTGGCCCTTGGCAATAGCATACAGTTTTCATGGGCTCAATACGTACCTATTGGCCTCTGCCAATGCCTTTTTCCCCTACACAGTTTTTATAGGCTTATTGTGAACCTATTGACCCATGCCAATATCTTTAAAAAAAATTGCTAATATGCTATGGTTTAGCTTTTAAATGAGTTTGGGTTATTTGTTTTGAAAACTATACTTTCGAAACCTTCGAAACCTTGCCTTGGACCACACTAGATAACGTCCTTCGAAAGCATATATCTCTTTTCAAAACATTAGACTCTTACCTTTTACAAACACTTTAAAATCTTTCTTTCGAAACCTCTCGAAAATAATAAAGCATTACCTATTAATTATTAGAATGCTAGCTTTAAGGCCATTGGAACAATCTCTTCCTAAAGTATTGAAAGTCTCCCATTTGACATCATTGGATTTACTTTTAAATATATCGTTTGGGTCAAAATAAATATATATGAAAGTATCTCTTTCGAAACCATTCTTTACCATATAAAAATGTTGGGGAGTTTAGGATGGTGTTGGAACCATCATTTTTGACAGAGTCAAAAGCATACATTTAAAATATTGATGGATAGCTTCGAAACCCCTTTCGAAGCCATTGCCTTCGAAACCCATAGCACTTTCGAAAGCATTTAGAAAGTAGCTTAATATGGCTTTTAAACGATACCTTTCAATAGCATTGGTGACTTCAATACACTCGAAAGGTAAAAGGATAGGCGACATGGCTTCGACTGGGACAAAACTCCTTTTTGGAAAAGCATTGATTTATAATTAAAGGAACTCCTTTGAAACCCTTTTTCTCTTTTAAAACAAACATGGAAACCCCTTCGAAAGCTATTATAGAACTCCTTCAAAATCATACGTTTCAACTTAGTAAAACAATGGCAGGCGCTTAACTTCTTAAAATAACTAAGGTATCAACCACGTCGAAAGCTACACTTTTGACATCATACCTTCCGCCTTTCCTCTAATCCACTACGTACCATCTAGGTGACACCTTGGGTATGGGTTACTAAGTTTGATGGTGGTTTCGAATTGATTAAGGTGAAAGGTAAGAGTCGAAAGGTCCCTCTAATAGAGGCGAAACCTGTTTTTCTGAATTAAATACTAAATTAAGTGTAACGACCCAGAATTTTTAGAAATTAAAATTTGAATATTTAATTAATTTTAAATATTAATAAGTGAATTTTTAAGTCAAATAAATTTTTATTTGAATTATTGGATTTAATTGGATAATTAAATCGATATTTAATATGTGAAATTATGGAAATAATTAAAAAATATAGTTAAATATGATTGAAAATGATTTGTAAAATTTTATTTTATCATATAGAAGTTAGAACAATATTTTAGAACTTTTAAAATCGAATTAAAAGTTAATTTGTGAAAATTGAATATTTTAATATTAAAATCGACTAGTAAAAATAGTCAATTTTTGAACAGTCTCAGAATTGAACGAAACCAGTTTCATTGGATCCGTAATAGTTAGTTATTACCGGATTTCAATTTTCGTGTCAATCGGAGCTATCGTTTGATCGTAGCAGCTCGAAACGCATCAATTTGTTTTTAATTTAAATTTGACGAGTGAAAATAGCCATTTTTCAAAAAGTCTCGGATTTCGACGAAACCAGTTTCATCGGATCCGTAATGTGATATTATTGTAGGGTTTCAAATTTCAAGTCAATTGGATTTACCGTTTGTCCGGTACGAATTAAAACGCCTAGAAATCGACTTAAATCGGTTTAATTTAAATTGAGCGTTTTCAGCCATAACTCGCACATACTTCCGAATTAGCTTCCGAAACCTGTTCCATTGTGTCCGGAACGCGGGGTAAACCCTAGAAACGCTGGTTACGGCGCGTAAATCGGAGTTCGGAATTTCCGGAATGAATAGTGTTTTGGTTTTCTCTATAAATAGCCCCTTCATAAATTAAAAAAAGAAAATAAAACACTAAACCCTAATATTAAACCCTAGCCGCCACTATCTATAATTGATGGCCAGAAATTAGTTTTGATTCTCCTCCATTATCTTCAAATCCAAGCATTATTTCAAGAATTTATCAACTACAAAGTTATAGAGCGTATCAAGAGCTTCAGATCCGTACGGTGGAGATGTGGTTTGGAGCGTCGAAGGGGGAGCGAGGTGGGGCCGTTTGCTGCAGGTGCGCACGCGTTTCTAGGTGGAAGGGGGAGGCCGAGCTTGCTCTCCTTGGGGCCGAACATGGTGGAGGGGGTGAGCTTCGATTTGCAACTCCCTGATCGTCATATAGTTGAGTATCTTGCTCGTAAAATCAAAACCTAATATCATGATAGTGGGTTCAAGTTGCGGCCTAATTCCTGAAGCTTGAACGTGGGGAAGAAGAGAGGTGATGCACGGCCAGGATTTTGCAAGATGGGATCCAACGGTGGTGATGAGTTGAGGGTTTATAAATTATAATAATGTTGTAATTTTTATATAAAAATTTGTGTAAACTTCAATAATTCATAACTTTTTCATACGAGGTCAAAAACGCGCGAAACCAGTTGCGTTGGAATCGTATGGACGAGCACTACGCGATGGAGTTGGTTTGGAGTCGTTTGGAGTTAGTGAAAATTTTGGGTAAAATTAAACGTGCATTCGAAATAAATCGCTAAAACGGAAAATAAAATCAAGGTGAGAACTTCTCACTCAATCGAATCGGTTTCGATTTTATTTTAAATAGTTAGATTTAAAATATTTGAATGCATGTTTGAATGTTGATTGATATCTGTTGATTGTTAAAATAGACATTATGCGCCGTTAGTAAGCGGATGTTATTTATTAAAAACATATACCGCGAATATTTCATAAACAGTGAAATTGGTATTATAAATAATATCAATATATATATATATATATTGGCATATGTATATATTGGAGTTATTGATTTCCCGCATTTATTTGTTTAGCGGATGAGACCCTATTGCGCCGTTATTAAGCGGATAATATTTAATAAGAACATATACCGTGATAATTTCGTACTGGAACGAAATTGGTATTGTGCTAATGTTTTTGGATGCAGGAAAACAGGTTGGAGGGATCCAACAGGATTCCTCAACAGTTTTTATTTTATTTCAGATATTTTGATATTTGATGGATTTTCGTATTGATATATGATATCGTTGTAGTCGTGATTGACTATTTGGTGTGTAGCATCATTGGACCCAGATTTTGGAATTTTAAAATGATTTTAAAGTGATTTTTGAAAATATACTTTATTTTTTGGAATTGATCCATTTTAAGTAAATAAACGTTATAATTTTTAATATTATAAAAATTATGATTTTTGAGAAATATAGTCAAAAACTGATTTTTGAGAATATGATGCTATTGATTTTATAAAATAGTTTAATCGGGATTTTAGAATTTATCGTGAAAAGTTTAAATATAGGATTTTATAAAATTTAATTATTTTATGAATCGAAATGGTGAAATAATAAAGGAGATTAAAGACGTTTTATAGAATAATATAAATTGATTTATATTAAGAGATTTATAAATGGATATTTATAAATTGAAATATAGACATTATAAAACGAGTTTTTATAAGTGTTTGAATGAAGTAAAAATGAATTTTGTAAATGAATGAAATTTATAGAATTATAAACTGTGAAGTTATAAAAGAAATTTATAAATAGTAAGATTTATAAATTTGGTGAAATTATTTGAAGAATAGATTGGTTAAATAAATGGATCTTATAAGTTATAAGATTTATAAATTAGAAAGTCTTTAAAAGAACGATTTTGTAAAATAATCGTTTTATAAGCATTTGACTTATAATATGAACTTTTAGTTTATAATTGAGTTATAAACTGGAATAGGTTAATAAAAGAATTTATAAAAAGGAAGTTTTTATAAATAAATAGAAATGGAATTTATAAACGTTGTTTTATAAATTCGCAAATGACTTATTTTGATAAGTAAATTGTTAAAACCTATTAATGGAGTTATATTCACATTTTTGACTGTGAATAATCCTTTGAAATAAAAGGCATAGAATTGATGAAATTTGTTAACGTAGTATATTCACGTTTTTGAATAGTGAATAACACGTTAAAGAAATTGTTTTGGATTTGGATGTTTTAAATAGAATTAAAACGATCGAACAATGTTTTAAAAATGTGTTGAGATTCGAAACCATAGATTTCAACATTTATTGTTGAAATAGACGTTTTCGAGAAATAAAAGGAAATAGTGGACTATAACACTGTTGTTATAGTAAATGATTTCCGAAAGGAAATGTTTTGTATAGTATTGGGATTTATATATTTATTTTAATTTCGAATCCCTATACTAGTGATTTTGGGTTGTCGTAACGATGTTTTACGTAACATTCGCTTTGGCCCAAATAAATATGTTTAAGAGAATGATTTCCTTAAAAGAATGAAATATATACTTATTTTTGATTGAAGTATATTGAATATTTTCCAAGTGTTGAAAATAAATAAAAATTGTGAATTACTTATGAATAAATAAGTATGAAAATGTTTTCCAATATAAAGTGAATATCTTAAGAATTTATCTTTTTGAAGATAAATTGAAATGAATAATCGAAATCGAATATTCATAGATATTTTGGATTATAAATTCAATATGGAATTTATGAATGAAAAGGAAAGTTGTTTAGAAATAAATATTGATTTATTTTTGAAGTGTTGAAATTATATATCTTGTAAAGATATTTTGGAAAATAAATAATTTGGAAAATTATTTGGAATCTGGTGATGTGTGCATATCCAGTGATAGTTCAATAACCGACTATCAATATTTCCCTTTGAATGGGTAATTGATGTGATTTGTTTGAATGTGAATGCTACACTTATTTTTGAATAAGCGCTCACTATTCGGGTTAACCGGGAAAGGACCATGGGGTCATATAACCCATTCCGAATATGTGATACGTCGTTGTGAATTGCATTGAAGATCGGTGTTGAAGACCCGGTATTTGCGAGAGCGATAGGATGACCTGTCGATTGTCTCTGCACCGAGTTGCTCCGGTATAGAGTTCTCCATATGTGATGGTGAATCCGATCAGGATTGTGAATATCCGGATTGCAAGGACTTCTTTGTAAGTGCCTTCGGTTTTGTTCGAGCCCGGAACAGACTTGTATGGATTGTGTGTCTGACATTACAAGTTGAGATATAAAGCCGATTTCATTCAAATATATTTCTGTTGGTGGCGGAGAATTTATTCTTTTAGCTTAACACCCTTCTCTGAGACGTACGAGCTCAGAGGTTATATAGTTGAAGTTATCAGCGATATATTCCCAATTTGGTAATGTGATATGCTGAGTGATGCTGAAATGATCATTGTGTTGATTATTGTGATAGGATCGTTTATTTGATCGTCTATCTTAGTGATCATTGTGTTGATCATTTGTTGACCCAAAGCATGGCTTTTGTATAAAGTATGTTTTTGTGGACGTGACTTCGTCGAACCTCACACCCCGGAAATGGTCAAAACAGGAAAGATGCGGCAAGGTTATGAGGGGTAGCACCCTTTAGGGTGTGTACATTTCCTTCTGGATAGAGGTGGTATCATGGTATGGAGCCCAGATATTTAACCTATGTGGTTACTACGAATTTATTACTTTGTGGTTGTTGGTTTTCGGGATCCCGTGAGAAAGGTCGTTTACGATCGGGGAATGGCGTGCTCGTGTCAGTAGTTACCCAGTTAGGGGTAACCCGGCCTTGTGTTGGCAGAGTTCCGGTTTGGTTCTCGGGGATGTCTTTCCAGAGGCATTCTCATGTGGCAATGGGAAGTTCCTTGGCCTGACCATTTGTTGGAAATCCAATTCCCAATACGAAACTTGTACGGTATTAGTTGTAGAACCTGCTATTCACTTATGGTGGTCACCACTGTTTGGATGGTAGCTATAGTAGGCATACGATAATGGTCGTATGTTGGCTAAGATTTATATTCTACTTTCGAAATGAATTTTTCCTACACTATACACTAATAATAATATCAAATGTTATTTTAAATGCGTATCAAGCATCTTTGACTATCATAAGGAGAAATCTCCTCCGATTCTGCGTTTGCATTGTGTGTGTGTGCGGGAGGCCTTATGGTAGTCTCATTTTTAAAAGCATTGCGAATTGAATTTAAAAATATTCCTCTATTTTGATTTCAAAGATAAATAAACTGTTTTGAGTTCTCACACCAGTCTTGTTAAGCTTTTTGGGCTATGTGATGGGGGGTTCTCGCTTCGCGGTTAGGTGGCGAACGGGAGACTCTTACTCCCACACATCCTCTTTTAGGGGGTTGGTTAGGTGTAACCTGAGACAGTCGAGAGGCTGGCCGTAAAAGCAAGTTTGGGATACCAGTTGTTGCCACGGTGGGGCTGGGATGGTTGAAAAGCCTACCGGTTGTGACTGCTGTCGAGGGTTGAAAAGCCTAGATCTGACAATGTGGTATTAGAGCTTATGGTTAAGCGACAACCATGGTTCTGTTGGGTATAATTCATTAGAGATAGAGTCCGCAGTACTCTAGAATGAATTTGAGTGTAATAATAGCTATGAGAGCGTATTTGTTGGTGAATATAAAATTGTTTTGTATTGTGTTGACTTATCGGTTGATTGTTTATAGATTTCGGTCGATGTAGTCTAGCTAACTATCGTAGAAAGGGGTTTCTAAACTCTTAAACAAGATAATTCGACACAGTATTGTTTTAAAAATTGGGTAAATGAAATAATTTTACCTTGATTATATATTTTATATATAAAGGAATAATTTTTCAGAATTATAAAAGTGTATATAAGTTGATTGTTTAGTTGTTTGAATAATCTAAATAGAATAATTGTATAAGTAAAAGAATTATAAGTATGAATTATAATTAAAGTGATTTACAATTGTGAAATAAACTTATATATATGAGAAGTGAAACTATATGAATATATTTATAAATATGAGTTGTAAATGAAAGTGAATTCAAAGAGAAATGAAATTCAACTTTTGAAATTGAATTGATATAGGTATCAAAGTAAATTAATAAAGTTAAGAGATAAATGTGAACTTAAGTTATGTAAATGAAATTCGATTTTGAAATTGATATGAAATAATGGATGTAAGTGATAATTCATTAAAATCTAATGTTATTAGAAAGTTGAATAATTGAATGAAAATCAATTAATTAAACCAATTGATAAGCAAAGTAATTTGGTTGCAATTAATAAACATTGGTTGATATTGAATATGATTGTTAGTTGATTGTATATAATTCATTAAGTATTAATGAAATTTAAAGCTATGTAATTGAATTCAAATTAGAAGTAAATAAATTTGAATAGAATTGAATTTGAATTAGAAGTGAACCAACTTGAATATGAATTAGTGAATATAAACTAATTGAAAATGAATGTTAATAAGAACATCCACTGTTAATGAATCAAGTGTGATTTAAATTGAAAACCTATTTCATTGAATATTAATGAGAATATAAATGAATATATATTGATTATGAATTGGTTATGGATGATAGTTGGTTGATGGTTGAATATATGTTGTTTTACTACATATGCTATGTTGACATATATAGTTATTATGTTACTACATGATGTATATTGATACTATTGTCTATATGCATGGTTCTCATGTTGTTTGTTGAGTGATTAGTAGGTGCGGATCGCGTTTGCTTCGCATTTGGAGCTCGCTTTTGCGCTATATTAGCCGTATATGCTCGCTAATAAAATATAAGGTACATATCTCGGATTAAATATCGTACTTTTACATTTTTTCCCTGCGGGATGCCTCATTACTTGATGAGATGTATATTTGTGATATATATACTGTCATTTTTTTTTTCGGATCGAGCCGCGCAAAGGAGACTATGGCGATTTTTTCCGAAAATTTAAGGCGTTAGAAAAAATTTGAGAAAATTGGAAAATTTTGAAAACTTAAACTTTGATTTGAAGTTGAAAGTTAAACAATAGTAGTTGTTTTTGAAAAGATAACTAAGTATAATTTGAAAACTTAGTAAAGTATTATAAGAAGTTTAACTATGAATTATGGAAAATTAATAGCTTCTGTAACTTTTCTTACTTGTAATTTCGAGGACGAAATTCTTTTAAGTGGGGAAGATTGTAACGACCCAGAATTTTTAGAAATTAAAATTTGAATATTTAATTAATTTTAAATATTAATAAGTGAATTTTTAAGTCAAACAAATTTTTATTTGAATTATTGGATTTAATTGCATAATTAAATCGATATTTAATATGTGAAATTATGGAAATAATTAAAAAATATAGTTAAATATGATTGAAAATGATTTGTAAAATTTTATTTTATCATATAGAAGTTAGAACAATATTTTAGAACTTTTAAAATCGAATTAAAAGTTAATTTGTGAAAATTGAATATTTTAATATTAAAATCGACTAGTAAAAATAGTCAATTTTTGAACAGTCTCAGAATTGAACGAAACCAGTTTCATTGGATCCGTAATAGTTAGTTATTACCGGATTTCAATTTTTGTGTCAATCGGAGCTATCGTTTGATCGTAGCAGCTCGAAACGCATCGATTTGTTTTTAATTTAAATTTGACGAGTGAAAATAGCCATTTTTCAAAAAGTCTCGGATTTCGACGAAACCAGTTTCATCGGATCCGTAATGTGATATTATTGTAGGGTTTCAAATTTCAAGTCAATTGGATTTACCGTTTGTCCGGTACGAATTAAAACGCCTAGAAATCGACTTAAATCGGTTTAATTTAAATTGAGCGTTTTCAGCCATAACTCGCACATACTTCCGAATTAGCTTCCGAAACCTGTTCCATTGTGTCCGGAACGCGGTGTAAACCCTAGAAACGCTGGTTACGGCGCGTAAATCGGAGTTCGGAATTTCCGGAATGAATAGTGTTTTGGTTTTCTCTATAAATAGCCCCTTCATAAATTAAAAAAAGAAAATAAAACACTAAACCCTAATATTAAACCCTAGCCGCCACTATCTATAACTGATGGCCAGAAATTAGTTTTGATTCTCCTCCATTATCTTCAAATCCAAGCATTATTTCAAGAATTTATCAACTACAAAGTTATAGAGCGTATCAAGAGCTTCAGATCCGTACGGTGGAGATGTGGTTTGGAGCGTCGAAGGGGGAGCGAGGTGGGGCCGTTTGCTGCAGGTGCGCACGCGTTTCTAGGTGGAAGGGGGAGGCCGAGCTTTCTCTCCTTGGGGCCGAACATGGTGGAGGGGGTGAGCTTCGATTTGCAACTCCCTGATCGTCATATAGTTGAGTATCTTGCTCGTAAAATCAAAACCTAATATCATGATAGTGGGTTCAAGTTGCGGCCTAATTCCTGAAGCTTGAACGTGGGGAAGAAGAGAGGTGATGCACGGCCAGGATTTTGCAAGATGGGATCCAACGGTGGTGATGAGTTGAGGGTTTATAAATTATAATAATGTTGTAATTTTTATATAAAAATTTGTGTAAACTTCAATAATTCATAACTTTTTCATACGAGGTCGAAAACGCGCGAAACCAGTTGCGTTGGAATCGTATGGACGAGCACTACGCGATGGAGTTGGTTTGGAGTCGTTTGGAGTTAGTGAAAATTTTGGGTAAAATTAAACGTGCATTCGAAATAAATCGCTAAAACGGAAAATAAAATCAAGGTGAGAACTTCTCACTCAATCGAATCGGTTTCGATTTTATTTTAAATAGTTAGATTTAAAATATTTGAATGCATGTTTGAATGTTGATTGATATCTGTTGATTGTTAAAATAGACATTATGCGCCGTTAGTAAGCGGATGTTATTTATTAAAAACATATACCGCGAATATTTCATAAACAGTGAAATTGGTATTATAAATAATATCAATATATATATATATTGGCATATGTATATATTGGAGTTATTGATTTCCCGCATTTATTTGTTTAGCGGATGAGACCCTATTGCGCCGTTATTAAGCGGATAATATTTAATAAGAACATATACCGCGATAATTTCGTACTGGAACGAAATTGGTATTGTGCTAATGTTTTTGGATGCAGGAAAACAGGTTGGAGGGATCCAACAGGATTCCTCAACAGTTTTTATTTTATTTCAGATATTTTGATATTTGATGGATTTTCATATTGATATATGATATCGTTGTAGTCGTGATTGACTATTTGGTGTGTAGCATCATTGGACCCAGATTTTGGAATTTTAAAATGATTTTAAAGTGATTTTTGAAAATATACTTTATTTTTTGGAATTGATCCATTTTAAGTAAATAAACGTTATAATTTTTAATATTATAAAAATTATGATTTTTGAGAAATATAGTCAAAAACTGATTTTTGAGAATATGATGCTATTGATTTTATAAAATAGTTTAATCGGGATTTTAGAATTTATCGTGAAAAGTTTAAATATAGGATTTTATAAAATTTAATTATTTTATGAATCGAAATGGTGAAATAATAAAGGAGATTAAAGACGTTTTATAGAATAATATAAATTGATTTATATTAAGGGATTTATAAATGGATATTTATAAATTGAGATATAGACATTATAAAACGAGTTTTTATAAGTGTTTGAATGAAGTAAAAACGAATTTTGTAAATGAATGAAATTTATAGAATTATAAACTGTGAAGTTATAAAAGAAATTTATAAATAGTAAGATTTATAAATTTGGTGAAATTATTTGAAGAATAGATTGGTTAAATAAATGGATCTTATAAGTTATAAGATTTATAAATTAGAAAGTCTTTAAAAGAACGATTTTGTAAAATAATCGTTTTATAAGCATTTGACTTATAATATGAACTTTTAGTTTATAATTGAGTTATAAACTGGAATAGGTTAATAAAAGAATTTATAAAAAGGAAGTTTTTATAAATAAATAGAAATGGAATTTATAAACGTTGTTTTATAAATTCGCAAATGACTTATTTTGATAAGTAAATTGTTAAAACCTATTAATGGAGTTATATTCACATTTTTGACTGTGAATAATCCTTTGAAATAAAAGGCATAGAATTGATGAAATTTGTTAACGTAGTATATTCACGTTTTTGAATAGTGAATAACACGTTAAAGAAATTGTTTTGGATTTGGATGTTTTAAATAGAATTAAAACGATCGAACAATGTTTTAAAAATGTGTTGAGATTCGAAACCATAGATTTCAACATTTATTGTTGAAATAGACGTTTTCGAGAAATAAAAGGAAATAGTGGACTATAACACTGTTGTTATAGTAAATGATTTCCGAAAGGAAATGTTTTGTATAGTATTGGGATTTATATATCTATTTTAATTTCGAATCCCTATACTAGTGATTTTGGGTTGTCGTAACGATGTTTTACGTAACATTCGTTTTGGCCCAAATAAATATGTTTAAGAGAATGATTTCCTTAAAAGAATGAAATATATACTTATTTTTGATTGAAGTATATTGAATATTTTCCAAGTGTTGAAAATAAATAAAAATTGTGAATTACTTATGAATAAATAAGTATGAAAATGTTTTCCAATATAAAGTGAATATCTTAAGAATTTATCTTTTTGAAGATAAATTGAAATGAATAATCGAAATCGAATATTCACAGATATTTTGGATTATAAATTCAATATGGAATTTATGAATGAAAAGGACAGTTGTTTAGAAATAAATATTGATTTATTTTTGAAGTGTTGAAATTATATATCTTGTAAAGATATTTTGGAAAATAAATAATTTGGAAAATTATTTGGAATCTGGTGATGTGTGCATATCCAGTGATAGTTCAATAACCGACTATCAATATTTCCCTTTGAATGGGTAATTGATGTGATTTGTTTGAATGTGAATGCTACACTTATTTTTGAATAAGCGCTCACTATTCGGGTTAACCGGGAAAGGACCATGGGGTCATATAACCCATTCCGAATATGTGATACGTCGTTGTGAATTGCATTGAAGATCGGTGTTGAAGACCCGGTATTTGCGAGAGCGATAGGATGACCTGTCGATTGTCTCTGCACCGAGTTGCTCCGGTATAGAGTTCTCCATATGTGATGGTGAATCCGATCAGGATTGTGAATATCCGGATTGCAAGGACTTCTTTGTAAGTGCCTTCGGTTTTGTTCGAGCCCGGAACAGACTTGTATGGATTGTGTGTCTAACATTACAAGTTGAGATATAAAGCCGATTTCATTCAAATATATTTCTGTTGGTGGCGGAGAATTTATTCTTTTAGCTTAACACCCTTCTCTGAGACATACGAGCTCAGAGGTTATATAGTTGAAGTTATCAGCGATATATTCCCAATTTGGTAATGTGATATGCTGAGTGATGCTGAAATGATCATTGTGTTGATTATTGTGATAGGATCGTTTATTTGATCGTCTATCTTAGTGATCATTGTGTTGATCATTTGCTGACCCAAAGCATGGCTTTTGTATAAAGTATGTTTTTGTGGACGTGACTTCGTCGAACCTCACACCCCGGAAATGGTCAAAACAGGAAAGATGCGGCAAGGTTATGAGGGGTAGCACCCTTTAGGGTATGTACATTTCCTTCTGGATAGAGGTGGTATCATGGTATGGAGCCCAGATATTTAACCTATGTGGTTACTACGAATTTATTACTTTGTGGTTGTTGGTTTTCGGGATCCCGTGAGAAAGGTCGTTTACGATCGGGGAATGGCGTGCTCGTGTCAGTAGTTACCCAGTTAGGGGTAACCCGGCCTTGTGTTGGCAGAGTTCCGGTTTGGTTCTCGGGGATGTCTTTCCAGAGGCATTCTCATGTGGCAATGGGAAGTTCCTTGGCCTGACCATTTGTTGGAAATCCAATTCCCAATACGAAACTTGTACGGTATTAGTTGTAGAACCTGCTATTCACTTATGGTGGTCACCACTATTTGGATGGTAGCTATAGTAGGCATACGATAATGGTCGTATGTTGGCTAAGATTTATATTCTACTTTCGAATGAATTTTTCCTACACTATACACTAATAATAATATCAAATGTTATTTTAAATGCGTATCAAGCATCTTTGACTATCATAAGGAGAAATCTCCTCCGATTCTGCGTTTGCATTGTGTGTGTGTGCGGGAGGCCTTATGGTAGTCTCATTTTTAAAAGCATTGCGAATTGAATTTAAAAATATTCCTCTATTTTGATTTCAAAGATAAATAAACTGTTTTGAGTTCTCACACCAGTCACATGACTGACTTGGAGTTTATTGTTTTCCTTCCTAAACTCTGGGTGCCCACCAATTTTCACACGGGCAGTCAAGAGTTAAGGTTTATCAGGATATTCTGGATATTCAGGAGTTGCTGGAGGCAAGCTGGATGGCATGGCGTATTACTAGCTTATATAGTATTTCTTTTTCCGCTGCACTATTTGTTGTTGTTGTTGTACACTCTGATGATATGATGTAATGTAATGTATGAAATGTAATAACTGATATAGTTCTTTGTTTAAAGATTACTCATTTATTATTATATGTTGTTCCGCTGCGAATTGTGAGATTCTGATGTTATTCTGTTGTTTTCTATTCCGTTCTATGTTCTCTATTCTCTTTTTCTTCCTATTTTAAAATTTTCTATCTTCTTTTCCCTCTATCTTCTATTTTTCTCTCTTTCTCTTTCCTTAAATTCTTTTTAAAAACCCTCAGTGTTCGGTTTTCCGTCGTTCGATTTCTCGGCAGTCGATAAAGTGAGTATCGATGTTGAATTTTCGGAAGACGAAGAATCGTGTCCTGACATTAAGCAACTTATATGAACTAACCTGCCTACATGTAAACATATTATTGGTTGCCTCAATTAACTGCCTTTTTATTTTGTATAAGTATCAAACTTAAACTTTTGCAAACAAAACCTTCTTTTTAATTTACACGTAAATCACTTTGATCCTCTTCCCAAATAATATATTTTGTATATCAAATCACTTAAGAAAAATCACCAAAAATCATAGTAATTTACTTTGATCGTGTAATCTAACATATCTGAATTACAGACCCAAATTCTCAATAAATTATGTGAAATAAATTTATAAACCCAATGTGATATATCTTCATTCGAAAATTCATAATAACCTTTCCAAAGCTTGGAAAATTATCCAATTTAAAACCAAACTTTAAAATAATGTTTTGCATGACATAAATTTTTTCCATGGCATATAAACATCAATATCACATAGTTTTAATCTAAAACCGTATAAACAATTATTTAAACCATCTTGTTTAAAATTTAACAAACCAAATTCAAGCATATCATCATCAAACATCATATATTCAGCAAATAAAGATGGAAATTATTATTCACCTTAATCTTTGGTAAGGAAAATGGATTGAGATGAGTTTTATTCCCCTTTTTACTTTCTCCTCTTTTTCTTTGAATTTCCTCTTCTTTTAACCATTTTAATGGTCGGCCTTATCTTCTTTACTTACATTTTTATTTTTTATGAGAAAATGAATACGAGTCTGAATGGTTTTAAAGGTGTATGTGTGCATAAAGTAAGGCTAGATGTACTAAATCCCATTATACCCTTTCATATTTTAATTTGTCTATAAACCATTATTTAGCCCAATTAAATTAATAAGCATAGCCACTTATAATTATAAAAATCTCAATCCCCTTATTACTTAACATTTTCATTATTCTATTTAATTTATCTAATTAAATACCTCGAATAATATTAATTTAAAATTAGGGTTTTTACAAATGCTTCCCCACATTTGCCAGACCAAATAAACTTCACGTCCTTCCTAGTTAGCTTAGTCAAAGGGTTGTTATCCATGAGAAATCCTTAATGAATCTCCGGTAATAGCCAGCAAGTCCAAGAAACCTTCTAATCTTAGTCACTGTCTCTTGTCTCTTTCATTTGTTAACAGCCTCGATCTTATCTAGATCAACTGATAAACCCTGTAACCATGTGGCCAAGAAACTTAACTTCTTTCTTATGACACTTTGAAAATTTCACTTTCAGTTGATGCTGCCTCAGTGTCTCAAGCGCCACTCTAAGTAGAACTTCATGCTCTCTTTCATCCCTAGAGTATATTAAAATGTCATCTATGAATACAAATACAAACCTATCCAATTGCTCTCAGAAAACTCGGTTCATCAAATCCATGAAGAAAGCTGGCGTATTTGTTAATCCAAAAGGCATTACTAACCATTTGTACGAACTGTACCTAGCATGAAACCCTATCAAAGGAATAATATCCTCTGACACTCTTAGCTGATGGAAACGTGTCGCCAAATCCAATTGGGAAAATACTCTGGCTCCACTCAATTGATCTAATAAATTATCGATTCTCGGCAAAAGGTACTTATTCTTAATCGTCTTCTCGTTCAACTTACGATTGTCGATACACATCCTTGACCTATTCAATTTCTTCACGAACACCGCGGTCGTTCCCTAAGGCGAACTACTTGGTCTACTAAAATTATTTACTTCTAAATCCACTAGCTGCACTTTTAATTCCTTCATCTCGGTAGGTGTCATTCGACTAAGTGGTCTACTTACAGGTTCTGCTCCTGGTATATGATCTATCTGAAACTCAATGGTTCGCTTCAGTGTTAGTCATGTGATTCGCTCAAAAACATCTGCAAACTCTCTTACTTTCAAAACCTAATTCAATTCTTCTTTTACCTCCATAGCACCCAACAAAGCATAAGCACTCAGACCGAAATTCTCCACTGAAAATATAATTCAATTATGACTATTTGGGTATCCTAGCGATATTTCCCTATCTCGGTAAAATTCCTAGCATCATATCTATTTAACCAATCCATATCCAAAAAGATCCCGAAGCCTATAAAAGCTAAAACATCCAAACCGCATGCAAACTTACAACCTAACAACTGAAGTTCTAACTGGTCAAATCTTATCCCCAGAGTTGCATACCCTCCTATCGAATTCGTTACCCTTAAGGAAGTAATAAGGTATGAGGGTTCTAAACATAAATTATCTACCAAACATCGAGATATAAATGAATGTGATGCACCAGTATCAAATATACCTGGTATACTATGAATCAAAAGTGTACCTTCCATCATAGTCTTTCCTTTCTCAGAAATACCGACTTGGCAACTTTAGACAAAAACCTCTCTCTAAATCTCCTTCAAAATTCTTTCTAAGTCAATTCTTCCTCAGGATCTCCCGTGGTAACACTATTCCACCAATAAAATGTTGCTCTGTGCAATTGTTTAGAAGCAAGTCTCCTCTTCTGCTCATCATCTAATCCTAAGGCAACAAAAATTGTTTCATAGTGCAATAACTAGTTTTCTACTTCAATAGCATCCTCCGTTCTCCAAAATGGCTTCCCACCGAGACTGGTGTAATCCCTGGTCAGTTTAGCATAATTATTGCCAATTGGGGCCACGAGATTAGCTTCTTCAACGGCATTACCCCAACTACTCCTACAGTTGCTCTAGCTTACATTAGACTGACAAAGAACTGATACATCATTCTCGTATTTACTGGTGGGGTTCAGCATCTACGTAGGCATTAGCGTTTGAATTAGCTTTTGTCTGTCAACCCAGGTTTCTTCTAGTATTGGGTCGAGCATTTCCATAAGTTGTGGTGCTTCCTCCACTAGATTTCCTCCTCCTAAATAAACATACGAGCCTTAATAAGATACAAAAGAACGGTCTACGAGAGAGGGGAATACGTACATATAAATATATATCAACTACAAGTACATTACTAGAGCATTAACACAAACCCCGATCTCATTTTCTAATTCATTGGATTATGTTTTGGAAATCGTTTTAGGTTCAAATTTGTTTTAAATTTGAATAAACCTATGCTTTGATACCAACTTGTAACATCCTCTATTTGGAGGCCCAAAACTAACTGATACAGATGCTGTAGTCATCCATAGCTATTAATTCTCAACAACCAAATATGGTAATCTTAGATACATTGATATAAAAGAAACATATGGATATGATTTTTTTAAAATCATGAAGTAAATTTCTCATTCCACTCCAAATCACATTCCAAATTCAGTACATAATCCCAATTTGTAAACTACATTCTCAAAAATATAATTATTATAAAATACGCCAAGAGCAACATATGAAGATTCCCCCTTGGTCGATTAGAGTCCAAATATAGGCAATTAATAAACTTTGGCATTACATCAAAAACATAGCTAAATCAAACCGAAAGAACTCCTACCAGCCAGCTTGCCTCTTATACATCTCCGAAAGCTTGTCTATGTAAAGGAAACCTGAAAACCTTAACTCTCAAACTACTCAAAATCAATTGAGCACCTAAGAGTTTAAGGGGATAACTTTAACTTCGAGTCCAACAAAAAGTCGGGTATGAATAATAACATACCACCTCGAACCATATATATCTAGTGTGACCATCTGGCTTAGCGGAACGTGTTTTCCCTTTACAGTATCTTAACCCTATTTATAATAACCATATACCGTGCACTGCATCCACAATGATTAAGATATAACATAATAAAAGGTAAAATGATGATATGCAAACGTGCAATAAGCTTTGGATTGGCCATCCACATTAACCTGACTATTTGTCTTAAATTATAGTTTCTAGGGTCACTATTAATATATTAGTTTTTATGGGCTGACTAATAACTTGTTAATTCTTATGGAATACCCATCCACCTTCATAGTTTTCATAGGATCATTACGATCCTATTGGTTTCTACCATACTATGATCCAATAATAGTTTTCATGGGATCTCTATGAACCTATTGGTACCTACCAACAAGTTTCTCCAATTATAGTTTTCATGGACTTACTACGAACCTATTGGATTCTCCAATAACTTCTCTCTATCATAGTTTTCATGGGATCACTAGGAACCTATGGATCTCTTTCAATAACCTATTCCGGACCTAGTTTTCATGGGATCACTAGGAACCTATTGCCCCCGCCAATAACTATTTCCATATATAGTTTTCATAGGCTTACCAAGAACCTGTCTAAACCAATAATCCTTTAATCAGTCTTTAGGAATCCTGTATTCTAGTCTACTTGACCTCCTAGATGCAATTCTACGCATATAGGAGTTAACCCTATGTATATTTACTACTGGGTCAACCTAGCTGGTTATGCTGCCCTTAACACCCTAAAATGTAGTTATGGGATTAATTATAAAGTGAATATGTTAACAGAAAAGCACACATGATAACTGATCATAATCTAATAATATAAATATCTATGGTTTAATTTCCTTGTAATCATTTCTCAAATGAAACATGTTTGATATATTTAACCTATCATTTTACAAAGGAAAACTTCTTTAAAAATTCCAATGGTAAAAGCCATTTCAAATCTCTTTTATATTACCATGGATTTAATTTTTAAAATGAGATTGGGTTTCTTGTTTGAAAACTAAGGCTTCAAAACCTTAGGTCTTCTCTGTAACGACCCGTAATTTTCGATAATTAAAATTTGTTAATTCAATAAGTTTATTGATTTAATGTTGGGAGAAATAAAAAAATTTGATGTGTTAATGAAATAATAACTAAGATGAAACATAAAAATGTTAATTAAGGTTAATTATTAATAAATTGAATGAAAATCCAATCAACTGAAATGAAAAATGCATGGCTTGGTTATAAAGTGAATATAAGAAAACAAATGTAAATATTGAATTAACCAACGAAATAATATGTAGTTAATGATAATTGAATAAAATCCGTATTATGTAAGCAACGGTAACATTTGCTTGTAAATAATAAACTTATAATGCGATTAAAAGTTAACGGTAACAATTATTATAAGTTACCTGTTAGCGTCAAAATTGGCCACTAACATCCAAATGTGAATGAAAGCACCAACTCACGGTCACCAATAACAGGTAGAGTTTATGTAGAGAGTAATAATGTGAAGAACAATCAAAGTTAAAGTCAAAGCAATAAAGAACAACAGATTTTATAGTGGTTCGGCTTACTCCGGCCTACGTCCACTCCAGAAGTTTACTTTTATTGATGTAACAATCGATTGCAGTTACAAAGTGGTAGACTAGCCTTAGCCTTGGAAAATGGAAAGTCAGAGAGCAGAAGAGAAGGTCCCCTTTCTGAACTCCTACGCGCTATATTTATAGACAAGTCCAGGTATTTGTTGGGCTCTTTGAATAACCCGAGCCCATCTAGGCCGAATGGCCCATGCCGAACCACAATGCCAAGTCACAACGGCCTCTCTCCAACGCCGAGCCGCACCTGATGCCGAACAACCCATCAAGCCGAACGACCCATCATGCCGAACGACCCATCATGTCGAACGATCCATCATGCCAAACGACCCATCATGCCGAACGACCCAACATGTCGAACGATCCATCATGCCAAACGACCCATCATGCCGAACGACCCAACATGTCGAACGACCCATTACGTCGAACGATCCATCATGCCGAACGACCCATCATGCCGAACGTTGTCCAATTATGAGCAAGGTCCAATGCCGAATGATGTGTGATGCCAAACGACCCATGATGCCGAGCAACAATGCCGAGCCACAATCAAACAACCTTCCTGAACTTCCATACCTCCACCGAATATTGCCATGCCGAACGGCCAAGCCACAAGGTCGAACCCCAAACACTTTGAACCACTTCATTCCGACCGAACAACCTATCATCTATCCCAGTGACCATCATCCATTTAAACTGAATCCATCATATTTAAGCTTCGATAGTCGTGAAGTTATTTTAGTTAACTCTGCATGTCCGTGGCCTTATAAAAAGGCGGGTTAACATTACCTATTTAATTTGTCTATAAAATTTAATTGGAAATCAATTGAAATTAAATGTAAATAAATGTTACACTAATGTGAGCTAAGGCAATAACTGTAAATTGTGAATGTAATAAAATGAATAGAAATGTTAATTATATTCATAATGTAATAATTGACTTAATAAAATAGTCAAATCAAGATAAATAAATCCATTTGGGATTTTAAAATTTTATTTAATGTGTGAAACTTGACAAAATTCAATATAATTGAAATAGAATAGTTAATACAAATAAAAGATGGACATTAGATGATATTAATGTAATATAAAACAATGTTAACTATGTTTATAGAATAATAATTGATTTAATAAAAAGATTGAAACCAAATAAAATCAATTTACTGGAATTGAATTATAATTAATAGGATTTATGGCAGTTGAAACTAAACACTATAATTATTGAAATAATTAACACTGCATTGATATGTAAACTTATTTTAATTTATCATGAATGTCTTTACAATCATAAAAGATAAAAATCTGCTAGTTTATAAATATTAAATTAAAAGTGGTTATTTATTTAATTAACGTGAAAATAGCCATTTTGAAAAATAACTCGGATTTCGATGAAACCGGTTTCATCAAATTCGTAACGGTGAAATTTTATAGGATTTCAAGTTTCATAGCGATCAGACTTGTCGTTTGATCGTACGGGCTCAAAACGCCTAGAAATCAATTTAATTAAATTCAATTGAAATCAATTTGAAATAAGCTGATTTTAACATAACTTCTTCAATATGGTGGAATTAGGACTTGAAACCCGTTCCATTGATTTTAAAATTATCGAAAGTATCTATTTTGATATATGGGATGACCCATTTTCGTTCTGGAGACAGAACGGGCATTACGGGACGTTTATCGTTCTACCTTCAAACCTATCTAACCCATTCATTTCTATTTTTGGTCCGCCTATAAATAGCCCATTATAAACCTTAGCATTCTATCTATTACTTGTTTTTTGTACACACAACTGTCTGTGGCTCCTTCTTTCCAATGGCAGAAACAAACTCCAGTTCCCGAACCCTCAAGTTCAATTCCAAATTCAAACTCCTCAAAAAAATTCGAAAAAAATATATATCGAAGATCGCATCGACATGAATCAGCATCTGGTGTCTGTTTTTTGAAATAGGGCAGGAGTCATCGGGAATTTGTGGTCAAAAGTCAATTATTTCAAAACCCTAAGGCAAATTGGGGTTTTCTGATTTTGGATCCAATCGACGAAATCGATTTGTGGGTTTTGTCGAGAATGATGTCACGAGGCTATCGTGCTGGTCGCTACTTCCAATTCAACCCGTGGCTCTCGAATTTCATGAGTTAGGCTTCGTAGGAAAGTTTGGGAGTGGCGGCCGAGGAGGGTCTCTAGCGATCGGAGCTATGGGGGTTAGGGGAGCTTGGAGTGGTGAGCTCGATGGCGGGGGTCCCTAGGTCGACGACGGCGTGTAGTCGGAGTTATGGCTGATTAATGGTGAGCTGTCGAATGAAGGCTCGGGTTCAAACAGCAGGTAGCACGTGCGTGAGGATAGTACTGTTGACGTTGCCATGTGTTGTTGGGTAATTGTTTTTGTTTTTTTTTGTTTTTTTTTTTCAAATTTCAATTTTAAAACTTCTAACCCACATAACTTTTGCATACGAGCTCGTATTTGGACATGGTTTGTTTTGTTGGAATTGTATCAAGATTTCAAACATTTTGACATAGGTTTGGATGAATTCTGAGATTGTTTGAATTTTGGCCCTAAATTGGATTTTTAATCAATTCAAAATCGAAGGTGGGTGTTTTAACCCACTCCAGCTTCTAAAATTTCTTATGTTAGTTAAAATAAATTTTTAATGCGATTAGGAATTTATTTATTGCTGTTTTATACATTTAAATCATCATTTCAGTTAATTTGAATTATATTGAATTAAATAGCCATTTAATTTATTGTTCAATTTAAATTGTCAATTCAATACCTGTTATTGGTTACCAGTTATTTATTAATGTTTATTGGTAGATTGGATGATAATTATGATGGATGTTTGACTGTCGACATGGTTGATTGGATGTTATGTCTGATTTATATAATGTTATCACTCAGCAAGTTCCCTTGGTTATTATGAGAAAATCATTATGGGTTCAAATGATATATACCAAATGATCTATAAATTAGGGGAAAATCGTTATGGGTTGAAATGATAGACTCAAGCGATTTTATGGATTCTAATATTAATTCGGGATTGTAGTTTGAAATGATATATAACCGTAAAATTTTAAATTGTGGATTGAAATGGTAAATATCTGTATCACTTGACCCTAGGGTAGAGAATTATAAATGGACACCGGTTTGGTTAAATTAAATGATTTTAAATCCTTGGTTTTATTGAATTTAGTTAAATGACATTTTGAAATAAAATTTGATTTATATAAATTGATTTATTATCGAAATTCAAGTTTTATGTCGCAAAATTGGATTTGGTTTAAAGGAATGATTTAATGAAATTAGATTGAAATTCTAAAGTTGTATTTGAAGTATAAGTGAAGTTTATCGAAATTGATTTATTAAAATTGTTTGAAATATAACTTTGAATGTATTAGAATTGGAGTAATTTAAATTGATATTTCAAACATGGATTGGAAGCGATATAGAACTAAATATTTTATTGAGAATTTGAATTGAAAGACTTGAAATTGGGGTTTTGGAAATTGAAATAGACCAAATGTGTTGAAATGAAATAAATAGTTTAAATTGATATAGATTTCAAATTTATGTTTCAATATAAACTGTTTTAAAAATATAATAATTTAAAGATTCTAAATTTTAAGATTTTCAAATTATTAAACCATTTTGACTTATATTAACTATATTAAATCATTTTAATCTATTTTTAACCATTTGAATTATTTTAAAACTAATTAACCCATTTTAACTTATTTTAAATCTAACTAAACTATTTAAAGCTATTTAATCTATTTTAATTATACCTAAACTATTTTAAATCTATTTAACTATCTTAAATCAAGAAAAATATTTCTAATCTATATTAAACTATTTTATAGTATTTTAATCATCTATAACTATGTAAACTGTTTTCTAAATTTTCATACTAAGTAAAGGGGAAGTGTTTATATTCAAATTCACCGGTTTAAAAGCAAATACGACTAAATGATGTTATAATTTAAGTTAGGACTTAAATGACATAATTGATTGAATATGATGATTTTGAAATGAGGGTTTAACCAAATTCGAAAATATGGTTTTTTAAATAATTATGATTTCGGAGACAATGTGATTTGAAAGTGAATATGATTTGAAAGTGATATGGTTTGAGAATATGATATTTTGATATCAATGGTAAATTGACTTTTTGAAATGTAAAAGAACCATCCAGTGTCAAATAAGCGTTTGGTTGTTAAGGAGACCGGGGTCAGATATTGTCATACTCTCTGCCAATGCCGAAAATCACTTTAACAACTGTGTACATGGTGGAGATTCGAGAAATGAAGTAGGATGGTTTGGCGAACGATTCTATATGAGGTATTTACGTGACCCTGACTCCCATGAGTTATCTTGATGCGGCTAAAATCAGGAGCCACGCCGGGCCAAGTGAGGTCATTCCTCCGATCGGGCACACTTCTTCGATACTATATTTTGACTTCGTGATTGATTTGGTGGGCACCCTTGATTTTTGATATGGGAGTGTGTTTCGAGGTGGGCGGTAGTAGCTGCTATGCATTACCACTAGTCCAGATACGCAAATGGTATATCTACCCTGACATTTCCTCATCTACCGTGGCCCATGCTCTATCGAGCCTGTTACGAGTTTGTTTTGTACCATACCTATGGAGTGCCCCTGGGTATACCTCTAGTTTACGGAGGAGCATACGATACTGTATAGACTATGGGAATATATAAAATGTGTTAAGAGGGATATGGGTAACGCCTTAACGCTATTTTAATACCTTTACTATACTGTAGACATATTATAATTGCGCATTGTACTTCATAGTACATAGTTTAATGGATCCTTAGGAGATGTGAATTTCGAACATCTCTTAAGTTTGCGCTCATGTTAGACACTGGATAGGAGATGTCAAACCCCGTAAACATCTCTGGCGCTGTCACACTTATATTTACTGTTGATTTAACTTACATAAGATCTTTTAGTTTTGACTCGAGTGTTTTTTCTTTTCAATTCACTCGGGTCAGCCTGAGCATTTCTAGATTTGAAGACCTTATTTTCAAAGGACAAAGACAAAGATTTGTGCTACTATTATTTACTATATTTATTCCACTACATACATATTATTTCGCTACATTAATTACTTATCTTTGATATGTGTAACTTTGATTCTGTGTTGTATAAGTGTAATCAAACGCTTTGTAAACAGCTTCATGAACTGTTATTTGATTAATATATTTTGTTATTCCGCTGTGAGATTCTGTTTTTTCTTTCTCTGCTTTTTCTTATTTACCCAAATAACTATCTGCCCCTTTGTATGGTTTAATTTCGACGTGTGTGTCTGCTTAAAAATTCCAAAAATGCAGATCGTTACAGTTGGTATCAGAGCAAGGTTTAGCAATAACCTTATTTTGTGGGGTCCGAATCTTTATAAATAGGATAGCAATACCCTAGAATGAGTCGCTGAGTGTATATATATGAGAGAGTGTATTTGTTAATGTTATAAAATGTTTTTCTATTATGTTGATTTGTTCCATTTTGTATTTATAAATTCTAGTTAATGCATAGGACGCTATGATATCGATAGGGATTTCTAAACACTTAATTGGACATACCAACACAATAATTGTTTTGAAATATAGGTAAATGGAATAATTATGCCTATTATATATTTTTCTATATAAATAATTATTTTATGAATGATATATTTGGTTGTAATATATTTGTTGTTAGGTAGCGAAATTTATAAATATTGGTTGAAAATAAGATTTGTAAATAAAATAAATGTAAATTAGAAATTTAGAACTTAAGTTCTGGGGTTTTTGATAATTTTTTTGAATGATTTTGGAATATAATACTAGTATTATTTGGAAGTATTTTCTAATATAAATATTTCAATATAATTTAAAGGAAATGTTTTAAAGAAATTTTGGAAAGGAATAAGTTCTGTACTCCCCTCTCTATCACTGCAAAATAATTTCGGTGTTGAGTGCACGCATCATCGACATTCATTTTCGAGTTCCAACGTAGGAAGGCCATTGTAGTAGTTTTACTACAAATTTATGTTGATAAACAAATATAAATTTCAAAGTTTGAATTTGATTGGATATATAAGTTGTAAGTGCATACATATGTATATTATTTTAAATGATTTGAAATAGAACCTGGCATTTAGTTTTAAGTTTCTATAAATTAGAGGTTTCAATTATTGTAATAAAATGAAATTTTCACCATATAATAATTGGACCTTCTAAATTGAAAATAAGAAATTAAGTGCTAAGTTATAGAAAACATACAAGGAATTTGAAATTAGTAACCTGTAAGTAAAGGAATGAAAATTTGAAAGGTATGATTATTGAATATTTTGTTAATTAAAATAATTAAGATAAACTTGTGTAACTTTCAATTGCATTCTTAAACACACACACACAGATATATATATATATATATATATATATATATATATATAACTCACCAAAATATTAAAAGTCGAAATGTTAATAGAAATATGTAATAGAATATTATACAAGTAAAAAAATCAAATAAATGAAAGTGTTCAATGAGATTCTTTGATAAATAAGAACTTTGATATTATAGTTGTTATAAACTTAAGTTATAATGGAAATGCTATTAATTAAATGTAATGGAAAAATAAGTATTATAAACAAATGATTGTAAACTTAAGCAAATGTTTGAAGTTATTTGAGATTAAAATAAGTAGATAGGATAAATATTGTAAATAGATGATTATAAACTCAAGTTAATGATGGAAGCCATTCATAATTAAAATGAACACTATATTAAAGTAAATGATTATATAACTTCAGGAAATTATTGAAATGATTTAGAAAATGGCTTAATATTCAATAATATTATATAATAAAGGATGAATGTAAATTAAAAAGTAAGAAACTTGAGAATGAACTTATGCACTAATGAATATTAATCTCTAATAGAAATCAAGTATATAAATTGATAAACGTAAACTATAATAAAATGTATGAAATACTTAAATAATAAATTCAGCGATTTTATAAACAATTGAATGGAAATAACTTATGTAGGAAATGAATGTAAAGTAATAAAATAAATTTTCATTATGTGAAGAAAAAAGAATAAAAAAGAAGAAGAAGAAGAATTTTGTAAGTAATGAATGAAAATAAAAGAGAGTATGTACTAAATGAATGAATGTGAATTTATTCACAAAGAAACCTAAATAATACTTTAAGAATTGATTTACATATGTTTAAAATAATTGTTTATGAGTAACATATGTAAGAAAATGTAAATAACACACGTGAATAAATGAATGTGAATAAATGGAAATAAGTGCCGAATGTATAAATGGGAATAAAATTTTGTAAGAAATAAATGTAAATTTAAAGGAAGTAATCATTGAATGAATGAAAAAAATGAACCACAAATCTTGTGAAAAGAAATTAATAAGAACAAACTTAAATAATGTTTGGAATTTGATGTTTGTTTTGATTTTTGGGCTGTTGGGTAAAGATACTTCTAATTGTTTAGCATGTATGAATAATTTACTGAGTTTATCTAAGGCTGTTGAGTAGACAGTATACTTAGTTGTTTATTTGTCATTCTATACAATTAAAGTGTTTAAACCCAAACAAACCATTTATTTTGCTTGATATGGATGAATGGTTGATCTCTTTGATTTCATGTGATGATTGTACGGTTCTTGTGACACCCTACCCCGAGACCAACCTTAGTAAAGAGAATTAACGAGTAATTTCGTCTACTAAGGTGGAGAATAGGGCTGGTTTAGGGTGACCATCTATAATTTTGTCTTAAACATCTACTGAATACGTCGATAAATGCAATATGATTTTTCTTTTCTATCTCAAGTGGATAGACATACCCAGCAAATGCTTAATTCAAAACTATAGGTGGATAACGGATCTATCAGAACAAAATACAATAAGTAAATGAAAAGCACATAACCAACAGTAATCAACATCATTTTTATACATATACACTGATACGTGTTTAGTACAATACATTATGAATAAAATAAAGGTGGTACTCGACCTCACAATATACATAGAAACAAATATAAATACATCAGATATGCGGTAGAATAGAAACTACTCAAGAGAAAGAAGAGCTGATATCCAACATCAACTTCAAGCTAAGTATTGATGATACCTGAAACAACTCGGCCTGACCTGAGTATAAATACACGGGTCACTCTAGCTACACAAATAAGTCAATATCGATAATATGAAGTAGAATAGACATGAAGATACTTCTTCTCCAAAGAGAAGAATGAATCGATAAACTCATATGCTCATCACTTAAGTGACAAACGCTACTTAAGTGACCAAATACCTTGAAAGAGGTAACTTAGACTCAATATTCAAATCAAACACAAGTGTCTCATATCATTGGTGACATCCCAAAACGTCTACATGGTTTCCATGAACCATATCTCCTCAAAAGGAGAAACATCAATACAAACTCTCACCAAAATGGCACACATAAACAACCTCAAATAGGATGATCCAAAACTCAATTATAGATGAATCTCTAAATTCAGTTATACCTCATCTCATCGGTATAAATGTATATAAATCTCAATCTCAACTCGCCAAAATGGAAAAATCTAGAATATCCAATAAAATCATGAAATTATCCAAACTCATAACTCAAGGAACTCGATAAGAGATCAAAACATCAGAGTTGAAATCACCATATATATATAACATCTCATATAGCACTAGGCTATCGATGTAATAAAACATCTTAAAAGGGTGAAATCATAATAAAACAAAAAACTCAGAAAATCTGGATTAGCCAAATCATTAATGCCGAAGCAATGCTGCACATGCTAAACTCAGACAGCTGAAGCCTCAAACAAGGTTGCTAACACCTCCCAAAGCATCTCATGACAAGGTCGCTAACACCTCTCCAAGCCATTTTGTCAGCCCTAACAAGGTCGCTAACACCTCCCAAAACAGTTCATCCTCATGACAAGGTCGCTAACACCTCTCAAAGCAGTTCTGTTAGGTAAACATCGTGAATGTGTCACAAACTCACAGATAGGAACCTGAAAAGTGTTAACATGTGTCCCTTCCACACATTCGTACTTAGCGATTTATTAGCCGCTAGTCGGTGCAATACTAGAAACAACATAAAACTTAGAAAATCATATCTCGCCTAGTCTCATTGGCGAGTGATAAAGAGACACCATACTTGTCTCATCTCATCGACAAGTATTAAATGGCATCGTAACTTGTGTCATCTCATCGAAAAGTGAAAACATCGTGATGGTTCCTCATAAACCATAAATCTCAAAATATGAAATCATAAACTCAAGACTTTCCCTATATCATTAACAAGTAAACAAAACATCATGATGGTTCTCATCGATCATACTCCTACATAGGAGATCTCAAACCATAATACTTGCCAAATATTGGCCATCCTAAATAATTCCAATAAACAAAAATTATAAAAATCAAAATATGCCATAAAATGGAAAAACATCTCAGAATCAATAATCTCAAATACTTTCAATCGTACAAGTCCGAAATTAACCGAAATAATAAACACACATGTCTCATGCCACGTGTTTTACTAAATTGTTTAATTTTCTTTCTCATACATTTGAATAGTATAGAAGTGTATGTTTTATATATTTAAAATAACTTACAAGAGGAAATAGACTTTTAAAACTTTTTCCCAAAAAGATTAATAAAACCAATATTTGAAATTCCTTTACTATAGGAAATAAATAGATTTTATATTAGAAAAATAATTTTAAAATCCTATATAATAGTAATTTTAAATGTCCATTTATTTCAAAAATAACTTCAAAAATGGTTTAGTGAAAACCATGCTCGAAAACAATGAAAAACAAGAAAGTAACTCAAGACCAATAACTTGAATTCAATACAAATTCAATTCAAATTTAACCAAAATTAATTCAAATTTGATTTGAATTTGAATTTCAAATTCTCCAAATATAGCTAGCCTACTGATAGGCATCATAGCTCTCCAAATATCTCAAAAACAACATAAAAACCGAATGAGAATGAGAGAAAAAATGGGCTAATAAAATTCTAAGGTACAACAACATACAAACAAACAGCAAAAATGGGCTAATAAAATTTGTTATTGCTGTCATTTTGCACTTAGGACAGCAACATACAAACAAAATTTCGACCAAGCAAACATCAAAATTTCAGAAAACTCAAAATAAGAAACTTGTAATACATGATCTGGGCTTTTCATAATGTGTGAAATTATTGAATTTGGTTAAGAAATGAAAGAGTTATGGTTAATTCAATTTCCGATTCAAACACAGAGCAAATGTTAGTTTTGCTCTCGGGATAGCGATAAAAACACTCAATTTTGACCCAGATAACTTCAGAATTCAGAAAAACTCAAAACATGAAACTTATAGCTCTATGTCCATGGTTTGCAAAACATTCAAAATTATTAAATTTGGATAAGAAACGAGTAACTTATGGCCAAAACAATTCTCAGGCCTGTGCTGTTGCTGCTATCAATTTGCTCTCAGGACAGCAACAAACAAGCACGGTTTCGATCAAGCAAACATCAAAATTTTAGAAAGCTCAAAACATGAAACTTTTAGCACAAACTCTAAAATTTCTGAAACATCTAAAATTATCAAATTCGGTTAAGAAACGAAGAAGATATGGCCAATTTCGTTGCAGTTTCAAACACAGAAAAAATATTGGTTTTCCTCTCGGGATAGCAGTAAAAAATTCGATTTTGACATAGCTAACCTAAAACTTACAGAAAACTCAATACACGTAAGTTTTAGTATATGATTTGTGCTTTTTGGAACAACCAAAACTATCAAATTCAGTTAAGAAATGTAGAAGATATGACCAATTTCATTTCAGTTTCAAACACAAAGCAAATATTGGTTTTGCTCTCGGGATAGCAGTAAAAAAATTCGATTTTAACATAGCTAACCTCAAAATTACAGAATAAAAGTTGTAGTACATTATTTGTTCTTTTTGAAACATCCAAAATTATCAAATTCGGTTAAGCAACGAAGAAGATATGGCCAATTTCGTTTTAGTTTCAAATACAGAGCAAAATAGTTCGTACAAGCTACAGAAATTCACAGATTATAACATTCTGATCATACAAAGAGCTAGAGTTTGTGAGTTTTACACTCATCTTGCATTCATGAAGATTAAACTATGATTTAGTTGCTAAAGAGTGAAGCTTTTAGCTAAGAACATCATCCAAACCTGTAACAACTTAAGGAAGGAACATGCAACAACACAGAGTAACAATTAACAGGTTTTCACTTCAAAATAGATTTTTGATGGAGATTTTGGCTTTATAATAGGGATTACATGAGTTTAGCACTTGAATTTACATTTTAAAAGCAGCAATTTTCCTTTCATTTGATGGATTTGGTATAGATTAAAGAAGGAAGGGAGAAGCAGCCATTAACAAGCTTCTTGACTTTTACAGAAGAAATAAGAAAAGTGTATACGTACAACACTTTCTTTTCTCATTTCTTAATTAAATTTCTTAATTACAGGTTAGGTAATCGATTTGTTGGTGGACTTAAGCCCTCAAATAAGAGAATTTAGTTTAATGTTAATATTTAACCACTTATTACATTTTACAAAGAATGCTAACAAATGTAATCAACCATATTCCAGTTTCTCTTTTCTAAAAATTGGGGAAACCTTAATTCATGATAATAAAATGTTTTTACACACAAATAAATGATTATTTATATTTTTAAAATATTTTATTATCATACTTCTCTATTTTAAAGTAAATAACAATTTTACATTTTTAATTACAAATCTCATTGTAATTAATACTATAAATTACACAAAAATCACATTTTTTGTGTAATAAATTATATAACCCATTTCAAATATAATTTAACACTAAAATTATATTTTTAAACTCAATTCCATTATTTTATTAAATATATCTCATTTCAAAATTAATTACTCCTTTTAAAATCATTAAAAGAAGTAAATAGCAATAATTAACAAAATTATTGCATTAACTCTAAATAAAACACATTTCACTCATTTTTTTCTCAAATCATCTTAATAAAGTTTGCAAACTTTATTTTTCTTATTTTATTCTCATTTATATTATTTATTCCCAACAAAAAATAAAAATCCTCTATTTATTATTAATTAACACTATAAAATTATAACCTCCGTTGTAATTTAATACTCTCAGGTAATCGCTAAAACTAGGGTTGTTACAGACTCCCCCCTTACAAAAATTGTGTCCCACAATTTTCTAGAAAAAGAGCCGTAAACAACACAAAAATACAATCGACAAAGGATAAAAGACAAGCTCGAAACTCAAACCATTCATACTCTCAACATATAATGATAGAAAGAAATAAGGAAAAATTCACTTGGTTAATCCAATGGACCATCAAATGCTAAAATAAAAATTAGAAAACCATTGAATTTTTTAAGTAAGTCGAAAGAATTTCGAAGATATCCCATCTTCGAATCAAAATTCAATAAGATGCTCAACAATTAATCAATCGAAAATGATTGATATCACAAAACTCTTCGAATAGCGTTGTGACGACCCGACTTTCTCACCACAGAAAATCGCATCATCTGGAAGAAAGAAAGGGATAGAAAAGAGAAAAAGAAAGAGAAGAAAGAAGAAACAACATCAGAATCTCAACAGCAGAACGAATAAATTATATTAATAACATAAATATTACATAGTATACAACACTAATCAGAGTTACACAGCATATACATCACATACTAGACAGTTATAAACACCTGTCTAGTTATACAACTTAATACAATACATGAAAGAGATACCAACACAGAAAATATACAGCAGAAACTATATATCTAACGCCGAAGCCACCTGCTCCATTGCTCCTTCATAATTCGTCAAAGCTAACCTGAATCCCTTGGCTACTCGTAAAAATTTGAGTACCCAAGAGTTTAAGAAAACAGAAGATAAACTCCAGGTCAAACATGGGTCTGGTGTGAGTAACAGGTTAAAGTTGCTTAACTTTCAAAAACCTTTGAAAAGAAAGGTATCACGTAAGACTTCCCACACATAAACATGGAAAAGTTTTTACCTTACACTAACCAAAACATTTGATAGGAAATCCGATGATATTATAATAGGTCTAGGGTTTTCAAGTAAATATGAAATAGCCGAAATTGTTACATCTATTAAATTCTAGCTACTAGCCACAAAAGTGGGTAATACAGTCAAAACCGTAGGCACTTATTGGATTTTGGATTCCATACAATGGCTGGGCTACTGGGGTACCTCCCGTCATAGTACGTAGCCTAGACCAACGTACCGAGGAGTACGCCCGCTCCCCTGCGACACAAGAAAATCAGAAGAAAATCTTCAGAGTGAAGAAAATGGCCGATCGAAAATATCTCCTTCCTCTCCCTCATTTTCAATTCCAATTCGATTTTCCCTCTTTCTAAAAATCATTCAAAACATCTATAATCGAACCCAGCCCCTCTTCCTTCTCTTCAGGCAATCGCGACCTGTTATAAAAAAAATAGCCGAACAATTTTATCTCCCAAAATCGAAAATTGGTCTCTGAGAATCGGTTTCAATTCAAGCTTAAGGCCGAGCTTACTTTCTCTTCTCTCCGTCTTCAATTGTTCTTGAAATCGATCGCGATAAGGGCGTTGCGTCCAAAGGGGAGAGGCAACTGTTGTGATGTTCGATTTGGAAAATTGGAGAGGTGGTGGATGTCTCCTTTAGAAATCATGAATTTGGTAGAGCTGGCCTTCGTCGTTGTCGTTGATAGGGGAGCCGCGCACGAAGATGATTTGGAGGATAGGTAATCGAAGTAGTCGCGTTCGAATAAAGGAAGCTCTCGCGTGGATCGCGACAGAGGAGGCGGCGGGTGAGAGCAGCTCGCGACATCGCGATGGGGGAGTCTGCGTATGCTCGAGCATGAGCGGAATTCAGCAAGCTAAGGTTTTGGTTCTGTGATTTCGCAAGTTGCAGCTAGGATTTTTTTCCATTAAGGCAATAAGGTATATTCTTTTTCAATTAAATTATTAAAAAAATGCAGAGAGGTTACTGTAAATATGAACAGTTGTGTTTTTGAATTTGATTTGGTATAAGATATAAAGACCTTAACTTACTAATTAATTTAAATATTTATACAAATATTTTTAGTTTATTGTTTAATCTGAAATAATGATAATAATGAAATATTTATTTAGTTAAAATGGAATGGTTAACTAATAAATTCATTTAAAGGTATTTAAATTTAAATTAAATAAGTAATTAATTAAATCTATGGGAATTAATTGTTCAATTTATTTATATATTAATAAAATTGTATAAATATTTATACAAGGTCATAAACTGAAAAGAAGCGAGCCGGTTTGGAAGTGGGTTGCAAAACAGAAATCAAAGGTGAGTAATCTCACGCTTCTGGATTTTTATTTAAGTTTAAATGGTTAGATTTAAATGATTGGTTGAATGGTTGAACTGAATTGATGTGCTATATTATATAGTAATATAATTGGTTGAATGGTTGAATTGAATTGAATTTAAGTTTAAATGGTTAGATTTAAATGATTGGTTGAATGGAGTGATTGATATTCTGTGATGAATATTATTGGTAATTGGAATATTGAATGTTGTGGGTTGCTTGAATATTTCGGTACCCTGAGTTATCGAAATATATAAAATTGGACTTTTGAAAGGAATATAAGGTTGAGTTTTGAAAGTGAAATAATTGTAGAATAAAAATAAGAATGAATTGGAAAGAAATAAAAATGATATTTAAAATCTGAAGTTAAAAATTGTAAAGTATAGATTTAAAACAAGTTTTAAATCAGAGTTAAATCTGGAATTCAAGAGTGAATCTGGGTTTTCAAACAAGTAAGTTTTAAATTTAATTATTTTAACAACTTAAATGTTAAAGTGCATTCTTAAATTGAATTTGGTTCTAAATTCCTTTAAACTACTATCTTAAAACGAGTAACTAATTTATTTAATGAAGTAAATAAAAGATAATTAATTATAGGTTGAGATTAATCGAGAATGATTAATATTGTGGTTTATTTAAAGTAATTAATTTAGATTAGGATAAATTAAGATAAATTGGAAATCGTTAATTTATATAATTAAGGATGTGATTAAAGATTGATTAATTAAGATTAATTAAACAATAATAAGCAACTTATGAGAAATTAATTAATATAAGTAATTGAGGTTTAGTGTTAATTATAGTTAATTAATTTAAGTGATTAAGATTTCTTAATGATTTTGGTTAAGAACAATTAATATTGTGAAGTTAATTAAAGATAATTACTTGAATGTGATTGAAGGATAATTAATGCAGGGTGATAAATTCAGATGAATAATAAAGGGATGATTGATGAATTGATTTGAAATTAATTTATGTTAAACGAAGAAATCTAAGTGGTTGAGGTTAGTAATTCAATCAGGATTAATTAAATTAAATTTATATGTGATGAAACTTTGCTTATGGATGATTGAATGGTATTAGATGCTTTGAATGAGTTGATATCTCTGATATGAAATGTTGTGTATATTTCATTTGGATAAATTGGGTTAGAATGACACGAGACTCGAAGAGGCCGGTGTCGGGTATTGGGAAATATCCGAAACCACTTCGAATTCTTATAAATTGGTAGGGGAAATTAATAGGTTGGAATGAAATGATTTAATAGAATCGCACTATTTGATCTAAATTTTGGCACTTGGGAAACTTATGTGTGAAATAAGTTATGTCTATAACATATTGTGGACTTGTAAAATTTGGTTTGAGTTACCCCGGGTTTTATATAAGTTGTATGCTTGTATTCCATATTAGATGGGTTTACTCACGCTGGTTTCCAGCCTGGCGAGTGTTCCTTTGGTGTAATGCTCGGGTCAGACCGAATATTACAGATTTTCAAGTAAGGACGTTCTGGAGCTCAGGAGGCGAGCTGGTTGATAGGAACGTGTAAAGTATTTCCGCTATATTATAATATTGTAAATCTGAGACATGTTGTTTTAAACTGTCCAGTGATTGGTAATGGTTGTAACTCTGATGTATAAAATAGTAGTGTACTGATACAATTCTTCTTTGTATAACTATATTATTTGATATTATATTTGATCCGTTGCGAATGTGAGGTTTCTATGACTTGTTTTCTGTTTCTTCTTCCTTTTCTTTTCTTCTTTTCCTAACTATCTGGAATTTTCGGGTTCGGAAATTTCGGGTCGTTACATTGTTTTAAAGTTTTAAAACAATTCAATTCCATTATCCATATACACACAGATAGATAATTCACAGATTCACAATAGATAATCAACATTATCATAATAAACAGATGATCCACATTATCAACCACAAAAGGATAATCCATATTATCATCACAATGCAACCAATAAATCCATATCACACAACATTACTTATCTCATTTACGAGATTTCAAACCATTCAAGACAAACAATATCGTCCATCCATACATAAGCAATGACCTATAAGCACCAAATATAATTAATTTAAAATGAATTAAATTAATTACATCATTTCTAATTAAATTAAAGTGAATTAAATTAATTACTTCATCAATATAAATCTTGCTTACATAATCATTAATTAATTATAAATTAATTAATTAATTGTCCTCTAATCAATCACCTTAATTAATCATCCTTGATTAATTATTCCTTAGTTACATTCAAGTAATTACCCTTTAATTAATTTTACCAATAGATTATACTTAACCAAATACAGTAATTAATCTTTAATTACTTCATAAATTAATTAACTATGATTAATTACATTAATTCTTAATTAATTACATTAATTAATTCCTTCATTTATTAGTTATTACCAAATAAATCCATTCTTAATTACATCATTAATTATAATAATTAATGATTTCTAATTACATTTTCTTTTTAAATTAATTACATAAGAAATTAATCTTTATTTAAACCATAATTGTTAGTCACCCTTGATTAACTCCATTCAGTAATTAACTACCCTTAATTACTTTACCAGATAAATTAATTACTCATTAATTAATTATCTCTAATTAATCCCTTGATTAATTTTACAAAGTAATTATACTCAAATTACTTCCATCATCAACTCAACTTCAATTAATTACATCCAGTAATTACCCATTAATTACTTTCCTAAGTAATTTCTCTTCATTAAATTACATTAAGTAATTATACTTCAGAAATCATCAAATGATTATTCTAAATTAATTAAACTGAATTAATTAACTTAATCTAATCAAATTAAACTCAATTAATTACAACGAGTAATTAATTCCTTAATTACTTCCATAAGTAATTACACTTAACAATTTACACCAATGATTATCTTTAAATTAATTAATCTAATTAATTATTAAAAAAATTAATCACATTAATTAATTATTAAATAATCCTTAGTTAATAACCTTCGTTAACTATTAACAATTCATTAATTATTTTTCTAAAGTAATAACTTATTTTAATCATTATTGATTACAAATTAATTGACCATTAATAGCCCATTAATTAACCCCTAATTATTTAATTGATTAAGTGTTAACTGTAATTTAATTAATCCTTTATTATTTGATTAATTAATTTCTAATCATTAATTAAGTGTCGAATCTTATTTAATTAATGATTGTTAAATTACAAGTTAATTATTCTAAGAATAATTAATCTTAAACTTTTACGTTTAAAACCCTAATTACTTTAAGTAATTATCCATTTCATTAAATTAAATAAATTAATTATCCATTTAATTACCCTAATAATTAAATGAATTACAAATCATTAAATTCTAATTTAACTTTAAGATAAAACCTTTTTCTTATCTATGGTTAGATTATCATTCACAAATATTTTTGAAAACATTCATTTCCAAATTTAATTTAAAATTTAATTTTAAAAATTCAAGTTTTAAAATGAAAACCAATTTCTTCAACAAAATTTAAAATCAATTTAAAACCTTTAAATTTACATGATAAAGAATACTTTCTCTTATAAAAGGAATTTTACAAGAGTTTAAACCAAATTCCTTTTTAAATTCAAAACATTTAAATTTTACTTTATCATTCAAAATTGTTAAAACACTTAAATTTATAAAACTTAAATTTATTTTAAAATAAAGATTCAAATTTAGATTTGAATCAGATTTAAACTTTGTTTAAATCATTCCTTTATATTTCAAACTCCAATTTAAATTCAAATTCCTTTAAAAACACTTTTAAACACTTAACCCCTTTAAGGTTATTTAAACAAATTTGAATTTAGAAACTTTATTCATTTTCAGCTAAGATTCAAATTAAACTTGAATCCATTATTTAAAATTAGATTTAAAACTCATTTTAAATCTTTGCTTAATACTTTAAATTTCAGTTTGAATTTTGAAAATAGGATAGGGTTTCTAACCTATAAGAAAACTAACTCGAGCTACACATAATTCACTCGAGCCTAACCTAACCTAGTCCGAGCAAAACACAAAATAACTCGAGTAAAACTCGAGTAATATTTTCATTTGAATTCATTAAAAACTTAAGTACTGACAGATTTTACACAAACCTATATCCACAACACACCCGAGTCCTCACAACAACTACTTCGAGACCAACACCCCCATGCTTCGAGAAAAAACGCAACAACTCGTAAAACACTCGAGTACCCATCTTCCCCAAATCAACAACGTACACCAAGTCCTCCGTGCACCTGCACCATCACTACAACCAACTCCGACCACTCACGCAAGTCGACGATCATCTTCCAACACAATTCCGACCCTCAAACCATTTGCAGAAGCTAAAAATCAAAATCAAGCATATGAGCTCAAAACTGGAACAGTGTCGAAACTGGAAACACCTAAATCACCAGACTCCGACCACCAGAGTGGCTTCACCTCCGGCCATGACCTCTTCCACACTCCAACTATCTTCTCCCTGAATATAGGAAAGCTCGGTCACCTATAGATGTCGCGACGATCAATTTTCTAATCAACAGAAAAACTAGGATTCAAAACTTCAATTCAAAACCACCATCGCCTCAATGCATAGATCCACTTCCTACTATTTTTCCTTGATTCTCCTATCACCACTCCATCACCAAAGAAGATGCTAACCACCCCGACCACCTAGATCAACAATTACATACCAAAACATCTTTTCTGGTAAAACCAGAAATACTCAATAATTTTCAAACTAAAAATTTTGATTTTAGTTTTAAAATTCAAGTTTTAGTTTAAGTAATCGATTTATAATCTTGAATCAATGAATCTGGATGATCAAATTTTTACTTACAAAAGGTTTGTTTTGTTATATTTTGTTTTCCAGAGACATTACAAGTTTTTTTATATATATTAAATAAAATTTTACTTTAACTTATGTTAACAACCACATTTTGATTGAATCTTCAATCTTAACACAGCTTAGATCAAATGAAATGGAACTTTAAGCAAATTCTAGAACCTGGAAACTTATGTATAGAAAAATAAATTACACTGCAGCATGCACTACTTTATACATTCATATATATACCAGCAATGAAATTGTAAATGGCATACAATCATGCTTATTTCCAGAGTAAAACAAGCAACTAGAATTCATACTTAATTTTTAAAAGAGTGAGGTTACTCACCAATATTAAAGAACAGAGAAACCATGTTTTTGGAAAGCTTAAAACTGGAATGTGCTTTGATTTGAAAACTTCAAGTTGCTGTAGTTTTTCTTATGAATTTAAACTGCAGTTGGGTGTTTTCTTTAAAAAAACTTCAAGTTGAAGATGATGAATATATACCTGGTTTGAAACTGCAGTTGCATGCAGGCTTGGTTGTTGTTCCAAAACAGAAGTGAAGGGACTGCAGGCTTTTTGAGTTGCAAAATGATTTCAGGTTAATGAGTTGAAGAGGGCTACAGGTAATTGATTCTGATATGTGGAGTGATTTTATTAAAGATTATCAAATTCTATTTTGAATAAATCTTCTTGTTTGAAAGGAAATTTTGAGTACAGATTTTGTTTTATAAAACAGGTTTCTGATTCTCAATGAATTTTCAGATTTTTGGCTTTGAAGATGATTTCAGATTTGTTTTGGGGTTATTTGGTTTGAATGTTGGCTGAAGATTTCTTAAGTTATGAAGAAGAATAGAAAAAAGAATAAAAGTGAGAAGTAATGTGTTTATATAAATAAATTTTTGACTTAATTAAAATAAAAGAAAAAGAAATTTTAATAGGACACTTGTTTTTAATCTTAACATTTGTCACATTGTTTATCTATGGCTTAACACATGTCATTAGATGTCTTAAGGAATTTACACTTGTAATTTAAGTATTTTATTTTAATTTGAAATTGTTTATAAAAGCCTTTAACTTATTTTATTACTTTTTATGTGTATACAAATAAATTTCTCCCCCATTTTTTTAGAAAAACAAAACAAAACAAATTATAAATAAAAGCTTATCCAAATATTTTTAAATATTTATTCTTTTAAATTTCAAAACATTTAATTCAAATTAAAATTAAATTATAAAATCTAATTTAAAAATCAAGTTATATATATATATACATATATAACTCTTATTAAATTTTAAAAAATAACAAATCCTATTTCTTATAAAAAAAATTATGTTTATAAAAACTAGGTATTATAATTATTATTTGAAAATACAAATTTCACAATTTAAATAATTTATAAAAGAGATTATAAATTACTTCTATTACTCAATAAATTAAGATCATATGTAAATTGTATTTTAAACTCTTATATATAACTTTCAAGCAATATTTAAAAAGAAAATAAAACAAAACTTTTATGTTAATCTAATTTAAATTCATATTTAAGTTAATTAAATATAGTTTAAACAAATAAGATTTACCTTGAGTATTTACAAACCATATGGTTATTTATTAAATTGCTTAAATGTTAAATTTAAATCAAAATTTCCAATTTACCAAAAATAAATTAGAATTAGAAAATTGATTCATTTACTAAATTCCAAACCAAAGCTTATCTATTTACAATATATACGATTATATATATATATATATATTATAAATAGAAAACAATTTATTTGCTTTAAAAAGATAAAATTTACCGATCTAAATATTTATTAAAAGAATATTATTAAATCAATTTAAATTTTATTAACAAAAATTATCTAATCAACTTAATTTCTAACACAGATCATTAAATTTATATTGCCAAAAATTCCGGGATATCACATTCCTCCCCCCTTAAAAGAAATTCGTCCCCAAAATTTAAAAGCAAAGGTAATTTAATAATCTATCTTAAGATTTTATTTTAAAACACATGCATATATTATCAATCATATGCTAACAACCATAGCAACCAATTCACTCAGACAAACAAATCTAACTATCCAGACAAAATTCTGGATAGGATTTCCTAGAGTTTTCCAAGTATAAATACCGGGATACTCACTCTACAGAATCGAAACAATCTATACTACTAAGCTACAGAGCTCCTATTCAACTAGATCTACAAAACTAAACAGGATATCGGACTATAGACAAGTCTGACTCAACAATAACATCCTCCTGACTTGCTGGTTCCACAACCAGAGATAAATCATACACGTACTCCCTCAGAGATATGTGAAACACATCGAATCCCAGCTATCCAAACTGGCAAATTCAACCTTGAAAATCAAACACTAATCCTCACAAGGACACAGAAAAGATCCAAAACACCTCGGAGCTGACTTACCCAGTCTTACCCAATCTCAAGGCTCCTTAGATCGAAGAAAACTTACCCAAAATCAAATCTTCGACTCCGGAATCCAAATTCCTTCGTCTCTTATCCGCAAAACATTCCTTACGATCCTGGGCTGCCTTCATCTCTCCCTATCAGCTCAACCTTCGCTGATGTCTTTAGAAACAAACTGGACCAAAACAACCCAACAGAATGATCTCCTCAAGATCAATCCCAAACCAAGAACACCAACTCTACTCCACAAACATCAGAAGACTAACTTACTTCTCCTATCCGAAAAAGACAAAACAAAAGCACTCCCAAACTGCTTCCGTTGCACAACTCTGATCTGGAGTAAATGAAAATGCTGATGAAGAACACGAGCACAAACTGGACAACACATCTTAGAAATATGGTTCAACGGATCCATAAAAGAAAACTCAGATGCCCCACCTGATCCCAAGCTGCTTCACCAAACCCTTCTCTAGAAGTCATCCTTGTACTAAACTGAACCACCGATAGCACTCCTAGAATCCAGTCGATAAGAAAAATCAACCTCCAGATGCGGACAAACCTCTGACTTCCCTGAAGATATCCGGAAAAAATCTCCAATAGCTCAAGAGAACACTCAAACTATCGCAAGTCTCTTTTGCGATCAACCAAGCCTAATATCTAAAGAAAACTGTTCTCTCTTTACCAATCAGAGCAGCTTACGCTTATCTAGCCAATCCATTGAAGAAATAGATCCACTCTACCGTTTCTAAACTCCACCTCCAGAAAAACTGCTAACCAGAAAACCCCCTTGCTGGCACACAGAATACTCCGAGCTGCACTTGCTGACACCAACGCCAAAGACTTCCTAATCCAAAGCTCTTCGAGAAACTCAAGCCTTAAACCAGACAGAAACATCCTTCTGAACCCAGCCACAACATTGAAGCAAACATACTTCCTAAACTTGTTCTAAAGAAACATCTTCGGAGACATCCAGAGTCACTGTGTCTCATCACACAGCTACTAATTCCCGAGGTATCAAGATACCATCATTTTCCTCTGCCCAACCGAGAGATCCAAGCTCTACTCATCCAACTTGCACTACCAAGATGGACTCTAACATTTAAAAGGTATCCTTCAAAGATCGATGAAATCCTTACATCCAGCTGCAAAGCTTACTCGAGACGGTACTAGGTCTACAGTCTCGATAGATACACTTCCAACCTCAACACTCAAACTCCAACCATTGGTAGTAGTCGTGTTGCACACCCCACTACCTTATCTACCTTTATAACTTATATTGGAAAACCTGAACAGGTAACCCAACAGATAGGTAGAATTAAATATATATATATATATATATATATATATATATATATATATCAAAATTACAAATATGCTCTCTCAAGAAAGAAATCACTTCAAAGCCTAGGTATTCACTCAACCTAGTGCTCTGATACCAACTGTGATGACCCGACTTTCTCACCATAGAAAATCACATCATCTTGAAGAAAGAAAGGGATATAAAAGAGAAAAAGAAAGAGAAGAAAGAAGAAACAACATCAGAATCTCAACAGCGGAACGAATAAATTATATTAATAACATAAATATTACATAGTATACAACACTAATCAAAGTTACGCAGCATATACATCACATAATGGACAGTTATAAACACCTATCTAGTTATACAACTCAATACAATACAAGAAAGAGATATCAACACAGAGAATACACAGCGGAAACTATATATCTAACGATGAAGCCTCCTGCTCCATTGCACCTTCATAATTCGTCAAAGCTAACCTGAATCCCTTGGTTACTCGTAAAAATTTGAGTACCCAAGAGTTTAAGAAAATAGAAGATAAACTCCAGGTCAGACATGGGTCTGGTGTAAGTAACAGGTTAAAGTTGCTTAACTTTCAAAAACCTTTGAAAAGAAAGGTATCACGTAAGACTTCCCACACATAAACATGAAAAAGTATTTACCTTACGCTAACCAAAACATTTGATAGGAAATCCGGTGATATTATAATAGGTCTAGGGTTTTCAAGTAAATATGAAATAGCCGAAATTGTTACATTTATTAAATTCCAGCTACTAGCCACAAAAGTGGGTAATACAATCAAAACCGTTAGCATTTATTGGATTTTGGATTCCATACAATGGCAGGGCTACTGAGGTACCGCCCATCACAGTACGTGGCCTAAACCACCGTACCGAGGAGCCACCCTAACTCCCCTGCAACACAAGGTCGGAACCATCCCTTACTGGACAGTCCCGAATAAGACAACCCCACAGTTGGCGTACGTTCCAACTGCCCACACAGCCGAATAAAAAGGGACTTCTAGAAAGGGAAAATCTCGTCCTACTTGGGCTTGACCCACTTAGCCTTACTGCACCTCCCCTGTTTTAGCCATTCCCGGTTGATGAGGCTTGAGTCTATGATTACCTTTAGAGAACACATCTCTTAGAATGCTCATCATCCACCTGACGATGTTCTGAAAGCATTCAATCCATACAAGTTCGTTCCGGGTTCGAACGAAACCGAAGGCATTACTCGTTACACTCATTTTGGAATCACCCTCAGAGTTAACGACGATAATCCTTGCACTCTGAATCTTCATCTTGAGTCTGAAAGTACTACCCCGTTAAACTCGTATTGGAATCACCCTTAGAGTTTTAACGACGAATAGTCCTTACACCTCGAGTCTTCACTCTTCACTTGAGATTCATGACCTATCGTAAATTTGGATCGATGTGGTTTTCGGATATCCAAATTGGGAAACCCGATCCTGGTCTCAACGAAATCAAAAGCGTATCTTTTAAGGCCAAGTTGTTTTAAAGTTTTAAAACAATTCAATTCCATTATCCATATACACAGATAGATAATTCATAGATTCATAATAGATAATCAACATTATCATAATAAACAGATGATCCACATTATCAATCACAAATGGATAATCCATATTATCCTCACAATGCAACCAATACATCCATATCATACAACATTACTTATCTCATTTCTGAGATTTCAAACCATTCAAGGCAAACAATATCGTCCATCCATACATAAGCAATGACCTATAATCACCAAATATAATTAATTTAAAATGAATAAATTAATTACATCATTTCTAATTAATTTAAAGTGAATTGCATTAATTACTTCATCAATATAAATCTTGCTTACATAATAATTAATTAATTATAAACTAATTAATTAATTATCCTCTAATCAATCACCTTAATTAATATCCTTGATTAGTTATTCCTTAATTACATTCAAGTAATTATCCTTTAATTAATTTTACCAATTGATTATACTTAACCAAATACAGTAATTAATCTTTAATTACTTCATAAATTAATTAACTATAATTAATTACATTAGTTCTTAATTAATTACATTAGTTCATAATTAATTACATTAATTAATTCCTTCATTTATTAGTTATTACAAAATAAATCCATTCTTAATTACATCATTAATTATAATAATTATTGATTTCTAATTACATTTTCTTTTTAAATTAATTACATAAGAAATTAATCTTTATTTAAACCATAATTGTTAATCACCCTTGATTAACTCCATTCATTAATTAACTACCCTTAATTACTTTACCAGATAAATTAATTACTCATTAATTAATTATCTCTAATTAATCCCTTGATTACTTTTACAAAGTAATTATACTCAAATTACTTCCATCATCAAATCACCTTCAATTAATTATGAGATGACCCGACTTCCTATCTCCAAAAAGTCGCGTCATCTTGAAGAAAGAAAGGGATAGAAGAAGAAAAGAAAGAGAAAGAAGAAACACAACAACAACAGATAACTCACAGCGGAACGAATGAAATATAATATATCACTTAAAATATTACATAGTATCATATTACATCAGAGTACACAACTTATATAACAGATATTAGACAGTTATAATCATCTGTCTAACTATACAACTCAAGTACAACAGATACAGATACAAACAAACACAGCGGAACCATAAATATATCTACACGTGGAAGCCTCCTGCTCCATATCTCCTCCAGAATTCGTCAAGCAAACCTGAATCACTTGACCACTCATACATAATATGAGTACCCAAGAGTTTAATAAAACAGAAAATAAACACTCGGGTCAGATAGGGGTCTGGTGTGAGCAAACGGGTTAAAATTGCTTAACTTTAGAAAAACCTTTGAAAAGGAAAGGTATCACGTAAGACTTCCCACACATAAACATGGAAAAGTTTTTACCTTATGCTAACCAAAACATTTGATAGGAAAACATTTAATAGGAAATCCAGTGATATTATAATAGTGTCTAGGGTTTTCAAGTAAATAAGAAATAGCCGAAATTGTTACATGATTAAATTCCAGCTACTTGCCACAAAAGTGTGTAATACAAACAAAACCGTAGGGTCTCGTAGGAAGAATGGGTTTCCATCAATGACAGGGCTACTGGGGTACCGCCCGTCACAGTACGTGGCCTAGATCAACGTACCTAGGAGTACGCCCGCTCCCTTGCAACACAAGGCCGAAACCATCCCTTACTGGACAGTCCCGAACAAGACCACCCCGTGGTTGGCGCGACCAACCACACACTAAGCCGAAATAGAAAGGGACCTCTAGACAGGGGTAAATCTCACTCTCCAGTGGGGGCTACCCATGAAGCATTACTTCACCTCCCCTATTTTAGCCATTCCTAGTTGATGAGGCTTGAGGCTGCGATTACCTTTAAAGAACACATCTATCTTAGAATACTCATCGTCCGCCTGACGATGTTCTGAAAGCATTCAATTCATACAAGTTCATTCCGGGTTCGAACGAAACCGAAGGCACTATCTCGTTGCACTCATATTGGAATCACCCTCGGAGTCAACGACCATAGCCCTTGCACTCTAAATCACCATCTCGAATCTATAAGCACTATTCCATCAAACTCATTACGGAATCACCCACAGAGTTAAACTGACGTATGTTCTTACACCTCGAGTCTTCACTAAGCTCCACTTGGATTCACGACCTAACGTTTAATTGGAATCAATGTGGTTTTCGGATAACCAAATATGGAAACCCGATCCCAGTCTGACCGAAACCAAACGCCATTTTAACGTCCAAGTTGTACTTAAGGGTTTTAAACATTTAAACTTATATTCAGGATGATACAAATAGATAGATGAATCATATTATCACAATAGATAATTCATAACAAACATTCATCTCATAAAGCAGCATATCACATATATCAAAGATATCCAAATCATCCAGTATCAACCAATCACTCAATATCAATCATCTAATATTAATTGATCATCCAATATCAATCAAACATCCAATATCGATCAATTACCCAATACCAATCAATCATCCATAAATAGATTTGATTAACTCTAAATCAATTGGATTACTCAAATCCTTCTTCAATTATTTATTCCAAATAAATAAATAAATCATCTCTAATGATCTTCTTAAATTAATCTTCCTTGATTAATTATCTTTTTAATTACATTGAGGTAATTATCCATAACCATATTCAGCAATTAACCTTTAATTACTATCATTAATTACAAAAATTAATGATCCTTCATTTGCTTCCATTAATTAATCAATTATAATTAATTACATTAAACCTTAATTAATTACAATTAATTAATTATACTTTAATTAATCACTTTTATTAATACCCCTTGATTATTAATTAATTACATTAACTAATTATCCTTATTAATTAATAATTCCTTTAATTAAATAATTTACTTGTAATTAATCAACTCATTAATCATAATCAGTAATTAACAATTTGTAATTACTTATCTTAATTAATTAACATCTTAATAAATTATATTAATTCTTTGATTAATTAATCTAATTAATTAATCTTTAATTACTTCATTAAGTAATTATTAATCAATTAAATTAATAAATAAATCCTTAATTAATTTATAAATTAATTACATTTTAATTAATTACCCTTAGTAATTAATCTTAAATTAAACACATTTCATTAATTAATTAATCTCATTAATTAATTAATTAAAAATAATTAAGTAATTAACTCTTAATTACTTACATAAGTAATTATCTCTAATTACTTCTATTAATCAATCTTGATTACCTCCTTAATTAATTACTTAACAAGTAGTTAATCCCATTATTAAAAAATTCTAAATTCTTTAATTAATTCATTACTCCATAATTAATTAACTTTAAAACAATTATATTAACCAGTTTCTTAAATTAATATCATCGAGTGATTATCCATTAATCGCTCCAACTTTAATTTCTCCCATGAGTAACCTTTACTTATTACTTCCATAAGTAATTACCATTCTTAATTATATTCATTTGGAAGTTTTATAATTTATTTAAAAATGTTTAAATAAATGATTTAAAGAAAAGCTATCAAAAATCAAGTGATTTAATCTTAGCTCTAAAAGTCGACGAGTGGACTGGATTTTTCTATTCGTAAGATTTAGGTGAGGTACTTAAATTAAGGAGATGTTCAGGAGTAACTGGTGCCTTGGCTCACCTGACCTCTCCTGGGTGAGGGATAAATAAGGTCGAAATGTCAGAAATGGGTTAAGTATAAAAGATTAAATTTTCAAAATTTTAACAACTTGGATTTTATGGAGATAATCTTCTTATACTTCGTATTAAAGCCGAAAGAGGGAAACCATAAAAAATTTGGATTTAAAAGAGGATTTTGCCACTATTCCGCTCATGGTACTTGTTGAATATGTGAATTAATATTAAGTAGAATTAGGTGATTTATATAAAATATGCTCACTTAATATTTACTGGTATTGGATTAACATCCTAGATAACATGGTTTCAACACAGTCAAAATTTTGATTTTGAATTTAGAAATCTTTATTAAGATTTAAATGAATAATTTTTCAAAGGAAGGTTTATTGATTCTGTATATATCGAAAAGAATGTTTTAAAAAATATATCTCAATAAGATATTTTGATAAGAAGAAATTAATCGATCAGAGAATAATTCCCTATTCACCTAACAACTTTTTATAGTTGATTGATTCGAAGGAACCGGAGTTAGGTTTGAGTTGTTCTTAACTGGAAACCACTTCAAACCAATTTACGTATTCAATGTGAAGACATGGAAATGATTTGGAAGACAGAATGTAGGGCAGCTTGTCACCAACCCATAGGGAAATTTCCCATATTATATTGTGTGGCAGTAGTTCTTCATTTTAGATCTTCAATGCAAGGACTTGTCTCTACTAATCCAAGGGGCCACTCCGGATAGGATGTGGTAAGAGAGTACCTCTGGTTTGTCCTATTCCCGGACAACTTGTATAGATGAATGTCAGATGTTACATTTCTAATTACATTGATTTATCTCTATGAAAGTATCATCTGTTTAGTGGCGGAGAAGATAACTTCTCTTAGCTTAACACCCTTTCTTAAGATGTACAAGCTCAGGAGTTGTACATTTGCAGAAATCAGTTATGTGATCATGGAATGGTAGTGCGGTATTCAGAGTGGAATGTGCTATGTGAAAGGTTAAACGTTACCTTAGGCCTCATCAACCAAAAATGGGAAAAAACAAAGCAAATGTCACAGGGCTAAATGGGTTGCTCCCATTAGGATATGGTCATCACCGTTCTAGATAACCCTTTGTATATCGAGTATGTTATGCATGCTATGAGACGTCTTGGATAGGTCGGCAACGACTGCCGGTGATGTCATATTCCATACTATTCAACGAAGGGGTAGGCCGGTTCATTGTTGGTATAGGTATTTAGTATCTGGACCCTAGGTATATCCCTCTAGAGGTGCACTGTACAGAAGGTAGTCCCTCATCTTATCATTTGTATGGAATACATTCTTTGAATGAGCCTTGTAATATTTCGATCGTAGAACCTACTTTGTAGTTATATGCTAGAATTTAATAATGTAACAATTTAGGCTAAGATTCATAAGTTTATTTGCAAATGTTTTCAAAATAAAGTGATTAAAAATAATTTCAAATGATTTTGCATAGCAAATGTTTTGGTTATCATAAGGTAAAAACCCTTTCCATGTTTATATGCAGCATAGTCTTATGAGATACATTTTTTTCTTTCAAATATCTGTATTTTGAGTTTCTCATACTAGTCCCATGACTGAACCGGAGTTTATTTTCCTTTTTCTTAAACTCTAGATGCCTTAATTTTATTGCATAGCCTAGTAGTCAGATTTAGTTAGAAGAAATCTTGAAGAGTTCATAGCATAGAGATAGAAGATTCTTCCAAAGATGGTTATTGGTTACCACCACACTCATGTATCATTGTGCTCTACATTTTTAAGGATAAATATTTCTAATTGTCAATGTTTAACTCTGATAAATGTATTTAAAATTTCCACCGTAAAGATTATAGGTTGAAATAATATATGTTATTCCTTTTATGTGAGATTCTATTTTGCCTTTATTTTCTTTCTTACCCTTAATGATCGGATTTCTGGCACTTGGATTTGCGGCACTTGAATACCGAGGATGTATTAGTGTTGATTTTCGAGGGTCAAAAACCTTATTCATCACATTTAGTATCAGAGCACAAGGTTAAGTGAGAAACTTTGCTTTCTTGGGGTAAAGTCTCATCAGAGTTTGGGTTAGTAATACCCTAGGATGAGTAACTTATTATATATAAGGTTAGTAACACTCTAGAATGAGTTAAGAGTATTATATATGAGCGCGTATTTGTTAACATATAAATGATTTTTGGAAAATGGTTAATGAAATAATTTTACCTAGGAGTATATTTTGAATGTAAAGAATACTTTTAATATTGTTATTTGATTAAGGAAATGATAATACTCAGTTATTATCATTGATTGATTGTTTATTTAAAAGTTTAAACGCGAACAGCTCATGAATTTAGTTTCAAAATTTGCCTAAAGTTGTATTCGATAAATAGTAATGTTAGTTTAAGATTAAAGGAAGTTATTTAAGCTAAATAAATCTTAAGAATATGTTTTATACAAGTGATTTTATAAAATGGATTTATAAAACATGCTTTATAAGGAATATTTGAGAATTAAATTTTTTGTATTTTTGAAAGGAATTTCAAATGATTTTTTAGAAAATGAAAAATAATAGTATTATTTCTAAAATGGGATTTTGAAACGAAAAACAGTCTTACGATTAATTGATTCGGGTGGCTCGAAAGTAACTAAAAATGGCAGGAGATGTTTCAGATGGTAAATGCTTCTCTTAAATATTCTGCTTCTTCTTAAGCGAATATGCGATACTATTGGTGGTACCAAGTTCCTTGGTATCATTTTTGAGCTACTCGATCTAAATAATTTTCTAAAGTTAAAAGGATAATGTGAATAATTAATTGATAAATTAATTGATGGTTGTCAATTTTTATCAAAGTGTATTATCTTAATAGATAAGCATGGGTATGCTTTGATCTTATAATAAAAGGTATATTATAATAAAAGGTAAGTTATCTATAACTTGAATAATTTCGTAGAAATGTTAGAAATAGTTAAATATAAAGAAGCATTTATAAAAATGTTCAAACAAAGAATGAAAGTTTTATGAAATGTTTTCATAAATTTTTTGAAGGATCATTAAATTTATATAAAGTATGTGGACAACATCATTGCACAATTTGATCTAAGATTCGAGTACAGAGCTTAGAGGTGTTAACACTGGGCTTAAAAAGAATTTATCTCTCGATTCTTAATGACAAACATTGCTTCTATCATAGTTGAGAGCTATGCAAGGAAAAACTAAAGTTTTTGTAACGATCCATAAATTTTAATAAATAAATTTGTTATTTTTAATTAAATTTTCGTAATTTAATTTAGAAAGAAATAAAAATACTATAATTTATATTGAAATAAATGTTAAGAACTAATTTTAGCAATGGTTATTAAAAAAACCCAATTGTTGACAATTGAAGTGAAATCAATAAAAGTAATATAGCGTAAATGGTGCACTTGGTTATGAAATGGAAGATAGGTAAATAAAGGTAAGTAATAAACTTTTAAATGTTAGTATAAATTAAATAAATGATTGGGAATCATATTTATGAAATAATAACTAGAATGCAGGTTAAATAATACCAATCCAGTTAAAAAATTTATGAATTGAATGGAATATCAATTAATGAAAATAAATCTAAATGTTATGTTTGGCTATAAATTGAACAAAGTGAATGAAAATTGTAGTATGAAGATAAATGGCAACATTGATTTGTAAGTAATAAAAGCTTATTAATGCAACTAAAGGATTAATGGTAACGACTTTTGTATGTTACCTATTTTGTAGCTGGTTGATTTCAAATTGGAAATCAGTTACAAAAATTAAAATCTAATATTACGTTAATGTTAACTAAGGTAATTATCAATAAATTGAATGAAATTCAAATCAATGGAAATAATGTAGATGTATACTTAGCTACAAATTGAAAATATGGAAACAAAATGTAAGTATTGAATTAAATTAATGAATTTAAATTATAATAAATGGTCATTGAAAAATCAATGTTCTGTAAGAAATTATAATGTATGTTGTTGATAATAAACGTTACTTTAATGGTAATTAATATAATCACGGAAGTGTGAATGTAAATTTAATAGAAACGTAAATTTATTTTAAGTTAGAAATTGGTGAATTGGGAAAAATAGTTCAAAGCATGTTAATTGATGAATGAATAAGTAATGTATGTAAAGTAATAAACTGGTATAAGAATGGAATTAAGGTAAATTCATTTATTGGTTTTAAACCTTAATTAATATGTTCAACTGATAGAAGTACACATTTGGAAATGTAATATTTATTCAAATTAAGATGTAAATAGGCGTATATTAATGTAATGAAATAAAGTTAGCATTATATATGGAATTATAATCTGGATTGATAAGTAACGAACTTATAAATGCAATTAAAAGCAAATAGGTGGTAATTAATATAGGTTGCTTGTTTATTTAAGGTGTTAAATAAACTTTGTTAATCAATTGTAATAAATCTAAATTTAACATTTTGTTAATGTAAATTAAAGTAAGAATCGAAAATAATGTTAATTTTATTTATAAATTGACAGTTGGTGAATAAAAGGAATGCAAAATAAAGTTTTTCTCAACATACTGGAATTTAATGTATGATAGTAATTGGAGTAATCGCAATTTAATGAAATTAAATCTCTAATTTTTGCATTAATTGAAATCAATATGGAATGTAAGAATATTAAGGTAATAGTTTGTGAATGTAAGGATATTAAGGTAATAGTTTGTAAAATCCAATGTTAATTTTATCCTTTTGATGATGATGAATTGAATAATAGAATGAAAAGTGAATTTAACAGAATTATTGGAAATTAAATTTATAATTTTGAATTTAATGAAACTGAGGATTAATATTGAGATTTACAAATTAATCATCTCTAAATTGACATTTAAATTTTTTTAAATCATTGTAAATGATTGAGGGATCAAAGATGAGAAAATTTGTCAATTATAGAATTGAAATTTATGATTTGATTTAATTAATTAATTAAAAATAATTTAATTAATGGAAAAGTAGCCATTTTGGCACTGACTCAGATTTCGACGAAACCACTTTCATCAGATCCGTAGCAGTGAATTATTGTAGGATTTCAAGTTTCGTAGCGATCGGGCTTGTCGTTTGATCGTACGGACTTGAAACGCCTTGAAATAAATTAAATTGAAATCAATTGAAATAAATCTGAAAAATATTGATTTTAGCATAACTTCTTCATACGATGGAATTTGGACTTGAAACCTTTTCCATTGCGTTTAAAATATTTTAAAACCTCTATTTTGATATATGGGTTGACCCAATTTCGTTCCGGAGTCAGAATGGGCTTTTCGGACCATTCATCGTTCAACGCGTATACCAATCGGGTCCATCTATTCTATTTCATCCTTGCCTATATATAACCTGTTATAAACCCTAGCCTACCTCTATTTCTCATTTGTCTGTGCGTACAATTTCATCAGCTCCTCCTCTTTCCAATGGCTGCTAACCCTAGATCCAATTGCAATTCAAAAATCAACGTAAAATTTCAAACTCCTCAAAAATTCAGAAAAATTATATATCAAATCTCTCGATGTACGCATCTCAGATCTGTAGTTCTTTTCTGATTTTGAATCAACAATTTTCTAGAAATCGCAAATCAATTTTCGACCGTTCATCGCTCGACGATGAACTTCGTCTGATCGGGAAATCCTTTCTGGGTTTTGAAGAGAGGACCGAGGGGACTTCATCCATACAGTTTATTTGGCGATTCAACGGTCGGATTTTTCGCAACGTCGCCTTGGGTTTGAGAGTTTGGGTTCGGCGGCTATGGGGATTCAGGTACGCGACTCGGTCGCGTGGGAGACAGGGTGGTCCAAGCGTTAGCGGCGGTGGCAGGCCGCGAGGGGACGTGCGGCGGTTTCGAACGTGTCTCATGTAGCCTGGGTACAGGGATGCGTGGGTTCGGTTGTAGGTTGCATGCGTTCCTGTGTTTCGTGCGTGTCTGGGTGAATATTGAAGATGATGACGTGATGGAAAAGTGGAGGTAAAGTGTTCTCCTATTTTTAATTTTTAATATTGAAACTCAAACCCACTAATCGTCATAACTCTCACATACGAGTTCCATTTCACACGCGGTTTCCTAAGCTAGGTTCATATTGGAATTTCGAAGATTTTGGCGCTGGTGTGGACGGATTCTGAGACTGTTCAATTTTTGGGTTTAAATTGGATTTAAATTCAATTTAAATTCAAAAGGTGAGTGTTTTAACCCACTCACAACTTCTAAAAATTCTTATTTTGATTAAATTAATTTATGTTGTGATTATGAATTTATTTATGACTGTTTGTATATTTTTAATCATCATCTCACTTAATTGCACTTATTTAAATTAAATCGTTATTTAATTTATTATTGAATATAACTGCCAGTTAATTACCTGTTATATGTTATCAGTTATATATTAATATTGATTGATGGTTGGATGATGATTGTGATGGATGTATGATTTTATGATGGATGAATGGATGTTTTATTTATATCATCAAAATCTGCAGGTTCTTTATTGATTTTTCGTTATTAATTCAGGATTGCGGTTTGAAATGATATCAACCGTATTTTTATTTTAAATTACGGATTAAAATGATAAATATCCGTATCACTTGACCATGGGATAGAAAATTATATACAGACACCGCGGTCTATATATATATAAAATTATTTTGAAATGATTTCTATAGTTTTGTAAAGAAATATATGGGTTTTATATATATTAATTTTAGATGTTAAATAAATGCTATTTTATTATTGATTTCAGCTACGTATAAATTTGTTTTGAATTATAAAATAAGCTAAATAATAAAGTTTGATTTCTTTTATATAATATGGTTAAGTATCTATTTAAATCCAATTGTATATAGAGTTTATAATGACTCAATTAAAATTAATGTCAAAAGATAAATGTGAATTTGATTTGAATTAAAGTATTTAAGAATTATCCTCGAAAAAATTTGATTTGAAATGTAAATAAATTGAGATTTAATAGGCATGATTTTATAACTTGATTTTTGTTTAGAGGATTTAAATGAATATCAAATTGATTTAAATGAATATTATCAAGTTACTTAAATTGAAAGAATATCCAGTTATCTGAAGACTAAAGGTTTTACTAAAATGATATTAGATTTATTAAGTTAACATTTCAAATCTAAATAATAGTAGTTGAAATTGATATATATGAAATTATCAAATAATAAGTTTTGAAATAGCGGAATAATTAAAGCTTTGAAATATATGGAAATTATATTAGTTTATTTGGGGATTTAAATCTATATTTGGAATTGATTTGTGAAGGTGAAGAAGCTATTTTATTATATAAAGTAATTTAATATTTAAACCATTTAAGTGGTGTAGTATGTTTCAAAGTTATGAAATTCAAAGTTTTATGTTTTGAAAGGCTATATTTCAAGTTTTGGTTTCGAAATATTATAACTTTGGAAATGTTATGGTTTTAGAAAAGGATATATTTGAAAATGATATCATATTGATTTGGTTTTTAAAAGAGGAAGTGATATCGTAATTATATGATTTTGAAATGGATATTTTATTCTGATTTTAAAGTGTAAACTATTGAAAAGACCGCGGTGTTATAATAATGTTTGGTTGTTAAAGAGACCGGGATCGGAAGTTGTCATACTCTCTGCCAACTCTGAAAACCACTTTAACAACCGTGTACGCGGTGGAGATTCCAGAATGAAGTAGGATGGAGGCGGCGTTTCCTTTGAGGTAAATACATGGACCCGACTCCCGTGAGTTGGCATAAGGTGGCTAAAATAGGAGCGATTGACGGGCTAATGAGGTAGCTTCTTTGATCGGACACATCCCTTCGATATTATACTCTGACTTTTGGATTGATTCAGTGGCCACTTTTGATTTTCCTTTTTGGGGGTGTGGCTCGAGGTGGGCGGTAGCTACGCGCTACGCGTTACCACCGGCCCGGAAGCGTAATTGGTATACTTACCCTGGCATTGCCTAGTTGTGCCGTGTCACCTACCCTATCGCGCCTTGTACGAGTTTGGTTTTCTCCCATAACCCGTGTGGTATCCTCTGGTGGCTTCCCGATCAAGAGGGACTATGATATTAGATGGACTACTGGGACCATTACGCGTTAAGGGGAAATTGGGTCACTCCTTAATGCTATTTAAAAGTATGTTTATTTTACTATAGACATTATTATAATAGCGAAATATTGCTACATAGTAAATAGTTTAACGGATCCTTAGGAGATGTGAATCCCGAGCATCTCTCGAGTTACTGCACTCACGTTAGACACTGGATAGGAGATGTCAAATCCCGTAAACATCTCTGACGCCGTTACACTCATATTATTTACCATTGATTTAACTTACATAAGGTCTTTTAGTTCTGACTCGAGTGTTTGTCTTTTAAATTCGCTCGGGTCAGCCAGAGCATTTTAGGATTTGAAGACTTTATTTCTGAAGGACAAAGACGAAAATTTGTATTACTATTATCTACTATATTATTCCACTACACCATTTTATTCCGCTGCATAATTATTATTTTATGATATGTGTAATTCTGATATGTATTGTATAAGTAAAATCAAATATTTTGTAAAACAACTTCATGAACTGTATAATTGATTATTATATTTTATCGTTCCACTGCAAGATTCTGTTTGTTCTTTTTCTTTCTCTACTTCTTCTTATTTATCCCATAACAATTCGCATATTTGTATGACTTAAGTCTGATGTGTGTGGTTTATCGTCGATTTAAAGCATATAAAAAGACGAGATGTTACATCTGGTATCAGAGCTTTGGTTTAGCGATAAACCTTATCTTTATGGGGTCTGACTCTTATTAATAGGGTAGTAATACCCTATGTGAGTTGCTGAGTGTATATAGGAGAGAGCGTATTTGTTAGTGTTATAAAAAGGTTTTAATATTGTGTTAATTGTTCCGTTTTGTATTTATAAATTCTGGTTGACGCATAGAACGCTATGACATAAATAGGGGTTTCTAAACACTTTATAGGACAGACCGACAAAATATTTGTTTTGAATATACATGAATGAAATAATTTTGCCTATTATATTTTCTATATATATAAAACAAAATTTTATAAATGATATATATTTGGTTGCAATATATTGGTTGTAGGTAATGAAATTTATAAATCATAGTTGAAATGAGATTGAAAATAAAATAAATGAAAATTGAAAATTTTAGAACTTAAGTTCTGGGGTTTTGAAAATTCTTTTGAATGATTTTTGGAATATAGAAAAAATATTAATAGAAGTATCTTCTATTATAAATATTTCAATATAATTTTAAAGAATTGCTTTAAATAAACTTTGAAAAGAAATAAGTTCTATACTCCCCTCTCTGTCGTCGGAAAATAATTTCGGTGATGGCGGCCGCATCATCGACATTCATTTTCAAGTTTCGAAGTGGGAAGGTCATTGTAGTAGTTTTACTACATACTTATTTGAAAAAAATAGAAAAAAATTGTTAATTTTAAATTGTTTTAAATATAATTGGATATATAAATACGTTTATCTATTATTTTAAAATGATTTGAGATTAAACCCAGTATTTAAATTCTAAAGTTTCCATCAATTAATGGTTTCAATTGCTTTAGTGAAATGGAACTAATAATTGGAACCTCTAAATGAAATAAGAGACTAAATGCTAAGTATAAGTGAAACTATAGGAAAGTTGGAAATTATAATCTATGAAACAAATGATATGATTATTGAAAAGTAAATTTATTAAAGAAAATGAGAAAACTTGTATAACTTTCAATTACATTCTTAAAAAGCATATATATAACTTACCAAATATTAAAAGTTGAAATGTTTAACAAGAAAATATGATGGAAATTGTACTAGTAAAAGTAAGTAATGAATTGCTTTTATTAAAAAGAATTGAGGTTATAATTGTTATATACTTAAGTAATTATATACTTAAGTAAATGATTGAAGTTATTTATTTTGAAAATAAGCAGAAAGATGAATACAGTAATAAATGAAATTAAGCAGTGAATAAATGAATGTAATATAATAAAAAGGAAAATTTCATGATATGAATAAGTGAAAATGAGACTTTGTTAGAAATGAATAAAAGTAAATGAAACTGTAAGAAATAGAAGGAAAATTAAACATATAAATTATTATATGAATGAAATTAATAAACTTGATCTATTGTTTGAAATTGTTGTTTGTTTGGTTTATGGTTGTTTGGGCAAGGATACTTTAAAAATTGTTTAGATGAATGAATAATCTATTTAGATTCATCTAAGACTGTTGAGTAAGTAGTGTGCTAAGTAGTTTGTTTTCCTGTCTATGCAAATTAAAGTTGAACCCAGACAACTATTTGCTTTGTTTGATATGAATGAATGATTGATTTGTATTGATTCCATGTGATGGTTGTATGTCTTGTTGCAAGTGATTGATGTTTGTATTGATTTGGTGGTTTATGGTTGAAACCACTTTTAAATATTTCATTCTATATAATTGTTAACCTTTTTGGATTATATAAGTGAGATACGGGTCATGGAAGCAATTGCTACGGCTTTTGGTTTCATAATATAAGCGTAAATTGCCCGACAAATAGGTACGTTTTCGGATTACGGTTTATAGTACTATTATGTTATTTTTCCCGTGTTGGGATCTATATTATTTTGGAAAATATATGTTGTATATTATTATATTTGATATTATATTTTCTTCCGAGCCTCTCCGTACAAAGGGGACTCTGCCGAAATTTTAGACTTTGAAAATATTTTGAAAATGTTTTTCAAACTTTGTTAATTTAAGTATAAAAAGATCTAATGGCTATAAATTGGTATATGTTATTTAAATTAATTTATTTTGTAAATTTATTTGTTATAAAGTTAATATATTTGAATAAGATGTATTATTTGTTTAATTCTTTCTTTCGCTCCTTTTTTCCTTTTCGAGGACGAAAAGTTTTGAGTGGAGGAGAGCGTAACGACCCGTAAATTTTAATAAATAAATTGGTTATTTTTAATAAAAATTTTGTAATTTAATTTAAACAGAAATAATTTTTATAATTTATACTGAAATAAATGTTAAGAATGAATTTTAGCAATGGTTATAAAAAAACCCAATTGTTGACAATTGAAGTGGAATCAATAAAAGTGAAATAGCATAAATGGTGCACTTGGTTATAAAATGGAAGATATGTAAATAAAGGTAAGTAATAAACTTTTAAATGTTATTATAAATTAATGAAATGATTGGGAATCATATTTATGAAATAATAACTAGAATGCAAGTTAAATAATACCAATCCAGTTAAAAAATTTATGAATTAAATGGAATACCAACTAATGAAAATAAATCTAAATGTTATGTTTGGCTATAAATTGAACATAAGTGAATGAAATTTGTAGTATGAAGATAAATGGAAACATTGATTTGTAAGTAATAAAAGCTTATTAATGCGACTAAAGGATTAACGGTAACGATTTGTGTATGTTACCTATTTTGTAGCTGGTTGGTTTTAAATTGGAAAATAGTTACAAAAATTAAAATCTAATATTACGTTAATGTTAACTAAGGTAATTATCAATACATTGAATGAAATTCAAATCAATGGAAATAATGTAGATGTATACTTAGCTACAAATTGAAAATATAAAAACAAAATGTAAGCATTGAATTACATTAATGAATTTAATTTATAATAAATGGTCATTGAATAATCAATGTTTTGTAAGTAATTATAATGTATGTTGTTGATAATGAACGTTACTTTAATGAAAATTAATATAATAACGGAAATGTGAAGGTAAATTTAATAGAAACGTAAATTTATTTTAAGGTAGAAATTGGTGAATTGGGGAAAATAGTTCAAAGCGTGTTAATTGATGAATTAATACGTAATGTATGTAAAGTAATAAACTGGTATAAGAATGGAATTAAGGTAAATTCATTTATTGGTTTTAAACCTTAATTAATATGTTCAAATTGATAAAAGTACACATTTGGAAATGTAATATTTATTCAAATTAAGATGTAAATAGGCGTATTTTAATGTAATGAAATAAAGTTAGCGTTATATATGGAATTATAATCTGGATTGATAAGTAACGAACTTATAAATGCAATTAAAAGCAAATAGGTGGCAATTAATATAGATTGCTTGTTTATTTAAGGTGTTAAATAAACTTTGGTAATCAATTGTAATAAATCTAAATTTAACATTTTGTTAATGTAAATTAAAGTAAGAATCGGAAATAATGTTAATTTTATTTATAAAATGACAGTTGGTGAATAAAAGAAATGCAAAATAAAGTTTTGTCAATATATTGGAATTTAGTGTATGATAATAATTGGAGTAGTTGCAATTTAATGAAATTAAATCTCTAATTTTTGCATTAATTGAAACCAATATGGGATGTAAGAATATTAAGGTAATAGTTTGTGAATGTAAGGATATTAAGGTAATAGTTTGTAAAATCCAATGTTAATTTTATCCTTTTTATAATGATAAATTGAATAATAGAATGAAAAGTGAATTTAACAGAATTATTGGAAATTAAATTTTGAATTTTGAATTTAATGAAATTGAGGATTAATATAGAAATTTATAAATTAATCATCTCTAAGTTGACATTTAAATTTGTTTAAATTATTGTAAATGATTAAGAGATCAAAGATGACAAAATTTGTCAATTATAGAATTGAAATTTAAGATTTGATTTAATTAATAAATTATAAATTTATTTAATTAATGGAAAAATAGCCATTTTGGCCACTGACTCAGATTTCGATGAAACCACTTTCATCGGATCTGTAATGGTGAATTATTATAGGATTTCAAGTTTCGTAGCGATCGGGCTTGTCGTTTGATCGTACGGGCTTGAAACGTCTTGAAACAAATTAAATTGAAATCGATTGAAATCAATTTGAAAAATATTGATTTTAGCATAACTTCTTCATATGATGGAATTTGGACTTGAAACCTTTTCCATTGCGTTTAAAAAAAATTATAAGATCTATTTTGATATACGGGTTGACCCAATTTCATTCCGGAGTGAGAACGTGCTTTTCGGGTCATTCATTGTTCAAAGCGTATACCAATCGGGTCCATCTATTCTACTTCAACCTTTCCTATATATACCTTGTTATAACCCTAGCCTACCTCTATTTCTCATTTTTCTATTCGTACAATTCCATCATCTCCTCCTCTTTCCAATGGCTGCAATTCCTATATCCAATTGCAATTCAAAAATCAAAGTGAAATTTCAAACTCCTCAAAAAAATTCAAAAAAATTATATACCAATCTCTCGATGTACGCATCTCAGATCTACAGTTCTTTTCTGGTTTTGAATCATTAATTTTCTAGAAATCGCAAATCAATTTTCGGCCGTTCATCGCTCGACGATGAACTTCGTCTGATCGGGAAATCCTTTCTGGGTTTTGAAGAGAGGACCGAGGGGACTTCATCCATATAGTTTATTTGGCGATTCAACGGTCGGAATTTTCGCAACGTTCGCCTAGGGTTTGAGAGTTTGGGTTCGACGGCTATGGGGATTCAGGTACGCGACTCGGTCGCATGGGAGACAGGGCGGTCCAACAAGCGGCGGCGGCGGCAGGCCGCGAGGGGACGTGCGGCGGTTTCGAACGTGTCTCATGTAGCATGGGTACAGGGATGCGTGGGTTCGGTTGTAGGTTGCATGCATTCCTGTGTTTCGTGCGTGTCTTGGAGAATATTGACGATTGTGACGTGACGACAAAGTGGAGGTAAAGTGTTCTCCTATTTTTAATTTTTAATATTGAAATTCAAACCCAACAATCGTCATAACTCTCGCATACGACGTACGTTTCACACGCAGTTTCCTACACTAGGTTCATATTGGAATTCCGAAGATATTGGCGCTGGTGTGGACGGATTCTGAGAGTGTTTAATTTTTGGGTTTAAATTGGATTTAAATTCAAAAGGTCAGTGTTATAACTCACTCACAACTTCTAAAAATTCTTATTTTGGTTAAATTAATTTATGTTGTGATTATGAATTTATTTATGACTGTTTGTATATTTTTCATCATCATCTCAGTTAATTGCATTTATTTAAATTAAATTGTTATTTAATTTATTATTGAATATAACTGCTAGTTAATTAACTGTTATATATTATCAGTTATATATTAATATTGATTGATGGTTGGATAATGATTGTGATGGATGTATGATTTTACGATGGATGAATGGAAGTTTTATTTATATCATCAAAATCTGCAAGTTCTTTATTGATTTGTCATTATTAATTCGGGATTGCGGTTTGAAATGATATACAACCGTATTTTTATTTTAAATTACAGATTGAAATGATAAATATCTGTATCACTTGACCATAGGATAGAAAATTATATACAGACACCGCGGTCTATTATATAAAATTATTTTGAAATGATTTCTATAGTTTTGAAAAGAAATATATGGGTTTTATAGATATTGATTTTAGATGTTATATAAATGTTATTTTATTATTGATTTTCAGCTATGTATAAATTTGTTTTGAATTATAAAATAAGCTATATAATAAAGTTTGATTTCTTTTATACAATATGGTTAAGTATTTATTTAAATCCTATTGTATGTAGAATTTATAATGACTCAAATAAAACTAATGTCGAAAGATAAATGTGAATTTGATTTGAATTAAAGTATTTAAGAATTATCCTTGAAAAATTAGATTTCAAATGTAAATAAATTGAGATTTAATAGGCATGGTTTTATAACTTGATTTTTGTTTAGAGGTTTTAAATGAATATCAAATTGATTTAAATGAATATTATCAAGTTAATTAAATTGAAAGAATATCCAGTTATTTGAAGACTAAAGGTTTTACTAAAATGATATTTGATTTACTAAGTTAACATTTCAAATCTAAATAATAGTAGATGAAATTGATATATATGAAATTATCAAATAATAAGTTTTGAAATGGTGGAATAATTAAAGCTTTGAAATATATGGAAATTATATTGGTTTATTTGGGGATTTAAATCTATATTTGGAATTGATTTGTGAAAGTGAAGAAGCTATTTTATTATATAAAGTAATTTAATATTTAAACCATTTAAGTGGTGTAGTATGTTTCAAAATTATGAAATTCAAAGTTTTATGTTTTGAAAGGCTATATTTCAAGTTTTGGTTCAGAAATATTATAACTTTGAAAATGTTATGGTTTTAGAAAAGGATATATTTGAAAATGATATCATATTGATTTGGTTTTTAAAAAAGGAAGTGATATCGTAATTATATGGTTTCGAAATGGATATTTTATTCTGATTTTAAAGTATAAACTATTGAAAAGACCACAGTGTTATAATAATGTTTGGTTGTTAAAGAGACCGGGATCGGAAGTCATCATACTCTCTGCTAACTCCGAAAACCACTTTAACAACCGTGTACGCAGTGGAGATTCCAGAATGAAGTAGGATGGTGGCGGCGTTTCCTTTGAGGTAAATACGTGGACCCGACTCCCGTGAGTTGGCATAAGGTGGCTAAAACAGGAGCGATTGACGGGCTAATGAGGTAGCTCCTTTGATCGGACACATCCCTTCGATATTATACTCTGACTTTTGGATTGATTCGGTGGCCACTTTTGATTTCCCTTTTTGGGGGTATGGCTCGAGGTGGGCGGTAGCTACGCGTTACCACCGGCCCGGAAGCGTAATTGGTATATCTACCCTGGCATTGCCTAGTTGTGTCGTGTCACCTACCCTATCGCACCTTGTACGAGTTTGGTTTACTCCCGTAACCCGTGTGGTATCCTCTGGTGGCTTCCCGATCATGAGGGACTATGATATTGGATGGAATACTGGGACTATTATGTGTTAAGGGGAATATTTGGTCACTCCTTAACACTATTTAAAAGTATGTTTATTTTACTGTAGACATTATTATAATAGCGAAATATTACTACATATTAAATAGTTTAACGGATCCTTAGAAGATGTGAATCCCGAGCATCTCTTGAGTTACTGCACTCACGTTAGACACTGGATAGGAGATGTCAAATCCCGTAAACATCTCTGACGCCATTACACTCATATTATTTACCGTTGATTTAACTTACATAAGATCCTTTTGTTCTGACTCGAGTATTTGACTTTTCAATTCGCTCGGGTCAGCCTGAGCGTTTCAGAATTTGAAGACATTATTTCTGGAGGACGAAGACGAAGATTTGTATTACTATTATCTACTATATTATTCCACTACACCATTTTATTCTGCTGCATAATTATTATTCTATGGTATGTGTAACTGTGATATGTATTGTATAAGTAAAATCAAATATTTTGTAAAACAGCTTAATGAACTGATTAAAGGACAAATCCAATCGCTACAAAACTTGAAACCCTACAATAATTCACTATTATGGATCCGTTGAAACTTGTTTCGTCGAAATCCGAGGTAGTGGCCAAAATGGTTATTTTCATGTTAATTAAAAAATTATTATTAAATTAAATTTATCACTTTTCAATTTCAAATTTTATAACTAACAAGTTTTTTATTACTTTTGATTAACTAGTGAATATAATCTTTTAAAAAAAATTCCATGTCAAATTTCAACTATTAATATTGCGCTAATTACAGCATTCCAATTTCAATTGCAATAAATTCATTAATGATAATTTATAATCCAATAAATTGATTCTTGATTTCAATCTTTTAATTCAATCGATTATTACTTTATAGACATAATTAACATTGGTTTACCATTTGTTACATCAATATCCTACATTTACCATCTTAATTCACATTAACTGCAATATTTAAATAAATAAACTGCAATTTATTTCCAATTAAATTTCAACGGATTGAATAGTGAAATGATAATTAAATAATTGTTACAACTTATGATTTAAAACACATTTCTATATTTATTGTTAACAAGCAAAACTAATAAATTCACATGCTGATTAATTGTTCTATTTTAATCAATTCCAATTAATTACATACAGTTTCACCATTTAATACAACATTTGGTTTATTTACCATTTACACGTTATGACCAATTCTTACTTTCCAATCATTCCATTTAATTAAGATTGCATTAAAATAGTTATCAATTGCCTTAAATTAACATTATTAAAATTACATTCTAGTTATTTTTCTTATTAATAAATCACAAATTTTTATTTCTTCCAATATTAACACTAACATCTTATTAAATTAAATACTATTTTTCTTTTCATAGAAAATTACGGGTCGTTACATTAAATTTTCCCCGAGGGTCGGTGACAAGCAGCCATACATTCCACCTTATCATTCCATGTCTTTACCTTTGAACACGTAAATTGGACGATGTGGTTTTTGGATAGGAATCACCCAGACCAATCTCGGTTCCTTTGAACCAATCATGGATAAAAAGATGTTAAATTTGACGGTAATTATCACTCATTGACTAATATCTTTTTTTAAATAAAATATCTCTTTTGGATATATAAATCTTTAAATCACATTCTTTTCCAGTATATATGAAATCATTAAACCTCTCTTTAAATTTGGAAATACAAAATCAAAATCATTTCTCATAAATAGCATCGCAAAACCATATTGAGTAAAAAGGATCGATAGAAATTACACCAGTTCTACTCAACATCAATTTCTGTATTCAACCTTTCCTATCTATCGAATAATGGTGAAATTACCTTTCAAATTCACCAAGACAATACGGATTCCATCCTCGAAATTTAATACCATGTATAAGAAGATTACATCTATACAATCCAAGTTTTGTTAAATTTGAAAAAAATTAAATCTTTTATACTTGCCTCATTCTGGCATTTTGACCTTATCTATCCTTATCCAGGAAAGAGGACAGGCGAGTCAGGCCACTGGTTACTCCTAAATATCTCCTTAATTTAAACACCTCACATTCGGATCTCACGAAAAGAAAAATCCAGTCCACACATCGGCTTTTAGAGCCAAGACTAAATCACTTAATTATAACAGCTTTTCTGTAAATCGTTTATTTAAACCCTTTGAAATAAATTGAAAAACCTCTGTATTAACTTTACAATACTTAATTATTTTAAAAAAAAACATTTTAGAAAGATTTGGGAAAGAATACTTAAGTCTAAAGTCATATTTCAAAAGTTATTGAAAGTGCTGCGAATAGTGCTTTTAATGCTTATTTGATTAAAACTACTTTTCAATCATTTAGAAATCCATTTTTATAACTCAAATCTCTTTAAAAAAATTAAAATACTATTAGAATTTATTCCACAATTTTAAAGAATTAAAAATATCAATTTTAAAGAATACGTCGCTTCGGTTTCCGAACTGTAACACCACGACTATTTTGAAAACTTGTTTTGCTCATATTTTAAAATCTACTAAACAAAATCTCGATAATTTTCTTTTGTTTGAAAGATATGATTACAAGAGTTTGGAAAATTCTTATTACTTAGTATTCCTACTCCGATTCCATCATATAAATGGATTTAAACTTTTACGACGTGAAATCACGATTTGCCATTACGCAACATGCCTATTTTTGACTCAACATTCATAACTTGTCCAAACTTCACCAAATTCAGGTCTAGTATTTATATAAATTTATAAACTATTTTAAATCATTTTAAAGGGGTTTAATGATTCCATATCTTTCTTATAACTTGATTTGAAAGTGATTTCCTTGTGTAATATCGACGTGTATTTAACATGACTTATGTACATAATTAAACACTATCCAATGCTTGTTGAGCAAAGCATAGTAAACACCTATAGCAATCATATCACATCTTTATTACACATATATAGAGTTTCTCACTTGATTTTTGATCGGACTAACTTTATAACAGTTATAGCTCTACTATCTCTAAACCTGAGCTCATGACTACTGGCACAAATGCTCCTAGAGGGATCAACCTTGGTCTTGGAGACTTGGAAGGCTCTACCTTACTTAGTAAGTGGTGGTGGAGGGCTTGGTTGTACATGGTCTTGGTGGAGGAGAAGGAAGATCTCACTAGAATGAACTTTGATTTGAAGCTGTATAGATTTCGATTGATTTTGGTATAACTTTGTTTTGCTTTGTATTATTTCTTTATTATTCTATGGAAGGCATTAATGTAGAGAGAAAAATGATGAAGAGATTAGGAATTTTATGGAAGAAGAAGTGTGAATGAAGTGAAGAGAGGTGGGTGCTATTTCTAGGCAAACGTAAGGATGAAAATATCACGATATTGCCACACAAACACATCACCATTTCATCGCCACCACTCATCACCCCTGCTCCCCACAAACATCATATTCGATCGAAATGACCCTCTCCATGTGCACGACTATGTGCCTCCTTTGGATGGTAAGTTGATTTGAGTTTTGGTGAGAAATATCTTAATATCTATTTCTTCTTTACCTTAAGTGAATTTGTAAATATATATGGCAATTCGTATATATATTTGAATGTGCATGGATGTAGATGTGTATGTGTTTGTATGTATATCTCAAATGATTCATAACGTTGCATAATTTTTCTATGTTGAATCGTTACGGATTCCAATTTCGATTTCCAGTCGTATTTTCACTTCCTGTTTAATATACACACACACACACACACACACACACATATATGTAAACAAAGCTTGATAATAATAATTCTATCATTATATAATAATTAAAAGGGAATATTTAATAATTAAAATAATTCTTAAATCATTTAAACTCACTTTAAATTCAAAAATTATTTATTCCAAGTGGTATCATTGATTATGTCATAAAGATATTTTATTTTCGTAAATAAAATAAATAATTTTATTCTATATTCTCACTCATATAAATAAATGAGTGTATATATCCAGCTGCATGCATGATGTCAGATGGTCTAAGAGCTGTTTATTGATAAAAAGTTTTTCGGTCATTTTATAGATATATCTTCCAAAGCATATATTTTTTTTAAATATTTATTCAAAATAAGATTAACAATATTATTTATTGCTCAAAAATTATCATTTATGAAAAAAAAATCTTATGTTTGAATATTTAAAAAAATTCGGAAGCGATGAATTTGCAAGTCATTACATACTTCCTCCTTAAAAAAAATTCCTCCTTGAAATAAACGATAAAAAGAAAATGATTCGAAAAGGAATATATATTTTTGTCAAGGCAAAATATATACAAGATATGATAAGTGACCGCCTGAAAGGCGGTGAGTAGACTATCTCAATACCACATGCTACTATACATCGATGCTAAACTGAGGATGAACTTTCCACATTTTATCTTATGTTTCCCACGTGTAGTCTTCTCCATCATTACACCATTGAACTTTAACCAACCTTACAACCTTCCTTCTTAATTGCTTCTCATCATGATCCACGACTCGAATTAGTCGTCTAGTAAATTCCAAAATTGGTTCTACTCTTAAATCTTCCTGAGAAGCTGTTTCTATAGTTGTTCTGGATCATGCACATATTTCTGTAGATGGGATACGGGAGACATGTTATGCACACCAGACAACCTTTCGGGCAATTCCACATGATAATTTAATGGACCAATTCGCTTAAGAATGGGAAAAGGTCCAACTAATCAAGGAGATAACTTCCTTGCCTATCCAAATCTTATCACACCTCTCATCGGAGAGACTTTCAAGAATACAAAATCTCCAACTGAAAATTCCAAATTTCTATGCCTTTTATGGGCATATCTCTTCTACCTGCTCTGGGCTTCTTCCATCTTCTTTATGATCAAGTCTACCTGTACCGAGGCTTCTCGAATCATATCAGGACCCAGTACTAACCGATCTCCTGTTTCATACCAACATTCATGGGATCTACAAGGACGACCATATAAATCTTCATATGGTACCATGCCAATATTTCCCTGATATCTGCTATTGTAGGAGAATTCCACAAGATGAAGATAGTTTTCTCATGAAACTCCAAAATCTAAGATACAAGCTCTCAAAAGATCTTCCAACACTAGATTTACTTTTTCAGTTTTCACATCGGTCTAGGGATGGTATACGGTGCTTATACTCGGCTTTGTTCCCAAAACTGTTCGTAATGCCTCCTGGAACTTATTGGTAAAGATTGGGTCTTGATCATTGACTATCCTGCTTAGGACACAATGCAATCAAACAATTTCCCTTATGTATATCTTTGCACGACTTGTAGCTATTCTCATTGGCTTTACTATGATAAAGTGTGCGCTTTTGGTTAATCAATCAACGATAATCCAAATGCCTTCATTTCCCTTTCTTGATCAAGGTAAGCCATTGATGAAATCCATTGGTATTTGGCCCCATTTCCAAGTCGAAATTTCAAATGGTAGAAGTAATCCAGTATTTTTTTGTTGATCGCTTTTGATCTATTAACAATTTGCACGTCTTCTAATATGGATAGAGATATCCCACTTCATACCATCCCGCCAAGAAGTCTTCTTCATATTTCAATAAATTTTGGTAACTCCAGGATGTACTGAACGTCGAGAATTTTGATAAGCCAAAAATTTATATATATTTATATATGTGTATAGTATAAAATGTTTTGATGATGGCTCTGGGGAAAAATGCGCTTCCTTTAAATGAACTTCTCAGGAGTACCACCGGGTGGTGCTTCCTTGAGCCTCAAGGGGGGGTTCTAAAGTTGATCCTGTGAGGAGTCCGGGCAAAACTAGTTCTTGGGGATTATGAGTAGTGTATACCATAGCGAAAGTCGTGTGTGCCGCTGAGAGCCAACAGTCTGCGTTTGATTTTATATCGGTAGACTGCGACCTATGTAGGAGTGGAGAAGTTTCATTTCGACAACGAAAATCAGAGGCCGTAGAGAGCCTGCAGTTACATGGACTATTGCTGCGATGGCAACGTAACCCTGGAATGTAAATGCGATCTGTCGTGGGTTCTATGGCTTAATCGAGAGGCCGTGGAGAGCCTACAGTTACATGGACTTTTGCTGCGATGGCAACGTAACCTTGGAATGTAACTGCGCCCATGGATGGGAGTGATGATTTGCAGAGCATTTTCACCAAAGATATTTCCTCTATTTCAAAATGCTTTCAATATTTTCAATAAAATTATTTTCAAAGGTATTTTCATTGGATGTTGAAAACGGGTCTGCCAAGCACTTATAGATTTTCAGTCTTACGTCTGATCAACGTATGACCGAATTTCTATGAGAATAAGGATGGATTGGTTAAGACATCGAGTTATAAGAAGTATTTTTTATAAAAAGCTATTTTATTAGTATGATGTGAATTTAAAAGCATTTCTAAAATTTTTAAATAAAGGTGTTGGAATTTTGGGGAAATAAAAGGAAATCCAAACTGGAATTTAATGAAGTGATTGTGTAATTAAAATCGAATATTGATTTAGAAGTTGGAAATAAGCTAATTGGTTAAATAATTATTCGATAGAGTATATTAATAAAGTTTAACTCGGATAAATAAATGGATTGTAAGTTAATAATGGATTTCGAAAATGAATTCAAATTGTAAATATAATTCGACTTGGATTTGATAATGAAATAAATTAGAAGAGATGTAAAAATAAAATAGAGTGGAATCGAAATAGTGATGGTTTGAATAAAAAACAAATTTCAAGTGTGATATGAATAGAATTTAACGAAATTTGCAAGTAAATTAGATATAAGAGAAGTGTTGTCGAATGAAATGAAGGTGGATTATAATAGAAATGGTTTGAGCTGTAAACGAAACCCAAGTGAATAGAAATAAATTGAGAATGGCTTTGTATTAATAAAATAAATTCGAAAATGAATTAAGTAAGTGAATTAAAAATTTAAATATGGGATGGATAAATGGGTTAATTGAATTACATAATTAATGGATGAAGTCTGATGAATACAAAAAAATTGAATCAAAATTTTAATTGGAATTGGATTATCAGAATGGACTTAAGTTATGAGGCGAATTAATTTGAAGCAAAATTACTTAAATAAAAGCCTGGTTTCGAGTGAGAATAGTAGACCATTAAAGAAGGATTTGGGTTAAATATATCTGGAAAATGGATATTAATATAGGAAATGAGTATTGTCGAGCTCAATGGAATAGTTTTAAAAATGGAAACGATGCGGAGATGAAATAAAATGCATATGTATGGTTAGTGAATAAATTTGTAATGGAATTACATACAGAATGAGTTGAAATTAATTTAAAGTAGTTATAAACTAAAAATGAATACTCTGTTAAGCGAATATCGTCGAAATTGCATAAAAATAGTTGTCGTTTGGCGTGAATAAAAGTAATTAAAATTCTATCAGTTGGTAGAGATTAAATAAAATTGATTTTGAATCATTTGAAGTGAATATGAGCTTGATTGGATTAAAAATCGATTGAATGTAAGAAATTGGGTTGCATAACATTAAAATCGAAGGAAATGGTATATAAATTGGTTGAAAGCAATTGAATTAGGTTTGAAAACATATAAATTGCTTGTGGAAGTTATTTTGAATGCATTTCTTTTAGAATTGAAGTGTTATAGTTGTTTAAGTAAGAGAAATGTTATAAACTTCATATATATAGTGCTTATATGTGTAAATTGAGTAAGTACAGGTACCTGGAGGCCTTTTGGCTGGATTTGGATGCACTAATTGCTAAAATAAATAAGCCGCATGCTTAAAATGCTAAATAAGGTATGCCTACGCAATAAAAATAGGAAATATGAACTGTTTTTGCTTTTTCAGACCGTGTGGGTCGATGTTTACATATTTGCATCTCTTGTCAAATTGCAAAAGCTCCTCCGTACAAAGTAGGCTCTGCCAAAAAAAATTCGAAAATTTTAGGGAGTTAGAAAAATTTTGAAAATATTTCGAAAAAATTTTGTTAACGACAAAACGATTTCAAATTGGAAATTAAAGTAAATTAGTAGGTGAAACTAATATGAATCAGTTATAAATGAAAGATAAAATTTAATACTCAGAAGTGAGAATAAATTGAATTCATATGAAAACAGGGAAAACTAATTTGCATAAAAGTAGATGTGAAAATTTCTGTATGAAAATGTATAAAATGATTTGAAGGGTTACAATTGAATATTGTTGCTAAGTAAGTTATGCAGGTAGTATAAAGGGAAAGGAAATGGTTTGTGATTTCAGAAGATAAATTTGAATTGCCCGACAAAAAGGTATGTATTTAAAATTTCTGTATGAAATTGGATTGGGTTTTTGATCTAGCCACTTGGCTTTTGTTTTCTTTTGGAATTTGGGAGCCCGTAAGGCATTTTGTAGTAGTACCAAGCTAGCCGCGCAAAGGAGACGCTGGTAAAAATTTTCAGAAATTTGGAGAGTTAGAAATTTTGGGAAACTCGTGATAATTTAAATTTGAATTTTAAATTAGATTTGAATAAGTGAAGTAAAATAAAGTTGTTGGAAACTATAGAAGGTTTAGGGAAGTTGGTTGATGTGATAGTGAGTTTTTAATAAAAGATAGTTGGTAGGATGTTGATAAAACTGTTGGTTTTAGGGAAAGGTAAACGGGTATTGGTCCATTCTTCCTAATTAGTAATTTCGAGGACGAAATTCTTTTAAGGGGGGAGGAATGTGACGACCCGGAATTTTGAACAATTTAAAATGGAATAATTAATTGATTTTAAAATATTCAAAATTTGATTTTAACTTGAATTCAAGATAGAAATATTTACTTGTTAATTAAATCATTGAGTTATATAGGTTAAATATTGAATTTAATATTTGAAATTGGGTAAATTATTGAATCTGAAATTTCTAAGCCTGTTTAAATAATTTGAAGGCTTATAAATTTATAACGATGATATTGAAGTTAATAGAATGGTTAAAATTTAATTTAAAGGTAATTTGTTTAATTTTAATAATATATCATTTAGATCGATATTTAAAAATAGCCTTCCGAGGCACAGTCTCGGAAATCGACGAAACCAGTTGCATTGGATCCGTAATAGTTAGTTATTATCGGATTCAATTTTCATAGATATTGGAGTTGTCGTTTGACCCTGGCGGCTCGAAACGCTTAAAAATTATTTTAATCGATTTAATTGAAATTTGATCATTTTCTTTTGTAATTCGCACATACGATCAAATTAGCCTCCGAAACATGTTCCATTGTGTTCGGAATGCGGGTAGAACCTTACTATCGGCTGTCGGCATGTCTGATTCGGGGTTCGAGATTTCGCGTTATGCAGAGAGATATTTTCAATATTTAATTATTTAATTTTCACTCGTATTCAAGAAGCTAACCCCAAATAAATTTTTATCACCGCCCCCTCTATCCAATAACAGAAAATATCGTTTTCGTTTATAAATTAAAAAAAATGGCAGAACTAAGATTTCGAACGAAATTCGTTCGAAAATCAAAGAATCAAATGATCACGTCCTCAAACTGCAGATCGATTTCATGCCATTTGAATTGGCCGCGATGATGGATTCGTGTACGCGCGTGAAGGGGAGGCGAAATCGATTTGGGAATTTTGAGCCGAGGCAGGTCGAGCTCGCGAACAAAGCTGCGACTGTTTTCGCGTGGAGGAAGGGTTATCGCGGCGGTGTTGGAGTGCGTCGATGTTTTGGGATTGCGATGCGGTGTTTTCAAGTTCATGAGGCAGAATTGGGGAGGGTTGGTCTTGATGTTGGGTGAACCGATGCCATGTTTGATGTGAGTCGCGAGAAGTGGGGGTTGGCGTTCGCGATACGGTAAGGCGAGGTGAAGGCAGTTAGGGTTCCGCGATGATGACAGTCAAGGTGAAGCAGTAGGGTGGCGATGCATGCCCTCGTGGGATTCTGTGCGTCGCAGAAGTTAAGGCTCGGGTTTCGAGATTTTTGGTAGGGGTCTCCGATGTTGAAGACCGAGTTCGTCATTCTGAAGTAAGGTAATGATTCCTTGTTATCAAATCTAATTGAATAGACAGTGTTCACATATTTGTAGAAAAGGAAATTTAGCTTTGGATTTAATAATTAGTTAATTCAATCTATTAAATGGAAATTAATTGTTCAGTTAGTCAAATATTAATAAAATCACATAATGTTTATTCAAGGTTTAGAATCTGAAAAGAAACAAGCTGTTCTGAAATGGATTGCCAATAAAGCAAAGGTGAGTAAATCTCACTCTGTTGGATTTTTATTTAAATTTAAATGGTTAAATTTAAATAATTGGATGAATGATTGAATTGTTTGGATGTTTACTGATGATCTGGTATTTTAGCTATGATTGGTTCTCGGGTTAAATGTTGTTTGACTCGAAGTATCAGGGGTTTAAACTATTTTAAACATAAAACATAAATAAGAAAATATTTTCATCCTAATGTTAACAAGGGCTTGATGTTTGTGATTCATTAAATTAGTAGGGTAACTAAAATGAATAATTAATTAATTCAATTAATTAATCATCTGGGTTAATTAATTTAGTAATTAAGGGTTTGAATTAATTAATTAAGTTTGCGTTGATTAATTAAGTGTAAGTGATTCAGAATAATCATTTGTTGGTTTGAAAAATAATTACTTAATGAAATTAATAAAATATAATTACTTTTTGAAATTAATCAAGAGATTAATTAAGATGATTAATTAAGGAGAATTTGATTTATTTAATGAAGTAAATAAATGGATAGTTAATTACGGATTGAGATAAATTAAGAATGATTAATATTGTGGTTTAATTAATGTAATTAATTTAGATTAGGATCAATTAAAATATAATTGGAAATCGTTAATATATATAATCAATGACGTAATTAAAGATTGATTAATTAAGATTGATTAATCAATAATGAGTGACTTATGAGAAGTCAATATATAAGTAATTAAGGATTAATGTAACTAAAACAGTTAATTTGTTCATGAAGTAATTAAGATTACTTATCGTTTGGTTAAGGATAAGTGATATGGTGAAGTTAATTAAAGATAGTTGCTTGAATGAAACTAAAGGATAATTAATCCAGGTTGATTAATTAAGATGAATATTGAAGGGATGATTGAATTATTTTATTTGAAATTAATTAATTAACAAGTAAAGAAATCTAAGTGATTGAGGATTGAAATTCAATTAGAATCAATTGAATTAATTTGGAAGTGATCAAATTTGCTTATGGACGATTGAATAGTATTGGATGCTTTGAATGAGTTGATATCTCTGATATGAAATGTTATGTATTTCATTTGAATAAATTGGGTTAGAATGACATGAGAATTGAAGAGGCCGGTGTCGGGTATTGGGAAACATCCAAAACCACTTCGGATTCTTATAAATTGGTATGTGAAATTAATAGGTTGGAATGAAATGATTTAAGAGAATCGCACTATTTGATCTAAATTTGTAACTTGGAAAACTTATGTGTGATTTATGTTTATAACATATTGTGAACTTGTAGATTGATTTGAGTTACCCGGGGTTTTATATAAGTTGTTTGCTTTGGTATTCCATGTTAGTTGGGTTTACTCACGTTGGTTTCTAGCCTGACCCGGGTGTTACTTTAGTGTAATGCTCGCGTCAGACCGAGTATTACAGATTTTCAGGTAAGGACGTTCTAGAGCTCAGGAGGCGAGCCGGATGGCAGGAACGTATAGAGTATTTCCGCTGTGTTATATTATTGTAAATCTGTGATATGATAATTGTGTATATTCAGTGACTGTGTATATGTGAAACTCTGATGTATTAAAATGTAATCGACGGATATAATGTTCTTTTATAGACTGTTATTATCTATTATTATATTTTATCCGCTGCGAATGTGAGATGTTTGATATTTCTGATTTTCTTCTTCTTCTATCTCTTCTTCTTTTCCATAACTATCTGGAATTTTCGGGATCGAAAATTTCAGGCCGGTACACGTATGTATATGATATATATGTATACTTACATATATATATAAAAGGAAAACAGATAAAATAAATTTCAAACAATAATTTATAAGTTTAAATTAAATATCTAATTTTATTAAAAATAAATTTAGACATTTTCAAAATAAGCTAGACTACGTAGGCCCAATAAAGATCCAATAAGGTAAAATTTTGAAATTTACCCGTAACTTCCACTATGGGCTGGCCTAATTCCAAAACCCTCACCATATCCGATCCAAAAATAATCCTATCCATTGTGTCTTACCAACAAGATGGTGACCAACAAAGCCTCCTATATAACGCCTTGAATGGTGCCATCCCAATAGTCTCATGATAGTTGCTATTATTAGTAAATTCCACCAATGATAAGTAATCCTCCCAAGAGCCTCCAAATTTCAAGATACATATCTAAAGCAAGTCCTCAAGCACTTGATTCACTGTCTTCATCTGTTCATCTATTTGCAGTTGATAAGCACCACTCAAGCTAACCTCGGTGCCCAAAGCCTCCTATAGACTCCTCCAAAACTCGCTAGTAAAAAGCAGTTCTCGGTCGCTTACGATGTTATAAGGAACTCTGTGTAACCTAATGATCTCCTTCATGTATAATATCGCCAAAGATGTAGCAGTCCTTGTACTCCTAACTGGAATAGAATGAGCACATTTGATCAGTCGATCGACTATGACCTAAATACTCTCATTCTCTCTCCTACACCCAGGTAGTCCATTGATGAGGTCCATGAAAACACTCTCCCACTTCCACTACAGAATATCCAAAGGCTGTAACAATCTTCCCAGCTTCTTCAACTCTGCCTTCACCCTCTAGCAAGTCATACATCTAGCCACATATTTTGCCACATGCCTCTTCATACCAGGCCAATAAAAGATTTTATTCATGTTAGGGTACATTTTTCTCTGTCAAGATGAACGGTCGTCCTAGAGCGATGAGACTTGGCTAGTATCATGTCAATCAAATCCATGATGAAAGCAACACAAAATGTACCATCTCTCAGCAACCAGCACTTTGAGTCAATGGTATACCACCTCAAGTGACTCGAATGCTCTCCCCTATCATTCTTCTCAAAAATATCTACCCACTCCTTGTCTTACTTTTTACTTGACCCCATGCAATCCATGAGCGTGGCTGTACATCCAAAGCTACAACAATCTTAAAGTGACGATAGTTGAAAATCAAATGTAGAGATGAACTCCAAATGCTCCCACTCTATGAAAAAAGGACTCGATATAGCATACTACCTACTCAAGGCATCGGCTACAACATTGCCCTAGGCCAAATTATATGAAATATCAAAATCATACGATGTGAAAAACTCCATCCTCCTCTGCTACCTTAAATTCAAGTCCTTCTAGGAGAATAAATAATTCAGAGACTAATGATTCGTATAAAACTCAAACCGATTTCCTAAAAGATAATGTTCCTATGACTTGAGTGCAAAGACAATGGTTGCCAACTCTAGATCATAGGTAGGATAGTTTCTCTCGTGGACTTTTAACTACCGACTATCATAACTCACCACTCTCCCATCCTGCATCAAATCTGCACCTAATCTCATTCCGCAATTGTTAATATACATTGTTGAATGCCTTTATACAATTGTATAATACTAGAATTGGTGCACTAGTCAGCGCCTCCTTCATCTTGATAAAAATATCCACATGCTTCGTGTCCCATAAGAAAACCAAATTCTTCATGGTAAGGCGGGTAGAGGGGTAGAGATTTCCAGCTTGGCAAACTATGGAAACTTCTCACTTTCATGGCATTCTTCGGCACATGCCAGTCCTATACTACAGCAACTTTTATAGAATCAATTGCCAGCCCAATTTCAGAAACAACATGTGCCAAAAAGCGTACCTTCTCGCACCAAAAGTGACATTTTGTGGCTTCGCCTTCAACTTATGCTCACAGAGTGTATTGAGAACTTCTTCTAAATGAAACTTATGCTCCTCCTTGCTTTTTGAATAAATTAATATGTCATCCACAGATACCACCACAAACTTATTAAGCAGTCCTAAAAAAATCGACTCATTAGATCAACAAAGTAAGCAGGTGCATTGGTAAGCCCAAAGGGCATGACTAACTACTCATTGCAATTAGTTAGGTATACAAAAAGAAGTTTTTTGAACATTGTCCTTGGCTACATACAACCGATGGAATCTGATAGCCAAATAAAGTTGGGAGAACACCATCGATTCAAATAACCGATCAGATCATCTATGCTGAGAAATCGATCATAATTTTTTTTGCCAGCTTGTTCAACTCCTAATAAATGATGCAAAGCCACAGAGAACCATCTGTTTTGGTAGTGAATATAACTGATGCTCCCCACTTTAAAACACTCTTCCTAATGAAGCCCTTTTCTAATAGCTCATTCAGTTGCTTTTTCGACTCGCATCTCTCCTTAGGAGCCACATGCTTCAAAGGTAAGGCAACAGGTTTGACATTGTCCACAAGATAAACCCTAAACTCGACCTCCCCCCGGATTGGGAGACCGGTAACCTTGGAAAAGACATCTATATAGTATCTAACTATAGGTACTAAAATCTAACTCATCATATGATAGGTCTAGTGATTATAGGTAACTCAACATAACCGAAACTTTGGGATTGTAATGAACCTCTAGACCGCATCCACTATAAGTACTTAACCTAACAACCTTCTTATCACAATCTAGGATCGCCTCTTACATCATCTTCCAATCCATGTCCAAAATAAAATCAAACCAAAAAAATCCTAAGACAAAAGCATCGTATTCATACTCGACCCTTAAAATGAAAATTTTCAAACCCCTGCATATTATAGACAAATAAGTCGATCCTCCAATAGGTTTGACATAACTACTGGGTCTTTAACCATGCTAGTGTCTAAGTGTAACTCATCCACAAGTATACTCGAGATAAAAGAGTGTGATGCCCCTATTTCAAATAAGATATGAATAGGTAAATCAGATAAGGTCAACACCTTCAATCACGACCTTCTTCTCCATATCCACGACTAGTGCACTTGAGCTAGAAACAGCATCCAGTGCGTGAGCTGAAACCACCTAGGTAGAGGTCTTATGAATTTCTGGAAACTCCCGCCTTATGTGCTCGAATTGATTAAAGTTGTAGCATTTGACCTTCGAATCGTCCTTTTGCACTCCTTTGCAAAATGCATTTTCTTATCGCACTTCCTGTAGTGTAAATTTTTCTCATTTATATTTCCTTGGGTCCCATTCCACCTTTGTGCTGGTTTTGCCGGGTATCTTTCCTCCTGTCTTCTTAGGCTCACTCTTTACTTCCTCCTTGAAAACAACATTTAGCAAAGCCATCTCATCAGTCTCTCAAAAGTCATGCCTATGGGAATATGACCAAGGGTCAAATCTTGAAGAGGTTAGTTCAGTCCCTTAGTAAACATCAGAGCCTTCTTGTAAGGGTTATTGATCCGCTCCATTCCAAACCTAGCTGACTCATTGAATTAATTAACATACTCTTTCACCAACATCTCTCCTTATTGTAATTGCATTAAATTCTCCAGCTGTACTCCCTCTTCAGCCCAGGATAGAAACTTCATCTCAAATCATCTCCTAAACTTACCTCAAGCAATCTCTCCTGCATCAGTCTCAGCATCTACCGCATCCCACTAATTTAGAGCCTCTCCTATAAATGCTAAGTGGCAAGCTACCTCCTAACATCATCTCTAAGACCCATCAATCCAAAAACCCACTCATCGGTCCAAATCCATGTCCTCGAATCTACATACGACTCAGTCCTCATATATGGCTTCCCTCTTAGGCTCGTAAAGTCCTTACTAAGCTTAGAAAAATAGATGATAGGTAGGTTGGTAGGTATTGCACTTGGCACTCGCTTAGTGGGTCCTCTACTAAGGTTAAGCTTGGCTTGTCCTCTTTGCTTCCAAATATTGACGGAACCAAATTAGGATGTTTACATCTGAAATCTCAACTGCATCGCTTAAGCCGCAACAAGCTGGCTCGCTCATCTTTTCTATCTATGATTTAGGAATTTATTAGCAACTTTTCCACAAATTGTATTGGCAAGTATAAAGGAAAAAGTTTATGCATTGCACTTATGTACATAAAACTTCTCAAAATCTTTTTATATATGCACATACACTTTGAAAACTTATTTTGAAAACCGTTTTTTCAAAAACTTTTCAAGTATGATCTCTCAATATGCCCCAAACCCCTAAGGAATTTCAAACCTAGGCCCTGGTACCACATGTGACAATGCGCACCTTCTAGTTCAGTGATCCAAAGTTTAGGGTAACTTTCGGACTCACAACTGTGCAAAGAAGCACGAGTTGTTGAAGTTTTTAAACATTCCAAAGACTAAAGATACAAGTATAAAATATAAGACATAGTGCACTTTCCGATGTCAAGCGGAAGGCAGAAAAAATAAACAATGAAAATACTCATATCAGAAAATATCCAAAAACAGTCTCAAAATATTACTAGTGGAATCCACAATATACAGAGATACATCAAATAGTATGATAAAATACTAAACATGATAAACTGTGCACGAAGAAGGTAGAAAATAAAATGTAGCTCCAATACCAAGCCCGTCTCTCCATGCAAACTTATCACTTACTGCCATGTGCTCTTGTCGGTAGGGGAAAAGAAAGCAATGGATGGGTCGAACACGAGTCTGGTGAATGAGTAACATCATTAACATATGGTGATCACATGTAAGTAACTTTAGTACTGCTCTATGTGACCTAGGATATTCTGCAAGTGTTTGTGAATTACTTGCTTTCTTTACGTAAGGGGTTTAACTCAATACACGCCTGCACTAATGACTTGTGTAGGCCTATACTTCGGATCGAACTACAAATCAAACTTCAAGGCAACTAATGATCGACTAATAGCTACTAGAACTATTCCACATAGGATTTCCTACAATTTCCACCATAGGATTAAATTTTCCACATTACGGCCACATGTATCCTAGTTATGCATTGAGAGGGAGCCTACAGTGCTGACTCACCATACGTCTCGTCGATGCTACATTCATGTCCATCTCTTAATGGTAACGTAACGCCTCTTATTGCACCATGTCAGGATCCATTAACAACACATCATCACGTCCCGTTACATTAAATATCAAGTAACTCTCATTTGTGTTGGGCCTCATAATCCATCAGGCATCATCATTCATCCACCATAGAACCTCCTATGGGTACAGTTTGCGATAGAATCACCCCAATCAAATATTGACACTTGTTGGATAAGTAGCATTTATCCAGTCCCATATGTCCTACTTCATAAACATAGGGAACTAGCTTCCCTATAATAAAAATATCCATATATATACATACACATCTAATATATATGTATAATATAAAATCTAATTTATATTTGGGCCTTAGGCCAAGGTTTACGCCATGCCCAGAAATGCTAACCTATCGATCAACGCCCACTAGAGCGGTCAACCGCTTGTTGTTGACTAATCGAGTGTTATATATATATTCAGACTTAGGTTAACTGTAACTAGGGTTACTGTATGCCAAATTGGAATCAAAGTTGAAATTTGTAAGTTTAATGTAAAATGAAGATGATAAATAAAAATTAACAAACAAACAATGAAAATCGAAGAATATACATACATATACATATGTATACACATACACACATATACATACATACACACACACACATATATATATATAAGTGTGATATACTTTGGTTCGATATGTCATTGAGTGTAAATGGTAAATAAGGAGGGGAGCAATCAATTTTCATTAGGCTTTGGTTAAAATGGATTAGTGATTCGGTTTTGGTGAGAAGATTTCAAGAAATGGTCGCATTGAGGCACTTTAACATCCAACAAAATCACGTGTTGACACTTTAAGTTGAATAACATATTCACATGATCATACAATGGATGCTTTTTGTCACTTCGACAATGGTTCCATTGTCTTATAGTATATGATAATGGGTAAAATCCAATACATTGTTCCCTAGTGTGGTGGAGCTCATTTGCCAGAATGAACAGGCTATATACACAAAATGTTTGTGTATACATGTTATAGACATAGGACACACCATATAGGTTGACAAATTGCACTACCCTAATCAATGTACAGAATCTGATTGGTCAACACACATCGAAATCCATTAGACTCTATACATTAGCTACATGGGTTTTAGTTTATCTAAACCAATAAAGTAAATCAAACTTGACCATAACCATTATCAAGTTTCACTAAATTATGAATCGTAGATGCTCTTGGCGCATCTTCGCCTTAGGCGCAAGTCCTTTTGCCTTCGAATTCACTCTTCCGAATAGGTTCATTTTCTTTCTCAACATCCACTTCAACGCCTTCTAGGCCTCAGCAATCTCGTTGTCACCTCGGGCGAGCTCTACAAGTTGTTCCCTTTGCCACTATAAAAGAACCTCACATCAGTGTCAGTCCCAATGCCCACCTAGAAGGCGTAATAATTCTTAATAACCCTCCAGATTCTTCGACTTCAACTCTAATAGTAGCAAATGTTAGAAGAATCTACGACTGCCATGGAATTTTTATTGATAAACCTAACAATGGAGCCCCATTAACGGGAACACAACCCCTTGAGGCTACACAACATGCAACCGCTACATGTGGGGGTGCTCCCTTATTTAATCATTTTACCCATCTAGTTCTCCAATTTATAAAGCAGGCCCTTACCCAGCTCCATTCAAATGAGTAGGTCGCGCTGAGTTGCATGTACATGACCTTCGTTAGGTACTTGGTCAAGGTGCATTCTCTTAAATTAGTTTGATATTTTATAGCTTCAAAAGGTGAAATGATTATCCATCGCTTAATATCCATGAATCTTCTAAGGGTTGTTGAATCATCATCGTCCTATATAACAAGCTTAGCCATTTCAAGGATGAGTATTTTATCATTCATTTCCCAGTGGGATTTGCTCAAAAATGGTTGCCAAGATGTAAGTTTCACTTCCACTCCTTATTTCATTAAATCTTAGCCTATTCAATCAGCTGTCTTTTATCATTTTTTAAGTTTAATAGCTATTCCTTAGAGACCCGCTAATGTTGCTCTAGCGCGAACACTTCAAGTTCTGATGAACATCCAAACAGATGAAAGAAGGATGAATCTCCTCATCTTTGATTCTCATGTGCGACACTTTCAGCTCCTTCACAATAGTCAGAGTCTTAGTATTATACCTTCCATATGTAAAGCAATATAGGCTTCACCAAAAGTTGAAATCAATCCCCTGACCCATACATCAAGAAGCTTTACATGCGGTAGAAAACTCTCCCACTAATCAAGGGAGGATAAATGCAAAGATGAGGATAATGATGACAAGGATGAAGGCAAGGATAACGAAATGATTCCAATCACGGATATGAGTCCACTGGGTAGACCGAAGAAGAAGAAGAAGGGACTTCAGCTTCTGTTCTCTGGCCAAGAGTAATAATTCTATTACCTTGACTAGCTCCTATTCTCTAGCCAAGAATAATAATTATATTACCTCGACCAACTAATAAACCACAATAGACCCTGGTTGGAGAGACAACTCTGATCTCGCATACTGATAAAATCTTCGGTTCACTTAGCGACCTCACAAGTATTTCCAAACAGCATTCTGTCTTAAGATATTGCTGAATTTAGTCTTATGGACATCACTTCCCTGATCTGAACTACGGTCGATGTGTCACCTACTTCTGTAGGAGAAGTAGCTCCTGTTTGTCGACTACCCAAGCATGATCTTCAGAATCAATAGGATACACCTACACTTAACACGGCACCTAGGGCCATAATTGGTTCATACTACACGTGTCACTCTTTGACTTCCAAGTCCTAAATGTTTACTTATTTACATGCAGATATATATAATATAAGTATTTACTTCTATGCATGTATATTTAATATAAATGTTTACTTAATTATATGCCAAAACATATATGCATATGAATATTTAATACTTACGTACATATATAATTTTACAATATATATATATATATATATTAAATAAACTTACTTATACACACACACGCACACATATATATATGTATATATGTATGTATGTATCTTTTAATTAATATAAATGTTTATACAAATATTTTTAATAAAATTAATTTTAGCTGGGTACACACTATATATATATATATTATTCTGAAGTATTACTAAGTCAAACTATGAAATTTAAAACTTTGAATTTATATTTTAGATCTTGATTTGAATTTAAATTTGTTTACTAAGTAAAATTTTATACTTTTGTTTGAAATTAGAATTAAAGACTTAATAAAAAATTAATATATTTAAAATCTATTAGTAAATAATTTAATTAAATTTTCAAAATTATATATATATATATATATATATATATATATGTTAGCATCAAGTATGGCGCTAACACTTGTAAGATTATGCAGAGAAATAAAAGAGATGAAAAGTAAATTGCAAGATAAATAAACAGTATATACACCAATTTATAGTCGTTAGGCAAGGTGTGCTTATGTCCACTTAACAATCCTTCTCATTTTACTTCTGAAAGTACAACATGTGTTCTTATGGTTCATCGTCGAATGATAAATGATCACAAGAAATAAGTACAAGTGCTGAAAAGTGAAAAAGATCCTCCAAATGAAGCCTCCCATAGCCTATTTATAAGGATAGGTTAGTGGGAAAGTCTCAAGCTCGTCCATTCCCACATTCTCCACGATCTCTGGCAGATGCTGAAGAAGAAGACAAGGTCATCTCAGTAATCTGTATGGGTTGGTACTTTATCATAGCTATGGGTTAATACCGGCCTATAAAACTTCATCAGCTTTGAACATTTCTGAAATTGGTCACTTTATTGTTAACTTTATGGTTTTAGAGTTGTTTGAGCCATTATTAGCATGTTTCTAAGCCTAAATGATGGGGCTATGGAAGGCTGAAGGTGTTGACTCGGAGAGCCTGAGGAGACCGATGGAGTAGAGCGTATGAATAGTATTATGAAGCATGGAATAGGCTTCTAGGATCTTGGTCATCATGTGATAGGAAAATGGGATCGACCACATAATGTATTATGGGTCGGTACTGAACCATTTATACTTCAGTACCGAGCTATATTCTTGGCTGGGTATCCTCTTGACCTTCGCATGGTAGTTCGGGATGCTTTTTGGACTTGGTTTGGCCTCTCTCTTGAGCTTTTTGGCTATCTTTTTGGGCCTCTTTGTTTGATAACCTTCGTGTGTGTCTTGTTTAATCTGACTTTTCCCTCCTTAAAGTACATCTTGTTTCAAGAGTGATGTGATTTGTGTCAAGGTAGGATCATCATATCGAATGTTAGTTCGTGCTTTAAGTAGTTGTTATCCTTCCTTAGATCGATTCATGTGAATAGCTATGCCTTTTCTCATTTTCCGTGATGCTTCAACAACATCTTGGATTATAAATTGGAAATTTCCTCCATGACTTGTCATTCCAAATTCAACATTCTTGAATTTCCAATTCTAGAGTTTCCAGGTTCGAATCTTCCGTCGATTGAATTTTGAAATTAGATGTTTTATTCACATGGGCACAAACATAAGCATGCACATGATCACTAGGGTCTAGGAACACATGAGCATAGATGGGCATGTACATATGGAGTCATGCATCTCTTCTTATTCTTTTTTTAATAAGATGGTTCGGCACCGAACCATGATGGTTCAATACCGAATCATGCTTGTTTATAGCCGAAAAACCTAGCTCATGCTTTATAAAGTGTGACCGACCCATACCCTTTTCTTTACTCTTTATTTTCTATCTTTCGATTCTGCTATTAGAGAATCTTCCAAATTAGGGTTGAACTCGATCATTACCGCTTCACTCAAGAAAGAACACAAGATCGCTCTCTTAAAACCCATGAATCACTTCCCTTTCACTCGAGATTGATACTATCCTGACTTATTCTCATCTCATGTTCGACCTACGCATTGATTGCCTCGGTTCTTAGACTCAAATCTTGGAGAATCTCGGATACTACCCTAAGGTCTAAACTCGGCTCACGGCAGGTAGGTAAGCATAGTGGAGGTGTAGCTGCGGAGATGCGAAGTAGTATTGAGATGCGTTCTTGGATATAGGGCCAACCGATGGAGTTCGAACCAAAGAAGGGGAAGGAAGGAGTATCATGCACTTTCCCTAAGGGATACAGTTCGGTATCGAACCATTCAATTAGTGGAATTTCAATTATTCTCCTTCTTTACTCGAGTACAAATAAATTCCAATGAATTTTTGACACATAGAGCTCCAAGAGATTCCTAGCACACGTTTAATGATGCATAGATCGTTGAGACGGTCAGCGATGATGGTCACTTCGGGAAATCCCTGACCTATCATATGAACTCTTGCACTATATCAGACATCTGTATTCCATGACACTGCATAACAATGCACTAGATTTCACCTAGGCACAACAGGCATAGGTTTTAATTTATCTAATGTTCATTGCATATTGAGTTTTGATAGGTATGGACGTTAGACGTTCCGAGCGTCTCTCAACTATGGCCAAAGGTCCATCGACGGTCCATTATAATAATTTAAAAAAAATCTAGCTCAATAAGAGCTTCTTTAATGCAACAAACTCTAGCGCAACCTGTTGTTCAACTTGATATTCCTCAGGAAGATTAGCCTACTCAGGGAATCCAAAGAGCCTGTACAATAACTAGAAGTAGAGCCTACTCCTGACGCACACAAGGATGTGGTTCTATTGGAAGATCTTATTGGTTCTATTGCCTCTAAAGTTGATGATGCATCGCTTAGAAGAATTTGTGAGAAGCATAACATACTGCTCGATGATGTGATAGTCCCAACTCGTCACTAAAGTGCACATCACCCTCCCAAAGGATATACGGCTTGCAATAAATACATGCGCATGTTGGGGGAGTTTAACCGTTCAACCCATTCATAAGAAAGATTTTGCATCAAATGAAGCTTGCTCCTACTTAACTCTATCTGAATAGCTATGCTTTTCTCAACTGCTTATACATCATCTTTGCTCGTCACTTCCAACGTGTCCAGACTTTCAAGAGATCCGATACTTATATAGTTTCAAGCATCATAAAGGAATTCCTTCTCATATCTTCTTAGAGCCATCAGGATGTGTATAGTTGGGGCTAGAATTAGGAACAAGCTAATTTATTTCAAGGAGGAGTCCTTTTTCATTCACTATCCTCCTGAAATAGCACAATGATGGTTATGTAAGCCTTTAGCCCTGTATTTCAAATATTACTCTATATTTATGACTACATGGTTTCTAATTGACCTTTCACATTTTGTAGATGTTCCACGTAGAGCCAGTAATGTTTCCTTGGCCAAGACTATGCCGTAACTTTAGGCACTCCCAGTAGGAGAGGAAGAGCCAAATTATTGCTTATTGACCAAAATCTCTTAGCTCACCTCTTATTGGACCCTAACCGTAGTGTTGATCCTTTTTTATTGTCGCGGATAGTGAGAAGGATAAACCAACAGCCAGGAATAAAGGAGATGAATTGCCAGTGCCCTCCTATTCAAAGTCCTTTAATTGAGACTGACAATGTATAGGAGCATATCGAAGAGGGTGAAATCAAAGGTGAAGAGGAAGAAGCAGGAGGACATGATGAAGAAGGTGACGATGATGAAGATCGACAACTTCTTCAAATAAAATGTCTGAAGATTAAGTTTCCTAAAAAGAGGACTCTGCCCCTACCTCCACCGACTACGTCAATGTTTGAGACTCCTATGTAGACTTTAAGGATCCCTTTATTGGCCTTGAGCCAATTCCAAATAAAATCGACTCTTCTAGCCCTATCGATATGAGTATTGGGGATGTTGGGTCCCCCATTCGTTTTCAAGAAGACAAGTCTTCTGCTAAAACAGGGGAGATTACTCCTGTCAGCAAAATCCAAACCCTTTGTTCGTCCAGGGGACACTAGTACATTTGCATGTACACGCACATGCATTACACTCCATGTAGCTCATGCCTTGCTCTTGTTTGATCAAATCTAATTTATCTTCATTTTACTTGTAGGTTCCATGGAGCGATATTGACTATCTGAGGATTTCTAGGATCAAATGGGATATCAGTCGAGGCGCAAACCAACTGTGCAACGTCATAAACATAGCCATAAATCTGATTCCAACCAACGTTCAAGCCATGATGGAGGGTAGAGAGAAAGATTGCAAGCCTTGTGATTTGACGTCTACGCATCATTCTAGGTCCATATCTCTCCTACCCAGGGGTTTAGAGAGTCATTCTAGTCATATAGACGATCGACCATGCAATCACATGTGTCATGCTTCTCACTCCATCAAGCAGTCACCATTGTCCCACACTTCCTAGCAGTCTCGACATCCATCAAAATCTACTGCATCTAACTCTTCTCGACGTGGACATGATAAAGCTCCCATCGAGAAGCCAATTGAATAGCCTTTTACTAAAAAGGAATGATTGATCTCTTCAAACCCTTATATTTTTGAATTACAACATAATTTTCCAAGGATCAACTTCAAAGCTAGCAAATTTGTTTCCAATCTAAAGGATGGCCTACATGAGGTTAAGAGTTAGGTAGTAGCATATGTTGGGGATGTTTATGATCAGTACTTCACTTGCAAGAGGCTGGCTGAGGTAATTTCGAGATACTCTGAGAACTAAGAGGTTGAGATCATGGGAATGAAGCTTACAGTGATTCTGAATAAAGAGATCGATGCTCACCTTGGCAGAGAAGTTGCTGAGTTAAAAAAGGCAAAAGAGGAGGGTGATCAAAAGGTTATAGATTTGAAGGCTGCAATCGAGTAGGAAAGGAAAAATCATGTGATTGAAGTGGAGTCTGTTCAACATAGGAATCAAGATTTGGCCGAGAAAGTAAGAGCGCTCGAAGAATAGCTTGAAAGTGAGAGGAAAGAAAAGATGATGCTCTTCGGACCATTCAAAATTATTTTGAAGAAATGTTCGGTGCTCGCAATAAGAGAGATGATGCACATAAGTAAAGAAATGACGCATTAGACACGGCGAAGAAAGTGGACGAGTTTGTGGCTTTCGTGAAAAGATGAATTAAAGTTAGCTTCGATCCACTCATTACCAAGTACAATACCAATGTCCTTGAATTCTGAGACTTGACGTGCCTTGGTAGAGCTTATCCTCGCACCATAGCGATGGTGTGGGAGAAAATCATGCAGGATGAGCGTGAGCACTTTGAAGGAGCCGAAATAGACTTGGTGGAGTTAGATAATGAGATTTTAAGCACAGAGAAGGGTAAGGCGCTCAAAGCAGGCGAACTTATCTTGCATCCAGAACAGGCTGATATAGTTCTAGAATTTGCATCACTCCTCAATATGTCACAATAGGTCTTACTTCTAGGCCTCTGGCCGCTTCTATCTGTTCATTAGACCTTAGGTATGACCTAGATATTCTACAGCTTCTTAAGACTGGCATGTTATCTCCAAACTTGGAGGGAAACTTGGGTGGTACACTTGCCCACATAGAATCTCTATCCAATGGAGCTATATTGCATATCTCGCCTGTACTTGAGAAGGCACACATGACACTGGTTGACGTTGCCAATCTCTCATTTCATCTATCTTAAATTACAGGTCAACCTACGACTCCAACTTTTCCCAAAGAAATCTACCAACTAATGACCAATTCAAATGTCGCAACTATCTCTAGGATTATCCGAAGCATTCAAGTTGGTGATGACCCCGGTACCGATGCACAGAAGATCCAAGCTTTGGATGAAGAAGGGACCGGTAAATTTCAAGAGATCCGGATTGATGAAGATGTTTTGATGATGATGACTACGGGACCTGTCACAAGGCCCACCTTGCAGGAGATTCATGATCAACGAGCTCTAGACGTCACGAAGATCAAGCAAGACCCAATTGACCTCACTCTAATTCTATTGTTTTTTGCTTCGCCCATCGATTCTATTTTCATCCCAACAATGATTCCTATGGTCGGGAGCACTTAGAGTGTACCCACTACCTACCACTTCATCACAAAGCACTCAGTAAAGGGCTAAGAAAGTAGAGGGTGAGGAAGCAAAAGGAATATCGAAGCAAAAGGAGGTGGACATTCCTATGGTGACAGAAAGAAAGGAAAAAAGAATATAAAAAGTGATCGCTTGTTCTCTTTATGTTTTTGTTGTTTAGTAGTCCTTAGGCGCTTTTTGGTCTTTTGCATTTCGGCCAATGTTGTGCAGATTCGGGCCGCTTTTGTTATTGTTGTGTATCAATAACACTTGTAGTTATTTGGGATGTCAATAAAAAGACTTTTCGTTTTGTTCAAGTCTTGTGTGAATTTTTCTATGTGATGAAGAAATGCAATTTACATTATATGTTTTAGAGATCCATTTCTCATTGTTAACATCATGGTAGTTTATCAACCCGTTAAGTCCTTAAGTGTTTAGTTAAGCCAGAGTATTGTGATATCTTTGAATTCAACACTAGGTATTAGTTGAGGTTCCATCTTCGAATGTCCCTCTGGACATATTTGACCATGCCAAACTCTGGGCGTTGTTCAGAGTTAGCCATTTAACACAGCAGTTTAAATATCCTTTTCCAAGAAATTTATATTCAATCAGAGTTAACCACTTAGCATAGCGGTTATCAATCAAATTTTGTGAGTGAGATCTCGCCTATCTCCAGGCGCAGACCTTTTGTATTGCATACTTCAAGCAATATGTGTGCGCTCTACCAGACTCTGGGCAAGTGCAATGAAAGCGAACTATCTCGTTCAACCTTTGAATTAGGTATATCAACACTTCTGCTCCCAAGTCAAGGGTTGGAGGAGTTTTTCAACACCTATTTGAGGATGTCAAATGTGATTGAACTTTGCACGTTCAATCACGTACTGCAAAAGTTTAATTGGCACCAATCTCTAGGTACTTGCACACCTGCAATTTTCACAAGCAAGCTTATTTAAATATAACTCCATTTGTGATTCTAAATTAGGTACGGATAGATTTAAAAGTTTCGAAAGTCATCTCTTTTATAAAACTTCAGAAATGACAAATTCTACCTAGTACATAAGGAATATGTGAAAATTTACATTCAAGTGAAATATCATCGCAAGTGTTCGCTATTCCATGCACATAGCAGTGGGATCCCATCCATAGTTGTTAACTTGAACATGCCATCTCAATCTTTTGCTCTATTGCATACGGACCATCCTAATTTGGGCCCAAGTTCCCAGGGCTAGGAAAGATCCATTTAAGAATGAGATCATCAATTTCAAAGGTCTAGTTCTGACTTTGGTGTAGTAATGTTGGGCAACTCGATTTCGATGTGTCGCTGCTTTCAACTCAGCTTTTCCACACTTCTCATCGATCATATCAAGAGACTCTAGCAAGAGTTCCTCATTTGTTTGTGGACTATAATAAGTCATACGATGAGAAGGTACTTTAAGTTCAAACGAAATCATAGCCTCTGATCCATAAGCTAGAGCGAATGGAGAATGGCTAGTCGCTGACTTATAGGTTGTTGGATAAGCCCAAAGTGCTAATGTAATTCATTGACCCATTTTTCTTTAGCCTGCTCCAACCGTTTCTTAAGAATGGATTTAATAATCTTGTTCACTGCTTTGATGTGTCCATTCACCTAGGAGTGTGCCACTGTGGCAAACCTTTTCTCGGTACTATGCCTGGGGCAAAAATCTTTGAACCCGACACTGTCAAATTGGGTACGGTTGTAAGAGATAATCGTCTTTGGGACCTTAAAATTAAAGATGATATTTCTGACAACAAAATTGATTACTTTCTTTGTGGTAATCATGGCTAATGGCTCCGCCTTAGCTCATTTGGTGAAGTAATTAACTACGACAATGGCATACTTTGCACCACCCTTTGATATTGGAAATATACCAATGATATTGATTCCCCATACTGCAAATGGTCATGGACTGACCATTTGGCTAATCTCCATTGGTGGGGTTCTCAGTATCTTAGCAAATCTTTGGCACTTGTCTCATTTTTTGGCGTAACTGGCTGCATCTTGACTGACAGTCCGTCAGAAATACCTATAACGGAGGATCTTCTTCGCTAGGATTTTCCTCCCGGTGTGGTTGCCATGGGCCCCTTTATGAACTTCCTTCAAAACTCACTTGGCCTTATCGTTGGCGACACACTGAAGCATGGGAATGGAGAATCCCTTTCTGTATAGTACTCCTCCTTGCATGACGAATCTTGCAGCCTTACAAAGGAGCTTGCATCATTCATTCTTCCTATCCAAAAGTGTTCTCCTCTATAGATAAACCTTTATTGGAGTCATCCACAACTCCTTCTTAAGTTCAGCCTCCAAAATCCAATCAACGTCTATCTCGTTGATGCTCGGAGCTGATAGTACCTCCACTGAGATGAAACACATAAGTTGTGCATCTCCTAAATTGGCCAAACTTAGCTAGTGAATCGGCCTTTGCATTCTCCTCTCTGGGAATATTTGTTATCCTATAGTATTAAATATCACTGAGCAGCTCCAGGGCTTGATTTAGATAAGGAGCCAGTCTTGCTCCTATTGCTTGAAACTCTTTCCATACATGGCACACCACAAGTTAGGAATCACAGATGATATGTAAAGTTTTAACTCGCAATTCTTTGGCAATCTTGAGTCCTACAATCAGGGCTTCGTCTTTTGCTTCATTGTTTGTTGTTGGAAAATCGAGTATCGGATCATAACAAATCGAATGTTCCTCAGGAATGACTAGAATGACTCTAGAGCAAGAACATCGTTTGTCAGACACACCATCCATGTACATCTTCTATCTGGCATTTTGCTCTCCACTGCTCTTCAGAGTGTCATCACATGAAGTGTATTTGGTAATAATGTCTACAAAAGTTTGCCATAGAATTGCTCTTTGAGGGTGATAGGTAATATCGTATTGACTCAACTCAATGTTTCATTTCAACAGCCTTCTAGAAGTCTCAGGTTGTTGTAAGACTTGTCATAAAGGTTGGTTGGTAAGAACTTTGATTGGATGAGCCTGAAAGTAAGGATGGAGCTTCCTTGAAGCAATCAACAAATAGTATACAAGCTTTTCCAACTTTAAGTAATTTCTCTCTGCTCTTGTTAATCGCAAATTGATATAATAGACCGATCGCTAGATGCGGGTATCCTCTCATACGAGTGAGGCGCTCAAAGCATGCACCAACATTGCCAAATATATGAACAAATCCATGTCATCCAGTGGTTTTGAAAGAATGAGAGGCCACTCCAAGTGATTCGCCAGATCCTAAAATGCATCTTCACATTCCTACATCCAAGCGAAAGTTCTTTTTCCCTTTGGACTTTTTCCCTTCTTAATTACGTCAAAGAAAGGGATACATTTATCAATGGCCCTAGACATGAATTGACTTAGGGCGGCGACCTTTCCATTCAAACTTGAACCTCTTTGACTGTCTTTGGGGCCTCCATGTCCCTTAATGCCTTTATCTTTTTAGGATTGGCTTCAATCCCATGGGAGTTCACAATGAAGCTCAAGAACTTTCTTGACGCAGCGCCAAACGAGTATTTCAAAGGATTGAGCTTCATTTCGTATTTTCAAAAAACACCGAACATCTCTGCCAAATCATCAACATGGTTCCTTGATTGCGATGACTTCAATAACATATCGTCCATGTATACCTCCCTCGATCGTCCAATCTAATCTTTAAACATTGTGTTCATGAGCCTTTGGTAAGTTGCTCCAATGTTCTTTAATCCAAAGGGAATGACATGGTAATGGTACAGTCCTAGATCAGTTTTGAAGCTAGTGTGTTTCTGACTTGGTACATGTATGAGTATTTGATTTTACCTAGAATATGCATCCATGAATGATAACAATTCACGTCCGGATGTGGAATCTACCAGCTGAAAAATTCTCGAAAGAAGGAAGTTTTTCTTTGGGAATGCCTTATTCAAGTCAGAATAGTCGACCTATGACCTCTACTTCCATTCGACATTTCCACCAAAACAGGATTCGATACCCGCACCTGGTACAGAGCACCACAGATGAAGTCGTTATCCTTCAACTTCTCCATTCCTTTTTAAGTGCAGCAGATCTCTCTAGGCCCAAGTTGGGGCATTTCTATTTCACAAGAATGCACTTGGGATTTATATTCAATGCATGGCTTGCTATCTCCGACGAGATTCCACACATGTCTAAGTGAGTCCAGGCAAACATATCCAGGGTGCCTGTAGAAAACTAACCAATTATTTCATCACCCTTATGCCAAGCTGCGATCTGATCTTCAGGACTAGTGTAGGATAATCCTGGTCAACCGGGATGTTGATCGTTATCTCAACTGTTGCAGCCCTTCCATCCATTGGCTCCTTCCTCAGATCCATATTCTTATGGAACCAACTATGCTGCCCGAGCCAAGGCTCATGCAGCGGTGGTTATTCATCCAGATCCTTGATGTATAGAGTCCTCTCTGCACCCTTTCCTTTCTCTCTCCTCCTCATCTCTTTCAGTTCGACGATGTATCACTCACGACCAATTCCCTAATTACCTTGAACTATACCCATGTCGTTCTTGATCGAGAATTTCATTATTAAGCACTAGGGAGTGATGGCCGCTCTAAATTCTACAAAGGTTGGACGGTCTAAAAATGCATTATAAGCAAAATAGATATCCAGCATAACGAAAGTCACAACTCACACACATTTGTGATCGCCCTCTCTAAGAACCACCAAAAGAACCATGTAACCCACTAGCTCAATAGTCGTCCCGTTAAATCCCTAAATCCAAGATTTACATAGCCTTAAATCCTTTACCTCCAAAAGCATCTGGTCATAGGCTTTCTTAAACAAAATGCTGACTAAACACGCACAGTCAACCAAAGCCTTTCTCATGACAGCAGGGCCAATCTGGGCCGAAATAACAATCGAATCAATAGTTAGGGCTTCTTTCCCATATGCATCTCGATTATGAAAAACAATATTATTAGTTATAATTATGAATTGTTTTGCTAGAGCACCATCTTCAGTGGTAAAATAACTCCCATTTACTACATGCTTCAAATCACCAGCATACTGCTCCATCTCATTCCAACTTTTCTCAACTAGATGCAGTCCACCAATAATTATGTTAATAACAAGACGTTTCTCAAGCCACTTGGTCTTTTCAATACCACGCCCGGCTTTCCTCTGCTGGGGGTTAGAAGTTCCCTGCCTGTTGTCCTACGGGGCATGCATAAACTGTTGTAATTTCTTTTTCCTAATTAACTCCTCAATCACATCGCGTAAATGTTTGCACCCATTAGTGTTATGACCATACGTTCCATGGAATCTGTAGAATTTTCCAGACATCTTTTCTTTTTTAATCGACTCCTTCAGAGCTGGCTTCCTATGTTTCTCTTTTCCTTGAGTAGCCAAGTAAACGTTTTCAATGGAATTGTTCAATGAGGTGTAGTTGTCGAACTTCAGGATTCTCGGATGCTTTCTCGAATCATTTTCTTATCTTTACTCCCTTTATTGTTCTTCCTCTGTCCACCAATTCGATTCTCTACATCAACATCAACATTGTCAAAACTCCCTCCAGACCATTTCACCACGACATAGCTTTGTATCATTTCAGGTGCATGCCCAGCATCAATCCTTCTAGGTCGGTTTCGTGCTTCTTCCAAGCATAAATACTGGCCATCCTTCTTATAGAATATATTCATCGTTGATGGGGGCTTCATTTCCAACATTCTCCTGAGCTCGGTCTCGAGGTCAATCCCATTAATCAGCGCCATCAAAACAATATCCTCCTGAGCATTACCCACTTCTATCTTTGTGGTCTGAAACCTATGCAAAAAAGATTCTTTAATGGCTCTCCCTCTCGCTGGAAGAGATTAGAAAGTGACATAACATCTTTCGGACGTGTAGTATCCATGCGGAATTGTTCTATAAACTTTCATGGCAATTGATCTAAAGACGATATTGATTTTGATGGCAGCTGAGTAAACCATATCGTCGCCACTCCTACCAAGAAGATCGAAAGCAACGACATTTCGCAGCATCAGAAGCCCTAGCAGTAACTATATGTTAGCCATATTTTATCAAATGTTGCCTTAGATCAGTCATCCCATCATACAATGGCATTTTAGGCATAACAAACCTTCGTAGGTATTCTTCATGAAGAATATTCTTTGTAAATAGATTTTGCCTTGACGAGTAACCCCAATCATCTTTAGTACGATGTTTGTTCTCACTTATCAATCTTCTAATCATTTCGGTCAAATCTAGTTCAGTTGGTTCTACCGAGCGGCAGTAAACATGATCCGCCCTAAGTGTTAGGCCCGGCAAATGCTCTTTGTTTATCTTATGATACCCAGTTCCCCTAACTCTGGAAGAACCATTCGCTCGGCAGTTCCATGCATATTATCTCTTCGCAAAAGATGTACAGTAGACACTTGATCTTCGACATTTCGATCATTCATAACATGCCCAAATGCCAAACCAGCAGCACTCTTCAGGAATCGACCACCATATCCCGCACTCGATGGTTCTGTACCGAATAGTCTTGATGGTTCGGTGCCGATCCATAATCCTTAGCCGCAATTTGGGCCCATTTCTGTTTTGATTTCTTGACTCCTTCCTTAGAATTTTCTACTTTCCATCTCTCTGCCTATGTTCCAATGATGAGGAACTGTCCAATTTTGAATCGAAAGGCGCTCCAACCTTCCTACTTCTCCTATGACTACTTGTTAGTTCGGTCGATAAATCTAAACACTACTTCATTTGTACATTTAACTCATTATGACTTTCCTGGAGCTTGTCCTCCATCAGTTTCATCATGCAGTCCATCTCAACCTTAGTGACAACATCAGACAGGTTTTGAACCTTCGTAGCGGTTGGCTGCGCAACCACTCTAACAAGTTATGGATCGATCTCCTCAACACTTTTATAGCATGTGAAATAGTGGAACGATCACTTATGGGCGTCATATCAACAAGCACTTATGCATATTCTTAAAAGTTTTGAGTAATTAAAAATTCCAAAGAACAAAGGAAACTGGATCTATCTATTGGATTTAAACGATCTAACAGTAAATGATGGATCCAAACAGGTTTAAGAATCGTCTCTAAATGAAAGCATCAAAATGTTAGCGTCAAGATGGCACTAACACCCGTACGATTATGTAGAGAAACAAAATGGATGAAAAGCAAAAGCAAATGAGAAATAAACAGTAGACACACGATTTATAGTGGTTTGGCAAGGTATGCCTACATCCACTTAATAATCCTTCTCATTTTTTTTGTTGGAAGTACAACAGGTGCTTATGGTGTACCGCCGAACGATAAGTGATTACAAGAAAATAGTACGAGTGCTGAAAAGTGGAAAAGATTCTCCAAATGATGCCTCTCATGTTCTATTTATAGGTTTAGGCCAGTGGGAAAGTCTTAGGCACGTCGATTCCCATGTTCTCCATGATCTACTGGAAGTTGCTAAAGAAGAAGATATGGCCAGCTTATCAATCCGTATGGGTCAATACCTAACCATAGCTATGGGTTGGTACCGACCCATAAAACTTCATCAATCATTGCTCTGAAATTTTGGAAATTGGTCATTTTACTGATAATTTTATGGTTCCAGAGTTACTTGAGCCATTATTATCTTGTTTCTATGTCTAATTGATGGGTCTATTGAAGGCTGAAGGTGTTGACTCGAAGAAACCGAGGAGACGGATGGAGTAGAGCATGCGAACGGTATTGTGAAGCTTGGAATGTTCTTTTAGGATCTTAGTCATCATGTGATAGGAAAATGGGACCGACCCCATAGTGTAATATGGGTAAGTACCGAACCAACTATTGTTCGAGACCGAGCTAAGTACTTGACTGGGTATCCTCTTGTCTTTCACGTGGTCCCCTCTTAAGAGCAATCTAGCTACTTTTTTGGGCCTCTTACTTTGATAACCTTCGTGTGTGACTTGTCCAATCTGCTAATATTACTTGGTCATGGCCGGACAACTATATATATGCGTGTGAGTGTGCAAGTGTGTGTGTGTGTGTGTTGATGTACGTATATGTAGGAGTAAAGTGTGTGTATATATGTTAGATTTAAATCCCAATATCTACTATGTATAAATTTAACCATGTACACCCATTATTACATTGCACGTGCACACTATACACGTATGAGTACATATTAAAATACTTGTAAACTATCCAAAATCATTTTAATTAAATTCATTAACTAAAAAAAGTAGAAAAATTAAATAAAACCGATATTTTTAATTAATTAGAATGGACCTAATATAACCATTTAGAATTCATAGGCTAATATGATCTGTAGTAGAAATTTTTTAAATTTGCCTGTTTCACCTATTGTAGACCGACCTAGTTCTATCAACCATGGTGAGGGAAGAAGTAAGAAGAAAGAAAAGAAAATTGAATTCGGAGTTTAATTGGAGGAATTTTTTTAAGTAATGAATAGAAACCTTTCTCGTTCTCTCTTTAAAACCTCTCTTTTAGTTCCTAGTTGTTACGAAGCATGGATTTGGAACATTAATAATTAATTTTAAAATACTTATTTAAAATAAGTAATTTGAGGTGGAAAAAAAATTTGTGAAGAAGTTTCGTTTTGGGGATTTTGATTGTTCCATTAGGTTTAGTAATGTCAAAAACATATATTTCGATATATAGCATGATATATTTTCGTTCGGGGGGCAAAACCTGGTTTTCGGGCCTTTTTGATCATTTTAGCCCAACGTATCTACTTTTTTCCTATAGATACACCGCTATAGAGGAACCTTAGAAGCCACCATTCAGTATTCTTCTTCAATTCTGATCTCTTCTTCTTCTTTAAATCTAATTTATTCTCCCTAAAGGAGGTTAGATCTTTTAATTGCAAAATTAACACCAAACGAATTATTTTGTCAAGCATATACATATCATATACCTGATCAAACGTCCCGATGAGGCGAAGAGAACATTCGAGATTCATCTTTCAGATCGATGCATAATTTGGTCAGAATTTAGAAAACTATTCTCAACTTTTCATATTAAGGTTTTTGATTCAATGGTGAAACAGCAACAATAATTCATTCGAAGGGCACCGTTACGAAAAAGGAGAGTATTAGAGAAGATTCAATATCTTGATCTGGTCAGTGATGTTTAAAATCCTCGGAATTTATGGTCAAAGGTGCTGGAATGGGTTTGGCGACAAGGCGATTGCGACGGCTAGTGGTCTCGGGGTGGTGGCCGCTGCTGGTGTAGGACGACGCAGGCACGGTAGTGAGGCTAGATCTAAGTCTGATGATCTTGACGCCGGTGGAGCAAGATCGAAGTTGGGAACAAAATTAGGTTACGGGTGAAGCTGAAGACGTATTCAAACAAGAGGTGATAATATTTACAATTATGACATTGCATTATTTTGTTTTTGTTATAATTTAAATTCCAAATCATATAACTTATATATCTTTTGCATACGAACTCCGATTCACACACACCATCCTTGCATTGGACTTGTGGCGAAATTATGGACAATTTGGCACTGGTTTTACTGAGAATAGAGGTTATTAGCAGAACGCATTGGTATGGGCTATTTAATTTAATTAATTGAATTTTAAATAATAAAGTACATATCCATTAATGGAAATCATAATTATTGATATATGTTATGTTCTACGAGACTATTTGGTTGTTACGATATTTTGTAGGTATTGTGTCTTGGTTAAATAATTATCGTTGATTGTTGTATTTTTAGGTGTTCAATTAAAATAAATATTTAAATTAAAGTAGTAAAAAAATAATTGAAACAAAGTAGATAATAAACGCAAATTAAATAAACAAATGATAAATAAGGTTATTTACAGAATTTGGATGGTTTCTATAAATAATGGTGATTTAACAAGCTTTACTAGAATTAAAGTGGAATTAAATAGGATTATATGAATTTTTAAGAAAATTCATAAATAATAACTAAAATTATATTTCAAATTAACTTTCGGAAAGTTTATTATTTATAAAATAAAATGAGAATTTAAATAATAATAATGTCGACTTAAGTGAAAATAATATTATTTTGTGTAAATTATGAGAAGATAGATTTTACAGTATTTATGGTAAGAATTACTATTATTGCTTGATTTATAAAATAAAAAAGCATTTTCTGGATAATAATGATATTGTAATAAACAGATGTTTTTCAAAAATGTTTTTGGATAAAATAATTGTAGGATAGATTTCACCCAAGAGGGGGGTGAATAGGGTGATACTATCGATTATAAAAATTATTGCGGAAGTTTGTATAAAATAATTTCGACGCAGATATATCAGAATAATAGCAGCACAGATAATAACAGAATAATAAATGCAGAAATAGAACGACATAGAATTCATCTAGCTTCGGCAAAACCCTGCTTATGTGTTGCCCCCAAGGTTTCTAGTAGAAATTAAGTAGTCCGACGCTTACACACGTAAACTCACGACACCCACTACCGACTACCTTAACTCTACGCTCAAAACCCTGCCACAACAAAGCCACTGAGTTGTGAATTCTCGAACTACACCACCGTAGTTCATCCTCTAGTCACACGACTAGAATTTACACAAGTTTAAAAGGAAAAATACAATTTAAAGCAATTTAAATAAAAAACCCTAACTTAAATAGTTAAGCCCAAATATAATTAAGCCGACCCTAAATAAATGCTTTTGGCCTTGTATCCTTGCATTGAGAAAATATGGCCGCTTTCTTTATCGTTCGTTCCTCTTTCAGTTTCTAGGGCTTTGTTAAATTAGAATCCGCCGACTTCAATTGCTCGATCGAATGAAGATTTCACGTTGCTTGCTCTGTCAATCGACCAACTCCTTATTTACTTCGACTGCATCGAATTCGATCGAGTTCGCAAAGGCTTCGGTATGTAATTTTTGCTCTTTTATTCGAGTTGTATGATTATGCTCTGTTGTTACTTGAACTCGAATGATTATTGCACCGTTGATGTTATGGTTTATGTAGGGTTCGAAACCCTTGATATTCGTTCATGTACATTTATTTGAATTCGTCAATTACTTTGTTCCGGCCATTCGATTTTGTTTCGATGCTGGTGATGATTTCTGACTTCTTTAATTTGTATAATTTGCTTGCTTGTCACGGCTTGATTTCTTGGCTGTCATGGCTTGTTTGTTTTCGTGGCCATCATGGCTTGATTTTCATTTGACTTCGTATTCTTTGATTTGTTCAAAACTGATACTTGCATTTGACTTCGGCCACTTGGTTTTGTGAAAATATGAACGTGTTCGACACTCTGTTGACATCTACTAGTTGATACTGATGCTTGATGTTGGCCATGTCTTTGTGACTTCGGCACTGACTGTATGTATACATTTTGTAGCTGAAGTTTGTTTTGATAAATTTCTACTTGGATTTTTGACATCCCTTGGTTCTGATCATGTCATGAGCTAGTATATACATATACATATATTCATGTCTGCACTTTGATATGCATTATAAAGATTCCAGTGTGCACTTGTATACTCTGTTCATCCTGTCACTTTTAGTTGCATATACATATCTAAAGTATTTTTGTATATGTATACTGTTGAATTTTTGGTTTCACTGCACTGTTGTCACAAATATTCCACCTTGACTTCGGCCTGACTTGATATTTTTGAAAGTTCCTGCTTGTACTATGCAGTAGCCTTGCTTGTGCATATTGAAATTGTTGAGCCACTGAGTCAGTTTGCATTATTAACTTGGTTAGTCTCCAGTTCCATGTTGCCAGCTCTGTTTTACTTTTCTTTGAACGGTACACTGATTTTGTACTGGTGCATTTTGTTGTTTAGTCTGGACATGTGGTTCCGGTTTCCTCTGCATTGTGTTGAGTTGCTTTTTGTATTGTATTTTTGATACATGCCCTTATACATATGTATATTGCACCATTGTTGTCACACTGGTAGTTTGAAACTGTTACATGTAGTGTGCACTGCTTCCATGTTGTCTCGAGTACATATATCTGACTTTGGTCATTTTTGAAATTGCTTTAGTTTCTTTGACTTGTACGTGGTCAGGCTTGATTGACTTGTTGTTGTTATGAACATACTTAAATTTATGTATACTTGGTGCCTGGTCTATGTAAGTCTGTTGGGCCGAGATATCCTATCTGCAGTGCACTATCCACTGTTCTATATGTTTGCTTCATGCTTCATTATTATTAACTGGTGCATGTTGTCGTTTGTCATGACCAGACTTGAGTTTTATTCATGTGTACACAAATGTGTTTTGGTTGTCACTACATGTATCAGGTCTGGTTTGCTTGCATATCATGGATGGTTTGATTCATGTAGAGTCTGGAACAGTCTGGATTAGCTCATGTGCTTGTTTGTGAATAATGTTTGTCCAGTTGCATTCATTCTTGCATGGCCTTTGTTTCCCTCGAGAATTATTTGCATTTTGAATTTCACCTGTGTTGAATCCAGCTTATAGCTCGGGTTTGACCTTGTGCTGATATCGTGACCTTATTTCCATTGCACTTGAGTTGAACCCGGCTTTTCATTTGGTTTGACCTGTGCTCACCCGTCCTTATAGATTTATCAAGTGTATATTGGTGTGCACGGCCTTGTGGCATGTACAGTGATACACTATGCATGTCACAAGCTATTCGTGTATGATGAATTCAAATTTAAATGATGACGAACAACCTAAATAATTGAGGCAAATATTATTTTCAAAATCCATATTTTATTTTATACTGCAAAAATATTTCCTATTCAATTTTCTACGTTAGTGTTTATTTTGCAGATTGTTCAGATGCTGGATTCAATCTGGAATGAAGTTGAAGATAAATACAAGTGAAACGAGCGATATGTAGTGAGGATAGTTATGTAAATGAAAATTTGTGATGTAATCAAATTTGTATTGTAATTGAAATTTTGTATATATAGTGAGAGCACAAATTTGTACTATTAAAAATTGTAATAAATATTTGTTTAAATAAAATATCTGTTTGAATTTAAACTCTGTGTTATTTATTTTATTCAGCAAATATTTATTTAATCTGCGAAAATAAAATAGTATATTAACAAATACATTTAAATGAATATATATATATATATGTTTATTATCATCAAAAAAAAATTATATATTCACATATTCAACAATATCCCCTTTTTGATGATAACAAACATATATTTAAGATTTTCAATTTACTAAATGTATTTGATTATTCAATTTGTTCCCGCTATTTGAATGCTCCCTCCTTACACAATGCCCTCCTTCATATATGCATGTAAATAAAAATATGCAAACGAGCCTAGATGCAAATAGAAAATATTTGACCTCTATTTGTCAAAATCTTAACTTTTCTCTCCCCCTTTTGTTATCAGCAAAAGAGTAATAGTGTTAGAAAAACAGAAATAAAGTGATAGACATTAATGAAACATTAAAAATTCAATCGAATATAAATATTAAATTTCAATAAAAAAATCAAACAAAAATCATAAATACTCTGTTTGACGCATATTCCACTTTAGAATGATAGGGATAATGTCATCAAATAAACCATATAGCTGTGTCTATTTGTGGTGTATTTATATCAAGAATTTGAATATCTACTAACCATGCATAACCGTTAGGACTTTTAAATGAGATTAGTAATATTCCAATTATTTTTAAAAAAATGAATTCATCTTCTAACCACGCATAACTGTGAGGACTTTTAAATGGGATTAGAATCAACTTGTCTATTTAATTAATAAATCTTGATATGCATTCCATACATGCATAACCGTGAGGACTTTTAAATGAGCATGGAAGCGTATAATAAAAAATTCAAGTAGTTCACCCATGCATATCATGAGGATTTTTAAATGAGAGTGAATACTTTGGATCCTTTTAAAAAAAATATAAAATGAAAAACAAATGATTTTCTGTTTAAAATACCACATATTGACAAACTATATTGAATTTTAATGAGTGATGGTCATTAGAAATATGATAGAAATAGAGATGGTCATGGAATTTTTACCAACAAAAAGTTTTATAACTCTCAAATTTCTGAAGAAATTTACTAAATATACTATCTCAAGTTATAATATATAATTAATATCAACACTCATCACTTTTTCAATCACTATTTATATTTTCAATAACTAGTAGGGAGTCAGATTAGTCAATGTAATCACTTAAAATCAAATCCAAAAATAATTATAAAATCATATTTTCTAAGATGACTAATCTGAAACAAGGTCAAAACTTATTTTCTAGAAGGGGTTTTATAAGAAAAATGTCTGCTTTTTGAAAATTATTTGAAGTGAAAAATATACATATATTTTCTTTGAAAATGATGCAGTTACTAAATGTCTCAACATAAATCACGTTCCACTAGTAATTTTTCTATCAACTAGATTACAATTATAATCTGCATTTGATTTTCTTTTCACTCAAAATTATTATTAGTTGATATAGACCAGATCATGAAGTGTGCAACAAAATATCTCAAAATCATTTTTAACAACTTTTTAAATGAAATTTTCTTCAATTTGAATTGAAGTCATGCAAATAATCAAAAACCGCGAATATAGAGTCATCCGTAAAATAACCAAATGTATTATCAACCAATAAAACACTATTATTAATACAAACTAATATATATGAAGTAGTTCAAAGACTCTAGAGATTTTTATAGTGTTCTTGGCATAAGAATATAATTGGCCAATAATTTTGAATAAGTCACAATCAAAACCAGCATTCATTTCTATATCAATAACTGGCTGAATTAAATTAAATTATGGTGCAGATTTTCACATATATCGTTCAAGATATATTTACCTATTTTACCTTTGTCGATAATTTTTCGTTGTAGCCCATTGTGATTCTGTCACCTTTATACTAGGCTAAGGAACTTTGCTTTGTTGCTCGTTGTGTCCCTGGAATAGCCAGAATCCAAGTAACACTATTGTAGTTCCTTAGCCTGCCACCACACCTACATGATGAAAGATTTTTGTGACCTATTTGTTTTTATAGGTCCATGGTTGTTAGTGGTAGAATATTTTGAAAAATAATACTGTGGAGACACGCGACTATTTATATATGTTCCTTTTGGCACCCAGATTTGTTTAACTTTCAAAGATTTTATATTTATGCCTTTTGGAACTCAAATTGGAATGGTTTTCACGTGTTTGGGTCTATACCAACAATTATTTTGATTGTGTCCATATTTTCTACAAATTGTGCATATGGAATTGAATATATTAATTTTGTTTATAACATTTTCAGATTGATTATATCTAAGTCCTTGTCTAACTATATTAACAGTTTGTTTCCTTAATAGCATATTCAATGATCTTTCACTTTTGAAAAAATTTCCTAAAGTCGTTGACAGTTGTTGGACTTGTGTTTTGAGTGATTCATTTTCGTTCAATAATTGAGTGACCTTTTAATATAATTTTCTCTTCTAGTATTTTCACTCTCTTTCAAAATCAGAATATCATTTTTAAGCGATTTAATTGTACTTTCTGATTTTTTAATTTCTTCTTCAAATGTTGGACACTTATCACACTTAGGGATCTTACTTTGATAGTTTTTAACTAATTTTTCAAGTTGTTTATTTGTTTCTACCAAAAGTATCTCTTTGTGGTTCTTTAGCGTATTTCTCCCTAAGTCTTTCGAAACAGCCATTTACTTCGTGGAAATATATAAGTAATTGTGAGTGAGTGAGTTTTGATATCTCGCTTGGCTCATCATCTTCGCTATTAGTTATATCACCACTAAAGCACAGATCTGATTTCTCACTCTCACTGCTAGTGCTTTTATAATCATTATCACTTTTATTCCACGTGGCTGCAAAGCTTCTCCTTTTTGATTTCTTTTCTTGGCTGTGTTGAAGTCGAGGACAATTCGGCTTGATGTGTCCAAGTTTGTTACACTTGTGACAAATGATCTTCCATTCTTCTGATTTGTCTAGCGCTTTGGTTATTCTGCTTTTCAATTTATGATTCAGAGCTGGATTTCCATATTTTTGATTCCACTTTTTGAATTTCTTCATTAATAGTGCCAGCTCAACTGCTCCATCATCATCACTTTCTGTTGTTCCTTTAAGCGCTATTGATTAATTTCGAGTATCACATCCTTCTCGTTCTTCCCTGAATTTCATTTTTAGCTCGTAAGTGGTGAGATTTCCGATAAGCTCTTCAACTTTGATTTATTTCAAATCCTTTGATTCTTGAATGGCTGTAACTTTTGCTTCAAAATTCCATGGAAGGACTCTAAGGATTTTTTGGACAATTTCCAACTCTGGTATGATTTTTCTGAGAGCTGTTGATTTGTATACGAGATTGGAAAGTCGTACATACATCTCTTTAACATTCTCATCCTTGGCCAATGTGAAGTTCTCGTATTCGCTACTAAGCATTGCAAGGCGAGATTCCTTAACTTGAGATGTTCCTTCGTGAGTCACTTCAAGTGCGTGCCAGATTTCCTGCGCAGTTAAACAATGTGAGACACGATTATAATCAATATGATCCACTGAACAAATAATAGAATTCATAGCTTTAGAATTAGCATTCTGTAACTTATTCTCTAGATCTGTCCATTGATCAAATGGTTTATCAAGTTCCTGATTATTTACTACTATTTTTGGTGCTCTATAACATGTCTCAACAATATTCCAAGCATCATTGGTTTTCAAAAAAAATTCATTCTATTTTCCTAGTAAGCATATTCACCATTGAACATTGGTGGTCTAACTATGGACTGCCCTTAGCAAAAGCGTTATTGAAAGAAGTCATCTTAAAAATTTAAAGTTTAAAATAAAATTTTGTTTTCGAAAAAAAATCAATTTTTTTTTTAAAAAATTGCTTTTATTCCTAGCTCCGATACCACTTATAGGATCGATTTCACCCTAGAGGGTGGGTGAATAGGATGATAATCTCAATTAAAAAAATTATTGCGGAAGTTTGTATAAAATAATTTCAAGCAGATATATCAGAATAATAGCAGAATAATAAATGAAGAAATAGAACGAAACAGAATTTACCTAACTTGGGCAAAACCCTGCCTACCTGCTTCCCCCAAGGTTTCTACTATAAATTAAGTAGTCCGGCACTTACACACATACACTAGCGACACCCGCTACCGACTAACCTTAACTCTACGCTCAAAACCCTACCACAACTCAGTCACTGAGTTTTGAATTTTCAAACTACACCGCCGTAGTCTGTCCTCTAGTCACACGATTAGAATTTACACAAGTTTAAAAGGAAAAATACAATTTAAAGAAATTTAAATAAAACAAAACCCTAATTTAAATAGATAAGCCCAAATATAATTAAGCCGGCCCAAAATAAATGCTTTTGGCCTTGTATCCTTGCATTGAGAAAATATGGTCGCGTTCTTTATCGTTCGTTCCACTTTCAGTTTTTAGGGCTTTGTTAAATTAAAAGCCGTCGACTTCAATTACTTGATCGAATGAAGATTTCATGTTGCTTGCTCTGTCGATGGACCGTCTTCTTATTTACTTCGGCTGCTTTGAACTCGATCAAGGTCGAAAAGGTTCGGTATGTAATTTTTGCTCTTTTGCTTTTCTGGTTGATATGCTTGAAATCGATTAATGATTCGAGTTGTATGATTATGCTCTATTGTTCCTTGAACTCGAATGATTATTGCGCCGATGATATTATGGTTTATATAGGGTTCAAAACCCTTGATTTTCGTTCGTATACATTTATTTGAATTCATCAATTACTTTGTTCCAGCCGTTCGATTTTGTTTCGATGCTGGTGATGATTTCTAACTTCTTCAATTTGTATAATTTGCTTGCTTGTCACGGCTTGATTTCTTGTTTGTCACGGCTTGTTTGATTTCGTGGCCACCATGGCTTGATTTGCATTTGACTTCATATTCTCTGATTTGTGTAAAACCGATACTTTCATTTGGCTTCGGTCACTTGATTTTAGGAAAATATGAACTTGTTCGACACTCTGTTGACATCGGCCAGTTGATGCTGATGCTTGATGTTGACCATTATCTATGTGACTTCGGCACTGACTATATGTATACATTTTGTAGCTGAAGTTTGTTTTGATAAATTTCTACTTGGATTTTTGACATCCCTTGGTTCTGATCATGTCATTGAGCTAGTATATTACATATACATATATTAATTGTCTGCGCTTTGATATGCACTATATAAATTCCGGTGTGCACTTGTATACTCTGATCATCCTGTCACTTTTAGTTGCATATACATATATGAAGCATTTTTGTATATGTATACTGTCGAATTTTTGGTTTCACTGCACTATTGTCACGAATATTCCACTTGACTTCGGTCTGACTTGATATTTTTGAAAGTTCCTGCTCTTCAACTTTGATTTATTTTAAATCCTTTGATTCTTGAATGGCTGTAACTTTTGCTTCAAAATTCAATGGAAGGACTCTAAGGATTTTTTGGACAATTTCCAACTCTGTGTATGATTTTTCTGAGAGCTGTTGGTTTTTATATGAGATTGGAAAGTCGTGCATACATCTTTTTAACATTCTCATCCTTGGCCAATGTGAAGTTCTCGTATTCGCTACTAAGCATTGCAAGGCGAGATTCCTTTTGTAACAACCCATAATTTTGTAAATATTTTAATTAAGTTTTACTTGAAAACGTTGTTTTTTTAGTAAAATTTTCAATAATTAAAATTTTAAGTTGATAAGTTTTGTTAAAAAAAGAGGGAAAAAAGCTTATTGTAATTTAAATTTAAGCCTTAATTAATGTAATATTTCTGTTATTGATTCAAATAGAAACCATATGTAGTTTATTAATGTTTGCATGTGTTCATTATCTAAATCCAATCTTTTGGTTTTTGCATACTTTTGTTTAAAGTTAAAAAAAAGGGGCTTCTTTATAAAAATAACTTAAATTTATATCACGATTCCTTTTGTTTCCTTTTAAATTAACGTTAGACCTTAATTTATTGCTTAATATTAAAGAATTTACTAAGTTATAAATTTTAACATAAAGATGTTGTATTAAGTTTAAGAGATTATTTACAATGATTTGTATATACATATGTGTGTGTGTTAATTTGACTTAAGATTTATAAGATGGACTTGTATGCAAAGTCATAACTTTTTTAATCTTAAACCCTTTTAATCTGGAGATTATGTTCAAAATTGTTGTCTTTAATTTTAGGCTCATAAAATAGTGAAACTTAATTTTAACACATTTATATGTATAAGTCTATTATATATATATATATATATATATATTCATAAATTTATGTTAAAAGGTGATTCTAATGATAAAACAAAGTCAAGTTTTGAATGAATATTTAAACTTGAATAATAGAATTGGAAAAAAATTTACTTGTATAATATTAAATTGCATGCCAATATAACTTACCTAAATAATTCAGAAATTAACTATGTAATTGGATAATGTACAATATAAAAGGATTTTATAAATAAAATTTGAGTGGTTATAGTAAATGTTATACACTTAAAGTTTCAGTTACAAAAAGGACAAATAAAGGTAAATAGAATAAAAAAATAATTGAATAATATACAATATCAAATGGTGTTAAAGGAAATTTAGAAATAAATTGGAATAGTTATAATAAATGTAATCTACTTAATATGTGCGATAAGATATATTAAGTAGAATATATTTAATAATAATCTGGAATAAAGAAGAATTAAATTTGTTGAATAAAAGATGATTATTATAAATGACTATACAAATTTATGATTTTAGAAATTGTTAATTTCAAAATAATTGGATAATAAGATAATTAATTTGGAAATAGTTAAGATTGATTTAACTTCAGTAAAAATAAAATGAATTAAATCAATTATTGAATATTAATCAATTTAAATTGAATTTATATGGTTTAAATCAATGATTCCATTTTGAGTTTCAATTTAGTTTTCTTTCAAGGTGTTTCTATTCTCCTACCTCCCTCCTTTTCGGGGACGAAAAGTTTTGAGTGGGGGAGAGTGTAATAACCCATAATTTTGTAAATATTTTAATTAAGTTTAACTTGAAAACGTTGTTTTTTTTAGTAAAATTTTCAATAATTAAATTTTTAAGTTAATAAGTTTTGTTAAAAAAAAAGAGGGAAAAAACTTATTGTAATTTAAATTTAAGCCTTAATTAATGTAATATTTCTGTTATTGATTCAAATAGAAACCATATGTAGTTTATTAATGTTTGCATGTGTTCATTATTTAAATCCAATCTTTTGGTTTTTGCATATTTTTGTTTAAAGTTAAAAAAAAGGGCTTCTTTATAAAAATAACTTGAATTTATATCACGATTCCTTTTGTTTCCTTTTAAATTAACGTTAGACCTTAATTTATTGCTTAATATTAAAGAATTTACTAAGTTATAAATTTTAACATGAAGATGTTGTATTAAGTTTAAGATATTATTTACAATGATTTGTATATACATATGTGTGTGCGTTAATTTGACTTAAGATTTATAAGATGGACTTGTATGCAAAGTCATAACTTTTTTAATCTTAAACCCTTTTAATCTGAAGATTAGGTTCAAAATTGTTGTCCTTAATTTTAGGCTCATAAAATAGTGAAACTTAATTTTAACACATTTATATGTATAAGTCTATTATATATATATATATATACACACACACACACACACACACACACACACACACACGTATACGTATATGTTTTTAATAATACTATGACCAATAAAGATATATATGAAGGAAATATCATCTTTGTACACAATCTAATATTGCACTTACATAATTTGCTGTAGAATCATTTGGACATAATTACATTCCATGCCATGAATAAATAGCTTTATAATGACATTTAATTAATCAATCAATTTGATTAGAGAAAGAATGAAAGGTTGCTCTCTCCATATACATAATTAAGCTCTAGATTAATTACCTGTTCTTAGGGAAAGAAATGAAAGGTTGTCTTAATTCTTGCTTTTTTGTTTTCCTAATATTTGTTCCTTTCTAGCCATTCATTCCTTTAGTTTAGCCGTATATTTTTCCTTGCAATTCATGTACAAGTTTCTCTTTTTCTCATCTTCTTTATTTTCTCACTTCCTAAGAGAGAGAAAAATATTACAAGCACTTTATTCTTTTATTTATAAAACCTTGAAATATATTTTATTATAAATTTTAATTTGACTAATTCATTTCCCAAAAATTCTAAGTATAAAATGAAAGTTTCTGAATTTTTAACTTTGTTTAAAGGATAACTCTAATTGGAATTTAAATAAAAAAAATTGGATTATCTACTTCCTTTAAAAATTTGTAATATTTTGGCCATTTGAATAATAAATCACTTTGTAAATGGTAATAGGAATCAGAGAAGGATGTAACCAAAATCTTATCTTTATGTGAGTAATAAATGTTAAAATTTATAGCGTATTAAAACTCTTAGATTACGCATTTAAAGGGTTACGTTATTTGGAGGAATAAATAACGTATAAATAGAAAAAGTATTCATTTAAAAAAGCGTAACTTTTGTTTTAATTTGGTATACAACTTTGAATAAAATAACGTATATAATAGGAAAACATATTAAAAAAAATCAACGCATTCAATTTGTTTTAAATTTGGTATTAATCTTTACCAAATAAAACTTTGCCGTTTCTTTATAAATCCACAGCAATTAATTTATTTTCTTATTCTTGGGCCTAAATTTTAGCAAGATTCTTTTTGTTAAAAAGAAGAAAATATACACATAAAGCACGTGTGAAGTAATGCAGTGGAAAAACATTTATTCCTTAATGTTTGCTTGACCGTTTCTCCACCTAAGATTTCGCATATAATTCACGAACAAAATCAAATAGGATCTCATGCCAAATTTACACATTCACCTTTAATCTCACTCGTCCTTCCTTTATAATAACACGAAATTTCAAATTATTACTTGCCGTTTCATTCTTAATTAGTAAATAAATTAAATATAGCCGTAAAATTTTAGTACCCTGAATTTCACGAATTAGCTTTACTTTTTCCCATAACATTCATTTGTTTTAAAGATTGGTAAAAAAAAATTACTTCGGAACAATTCCAAAATCTTTGCTAATTTAAATTCTTGATGTTCCGTTTCAAATGTAATCACTCGACCTATTTAACTTATTTTTACACGCAACCTTTAATATGCAATGAAACATTTCTTTCCGTTAACAATTAAATTCAGTCACCATTCTTTCTACGCAAAGTGGAAATTTTGCCGTTCCTGAAGAAATTTGATCTCTTGCCTCTTTTCTTTCCTTTAATCAAGCGCTTAAAAATAGGCACGTTCATTTTCTCTTGCTTCGTTACCATTTTTTTTTCCCTTCAATCAAAGCAAACAATTTATTTTCTTACCATACTCCCTCCCGCAATCAACTCTTATACCTGAAAATTTTTCAACGTTACATCCACTTCAGTTTCAAAGAAAAGTGTAAATTGCTTGCCTTCTTAATTTCAATCAAAGAAATTAAATTCTTGCCTGCATATTTTGGTTACCTAAACTTTCGCAAGAGTCATCTTCAAATAACTGGAAACGTTTACATATACTTCACCTCATCTTAGCTTCTGGTAATAAACATTTAATGCAAGAAATTTATTCCTTACCTGTAGAAACGAAATTACTAAAAATCAAAGGAATAAATCATGCAGCTTCCTATTTATAACACGTTCAAAACGAATTTTAATTCTTGCCAAAAGTTTATCTTACCTATAATTTTGCAACCGAGTGGATTGATTTTTATTTTTTCCCAAAAATCACGCACCCCTGCCTTTATAAACTCATACTCAACATCTATTGCAACATCTCTACAATTCTTATTTCGTGCAAGCTCCTTCAGGTAATGGCAGTATTCTTTCTCCTTCCTTTAAGGTGAGTATTTCTCACCAGACAACATACCTATATATCTGTAAATTTATCACAAGTGTAACTGTAAAAAAAAAAATATCTGCCTATGATATAAACGTATGATGTTAAACCCCGTTATTAATAGACACATCATCAGTTGTTTTATTTATTGCAGTTATACCATTTAATGCTTATATACTGTAAATCACACTGCTAGTTCCCTGTAAATTAGAGATCGTTACAGGCTGAAATGATAGGCCTGAACGATAAATTATTTATCCATTTATTTATGTAATTATTTAATGTTTTTTTTATTATTTAACTTGGGATTGCGGGTTTGAAATGATAGAACCCGGGTTTTCTTTGTAAATTGCGGATTGAAATGACATATATATCCGTATCACTTGACCTAGGCTAGAAAACTATATACAGACCCGTGGTTTATATAATATTTTTCTGAAATGTTTAAAAATTATTTTAAATGGAAAATTTATGATATTATGGGTTAAAACGTATTAAAAGGATTTTTATAAAATTTATAATGATTTTTGAATGAGTCAAAATGTTAAATAAATGAATGCTTAAGTAAAATTTTGGATTATAACTTATTTTGGAAATCCTGAATTTTGTTAAAAGTGATGGTTTTAATAAAATTTAATGGAAATAACCTTTGGAAAAAGTACTTAAATTCTGGAATTTAGTATGTAATTAATAAAAATAAGGAATTGACTTTAAATGGTTTTAAATGGAAGAATTTAACTTTTAAATGTGAGTCGAAAGGCAATTAATTCCTAAATAAATTGAATAGATTTAAACGGTATTTTATATTAAATAAAATGAATGATGTTTAAGTAAAGGATGTTTGAAATGATATTATAATATTGAAATGTATTTGAAATTTATTTTGATTTTTAAGTAAAATACCATTTTTAAAAGTTGAAACCACGGGTTATAATAACGTTGGTTGTTAAAGAGACCGGGATCGAATATCTGGCGTACTCTCTGTCGATACTGAAAACCACTTTAACAACCGTGTACGCGGTGGAGATTCCAGAATGAAGTAGGATGGTGGTGACGTTTCTATGAGGTAAATACGTGGACCCGACTCCCGTGAGTTGGCATAAGGTAGCTAAAACAGGAGCGATTGACGGATTAATAAGGTAGCACCTCTGATCGGACACACTTCTTCGTATGCCATTCTATTACTTTTGTGATTGTTTTGGTGCGCACCTTTGATTTGGGAGTGTTGTTCGAGGTGGGCGGTAGCTGCGCGCTACGCATTTCCACCGATCCGGAAGCGTAATTGGTATCTACCATGGCATTGCCTAGTTGCGCTGTGTCACCTACCATAGCGAGCATTGTACGAGTTTTTTTTCTCCCATAGCCCGTGTGGTATCCTCTGGTGGCTTCTCGATCAGGAGGAACTATGATATTGGATGGACTACTGAGACTATTACGTGTTGAGGTGGAAAATGTAAAGCCTATTTAAATGTAAGTTTGTTTTAATATAGACATTATTATAATAGCGTATATTACTACATAGTAAATAGTTTAACGGATCCTTAGAGGATGAGCGGTCCCAAGCATCCTTTAAGTTACTTGTACTTTAATACAGTTCACTTGAATTAAATTACACTATATAAGTATGTATGTCCTGACTCGAGTGTTATGTTTTATTTTACGCTCGGGTCAGCCTGAGTTGCAGTTCAGTTTCATCCCGGAGCTAGGATTTCTGTAGATCACTTTCAAGCTGCTGGCAAACTTCCCTTCCAGTTCTTTATCTAAATTTTTGAAATCAAGACTAGTGGACATTTGGATTGTTCTACTGATGATTTAAAACTATATTTGGATTAAAGACTATGTAATTTTTATTTGATTGAGACTATTTATAGTGGCTTCATGAACCACTAAGTATTTTTAAATTCTACTGTGAGTTTTTTGATATCTGTGTCTGTGATCCTGTGATTATTTATTTACTGTATATTTTTAGATTTGCCAAATTTTATTTACAATGCGGTATTTTGAACAATTCAAGTCCGACATATGCGGATGCGAATGGTTGAAAATATCGGGTCGTTACATTTGGTATCAGAGCTTTGGCTCTAGGCAAAACTAAGAATGTATGGTAAATTTGATTTACAGAATCACTTTCATTTGAGCTTGAATCTCTTTCTTTTCGAATTTTGGAACGTTCCCTGCGGTTTCGAAGTTCATTCGTGTCCCTCACTATTCATTTTCTTTCGATTCTGGAGTATCCCATAACTCCACTTCGGATGATCTTTATAGTGAATTGGCGGTCTCGCCAATATTCTAATAAAGGGGTGAAACTCCTTTGCAATTAGCATTGATTCACAAGTGATTTATATTTATCCTCGATTTAGATGCCAGTATCTTTGGTTATTCTGAACTCTATCTCTTCAGATCGAATGTAGATTTACCCCAGAAAATCCACATCGATCTTATTCTTTAAGTCACGGTTGACCCGGTTAAGGTTGCCCGCGATTTATATAAACTTATCTGGTTCCTTATTCTGTTATTTAATCATCGGATCTTCTAATCAAAATTCTCTTTGATTTGAGTCCTTCAAATTAGAATCTATATACTTGTTTTGGAAAATTTATTCCTATATTTGGGAAAAATATAATATTATATATATAAGTATAATTTTCAGAATTTAACTAGTTGTTTAGAGATAATAGTGTTTGATTTTGTGTATGGTTTTGTAAACTATTGGTTTTGTCTTATATAAATAATTGAACTATAAAACATGGTTATAAATTTATTTGGAAATAGAAATGAATTTAAAAAAAGAATTTAAGAATTTAATTTCTGATAGTTTCAAACCTTGTGTTTAAAGTCTTAAAAGGATATACTATTATTTAAATTATTTTCGAATAGAAATTTGTTTCCAAAGAATTTTAAAGTTTTAAAAATTAGTGCTCTTCTCTTTGTCGCTGGAAAATAATTTCGGTGATGACTACGGCATCATCGACATTCATTTTCGAGTATCGAAGTGAAGAGACCACGCTGTAGTTTTGCTTCAAAAATTTAATTGATTTGAATTTCTAAAATATGACTTAATCTATAATATATATAGATATATGATTTAAATTTGATTTGACATATAATATATGTATGTATTTATTTATCTCTAAAGTGTTTGAAGTTAACTGGAAATTAATTCATAAATTTATGTTAAAAGGTGATTCTAATGATAAAACAAAGTCAAGTTTTGAATGAATATTTAAACTTGAATAATAGAATTGGAAAAAAATTACTTGTATAATATTAAATTGCATGCCAATATAACTTACCTAAATAATTCAGAAATTAACTATGTAATTGGATAATGTACAATATAAAAGGATTTTATAAATAAAATTTGAGTGGTTATAGTAAATGTTATACACTTAAAGTTTCAGTTACAAAAAGGACAAATAGAGGTAAATAGAATAAAAAAATAATTGAATAATATACAATATCAAATGGTGTTAAAGGAAATTTAGAAATAAATTGGAATAGTTATAATAAATGTAATCTACTTAATATGTGCGATAAGATATATTAAGTAGAATATATTTAATAATAATCTGGAATAAAGAAGAATTAAATTTGTTGAATAAAAGATGATTATTATAAATGACTATACAAATTTATGATTTTAGAAATTGTTAATTTCAAAATAATTGGATAATAAGATAATTAATTTGGAAATAGTTAAGATTGATTTAACTTCAGTAAAAATAAAATGAATTAAATCAATTATTGAATATTAATCAATTTAAATTGAATTTATATGGTTTAAATCAATGATTCCATTTTGAGTTTCAATTTAGTTTTCTTTCAAGGTGTTTCTATTCTCCTACCTCCCTCCTTTTCGGGGACGAAAAGTTTTGAGTGGGGGAGAGTGTAATAACCCATAATTTTGTAAATATTTTAATTAAGTTTAACTTGAAAACGTTGTTTTTTTTAGTAAAATTTTCAATAATTAAATTTTTAAGTTAATAAGTTTTGTTAAAAAAAAAAGAGGGAAAAAACTTATTGTAATTTAAATTTAAGCCTTAATTAATGTAATATTTCTGTTATTGATTCAAATAGAAACCATATGTAGTTTATTAATGTTTGCATGTGTTCATTATTTAAATCCAATCTTTTGGTTTTTGCATATTTTTGTTTAAAGTTAAAAAAAGGGCTTCTTTATAAAAATAACTTGAATTTATATCACAATTCCTTTTGTTTCCTTTTAAATTAACGTTAGACCTTAATTTATTGCTTAATATTAAAGAATTTACTAAGTTATTAACATGAAGATGTTGTATTAAGTTTAAGATATTATTTACAATGATTTGTATATACATATGTGTGTGCGTTAATTTGACTTAAGATTTATAAGATGGACTTGTATGCAAAGTCATAACTTTTTTAATCTTAAACCCTTTTAATCTGAAGATTAGGTTCAAAATTGTTGTCTTTAATTTTAGGCTCATAAAATAGTGAAACTTAATTTTAACACATTTATATGTATATGTCTATTATATATATATATATATACACGTATACGTATATGTTTTTAATAATACTATGACCAATAAAGATATATATGAAGGAAACATCATCTTTGTACACAATCTAATATTGCACTTACATAATTTGCTGTAGAATACATTTGGACATAATTACATTCCATGCCATGAATAAATAGCTTGTTAATGACATTTAATCAATCAATCAATTTGATTAGAGAAAGAATGAAAGGTTGATCTCTCCATATACATAATTAAGCTCTAGATTAATTACATGTTCTTAGGGAAAGAAACGAAAGGTTGCCTTAATTCTTGCCTTTTTGTTTTCCTAACATTTGTTCCTTTCTAGCCATTCATTCCTTTAGTTTAGCCGTATATTTTGCCTTGCAATTCACGTACAAGTTTCTCTTTTTCTCATCTTCTTTATTTTCTCATTTCCTAAGAGAGAGAAAAATATTACAAGCACTTTATTCTTTTATTTGTAAAACCTTGAAATTTATTTTAGTATAAATTTTAATTTGACTAAATCATTTCCCAAAAATTCTAAGTATAAAATGAAAGTTTTTGAATTTTTAACTTTGTTTAAAGGATAACTCTAATTGGAATTTTAATAAAAAAATTGGATTATCTACTTCCTTTAAAAATTTGTAATATTTTGGCCATTTGAATAATAAATCACTTTGTAAATGGTAATAGGAATCAGAGAAGGATGTAACCAAAATCTTATCTTTATGTGAGTAATAAATGTTAAAATTTATAGCATATTAAAACTATTAGATTACGCATTTAAAGGGTTACGTTATTTGGAGGAATAAATAATGTATAAATAGGAAAAGTATTTATTTTAAAAAGGGTAACTTTTGTTTTAATTTGGTATATAACTTTGAATAAAATAACGTATATAATAGGAAAACATATTAAAAAAAAATCAACGCATTCAATTTGTATAAATTTGGTATAAATCTTTACCAAATAAAACTTTGCTGTTTCTTTATAAATCCACAGCAATTAATTTATTTGCTTATTCTTGGGCCTAAATTTTAGCAATATTCTTTTTGTTAAAAAGAAGAAAATATACACATAAAGAACGTGTGAAGTAGTGCAGTGGAAAAACATTTATTCCTTAATGTTTGCTTGACCGTTTCTCCACCTAAGATTTCGCATATAATTCACGAACAAAATCAAATAGGATCTCATGTCAAATTTACACACTCACCTTTAATCTCGCTCGTCCTTCCTTTATAATAACACAAAATTTCAAATTATTACTTGCTGTTTCATTCTTAATTAGTAAATAAATTAAATATAGCCGTAAAATTTTAGTACCCTGAATTCCACGAATTAACTTTACTTTTTCTCATAACATTCATTTGTTTTAAAGATTGGTAAAAATCTTTACTTCGGAACAATTCCAAAATCTTTGCTAATTTAAATTCTTGATGTTCCGTTTCAAATGTAATCACTCAACCTATTCAATTTATTTTTACAAGCAACCTTTAATATGCAATGAAACATTTTTTTCCGTTAACAATTAAATTCAGTCGCCATTCTTTCTACGCAATCAAGTGGAAATTTTGCCGTTCCTGAAGATATTTGATCTCTTGCCTCTTTTCTTTCCTTTAATCAAGCGCTTAAAAATAGACACGTTCGTTTTCTCTTGCTTCCTTACCATTTTTTTTTCTCTTCAATCAAAGCAAACAATTTATTTTCTTACCATACTCCCTCCCGCAATCAACTCTTATACCTGAAAATTTTTCAACGTTCCTTCCACTTCAGTTTCAAAGAAAAGTGTAAATTGCTTGCCTTCTTAATTTCAATCAAAGAAATTAATTGCTTGTCTTCTTAATTTCAATCAAAGAAATTAAATGCTTGCCTGCATATTTTGGTTACCTAAATTTTCGCAAGCCTCATCTTCAATAACTGGAAACGTTTGCATATACTTCACCTCATCTTAGCTTCTGGTAATAAACATTTAATGGAAGAAATTTATTCCTTACCTGTAGAAACGAAATTACTAAAAATCAAAGGAATAAATCATGCAGCTTCCTATTTATAACACATTCGAAACGAATTTTAATTCTTGCCAAAAATTTATCTTACCTATAATTTTGCAACCGAGTGGATTGATTTTTATTTTTTCCCAAAAATCACGCACCCCTGCCTTTATAAACTCGTACTCAACATCTATTGCATAACAACATCTCTGCAATTCTTATTTCGTGCAAGCTCCTTTAGGTAATGGCAGTATTCTTTCTCCTTCCCTTTATTTATTTATGTATTTTCTTTCTTCTTCTTTCTCTCTTTCTCTTTATTCTTTTCAAATTCACTCGGCTACTTCCCCCATCATGCAAAGTCGCAGCCTCCACTCCTTACTGTGCCGTATGAAAAAAAAAGTATATTTGAATAAAAGGTTTGAACCACAAAAAAATTATGCAGCTCTAGGCCTTGAAAGCACTGACGTGCATATACCTTACCCTGTGCGTGCATGCATTCTAGCATAAATGGGAAGGGACGTGTCAATGAAAAAGAGAGAGAGAGAGAGAGAGAGAGAGAGAGATTTGTTTACCTTGCGCGCGTGAGAACTGAGAAGCCGTGACCATAGGGGAGTGCAGTGCTTGCAATGTTGAATATGGAGATACCGTGATGCGTGCATACAGTTGAATTTTTGTAGCGAACTGTGGTGGAAACAGTAGTTAGGAAAAAAAGAATATAAGCAAATAAAAGGGGGATTGATATATAATGGAGAAGAGTAAAAAAAATGGAAGAACGGTGGACTCAGCCTTATATTTAAATCCCACTGCATGAACATTCCGAGTGTGTACTTTCAGTTGAAGTTTAGTCCTAGGAGTGAGTATGGTGGGAGTGCGTTTAGTTAATTTAAAATAATTGAATGAATACGAATTCAAAGGTAGAGAATGGGCAGGCCGAACTGTTCGTCGAGTCGGGTTGGGTGGGGAGTAGTCGAGCAAAGTTTGATCCAATTATCTTTTATATAATCCCGTCCCAATTTCGTTTTATTTAAATTTTGCTTTGACCGTAAATTAAAGTCGCGTATTTGGTTTTATTTGGATCTTGTTCTAGATTTGAATCAAGACGTTGCATCCACGGAAATCTGATCGTGCCATTTGTACGTTTTTTTATCAAGTGATACAATCGTTTGAATCTAAATTTTCTGCAGCTTTAAGGTGAATATTTCTCACCAGACAACATACATATATATCAGTAAATTTATCACAAGTGTAATTGTAAATTTTTTTTAAAATTTTTTATCTTCCTATGATATAAACGTATGATGTTAAACCCCATTATTAATAGACACATCATCAGTTGTTTTATTTATTGCAGTTATACCATTTAATGCTTATATACTGTAAATCACACTGCTAGTTCCCTGTAAATTAGAGATCGTTACAGGCTGAAATGATAGGTCTGAACGATAAATTATTTATCCATTTATTTATGTAATTATTTAATGTTTTTTTATTATTTAACTTGGGATTGCGGGTTTGAAATGATAGAACCCGAGTTTTCTTTGTAAATTGTGGATTGAAATGGCATATATATCTGTATCACTTGACCTAGGCTAGAAAACTATATACAGACCCGTGGTTTATATAATATTTTTCTGAAATGTTTTAAAAGTATTTTAAATGGAAAATTTATAATATTCTGGGTTAAAATGTATTTAAAGGATTTTTATAAAATTTAGAATGATTTTTGAATGAGTCAAAATGTTAAATAAATGAATGTTTAAGTAAAATATTGGATTATAACTTATTTTGGAAATCCTGAATTTTGTTAAAAGTGATGGATTTAATAAAATTTAATGGAAATAACCTTTGGAAAAAGGACTTAAATTCTGGAATTTAGTGTGTAATTAATAAAAATAAGGAATTGACTTTAAATGGTTTTAAATGGAAGAATTTAACTTTTAAATGTGAGTCGAAAGGCAATTAATTCCTAAATAAATTGAATAGATTTAAATGGTATTTTATATTAAATAAAATGACTGATGTTTAAGTAAAGGATGTTTGAAATGATATTATAATATTGAAATGTATTTGAAATTTATTTTGATTTTTAAGTAAAATACCATTTTTAAAAGTTGAAACCACGGGTTATAATAACGTTGGTTGTTAAAGAGACCGGGATCAGATATCTGGCATACTCTCTGTCGATACTGAAAACCACTTTAACAACCGTGTACGCGATGGAGATTCCAGAATGAAATAGGATGGTGGTGACGTTTCTATGAGGTAAATACGTGGACCCGACTCCCGTGAGTTGGCATAAGGTGGCTAAAACAGGAGCGATTGACGGATTAATGAGGTAGCACCTCTGATCGGACGCACTTCTTCGCATGCCATTCTATTACTTTTGTGATTGTTTTGGTGCGCACCTTTGATTTGGGAGTGTTGTTCGAGGTGGGCGGTAGCTGCGCGCTACGCGTTTCCGCCGGTCCGGAAGCGAAATTGGTATATCTATCCTGGCATTGCCTAGTTGTGCCGTGTCACCTACCATAGCGAGCATTGTACGAGTTTGTTTTTCTCCCGTAGCCCGTGTGGTATCCTCTGGTGGCTTCCCGATCAGGAGGGACTATGATATTGGATGGACTACTGGGACTATTACGTGTTAAGGTGGAAAATGTAAAGCCTTAACGCTATTTAAAAGTAAGTTTATTTTAATATAGACATTATTATAATAGCGCATATTACTACATAGTAAATAGTTTAACGGATTCTTAGAGGATGAGCGGTCCCAAGCATCCTTTAAGTTACTTGTACTTTAATACAGTTCACTTGAATTAACTTACACTATATAAGTATGCATGTCCTGACTCGAGTGTTATGTTTTATTTTACACTCGGGTCAGCCTGAGTTGCAGTTCAGTTTCATCCCGGAGCTAGGATTTCTGTAGATCACTTTCAAGCTGCTGGCAAACTTCCCTTCCTGTTCTTTATCTAAATTTTTGAATCAAGACTAGTGGACATTTGGATTGTTTTACTGATGATTTAAAACTATATTTGAATTAAAGACTATGTAATTTTTATTTGATTGAGACTATTTATAGTGGCTTCATGAACCACTAAGTATTTTTAAATTCCGCTGCGAGTTTTCTGATATCTGTGTCCGTGATCCTGTGATTATTTATTTACTGTATATTTTGAGATTTGCCAAATTTTATTTACAACGCGGTATTTTGAACAATTCAAGTCCGACATGTGCGGATGCGAATGGTTGAAAATATTGGGTCGTTGCACCTTTACTTGAGATGTTCCTTCGTGAGTCACATCAAGTGTGTGCCAGATTTCCTATGCAGTTAGACAATGTGAGACACGATTATATCAATATGATCCAATGAATAAATAATAGAATTCATAGCTTTAGAATTAGCATTCTGTAACTTATTTTCTAGATCTGTCGATTGATCAAATGGTTTTTCAATTTCCTGATTATTTACTATTATTGTTCGTGCTTTGTAACCTATCACAACAATATTCCAAGCATCATTGGTTTTCAGAAAAAATTTCAATCTATTTTTCCAGTAAGCATATTCACTATTGAACATTGGTGGTCTAACTATGGACTACCCTTAGCAAAAGCGTTATTGAAAGAAGTCATCTTAAAAATTTAAAGTTTAAAATAAAATTTGGTTTTTGAAAACAAATCAATTTTTTTTTTAAAAAAAATTGTCTTTATTCCTAGCTCTGATACCACTTATAGGATCGATTTCACCCTAGAGGGTGGGTGAATAGGGTGATACTATCAATTATAAAAATTATTGCGGAAGTTTGTATAAAATAATTTCAACGCAGATATATCAGAATAATAGTTGCACAAATAATAGCAGAATAATAAATACAGAAATAGAACGTCACAGAATTTACCCAACTTGGGCAAAACCCTAACCTACGTGCTGCCCCCAAGGTTTCTACTATAAATTAAGTAGTCCGATGCTTACACACATACACTCGCGACACCCGCTACCGACTAACCTTAACTCTACGCTCAAAACCCTGCCACAACTCAGCCACTGAGTTGCGAATTTTCGAACTACACCGCCGTAGTTTGTCCCTTAGTCACACGACTAGAATTTACACAAGTTTAAAAGGAAAAATACAATTTAAAGCAATTTAAATAAAACAAAACCCTAATTTAAATAGATAAGCCCAAATATAATTAAGCCGGCCTAAAATAAATGCTTTTGGCCTTGTATATCTTGCGTTGAGAAAATATGGCCGCTTTCTTTATCGTTCATTTCTCTTTCAGTTTTTAGGTCTTTGTTAAATTAGAAGCCGCCGACTTCAATTATTTGATCGAATGAAGATTTCACATTGCTTGCTCTGTCGATCGACCATCTCCTTATTTATTTCGGCTGCTTCGAACTCGATCAAGTTCGAAAAGGTTCGGTATGTAATTTTTGCTCTTTTTCTTTTCTGGTTGATATGCTTGAACTCGATCGATGATTCGAGTTGTATGATTATGCTCTATTGTTACTTGAACTCAAATGATTATTGCGCCGATGATGTTATGGTTTAAATAGGGTTCGAAACCCTTGATTTTCGTTTGTATACATCTATTTGAATTCATCAATTACTTTGTTTCGGCCGTTCGATTTTGTTTCGATGCTGGTGATGATTTCTAACTTCTTCAATTTGTATAATTTGCTTGCTTGTCACGGCTTGATTTCTTGGCTATCACGGCTTGTTTGATTTCGTGGCCACCATGGCTTGATTTGCATTTGACTTCGTATTCTCTGATTTGTGTAAAACCGATACTTGCATTTGACTTCGGTCACTTGATTTTATGAACATATGAACTTGTTCGACACTCTGTTGACATCGGCCAGTTGATGCTGATGCTTGATGTTGACCATTGTCTATGTGACTTCGGCGCTGACTATATGTATACATTTTGTACCTGAAGTTTGTTTTGATAAATTTCTACTTGGATTTTTGACATCCCTTGGTTCTGATCATGTCACGAACTAGTATATACATATACATATATTAATGTCTGCACTTTGTATGCACTATATAAATTCCAGTGTGCATTTGTATACTCTGATCATCCTGTCATTTTTAGTTGCATATACATATCTGAAGCATTTTTGTATATGTATACTATTGAATTTTTGGTTTCACTGCACTGCTGTCACAAATATTCCACTTGACTTCGGCCTGACTTGATATTTTTGAAAGTTCCTGCTTGTACTATGTAGTAGCCTTGCTTGTGCATATTGATGTTGTTGAGCCACTGAGTCAGTTTGCATTATTAACTTGGTTAGTCTCAAGTTCCATGTTGCCACCTCTGTTTTACTTTTGTTCGAGCTGTACACTGGTTTTGTACTGGGGCATTTTGTTGTTCATTCTGGACATGTGGTTATGGTTTTCTCTATATTGTGTTGAGTTGCTTTTTGTAGTGTGGTTTTGATACATGCCCTTATACATATGTATATTGCACTACTATTGTCACACTGGTAGTTTGAAACTGTTACATGCTGTGTGCACTGCTTCCTTGTTGTCTCGAGTACATATATCTGACTTTGGTCATTTTTGAAATTGCTTTAGTTTCTTTGACCTGTATGTGATCGGGCTTGATTGACTTGTTGTTATTACGCACATACTTCGATTCATGTATACTTGGTGCCTAGTCTGTGTGAGTCTGTTGGGCCGAGTTGTCCTATCTATAGTGCACTGTCCACAGTTCTATATGTTTGCTTCATGCTTCATTGTTATTTTACTGGTGCATGTTGTCGTTTGTTGTGACCAGACTTGAGTTTTATTCATGTGCACACAAATGCGTTTTGGTTGTCACTACATGTACCAAGTCTGGTTTGCTTGCATATCGTGGCTGGTTTGATTCATGTACAGTCTGGAATGAGGATGGAAATGGGGCAGGTTGGGGCGGGTTTTTTATGCCCCAGACCCGGCCCTGGTTTTTTAAACCCTGCCCCGGACCCGCCCCATAGACCCGGTGTGAGTCTGAACTTTCGCCCCGTACCCGAAACATATGCGGGTCAGGGTAGACCCGCCCCGCCCCCAAGACCCGGTGATACTTTGCATATTTATTCAAAATTATGTGTTTATATAAATATATTTATTCATTATATTTGTAGAAGGGATTGTCATTAAATGGTACAATAAATATAGATATCAATGTTTTTACAATGATAAAGTTAGATTATAAAAATAAGGCACATGATAACGGTTTTGGAAAAACATGTATATGTTATTATATAATTATTAGTGATACAACTTAATACCATAAAATAATATAACTTAGACAAACACCTTTGTCCAAGTGGTTAATTGATTCAGCTTGGTGCAAGATGTCACAAGTTCGAAACTTGCTTTCGAACATTTATTTGACATGGGATATGTTGTCCCAATGATTTGTTGTATATAAAGTACCAGTTCAAAAAAAAATATAACTTATTGAATGGAACATTAGATTATTCATGTTATAACCCTTATGTATAAAAGGATTGACATATCATCTTTGTAGTAATAAAACATTCTCATGTGATCGTAGTAGTGCGGGTCGGGTTGGGACGGGTCGGTCAAGCCCCAACCCGACCCTAGACCCGGAGCTTTTTTGAGCGGATCTGCGTCTACCTACCCCGATGACCCAATGGGGTGGGTCCAGATGGGTAAAAACAGGGGCGGGTCTACCGGGTTTAGACCCTAGACCCACCCCTATTGCCATCCCTAGTCTGGAACAGTCTGGATTAGCTCGTGTGCTTGTTTGTGAACAATGTTTGTCCAGTTGCATTCATTCTTGCATGGCCTTTGTTTCTCTCAAGAATTATTTGCATTTTGAATTGCACCTGTGTTGAATCCAGCTTGTAGCTCGGGGTTTGACCTTGTGCTGATATCGTGACTTTATTTTCATTGCACTTGAGTTGAACCTGGCTTTTCATTTGTATTTGACTTGTGCTCACCTGTCCATGTAGATTTATCGAGTGTATATTGGTGTGCACAGTCTTGTGGCATGTACATTGATACATTATGCATGTCACAAGCTGTTCGTGTATGATGAATTCAAATTTAAATGATGACGAACAACCCAAAAAACTGAGGCAAATATTATTTTCAAAATCCACATTTTATTTTATACTACAAAATATTTCCTTTTCAATTTTATTGCGTTAGTGTTTATTTTGCAGATTGTTCAGATGCTGGATTTAACCTGGAATGAAGTTGAAGATAAATACGAATGAAACGAGCGATATGTAGTGAGTATAGTTATGCAAATGAAAAATTATGATGTACTCAAATTTGTATTGTAATTGAAATTTTGTATATATAATGAGAGCACAAATTTTTACTATTCAAAATTATAATAAATATTTGTTTAAATAAAATACCTGTATGAATTTAAACTCTGTATTATTTATTTTATTCAGCAAATATTTATTTAATCTGTGAAAATAAAATAGCACATTAACAAATACATTTAAATGAATATATATATATATGTGTGTGTTTATTATCATCAAAAAAAATTATATATTCGTATATTCAACAATAATTACTATTTTGAGATAAATAGAAATAAAAGGAAGTTTCAGCGATTTAAAATAATTTTTTTTTTCTGGAATAAGTAGTAATAAACCGATTTTAGAAAATGTTAAAAAAGTTTAAATATATATTATTATTTTGATGTGAAATGATAATATTGTCGTTTTAAAAAGTGATTTGATGAACATTACTATTTTGATTCAAAATACGATTTTTATAAGTATTTAAAGAAATAAAATTATATAAAAAGTTTCTTAAGTGTATTATCCTTTTTGGAAAGGTTATTATTGTTTCGTTATATATAATAAATAGGATTTTATAGTAAACAATAATGAGAAGATTCTATACGCAAGAGAAAAACAATGATCTAGAAATAATGTTTTGGATGAATGTAGTATGTAGCATGTAGTTAATTATTCTTTTAAATTATAACGTATGTTTGTTTTACAATGATGGAATCACATTAGGATTATCATTTTGGCCACCAGACAGCGGGTAGTTTATTATAGTTAATTGATGATTGATATTGTGTTATTGTTATGAGATGATTAGTACACATTTCATTATTTATACTTACATTAATGATGTGTTACTATAATGGATGTTAGTATGAATATAAGTATATTTATATTGTTGTTATATTTTTGTTTGATGGGGTTGACATTGTGATTTCCTGGTATGTATGCTATTATTACTGTTTCCATGTACAATGATTTGTTGTGATGGATGAGTAGGACTACTATTTTCTACTTCTATTATTTACAATGGTTGCATTAGTTGCGATTATTGCATGGATACTATGGTTATTATGTACAGATAAGTATTTTTATGCAGAATGCAGAAGAAGAAAAGATATTGGCACGGCCTAAAAAAAGTTGACACTTTTTCCTTTTATTATATGCATATATATATATATATATGTATATGTATATGTATATGTATATGTGTGTGTGTGTGTGTGTGTGTGTGTGTGTGTGTGTGTGTGTGTGTGTGTGTATATATATATATATAGTATTTGAAGATAAGGGCTAAGGTGGAGCAGTGATCCATATCAAAGGTTATGTTTACAGGATATTGGTTTGGTATATTTTTCTTAAACTACAATCGAATTGTTATTCATCAATCGTGATTAATGTATTGAGAATGTTGTTATTTGATATATCAAAACCATGTAACATTTTACATAATTGATTTGATGTTGTTGTATAATAATTGAATTGTCAAGTTTTTTTTGGGTGTGCGGTGAACGTTTAAATTCGGCTGTAAGATTTCTATTTTGACATTCATTATTTTAAAAAAAATAATTTATGTACCCACGGTCCATTTTCTTTAATATTTGAATATACTTGTAAGCATATTGTGATGTTTGTAATTGAATTTGTATATTAAAAATAGTGGATCATCAATATCTAAGCTTAGGTTTAGCAATTCTTAAAGCCTTGGGTAGATTGAATCAATTAGGATAGATTAATTTACACCTTAGGATGGAATAGAATAGAGAGTAAGAGAGTGTTTTGATTGATTGTATGCTTTGCGGGCACGGGTGGTCTGTTTAACCACAACTACGGAACCTGTGCTACGGGAATTAGCCCAACAGCTGATGAAAACCAATGTTTAATTTCATAGCTTACTCCGCTGATTGTCTTTTGTAGTTATTCAGCAACGCCAAATAGCAAAGGACATCATATCATAAAAACAGTATTAAAACAGCTTAAAGTTAAATTCTGTACATACTTCTCATTACTTTCAATATCAATCTGACTAAAGAACGAACCGATTACGAAGCATTTTTGTTGCATGTATGTTTACCATCAATTAAAAGTAGTTTGATTGCGGATTACAAAACAAATGTGGATTTGTATGTAGGATGGTATTACAGAATAGAATGCGAACACGAACTGAAATGAATGAAAAAACTTGCTATGGTCTACTACGGTCATTTTAGTCCCAAGCATTTTAATACATGCAAATGACAATCTTTTAATGTCATCATCGTGTACTTCTTATGAATGGGAAGTAGATTAGAAAATTATACGTAGCTGTGAACATGTCCAACCTATACCTAATCCAGCAAAAATGTTAGACAACTTCGGTAAAGAACTCACATGCAAGTTATCATCAGAAATAAAGCACATGGTTTGCATTTAGTAGCATTATCAACTTAGATGCAATCATGTTTGCCCTATGAAGAAAGCTCAAGCAAAATAAATGGGCATTTCATTAAGTTTAGAGATCCATGCATGCATATGCATATGATAGGAAAATAATAAAACTATTCGTACTATGACTTGACTAAAAATATTGTAGTTTGCCACACAACCTTGCCAGCGGGGTAGCCAGGACCAAACATTGACGTGGGCACAACGTGAAAAGGGTTTTGAAACAAAATCTCCTGTGTACTATATCATATATCTAGAAAAAATGTTATATTGCATGAAATCTCTTCTCACAAACTACATATTGTTTCAGAATTTGGTTTAATTTTAGACTACAAGGGTCATGTTTTGTTTGATTGGGTCCTCTTTAATATTTTGTGCCGTCAATTAATGGACTTCTACTTTGAAACTGTATGTATTAATTTGGTTTTTTTCTCAAACTGTCTTAGAAATTTTCAGTTTTGTGTGTTTGTATATAAATTTATGTACGAGACTATAATAGTTACACCTTTATTCTTGTATTTCTCATTTTGCTTGTATCCTCAAAAAAATTGTTTATCGGTTTACTGCTACAAAAGATGATAAACACGGGTACAAACATGAGTTGCATAACTCTTTCAAAATACATAAACAAAACTGAAAGTAACATGAAATAAGTTTCGAGGAAGAAAACAAAACTCCGGAAAAAAATTGTTGCAATGAAAATCTAAGATGCAGTATTGACAACTAACAAAATATCTCCAATGCAAATGCAATGGTCTACATTGTTTGTCTTAGCATCCTACAAATTATCAATTCATCCTTATAAGAAAAACAAAAGTTAAAATAAGTTGACATAAATCAACTGCACTCAGAAATATTTTTAAAGGCTGGGGTAGACACTTGCCTACCCCATTTGCAAGGGTGCTCCGCCCCTGAGCCTCGCGAACACCACTATCCTCACCTTTTATTTGCAGGCGAACAAATATAACAAAAAAGAGATGTACATGAATACATATACTTTGACAACTCCAGTTATTGAATACATATACTTTCACAACTCCAAAATCAAATAATTGCAAGGGTAGAAACATGTGTTTGAATTACCGTATCTCTAATGTCTTCTATCACCAAATTGTCAACCCACCCTTCATACTACATTCTTCAAATGATATCCTAAATCATGAAAATTCTCATGTCATCCAACCTGAACTGAATTAAGCTTAGGAGATGAGTAGGAAAATGTTCAAAGAAGAACCACGTGTAAATGCCCAATAGGAACATAGAAAAAATGAATCAAACCTACAGTATAAGGCAAAAAACTTGTGTATATATCAATACAACACATATCCTTCATTGTCTATGAAATAAGTTTTACCGAATACTGGAAAACATATCAACTTAAGTTCATAAAAGAGTAGAAACGTTGTCATATAATTAAAACGGTAAAGGACCTGTTGTTCATCAGATCTTTTTTATTTTTATTTTTATTGTATCTTTTTTGTAGTTGTTTATATGTGTTTTGAATTTTCATCAGTTCAAATTGGTCTGATAAACTATGCATCTAGTTCCTTTTAAAGGTAGTACATGTACATACGCAGGAGATGGGAAGGGGGGAAATTAATCATTTTGGAAATAAAGCTACCCCTGTTTTTCTCTTTTCTTTTTTAACTTGGGCCCGTTGAATTATATTGATTAACTTGTCCATAGATGCTAAAATTTAGCAAATCATCAGGAATACATGAATTTGGTATAATTTTTAGTAAATCTAATGATAATAAAATAAAATAAAATAAAAATAGGAGCTCTTGTAGCATACTCTATATCTCCATGAGATCACGTACGGAGTCCTATAAATTTACAAAGTTCATAAAGCTATTGCAAAATTCGATTATTTATGCACTTTTGTCAGATACTCTTGAGACTGGTATAAATTTGACTTCCCGGTCAAATAACAGGCTGTAGTGCTGAGAGTATTAACATGTTCAGGTGAACTAAAAATTTTGCCCAATGTGCACTAACACTGAAATAACAGAAAAACATTTAGGATTCATAATCCTAAAACCTTATACAGTAATATCCATATTTGCTTTCAAAAAGAAAGGAAAAAATATATATCCCAATAAACCCATAATGTCTTAATACAGGAAGTGATACAGAGGACACTGATTTTGCAAAGTAAAACGTATAAGATGTAAGAATTACTGATAAAGCATACCTATACTAAGATGCATGCAGATGAGATCCATGAATAAAAGAGTCTAATATTTTGTCCTTAGAATCTTGCGGTGGGCTTACTACTTAGATGCTTTCAACAGGTATTCGCTCCGCACTTGGCTACCCAGCGTTTACCATGGGCACAATAACCGGTACACTAGAGATGCGTTTGCTTTGAATATTTAAAAGCATTCATGACCCAAATGAGATGCATATATCCACCATAAACATAAAGCATGCCTTCACTCTTGCCCTTCTATGTCCAAAGATACATATGAATCAATATTAAACCTTAAAAATATATTCACTCGTGGAAAAGTTGGATTAAAGTATACAAACTAAAACACCATAGTTTTAAGAGCATTGCTATTCACACCATCATTTCTTCTAAAAATTACTCGGTCTTAATATTACTCATCCCCAGTTAATGTTAACCCTAACCTACACCCAAACTTTGTGCCATACGCTATAAAACAGAATCTTAGTATCTTATCTTTCACAGTAGATGCCTAAATTTTCAAATCAGTGATTTGAAACGTAACATGAGAATAAACATATACTTTATGCCAAAAAGTAGAAAAATTGATACGTCGTTTAACTATGATCACTCGAAATTTTTTTAACCTTGATTGTTGATAAGATTGGCCAACATATGTAAGAAGAGATGATGTAAAGGGTTTTCAGATGGTCATTCAAAGCATGCACAACTAATAGGCAAACAGTTAAACAATATGCCAACTACATTGTTTCAAAATGATTTTCTTTTCTTTAGCAAGGCCAAAATGATTTTCTTTTGCCAAATAAAATCGAATTTTACTATTATTAATGATTTTGAAAATAAACTTTACTCTAAAATTAGTTTATTAGAGTGCATTATTTGATTTTTGGGATTTTGGAGAAGAGAGGAAGGCAAAGTTTGATTAAATGAATGGATAGAGGGTTTATAATTTCGTTCTATGAATTTTATTTGATCAATCTTTAAAGATTTGATGGGACCGGGGTGAGTAGTAATGCTCGATTTTAAAATGTCGTCAACATAATTGCTTCACTGTTTTATACTTCTTTTCATAAAGCAATATGTCAATTATCTTATGTACCTAAACTTTCATATCTTGGGACAAATTGGTGAAATAGTTTCTAGTGTAATAGAAAAACATGCTATGAGAGTGGCAAAAGAATAATCGGTTTTGTCTCTCTTTCAGCTGTAGAGGAAAGAATAAAAATAGAAAAAATGGCCAAATTTCCAGATTATCATTTAAGGACTGCAATATTTAGCTTTAGAGAATACAATTTCAAGCCTATGATACGCATCATTTTAATTTAAACTGGATTATAGCATAGTTATGAAAGGCACGCCATGACGCACGACGTGGTGCGGCGTTTGCGCCTTTCTTGCTTATAGCGCGGTGCACATGAAAAGGCGTGGCGCATGGCGAAAAAATGGTGCACGGAGCAAAATGGCACCGCTTTTTATTATATTGTTTTTTATTTTCTTTTCATTTCTTATAATCCAAACCGCATAAAAATTAGTATTCATCGTATTATACCGCGACAGCAAAGTCACTATTCTCAAATAAATTGGGCTCAGCTAGAGATGAAGCCCAAAACTAAATGACAAAACTAATTTATTAGTTATGATAATAACAATAGCAACATCAATAATAAAATAAAATCACATAAGTAAAGTAATAATAATAATAACTAAGTAAAATAAAAATAAAAATACATATACATGTATAAAAATAAATAAATAAACAGATAAATGATAATAATAATATAAATAGTAATAATAGTGCTGATAGTAATATTGATCAAATACCAAACGCTCTGTCTTAGACTTCTTTTCTCTAGTCTTATAATTTAAAACTTATAAAACTCATAGCTCATGATTCTGCTACGTGGATCACTAAATTTCACGTGTCATATCTTTTACCAGCTTTTCGAATATATTCCGATCGTTCAAGTCCTTTTTTATTACTTCCTTCCATGTCAACCTGGATCGACCTCTAACTCTCTTTGAACATACGACGCGGCCTATAATTCCAGCGAGCACAAGTTTCTCGAACGACCTTCGTTGGAGATGTCCAAATCATCTTAAGCGGTGTTGAATTAGTTTCTCCTCAATTGGTGCTACTCCAACTTTTTCACATATATTATAATTTCTAATTCGGTATCTTCTTGTATGACCGCAACTCCATCGCAGCATACGCATCTCTGCTACGCTCAACTTCTAGACGTATTGATTTTTAGTATACCAACATTCTGCACCATACAATGTTGATGACATGATTGTCATTCTGTAGAACTTTCTTTTAAGCTTCTGTGGGACTATCATGTCACAGAGAATGTCAGACGCTTGTCGTCATTTCACCCATCCCGCTCGAATTCTAAAACTAACATCTTCATCAATCTCACCATTACACTGCAATATTGATCCTAAATATCGAAAGGATTCCTTTTTGGAAACTATTTCTCCGTCCAGAATGACATCTCCATCATCTAACCTGATACCACTAAACTCGCACTTCATATACTTTGTTTTAGTTCTGCTAAGCCTACATCCTTTGATTCTAAAGTCCGTCTTCATAGCTCAAGTTGTCTATTAACCTCAATCATACTTTCACCAATTAGCACAACATCATCAGCAAATATCATACACCAAGAAATCTCTCCTTGTATACCATTTGTAACCTCATCCATCATAGGGCAAAAATATAGAGGCTCAAACTGACCCTTGATGTAATCCCATGTTAATGGAAAAGTCACTGATTACACTATTGCATGCTCTGACACTAGTAACAATATCATCATACATATCCTTGATGAGAGTAATGTATTTTGTTGGGACTCTCTTCTTTTCCAAAGCTCACCATATCACTTTTCATGGTACTTTGTCATAAGCTTTCTCCAGATCGATAAATATCATGTGTAGATCCTTCTTTTACTCCCCAAAGCTCTCCATAAGTTGTCTTATCAAGAAAATCGTCTCTGTGGTTGACCTTCCAGGCATGAAACCAAATTGGTTTTTTGAAACGCTTGTCATTCTTCTTAATTGATGTTCAATGACTCTCTTCCAAAGCTTCATCGTATGACTCATAAGCTTAATTCCTCTATGGTTTGTGCAACTTTGGATATCTAATTTATTCTTAAAAATTGAAACTTATATGTTTCTCGTCTACTCATCTGGCATCTTGTTTGATTTGAAAATATTATTGAATTTAATTAGCCAGGTTATCCCTACATCTCCAAGGCATCTCCACGCCTCAATGGGGTTGCCATCGGGCCTCAATGTCTTACATGCTTTCATCCGTTTTAGCACCTCTTTTATCTCGGATTCTTGAATTCTCCAAACAAAATGCATAATGCTGTCATCAAATGAGTCGTCTATCTCGATCGTAGTGCTATCACTTTCTTCATTAAATAGTTTGTCGAAGTAATCTCTGCATCTATTTTTTATCTCATCATCCTTCACCAAAAATCTATATTGTTATTTTGATGCATTTAACTTGGTTGAAGTCTCTTGTCTTCTTCTCACGGAGCTTAGTTATCCCATAGACGTTTATTTTCACCCTCCTTCCTACTTAGCTTATGAAACAGGTCTTCATACGTCCAACCTCTAGCTTCACTCACCGCTCTCTTGAAGCATTAAAAATAAGGTACGTCTGTGACGTCATTGATCCAACATCCTTGAAGGATATTGATGATTGTAATAAATTATTAATGAAAAATATGGATGATACATCTGATGCTGAAGATGGGTTTGTATTTAATGATGAAAACGATGACTTGCCTTGGAGTGTTGCTACTAGAGCAACAGGTGTAGAGGAAGCTAGATATCCAAGTAGAAGAACATCCACATTGAGAGGCTTTTCAGCACCCACTTCAGCTTCTTTACATCTTCACAAAGAAGAAAGAATCTAAATGTAATGGATGAGAAAGATGCTCAAGCTTATAAATCTGATGATGTAAAGACCCGATTCTTCGACTTCCGAAAGTCGACATCAATACGTCCACTGTATCAACCGCCGAACAATCGAATGCCGAAAAATCGAATCCTTATGGTTTAAGAAGAAGAAAAAGGTAGAAGAAGAAGAAAATAGAACGAAAGAAGAACAGCAGAACAATATCAGAAACTCACAATCGCAGCGGTACAACATATAATAGATAAATGAATAATCTTTAAAACAAAGAACTATATCAGAACAACAGAACAATATCAGAAACTCAACAATCGCAGCAGTACAACATATAATAGATAAATGAATAATCTTTAAAATAAAGAACTATATCAGTTATTACATTACATCACATCATCATCAGAGTGTACAACAACAATATACAACACAACAAAATAATGGACAGTTATACAAACATGTCCTTACAAATGAATTTACAGCGGAAAAGATAATATCATATATAAGTAATACGTCTCGTCATCCAGCTCGCCCCTTGAACTCCATAGCACTCTTAAATCCAGAATGACCCGATAACCTGACTCTAGGCTGCCCGTGTGGAAATTGGTGGGCACCTAGGGTTTAGGAAGGGAACAATAAACTCCAGGTCTGTCGTGAGACTGGTGTGAGAACTAAAGAAGTTATTTATCTTTAAAACAACAACAACAAGGGAAGTGAAAAATATCCGCAATGCTTTTGGAAAATGAAACTACCATAAGGCCTTCCGCCACCCACACAATGAAAACGCATAATTGGAGGAGATTTCTCCTTATGATAGTCAAAAATGCTTACTACGCAAAACAAATCATTTTTGATATTATTATTAGTGCATAGTGATTAGGGCTGTCAATTTCCTACACGACCCGAAACACGACCCGAAACCCGCACGGAAATTAGCAGGTTAACCCGACCCATTTAATTGGCGGGTCATTTTCGGGTCAACCCGAATTTGACCCGTTTATAAACGGGTGGGTTTCGGGTTGACCCGCCAACCCGAAACTGACCCGTTAGCATCCCGTTTATACAGTATATAGGTTAAGCTGACCCGTTTACGACCCGCTCCGACCCGTTTATGACCCGTTTGTACCTTATACGGGTTATATGGGTTGACCCGACCCGTTTACGACCCGTTCCTACCCATTTACGACCCAATTATACCTTATACGGGTTGACCCGACCCGTTTACACCTTATACGGGTTGACCTGACCCATTTACGACCCGACCCGACTCGACCCATTTATAATCGGGTTACACGGGTTGGGTCGGGTTCGGGTTGAGCGTTTTCGACCTGTTTAATAAACGGGTTGACCCGACCCATTTAAAATCAACCCGAACCCCACTTGACCCGACCCAAACCCGACCCGACCCGACCCATTGACAGCCCTAATAGTGATGAAAGCATTTTGAAAATAGAATATTAATCTTAGCCAACATAGACATTTCGAACTATGCCTACTATAGCTACCATCTAAACAGTGGTGACCACCATAAGTAAATTGCATGTTATACAACTAAAACTGTACTGCGTTCATATTGGGAATTGGATTTCCAAAAAATGGTCAGGCTAAGGAACTTCCTACTGCCACATGGGTACGCCTCTGGATGGACGTCACGATAACCTAACCGGATCTTTGCCAATACAAGGCCGGGTTACCTCTATAACTAGGTAACTACTACTCGAGTATGCCACTCCCCGGTCCTTTGGGACCTTTATCCGAGGGTCCTCTATGACAAAGCAACAACCACACAGAAAATGAGATTGGAGCAACCACATAGGTCAAATATCAGGGCTCCATACCTGACACCACCCTTTTTCAGAAGGAAATGACATACCCTAAAGGGAGCGACCCTTATAACATTGCCGCATCTTTCATGTTTCGGCCATTTCCGGGGTGTGAGGTCTGCCGAAGTCTCGTCCACAAAGCTAGGCACAAAAGCATGCATTGATCAACAAATGATCAATAAATAATCATCACACAGCAACACTCAGCATGCCACATTATCAAATTGGGAGTATATCGCTGATAATCTTCAACTACAAAACCTCTGAGCTCGTACGTCTCATAGAAGGGTGTTAAGCTAAGAGAATAAATTCTCCGCCACCAACAGAGATGTATTTGAAAGAAATCTGCTTTATATCTCAAAATGTAATGTCAGAACGTAACCATACAAGTCTGTTCCGGGTTCGAACAGAACCGAAGGCACTTCAAAAGAAGCCCTTGCAATCCGGGTATTCACAATCCCGATCGAATTTCCCTTCACAAAGGAAATCTCCATACCATAGCTAATGGTGCAGAGACAATCGGTAGGTCATCCTATCGTTTTCACAAATACCCGGTCTTCAATGCTATCCATTAACGTCGTATCACTATTCGAAATGGGTAATCCGAATAACGAGCACAATATTTTGAAAATAAGCGTAGCATCCAATATTTCCAAACAAATCACAACACATAGCCATTTAAGCGTCAATATTGATAGTCGGTTATTTAACTATCAATCAATATTCACAACATAACCAGATTCCAAATTATCTTCCCAAATTATTTATTTTCAAAATATCTTTACAGGATATATTTTCCACACTTCAACCATTTGAAAACAAATTTCAAATCATTTTTCACCTTTCAATCTTTGAAAACAAATTTCAAATCGATTTCCTTAAACGGAAACACTTCCAAATAGTTATTCATTTTCACTGGAAATCTGCCGAGTTCAAATACTTTAAAAATAACTTATATTACTTATCCAAAATATATTTGAAAAACTCTTTGAAATAAAACTATTTTTCTTTAAACACTTTGCTTAAAATATTAGTTATAAAAATATTATACCAATATTACATATAACTTAGGTCTAAACTACTTTTTTTTCAGAGAAAATTAGTAGATAGAGTATAATTATTTAAATAACTATTTTCTAAAACAATTATTGATTAAATCTTAGAAATAATCATTTCAAAAATCAACTTAATAAATCTTTACTTAAATGATTTAAAACAATTTAAGAAGTTAATTTCTCCAAAATATTCTTTTCAAAACCAATTCTAGAATTTTATATACATATATTTCAAAACTATTCAGAAAATCTTATTCGGCTTCCCAGGGAGAATACACTTTCATTTCAAAATGGTTTATTCAAACCAATTAAATAAATCCTTACCGATTTATTAAATTTACGTTCCAACTCCGTGAATTTATTTCCACACTTTTAAAAATAAATCAATGTTTATTTTCAAAACAAATTCCCCTTATAAATTTCCATTGTGAATTTACATTTCCAAATATTCACTTTTTATACGGTTTTTCAAATCGATTTCAATTATTCACTTTCAACACCAAATCAACTTTCAAATTGATTTCCAAATATATTGCAAATACCACACCAATTTCTAATTTAATTTTCCAAACATTTATTTCAAACACCAAATTTATTCCCGAATTTAATTTATAAATTTATTTCCTTTGAAATAAATTCCTTTATCCCTTTTAAACCATTTAGAATCCGAATTTTTAAATAAAACCTTTAACTTATAAACAATATTATACTAAATCCACTTATTTAGCATTTTCCCCATATTTGGGAATTTTTTTCAATAGGATTAAAAATAAACTTTACCCTTTTAAAATCCCTTCATTTAAATTAATCCAATTCCCAAAAATAAATTTTTACTAAAATTTTCAACTCGAATTTTCAAAAATCCAATTTTATTTATTTCCAGTATCTAACGATACCAAAAATATATTCGGCTAAATTTTAGCCTTCAACAATTTCAATCACAATATAACCACACACAGATTGTAAATAATCAACACATAACATTGAAACAAATTCAAATATTTTGAGGAATCCAGTTGGATCCCTCCAACCTGTTTCCCTGCATCCACAGATGTTAGCACAATACCAATTCCACTTCGAAATGAAATATCACGGTATATGAAATTTATAAAATATTATCCGCTATTATGCGGCGCAATAGGGTCTCATCCGCTATATAATGCGGGAAATCAACTCCAATTACATATATAATACCAATTTCACTTCGAGGTGGAATAACGCGATATATGTGTTTAATAAATAACCTTCGCTTAATATGCGGCGTATAGGGTCTATTTTCAAAACAACAGATAACAATTTATCATCCAAGCATATAATCAACACAATCAAGCAATTTCATATTTAACTATTTAAAATTTAAATCGAAACATAATTCGATTGAGTGAGAAGTTCTCACCTTGAGTTTTCGATAATAGTTGTAGCGTTTTATTTCGAATAAAATTGAACGTGCGTTTAATTTTACCCAAAATTTTCACTGGCTCCAAATGACTCCAAATTAGCTGTATTGTGTAGTGCTCGTCAAAACGAACCCAAGGCAATTCGTTTCGTGCGTTTTCGACCTCGTATGAAAGAGTTACACATTTTTAAAGTTCGTACGAATTTAAATAATAAAATTTTCACTTTTTATTTTATTTTATACCCCAAATCCAATCTGGCCGTAGGATCCTGGAGCAACAATCTCGGGCGCGCGTAACTCATCTTCCTCCCTGGGTAAAATGCGAACGAGAATAACCCACACCGCCGCGCAAAACCCTAATTGCCGCGAGTTATATACTCATCCTGAAGACGATCGAACACCACCATCTTGTAGCTCATACTCGACTCCCCCACCACCACGAGCAAGGTGAAGCTTGGCTGCGCATGTACGTTGAAAAACGTGCATGAACCTCAGACGAACACAAGCCGATTGGTGCTACCACGTTGCCCCGATTTAGATCTTGACCGTTGAAATCAAAGTACTCATCGTGTTCTACGTTTTTCTAGTTAGGAGTTTTTGGTGAAAGTTGATGGATGAGGGGATAATGGAGGAGGAATGTGGGTGTTTCTCGGCCATTGAAGGGTAAATGGCGGCTGAAGCTTTGAGATGAAACCCTAGGGGTGGTTTTTGTTTGCAATTGTGAATATTTAGGTCCTTATATAGAAAATTAACCAAAACACTATTCACTTGATTTTTCCGAACTCCAAATCTCGCGCGGTGACCGGCGTTTCTAGGGTTTATCCCGCATTCCGGACACAATGGAATAGGTATCGAGAGCCAATTCGGTCATCTGTGCGAGTTACGGAGATAAACGATCAAATTTAAATTAAATCGATTAAACAAATTTCTATGCATTTTGGCTTGCTCCGGACAAACTGTAAATCCGATTGACACGAAATTTGAAACTATACAATAGTATAACATTACGGATCCGATGGAACTGGTTTCATCGAAATCGAGACTATTTGAAAAATGACTATTTTTAGTCGTCAATTAAATATTAAAATATTCAATTTCTACAATTTAACTTTTAATTCAATTTTAAAAATTCTATAACATCATTCTAACTCCAATATGATTTAATACAACTTTATAAATCATTTTTAATCACATTAAACCCAAATTCCAAATTTTTCTGTAATTTCAAATATTAAATTGTCGATTTAATTATCCAATTAAATCCAGATATTCGAAATAAAATTTATTCGACTTACGAATTTTACTAATTAATATTTAAAATCAATAAAATATATGAATTTCAAATGAAAGAAATTCTGGGTCATTACAGATGATGCAAACATTGGTTTGGAAAATATAATTGTTGAATTTTGTTCAGATTCCTATTTTATCAATAATATTTATAATTATATTGGATTTTGGCTTTTGAAAACTATTACGCTCGAAATTCTATGTTTATGATATTATATTTGATGATTTTTTATGCCTAAAAAGTCTTTGTTGCATATATTTAGTAAAAATATTGAACTTTTTAAATTTATTATATATATATATATATATATCAAATTTATAAAAAAGTTCTAAACGTGCGCAGTAAATTTAAAAGGCGCACGTCATTTGCCATGTTGTACGCCAAGGCTCCGGAGAGGCTTTGCGCCTTTTTACGTCGTGCGTCTTTAATAACTATGGGTTATAGTCTAGTAATAGCTGATTTATACTGTGTATACAAAGAAATGGAAAAATATTATATTCGTATCAACACTGCTCTATGCTCTCATGGGTGCCGCTGAGCGCCAATTATGGGTTTTTTATAATTTTAACGCCCCATTTTTTATAATAGCATTTTATTACGCTCTTTGTTGAAGGCGCCATTTGAGCGTTGAATTTTTCATGAAGCGCCAAAAAAATAGGCCTTTTAGTATAATTTTATTTTTTACCTGGCTAAATTAAATACATCTAGAATAAAATCATCTGGTTACTTTGTTTATTTATTATAGATCTTTGTACTTCAAGAATTCCAATGCTTGAATCATTTCTCTCTATCTTTTTTAAACTATATAAACAATCAGTTGGTAAATAATAACAATTCCCTTTTATATTTGATTTAAGAATAAAAGTTACATATTAATTTCTCACTTCTTTGAAATTTAGCTTTACTGATTTCTTAATTTTTTATTTTAATTGTGTGAGCCTTTTTACTTATCTTAATAATTTCTTAATCAAACAAAAAATAATTAATTATAAATTAAAATTTATATCATTTGCTAATATTGTAATTGAGTTCTTTAAGATTATTTGGTACAAATATTCGATTATTAGTAATTACCTCAACACAAGCTTTGCTAATATAATTTTTTTGCTTCTATAAATTATAAAAGTACTTGATTGATGAAACATTTACATACATGTGTATATATAAACACACACGTAGATACACACACACACACACTGATATATATATATATCAACGTCAAAAATGGTCGTCAATATCCAAACAATGTAAAAGCATCACAAATTCAATAACCAATTCCAAACAGAGTGAAGCAGAGAATAAAATATGAACAATAAAATTAAAATAGTATGAAATGAATACAAGAGGTTTTATAGTAGTTCGGACGATTTCGGCTTACGTGCACTTCAAAGATTTTTCTTTTATTTATACCGCCAATTACAGTCATAATGATTTGAATCCAAGTAATAAAAATGGCAAAGTGCAGCCAACAAAGAAGAAGATACAAAAGGAAGGAGAAGGTCATTTTCGCTGAGCTAATGATCGTGTATTTATAGGAGAAGTGCAATATCCAACTGAAAATCCGCATACAGAGACCAAAACAAACCCCTCCAAGAAAATGGGCCCGTCCTGTCTTTCCTAAGGGATTGACCCCGATTTCTATAGGGGATCGGCATTGATCCCCAATGCTTGAGCATTGGGGTCGGCGATCCCTAGGGCGGGTCGCCCTCCATGCCTTCTTTTGAAATCTTAAATTGTTTGTGTAGTTCCCTAAGTGTTTTCTGGAGTAAGCAATCGATCTTTGATGAATTGATCTACTGAGTTAAGTATTCATATTTATAGTGATCTATCTCATGCCTAAGGGAGGTGCTAATCCATACTTGACCAATTTTGAGATGTCACTCGTCTGAATCCGTTTGACTATCATCCATAACCTGCTTATAACTGATCTTCGATCCTGATAATCATCTCTTCGGACTTCCTGCCTTGATGATCATGAAATCCATTTTACCAAATCCATGGTATCACAGCTTTGACAAAAGACGGGATAATACTTACCCTCAGAACATGTCTTGCGATAGGAATGTGTTTTGAATTGCCATAAGTCTGAAGTCTAAAATCTATCGACAACTAAATATTCCAATCCAGAATCCATTCCTTTGCCAAACCGAATCGTCGTGAGCCATCCTGTGTTCGTCCGGGAGTTGGTATTTGCATGTCGAATCTTCAATCTCTCTAGAATGTTAGTGAAATCTGCGACTGTTCCGTGTCGATAGTAAATTTCGAAACCATTCCAAATCCTTAACCTAATACATGATCTCACCAAATCGTTTGCCGATACCAAGGCCTTACCGAACCAACAATCTAGTTCATAGTTTCTTCGGACTGATTGGTGGTCTCTTCGGACTCTTGCTAAGTTCAATTCAAATTTAACGATGAGTAGGCCGATCTTGTCGCTCTCCGACGAAGCGACCTAACCCTTGTACTCTAGCCCCGACACTCCGACGAGACATGGCGATGTAAATATGAATCATGGCTTCTCCGGGCTGACCATGGTCTCTCCGAACCCTTGCTGGACCTCACTCACTCATCAACGAAGATGGCACGACGATAAGCAAGCCGATCCTCACACTATCCGACAAAGCGGCCTACTTCTTACACTCTGGTTCTTCTCTCCGGTCATAACATAACGTGATCTGTGGGGCTTTATTCTCCGACCTCGATTCACCAGTTGAGGACTTAATCCATTATGTACAAGTCCGTCATTTCGCTTTTCGGTGAAAGGACTCGCACCTTGCGGTTATTGCCCCGTCTCTCCGATCAGAACAACCGCGGCCTCTTTCATTCATTACTTTAATGCAGATTCGAGTGTTCTAAAATCCATTTATGAAAATATTAAATTTAAGTTCTCACGGCCATAAAAATAAAAAACAAGAAAAACCAAACATTGCCTCTCCGAGCATGGCAGTTCATCCTCATCTTAGAGCATACCTAGGGACCGACCTCGATCATGTACATGTGTAAGTAACTTAGCCGTTTTATTGTCGAGTTTATTATTTATTTAGTTCATGTCCTTCCGATCATGAGATGACGATCTATGACCTCGATCCAAGGCCATTGGACGCGGACGATGGCCGCTCGTGTTCCACTACCACAGCCCCCCCGAGCCCTCGCATATTGTAGCAGCTAATTATTCCTCATGTGTTCCCCCAACCATATCGTTCAAGTACCTGCAGTTGTTTGTATCATGCACATCCAGCTCATGGAATAAGTATCATTTCCTTGAGGTCCACTCACGTCTTGGATCATGTCATGTGGACCCAAAATTGCCTTATAAACATATCCACCAACTCCGTCCAAGTGCCAATGGAACCGTTATCCAATTGCCTAAACCATAGTGCAACTATATCTGCCAAATACGAAAGTAAACTTCACGCCATCACTTCCTCCGATTACTACGGCACTTCCATATGTCTCATATACCTCATCAGATAAACAGTAGGATCCGTTTTTTCCATCATGTGTTTTCAGTATTGGTAATTTAAACTCCGGTGGATTCCTAACACGCTTGATATTAGGAGTGAATGAACTCCTATTCACATCTTTCAAATCCCTATTCACCAATCCTCCTCTCATAGCTCATCTGATCATCTCTACAAACATGTCGCTGTCATCCAAAGGTAGCCTTTAATCCATATTACCGGCATGCCTCTGACTCTACGAGGGTATTCCAGAACATACTCCTCCAAACGTGCATCTGCATTCCGATCCGCATCAACATGTACAACACCAACTGCTGGCCTACCGACATCCAAACCGACCCGACTTGGGGGCGTGCCCCCTGGGGGATCGGTGCTGCTAGGGCGGTCGGTGTCAATCCGTCCTGCTTGCCCAGGGTTCATCTCTGGCTACTCCTTTCGTTCTCCTGCTTGTTAGCTCCGCTTCCATGCTTCCGCTTCTGATTTTCAGCAACTTCTGCTACTCCGACTCCTTGATCCAGATTGTTAGTAGCTCCTGCTCCAGCCTGTTCGATTTGCCTAAGGAAATTATGCATCATCTCATCTTGTCTCTTCATCATCCGCTTATGCATCGTCTCCATTTCATTCCAGTGATGTAGACGGATGGTTTATTAGCTCAATAATTCTGATTTTTTGCAACTCCTGCTACTCCAACTCCTTGATTCAAATTGCCAATAGCTCCTGCTCCAGTCTGTTCGATTTGCCTGAAGAAATTTTGCATCATCTCTTTTTGTCTCTTCATCATCCGCTCCTAAATCGTCTCTATATCGTTCCTAGTGATGTAGACGGAGGGTTTATTAGCTCCAGCTCCTAAGAATGCCTTTTGACTCCCTCCATGTTGATTTCTATATGTCAATGATCTCGTTACTGATTGCCTAGTTATTGCTTCCTAGATCCTCCAAACTTCCAAATCCAAGATCCTAGCTTTCAAATCTGTGAGTGCAAGTCTTCTCAATGAAAGCATCAAAATGTTAGCGTCAAAAATGATCACCAATACCCAAAAAATGTGAAAGCACCACAAATCCAATGACCAATTCAAAACAGAGCGAAGTAGAGAATAAAATATAATGAACAAAAAAATTAAAACGGTAAGAAATGAACACAAGATGTTTTACAGTGGTACGACTCAAGGTATTAGGTTTCAGCCGGAATGACGAGATTTCGGTCGTTCCGTCTCGGTACCGATCAGAACCAGAACAAAATCTGACCAGAAACCCGTTTCGACCGTTACCCAACAATTATTTTTTAATAATTGAAGCAAAAAAGAAAAAACAAGGAAAAGACTAAAAGAAACCGAGAAATAAAAACAAAATCGATTGCGAAATCAGTTTGAAATGAGATCTGAAAGCAAATACTTACCTGGACATCATTGCATACAAATCGAATTGAAATTCAAACCATAAATTTGCAGTAGCATAATCTTTCTTTGTTTTATTTTATGTTTAAGGGTTGCGTGCCCAAGTTTCTTTTTTTGTTCCTACTGCAATAAAAAATGAGAATGATGGCTATGGTTCTGGGCCTTGTGGTATAAAATTGGTTGGAATGCAATATTATATGGGTGAGTGGTTTTTGAGAGCAATAATTTTAAAATGGGGTTTGGACCTAGAATTTTGGGCTCAATTTATTTGGGCCTTACTAAAGTTTTATGTTATTTCAGTTGATTTGTTTAACTAAATAAATAAGCTGCAATTAATTTTTAAGGGGGTTCGATTAAATCAAAACCGAAACAAAAGCCGAAACTCCTGAACTTTCCGAAATTGATCGAAACTACACAAATTTGAAATGAACGAAACCGAGACCGAGACCGAAATCTCAAACCTTGGTTCGGCTAACTCCGGCCTACGTCCACTTCAAAGATTTTTCTTTTACTTATATTGCTGATTATGGTTACAATGATTTGAATCCGAGTAATAAAAATGACAGAGTTTAGCCAAGAGAGGAAAAGACCCCAGGGAAGGAGGAGATCATTTTCCATGAGCCAATGATCATGTATTTATAGGAGAAGTCGTGTGTTCAGCTGAAAATCCACGTAGAGAGGCCCAAGAATAAGACAAAACCCTCTAGAGAAAATGGGTCCCGTCCGGGCTTTCCCGAGGGATCGGCCCCGATCCTTATAGGGATCGGCATCGATCCCCAATGCTTGAGCATTGGAGTCGACGATCCCTAAGGTGGGTCCCTAGCCATGCCTTCTTTTGGTATCTTGAGTTGTTTATGTAGTTCACTAAGTGTTTTCTGGAAAAATCGATCGATCTTTAATGAATTGATATGCTGAGTTAAGTGTCTATATCCATAGTGATTCAATTTGATCCTCTGCTTATGGGAAGTGTCAATCCATACTTAACCAACGCTGAAATGTCATTCGTCTAAATCTGCTTGACTATTATCCATAATCTTACTTATAACTGATCTCGTATCCTGATAATCATCTCTTCGGACTTCCTGCTTTGATGATCAAGAAATCTGTTTTGTCAAATCCATAGTATCACGGCCTTGCCAAAATACGGGATAACAATATACATACACACATATATATCACGTATAATAAACTAATATGTGGTGATCATCCAATCAACATCAATACAGTTTAATAAATAGTTAGTTATTTTTGTAATTATTTAATGCGAATATTGTTTGCACAAAATATATGGGACAAACGCCTGTTTTCATACAGGTCCGTCTGTACTCCATCTAGACTCTGAAGCCACTCTTAGCGCCCAACGCTTTGCTCCGCCTTGAACAGCATTGGCACTGGTACACATCATTTTTATACATGCTATATTATGGAATACTATAAGTTTAACATAATCAATCAATTTAATACTGCAATGTATTCTTATGAATGCTAATATGTTCCTATATCATGAATACTAATATAGTCAATTTAATCAATCAATCTATTTCACACAATTCTGACATGAATAACATTTCTGACATGAATATTAATATGCTCCTGTATAAATACTTGTATTTCCTAAAAAACAATGTTTCCTATATAAATACAGATCTATTCCTATATAAATATTGATATATTCATATACAAATACTAATATATCTCTATATGAACACTGATAGTTCCTATAATACAGAATGAAAATCTTCTATTTTTATGTGGATACATTTTGTACTATGTTATGGTTAATAAAACCATGGAGAAAAAAGGCCATCTATTAACATAAAGTAACTAAAATGGCAATAGACTTTACACCAACATCATGTTCCTAGAACTCTATTCTAATATATTTAGTTATGAAAAATAGTCATCTTTTGTGAAGGTTTAAGTTTTAAGAACCTAACACACTTAAACAAATATTTTTGTCAAGGACTCGGCTTATCATGTTCTGGAACTCGTTAGAACAAAGAGAATCAATTCAACCCAACTATCTCCTCATATATTTCAAATTTAGAAGATAAACCGATACTCTTTTGTAGCTGAACTTTAGACATCTTTATTGAAAAATATGCAGTGAAACAAAAAAATTAAACCAAAAATTTGAGTGTTACTTGAGATTCATATTTCAATATTTCCATAAATTTGGATCTATTATCTAAAATACTAACATTTTCTGCAATTTTTATCTTCTCTATGAGGTTGGATGTGTAAATAATAAACATAATCTTAAATTAAAAAAAAACCAAGAGTAGAAAAGAGGCATCAAACTTGGATTTGGTACATCAAAAACTCTCATTTGTGGATCCAAAAGTATCTCCTGTCGTCGCGTTTCTAGCTTCTACACTCGTGGACATAAACGAAAGTATATAAATATTGTATGTTACTAAAGGCACCTAGAAAACTCTTTTGGCTACCATAACTAATGGTCATCATAGAACCTTTATTTACGTGCTTGCTAATACCATGCATTATTTTATTTTATCAAATAGGCACCTAAGTACTATTCGGTTGTTTATCACGGTATGGGGTGAACAGCAGCTAAAAATCAAAGTTGCATGACTGTTTACGAACGGCTATTGAAAATCAAAGATGCACGGTTATTTGGGACCGGATAAAAAAATTGAGTTTGGTGTTAGATAACATATAAAAAGATTGACATCTATTAAAAATTTCTTGGTAGCCAGAAGCAAAATTTTGGATGTGTAATGACCCGCTATTTTGGACCATTCAAATCGACAATAAAACCATACATATCCGACTTGAATAATTCAAAATACCGAATTGTTAATTAAAGTTTGGCAAAACTTAAAATATACAGTAAATAAATCAATTACAGATCACAGAGTGATATAATGCAGCGGAATAGATAAAGAATAGTAGTTCATGAAGGTACTATATACATCAGAGTTTAGAAAAATACAACCGAATAGTTCAAATGCAGTAATGTCTCCAATGCAACAGATGACTTCTCTGAACCAATCAACTGGAAATGCTGGAATCTGAATCGATAGTTGGATTTCCAAATGAAGCTCCGAACTCCAAAGGTGAGACTCAAATGCTGTATCACTCAGTATGACCCGAGCGTAAAGCAAAACACAAAACACTCGAGTCAGGATTAACGTTCTTATATCAATAAATCCAACTCAAGTGAAATATCAACTGAGATATAAATAACTTAAAGGATATTTGGGATAACCATCCTCTAAGGGTCCATGGAACTTTCTACAAGATAGAAATATACACTATAACACCGTGGTCATTTCAGCTTAATTTATACTTCAAAACCAAATCTCATTTTCACTTCAAATATCTTTATATTTCCCAAAATAGTATTTATATATATATATATATATATATTAAATAATTTATACAATAAAGTATTTTCAATTTCCTCAACTTAACAAATCGTTCCAACATCAACTCGACCTTCCCATTCAAATTAAATTCAATCTCAATTTATCAATTTAAATTCAACTCAATTTCTAAAATAACCACTTAAATTTTATCGATCTCAAATTCGGATTTACAATCACAAATACCCCTTTATATTTCCATAGATTTCAAAACTTTAAGTATTCAACGTTTCATCTAAATTTTCATTCAATTTAGTTTTCTAAATAATAAATTCGAATTTAGTTCAACCTAAATTTTCATTTTAGTTCAATTTAGTTGCTAAATAACAAATTCAACTACGTTGATTTCAAATACAGATCCGAATCTCAACATAAACCATTTAAATTCCAATATAGTTCAAGGCTTTAATATTTAAATGTTCTATATAACAGTTTCATATATATCTCGATTTAACCTCATTATTATTTAGTCTTGAAATACTCCCTTGTTAGATTCAATATCATTTAAGTAACCTTAAATTACATTTTACTCAATATTTTCTTTAATTTATTTAAACGTGAAATATTCATTAAATCACTTAAATCAAAAATCCAGTTATAAAATCATACCTTTTAAATTTCCCATTCAAAAATTTCAAATCGATTTAATTAAATAAATCCTTATTTAAATACCATTTTAATAAACCCAAATTTATCTTCCAATATTAATTATTCAATTTATTACAAGAGAATCTATTTGAAATATAGATTTACATAAATACTTAACCTTATTATATGTATTAAATCAATCTAATTTAAATCAAATATTACTACTAAATCTATATATACAATTTTCATTTAATAATATCATAAGAATCAAATTTATTAAACCATATATTTCTTTCCAAAATTATAGATTTTATTTTCAAAATATTTGTATGGACCAACGGTGTCCGTATATATTTCCTATCATATAGTCAAGTGCTACGGATATTTATCATTTCAATCCATATACTAAATATATACGGGTGGATATCATTTCAACCCGAAATCCCAAATTCAATTAAATGAAAATCGCTTGGGTTTATCATTTCAACTCATAACGATTTTCTCCTATTCTAAAGTCTGTTCGGGTATGTATCATTTCAACCCATAGTGATTTCTAAACTACAGGGAACTTGCAGAATGATAGCAAAAAATACAATAAAATAACAGGCATATATCATCAATAACAACATAATATAAACAACAGGATATGGTATCATATCCCACAGGTGAACAGTTACAGATAATAGCATATATAACAAATTTAAAATAACTACAGCAGCATGTTTCAATTGAAATCAAATTTAATGAATAAAAAAATGTTAATCGTGAGTGATTGCTCACCTTTCGAGGCTAGAGAGATTTGAAATGGGTTATGGATCCAAGAACGAATTTCCAAAATGAACAAGATTGGCACAAATAGGACGAACAAAGCTGATAAATAGAAATCGATGAAAATAGATTAGAAACTGCTTGATGTAGACCGAAACAAAATATATAAAATCCTAAAATATTATTTTCTTAACTAATATTAACTTTGAGACTCATTAAAATTATATACATACGTTTTCCAAAAATATAAATAGTTTAGAAACAACTATTGACCATACATTCTATATAATCAACATATATCCATTATACATTCAAACTAGACTATATTTAAATTATATTATGTATAGTAATGTAATATAGTATACAGTACACTTATTACGATGCACGTTAAGGCTATAAATATAATATTTAACAATACACTTATAACAAAATATGTGACTGTAAAATTTCAGTTTTAATATAAACACAGAGAACAACCTTATATATTTATTAATATTCAGTTATATAAAAACTCTTGCTATATATTTATATTCAAAAGCTAATAACATAACTATACTGCAAACGTATATGTAGTTGAGAATATATAATGCCTTTTTATACTTTCTTATGCACTTAATATACTCAACAACGAGTTATATATATATAAGCGATCATGCATTTTTATATGAAACAACAAGTATAAAATAACTTTTAAAACTTTATTATTATATATATATTTTATACACTGAACAGTTAAAATAACTTTTAAAACTTTTTTTAAAAACTTTATCATTATAAAATAACTTTTAAAATATACATCATACGAATGTTTTAACCCACACAAAAAATATATGCTTCCTTATACATATTATATATATCTAATTTATTTATTCTTATTATTATTACTTTTTTTATATATATAAAAGAAAAGTGGTGCCTGAATAATATTTTCTCATTCTCCTAGAGCATAGGTGACTAACAAAACTCGCATGGTCTAACATGTGATAACATTTATTTTCTATTTTTATAAAAGTGGTGCAAACATATTTACTCTATCTTAGAGTACAAGTAGAGCAAATGATTTTTTTGAAGGCCTTAGCCAAATGCATTTTTTCTCAAACCAAAATACTTATTGACGTTAAGACCTTGAACGAACAAAGCTGAGGAGAATATTTTTACTGATTTAAAACCTGAAGTAAAACAGCGATGCCACCTACATCCTTTTCCAACGTGTTTATAAATGATATAAGCAAGAATCTGTTTATACTGTGGAGGATGCTCTTGATTGTGGAGGAGGGTAGGTGTTATGTGGTTAAATAGTAGAGCCAAAAATTTGAACAGAACAATGAAGAAAAGAGTGGAAAAAAAGGAGGAAAAATAATTCGGTCATTACCTGATGCTTTGCTCACACGCAAGGAAGAAGGAGAGGAACCCAAAATGAGATGCAGATGAAGTTTGATACGTGGTTTGTATTTATTTGTGACAACACAATTGTTAAAGTGGGAAAGCAAAAATCAAGGCATGCAAATTTTAAAGCAAGGAAGAAAACGTGTTTAACGTTTAAAGAAAAGCTTGCGTGCATCAAGGGAAAAATGGAAAGAAATTTAAAGATTTTGGAACGGTTTGTAATTTGTGGATCACGTTTTAGAAGGCAAAAGAAAAGTGAATATAATTTGCATGTAAATGGTGAGGCACATTTTATATTTAAAGGGAGTAATTTGCGTTGATTGAGTGTAGGAAACGGTATGAAATAAATTGCTTTAGGAATGGTAGAGAAGTATGAAGTGAATCGTGTATTATAATCAAACACGCGTTGATAATGGTGAAAGAAAAAGGCAGGAGGAAAGTTGATTTTGAACCGGATTGGATTTTAAAGATTTTATATCAATTTTAAACGAGAGGCAATTGGAAAGAGTAGAAAAATTTCCGCATGAATCCAAGGCAAACATTTTAAATTAATTGAATGGTTAGGGAATTTATTTCTTTCCCACTTAAAAAAATACGCCTACGGATAAATTTAATTATTATCCAAGGTAAGAAAATGAGACATGCGTAAAACTGACATAAAAATGTACGCCCAATTTATAACAAAGAAACGCTTTTAAATTTGTAGGTTTTTCTTATGTAGTAAATATAGGTTATAATATTACATCAAATTCATACCATTTGTATGCCAACTAAATTGTACAAATTAAAACGTGTATCTTAAATAGCTTATTTACACTATTAACTTAAAATTTATTACTTAATTAAAATATGATTTGTTTATATCTTTTTGATTTACTTAACATTTAAGAAATAAACTGTTGTATATACGTATAAAAGAAAACGTAGAATGCGTACAACAGACGCAGTGATTTTTGTCCAAATAAATAAAAATAATGGATTTAAATTTTATACGTTTTCTTGTATGTATATATACATTATTTATTCCATCAAATAACGCGTCTTTTAAATGCGAAATTAAACAGTTTATTTATACACAAAGTTTTGAAAATTTATTACTTATATAAAAATATGATTTGTTGCACATTTACTAAGAAATTTATATTCAGAAATGTATATAAGTAAAATATAAAATTTTAAAATTTTATATTTTACTTATATCAATTTTATTTAAAGAACAAAAGGTGAAATAAATGTTGTTACGAACATATTAAATTAAACCAAAAGATTAAAAATTAAAAATTTAAAGATTTATAACTTCAAAAAAAAATGTTAAGTTTTAACCAAAATAAGAATTTTAGAATTTTCACACTAATAAAAATCTTGGGTGATTATTTATAATAAAATTTAGACAATCAAATTTTCGAAAAATAAAATCCCAGAGTTATAAATAAAAAATAAAATATTGCTAAAATTTAGGCTGTTACAGGATGCCAATAGCAGCACACTAAATATTAGAGTATTACATTGAGCAATACATGAAGGTGTATATTTAGAACCACACCGTGGAGAGAAAGAGCAGGAAATTCAAACTGAATTTAAAATGCATGCCTTGCGCCTAGATATCTTTCGCTCACATGATCATTTAGTTGCTAGAAAATTGTAGAATAGTCATTTGTCTGCATAAATCACAAAATTAAATTATGTCCAGTACATAGTTCAATAATCATCAAACCAACCAAAAAAACACTTTTTACTGTTACTTATGTTGTTACAGTAGTATAAAGATGGATACACATGCACATCCACTCATTCATAAACTGAAATTATTTATACATCTGCAAGTGACCAAAAAAAGGTCCTTATATTAAAGGCAAGAAACCATACTGTAAAATATATTACTAAAATCAGACCAATTAGTCAACCTATAGAATAAATCAATATTTGCATGTGCATAACTAAAATGAAAACTTCATACATGTATGTGTATATGATTCAAGTTTCTTAGTGACGGTAGCAAATCGTATCATTATGTAACTTACACTATTACCGCTAAGATTTAGAATTTGACTGCTAACTAGAAAATTTTGTCAGGAGACCATCTGATGTATCTGATACAAAATTCACTTGTACTTGAATTAGTACTTTAAATTTCTGTTTATATTGTTGTGATACTAAATGACAGAAGTTCTTAATCTATTAGTAAAAAAATTGCTTTAAGCTAAACCATCGGATGAAGTTATTAAACTATAGCAGCATAATAGAATAGAGTAAGAGTCTCAAAGTTGGCAGTAAAAGATGTATAATGACGAGAAAGAATAAAATGCCTATTCATCACAAAATTAGGAAAAAAAATAGGTTGATGTCTGAATTTGACACATATATATTCATAAAGTATATAAAGTAGTGAGCCATATCTAATTTGAAACCAAAAAATCAAGAAAGAATGAGCCAAACCTTTAGAACTTTGACAACTGTTAAGAGTTTTGGTCCTAATGAATTTATAGATAATCAGCTAAAAAAATTTGGAACGAAGAATGGGGACATATAACATTCAGTATCACATTATAAATATAACACACACACAAAAATAGGAACATGGTATTTCAATCTTAAAATGGACTGATTTAACAAAACTAAGAACCATATGGAAATATATGTGTTCTTTAAAGAGTTATCTCTATCCTTGAAAAAGCTACATCATCTTCGTATTTTAAATTGGATGCTACTTCATAATCATCCGAGCAAGAAAGTCAAGGGTGAATCTGTATCCCAGCAATGTAAAATCATAACTGCAAATTTATACATTTTTCTTCCATCTAGATCGCTCCCACGATCATAGATTGAACTATGATTAAAAACAGTGCAGTATATTTCATATGACTTTTCCACTAGATGGAAATGTGAATACGTTTATAGTTGCCTTCACATTAAAGTTTATGGCATAATTGTTGTAATTACACAGCCCATTCAATTGCTACCATTTTTTATATTAATTGATCTTCTACATATTTACTGATGATTTAGCAATTTTGCTAATAAAAATAAACTGAACCTAAGCCTGATCAAAAAGATAAATCAAAAAACTACTCCCTATAACAATATATGGATGTGAACGCCAAATTAACAAAATCAAATTACAAAAACCTTGTTATTATTATTCTACTTGTTCAAAGTAAATTCAAGCTAAATGTAAATGAACCTTGAAGACAGCAAAACAATTTTGATCTCAATTGTGTCATCATTTTGAAAGCCTTGAACAAAGTAATAACATTTCACCAATTCATCCTCTTTCTATTAATTAAATATCGGTCCAAACTTCACATTTAAGTTATCACTGGACTAAATTTTTAATATCATGCACTAATCACATAACTATTGTCTCCACCTTTCTATGGGTAGCACTAATCGCATATTTAATATTCTACCATTTAGCCTTTCACATTTCACATTTAGCAAGCTGATGAACCATAAAACCTTTCAATAAAATTTAGCAACTGGGTAGTGACATCTTGATATTCTACCATCCTTCCAATTCAAGCTCACAATCAACACACTGATTATAAAACATGGTATAACCATGTTCCACTCCAAGGAGGTGGGAATAAATCAGTGTCATGTGAATGGAGTTTGGTATTTAGTTGCATTAAGTTGTTAAAATAGTTTTAACCTAGTGAGTACAGTGTAGCATAACAAATGAAAATATTTAACACATTTGGTACGCTTGCCTTAATCATTACTTAAACAAATATGACCATTTAGGTAAACAAAAGGACTTGGTTAAAAAAAGTAGCTATTGAAAATCATTTATGCAGATTTGGAAAAACAAAGTGAATAATAAAAGATATAAAACATTACAACCCAAAAATTAGGTCTCCAAGGGGATGAACTATTTTTCAAACACATTGAAACAAAGACCCTTAGGGTAAGTGGGAAACAATTTTGTCCACATTTCATGCTTAGTTTCAACAATAATATTCAAATAGGCATCGTTTATGGATAACAAATAACATTACCAAATTAGAAAAGAGCCATCTTAGTTAAACAAAGGAATGATTCAGAAACCAGTTATTGAAATTCATTTCGTATAACAAATTAAAGTAAACAACCAGTTAGTAAGAAAAAACAACCACTGGTTTAAAAAAAGAAACAGATCGAAGTTTTCCTCTTTTTTGAAATTAATGCAAGACTGCTTTTCAAAATAAATTAATTCAAAACCCTAACCTGTTTTAGTTTTCATAGGTAAAGCAGATGCCTTAAAGGAAAGAGACGAACCTTTTTCGGCGAGCTTTCACCAATCAACCACGGAGGATAGATATGAGAGCAATGAGCCAAAAACTACAACTGTTCGCACCCGATTAGGGTAAACCTAACAATCTGTAAACATGAAATCCCTCAAGGCTTTGAGATAGCAAAGTAAGGCACAAAGAGTGGACGTCGATGCCCCCAGAGAGGGAACTGAGGATATCGATCAAGATCAGGGGTTAGAGATTTAGGAGAAGTGAGAAGATGTGATGCTCCTTGTTCTTGGCAGTTTGGGCCCTGGTATTAGTCATGGTGAAGTGATTAACAGAGAACAAGAATGATCAGGGAGGAGTTGTAATAGAGGCTCTCAGGTGGTAGAATGGTTCAAGATGCAGTAGTGGTGATGCAAACAGACCATAAGAGGGAGGAGTTGAGTCTCAGGCTCTCAGCGGATAGAAGAAAAAAGGGTGAAGCAAAAAAACAGCATTACAGACAAATGCACGAATAAGAAAAACTAGTTTTATTAATGATCTTGTATATATACATATACACACACATATATGTATATGTATATATATATTGTGTGTATTTACATAGCCTTACCCTTTTTTTTTGAAATTTTAGAGGCTTTCAAAAAATATTGTCTTCATGTCTGGCAGGGCAGAATAAATATGGGATATGAAATGAATAGTCTTTGAAACATCAACGTATAAAATATTCTTTTATCTATAATATAAAGGAAAACATAAGGTGAAAGTGAAGCCTTTTTAGTCTTTTCTAAAATAACCCTCTCTACATTAGAACGTGAAAAAGTTTGGAAGGATACTTTTGTCATTTATCTTTCCACGTGAAAAACAGTTTCCTCTTCGGCACGATCGGCACATTCTCATTTCTCCCCTCCACTTTCCTCAACTATCCCTCTCTTCATTCTATTCAACAATGGCGATTGTATTTACCATACTAATTTACCAATATACTTTCACTCATTTTAATTTACCTCTGATTAAAATAGTATTGTAATGTTTTATTACTTTTACAGACAATTCACAGCATCACGATTAAATTTCAAATCAATCTCCAACAATGAACTGATTTGATATACCGAACACTGTGAATTCGAAATGAGATGGAGAGCTTCTTCGAAAAAGGAAGAATTGGAGGAGAAAGGTCGGTATTGTTTATTTAGGCTTCGTTTACATTTTTATTTTTTATTTTTATAAACTGTCAATCTTCTTCTCTATTGAATTGCAGTTATGGTGTGACTGGGAAAAGCGATATCTTGATCTCAAAGTTGGCGATCAAAGGTGAAACGTTAATGTTTCGCAGTTTGTTTCCCTTTTTTCCGAAGTTGGATCTTGATTTTCCTTTATATGGTAATTTATTTTTATCCACGTATTGTTTTTTTGTCTTAATGAGTTATATAAATTTCAGTTCTATGTTCAAATTCATACTTGCCAACCAGTAAAAATGTGAACGTCTGTCTAAATAGAAATGCCAGAGTTTAGATTTACTTTGATGACAGAGTGGCAAGAATGTTTTCTAAATAGAGGACATGGAAATAGCTGATGTATTACAAATGGAAGCCTGCTCCGACTATGCTACAACTTTCCACTTTTGTTAATACAACCTCTTCTTCATTATATAACAGGAATACTGCTATACGAAACTACCTTCCACCGTCTGCATTCGATTGAAATCTTCTACATAGGCATAGCACATGCGTTTATATTCCTATACATTTGTTATTTATCTTAATATAATTCATTTTAACTCCCTACTTTTACTTTACAAGTGTTTAAATACAATAACAATGCCATATTCACTACGGTTGGGAAAATTATATGGTCAACACCGTTAATTAATGCCTAGGAGCAAATCAATTTATCATTTGTCTCAAATTTTACAATGGTATTATCAACTGGGCAACTGATGTTTAGACATTACAAGTACTAAAGAGTTAATTATGATTGCTATTATACCCCAAACTGGACAATTTAATAGCTTAAAAGCACACAAACTATCACCGTGTATGCTCTCTTTTAAGAAATAAAGATATATCTAATGTATTGGAAGCACATAAACCATAAACTATCGCTAGAATCATTTTCTTGGATGTTCCTTGAAGATCTATCATTTTCATCGATGTTTCTTGAAGATCAAAAATAATTTGTTGAAAGCGGATGCGCTTGGAGTCACTCTTATTATCTTATGTTAATGAAATGAGTCTCAGACAATGTTATAAGGGCTTAGGTATTTTTCTTCTTCTCTCTCATACATTTTTTTAACATAACTCTACGTATATATAAAAACTGTTTTTGTTCCTATCAATAAGAGATGTGCTTCTTCATGTTTCTTTCTTTCAAATCTCCTAAACTTCTAGACATTTTAACCTATCAAGTGCTAATCTGTATAAGTTCTGAGTATGACGTGCGTTAATATTGCTTCATGTACAGTTGGAAGTGGTTGATAGATTAGCATTTAAAGAACATGCTTTTTATGCAAGTATTTTCCATTTTATGTTTTATATGATTTCATATCAGAGGGCATTATTTTAATAATCTTATACTGGTGACCTTTATCATCCACTGCAATAAGGTGGTGCCAGTAAGCTGAGCACATCAATGTTTCCATGTTTTATAATTTTGTTTCCAGTACAATGTTTATTGATATTTAATTATATTTGGATTATTTGATTGTTAAGCTATATGTATTTCAAATTTTAGAGTTTAAACATATACAAAAAACCATGTCTAATACGAGATTTAACTAGATTGAGTTGCATTTATAGGAAAATTTTCTATTTTTATTCCTTCAGTTTCTTTGCACACATACTAAAACAATTAGTCATTATTTGCAAATTCAATTTACGAGCAGCAAATGGTCATGTTTGTTGCACTGTTGTGCTTACTTACAGAAAATTTGTTGGATCTGTCACCTAGATAGTGAAAATTGTTTAGAAAATAATTTATCTTATAGTGAAAGCATAAAATACTTGGCATCATTTGATAATGGTTGCAGGCTTCAAATAATATATGTGCTCCAGTAATGGTTGTAGGCTCCAAAACAATGCTTGCTGGCTTCAAATAATACATGGTGGACAGGGAGTAGCTTCAACGCACGCTGCATGTTCTGGAGTTCAATTAACATGTGCGTGTGCAAACTGATGGGAGAAGCATGGTCTAGGGTGCACGTGCAAGAACCTGTTGAAGATGAAATGGTCAAGGCGAGCTGGAGAATGAAGCTGGCCTGCTATGTGAAGTTGAAGTTTGATGGACAATATGTATAAGTCCGGACTGAAGACCAGAGCGAACGGTGGCGAGACATGTGCTGTGTGTGATGTACATGCCCGACCAGATTGCATAGATAAGTGCTGAATTAAATGGCCGCCGAACAACTGCATGGGTTAGGTTCTATTATACATACATCTGATTTTTTGTTTCTTCCTCAACTTTTTTCCCCATTTGGTTTGTGACTGTAGAACTACGTATTGATTTGCTTCTGCTATAGACATCTATCTTTAGCTCTGTCCATGCAGCTTTCCTATTGTCTACACCTACATCTGTTATCAGTCTATGATTTAGTGCGTTTGTTTTTTATTACAAAATAGTGTGTTTGGTAGTATAATATATCACTTTATAGCAGGGATGGTAATTAGACCCGACCTGATGCATCTGAACCCGACCCGGTGGGTCTTAGTTCTAGGCGGTTCAAGTTTTGTTGGGTCCAAGCTATACTTTTCAAAAACCTAGATCCGGTCCGATCTATGCTTCGGTTTGGATCGATTGGGTCCGGTTAGGTAAAAACACTAAAAAAGCATATATATCAACAATTTTGTTCGGGTGTTTCGGGTTCGATCGGGTCTTCATTGTATTTTTCATCGTGTAGACTCGGCACAAACGTCCATTGGGTTTGGATCTTTTCGGATCGGTTCATTTGGGTTTTTCGATTCTCATTTCTAATTGTCTTCCCTCCTTCATGGCATGTTCAACTTACTGCGCATTTATAAATGTACCATTACCTTGGATTTTTAACATTTTGCTATTATGAGGAACTTTTTTGGATTTCAAAATACGGCGTTAAGCAACTATTATCCATAAATTATTGTCGATAAAATATGTATTGCAACAAATTTCCTTGGAAACAATAAACTAACTAAAATTGCATTACAAACTCTGTCAAGTTATTCATATACTTACTTTATTACCATTTATCAAGCATTATATCATTTATCAAATCATTATTCACATACTGAAGAAATATATCAATTATAAAAACGCTGCAATGTTTAGAAAAAAATTGAACTAAATTAAAAATCGAAATCATCTTGAACGTATTTCAACATAATTTAATATGTCGTGAAAATGTCAGTATACTGAGTACACAATTTACATGTAATCATGAACTTAGCTAATTCCATGTTTTCCATTTCATATGCCATATTTTTACAATAAATGTTATACTTCATACTGCAAGTGCTCCATTTATATAAGGGATTTTTAATATAACCATAAGTGGGCAAAACTTGAAATTAACACCGTTTTCTCCATTTCGGTGTATTTTTCTAGATTATCGAGTAGTGCTTTTATAAATCACACCATTAAGTTAATTATATTTTAAACATATGAAAAAATTTCCATGATTACTACTCACACAAAATTGTGGTTATATAATACTATCTCTTATCAACGTTGTTAACTCCGTCGTCTACATATTATTGAAGTCGATCTCAATCTCGAGAAAAGAAGAAGGGAATACAATTGTACAACTGTACTTTAGTTGCTACAGATTTTTTTATAAGCTATCGTTGTTTTTAGCTACCTTGAAAAAAGTTATGAGAACAAAAATTACATCAACTTAGGTCTTACAAATTGTCATAATGATATTAGGAAAATTCGACAAATGGTTAATGTTTTATTATTTTCTAAATAACTTAGTCTCATTAGCGTTTTGACAAACGGTTGAATTTATGATTCTATGTCGTAAAAATATACAAAATTTTATATACTTCAAATTCATGTTGTCATATCCAAAAAAGCTTACAAAAGATGGTTTTTAAAACCAGTTATAACTGTACACGTGCATCGCACGTGCTGAGGTACTTGTATTATAATAATAGCACACATATAAAAATGAAGAGAGAATTCAGGGAACCACGCAAATATTAAATCAAGGGAATAGTGACAACCTGTCATTGAATCAAGTAATTAAGTTTAAAGCAAACGGCTACAGGTTCCCTAGGGAAAAATGAAAAGACACAACCCAAAAGGTTAAACGGTACCGATATGACTGACCGTTTCGCATATTTCGCTATGCACCGAACTCTGATACACAGATGAATATGCTATGAAGATCAGCACGACAAGAGGAATAAAATGGTACGCAGATGTCAACGATACGACCAACCTATCAAAACTCGAATTTAGGTTGCCGAAAATATTACTAAAATGTCGAAAATAAGATAAGTGGAGTAATAGCAGTCTAAATTTGGAGAAATGAAATATGATGTCTCATTCGGAAGATGATTTACAACTTTGTTATATAAAAATATTTAGTTTTTGAAAATATTTTATTTTCATCTAATTTCAACTGATTTAAATTTAAATAAAATTACATAACAAAATAAACTTCCATATTATCTGAATAAAAACTTACCATTTTCTATGTTTTTATAGACGTATTCCAAATATCAAATTTTTATTTGCAAATTCAATTATTTAAATTTCACAAAGATTCGGTTAATTACATTATTAAAACTATTGAAATTTACGGGTCGTTACATAGTACCCTTTCAAAATCACAGATGTACAAATCATGGTTTTATTACGTTGTGAAAACTGAATATGCTTCTAAAGAAATTCATACATCCATCATCCTAAAACCAAAATCCATGATGAAATTAAGCGATTTAAGAAATTGAACTTCTTCGAAATCTTTCACTTTTAAACATAGTAATCCAGCAAGCTTGTTTTTGCAATCTAAAGCATTGTTTTTGAAATTTGTAATGTTTGAAAAATTACCTTTTTGAAACCTTTCGTTTGTGGAACAACTTATTCTATAGATTTTGAAATGAAATCATTGATCCTTAAAAGAGAAAAATAAATAAACTTGGAGACCAATGTTTCTAATGAAGATGTGCTTCGACACTGGTCACCTATGTGACACTGATTATCATCAATCACGATACGAATTGAAATCCAGATCTCAAAATACTATCAACGTTTAATGTGAGTCTTGTGATTTCAAATCTATCGATTTCCATCCTTAGCTTTTAGATCTAGATCTAGAGACAATCATTGATGCCAATTATGAATCCCAAGTCAACCATGATCTTCTGCTCCAGTTATTATGTTATGATCTTGTTGTTTTGATGTGGCGTTCATGGATGATAGGAACAGTGCAACAAGATTGGGGAAGATACAAGAGACTTCTTTTATATAATCAGAGAGCTTGTAGGGGATTGAAGAAGAGAAGCAGGCTATAGGGAAGGATAACAAGTGGTTAAGTGGGGAGGAGCATTAAGATTGGAAGAAGATCAGAGGGTTGTCAAGATGATCAGAGTGTGAACGGGAGATGATCAAAGAATGTTTTGTAAATATGTAGAGAGAAAATGTAAATTAACGTAAAAGAACAGAAAAAATAAGAACGAGGAATAAAATGATAACTTTATTATTTTTCGCTTATCTTCTTTTACTGTACATGCATCATATTTATATATACAAATTGCTATATGCAAATTGCAATGGCTATATTTTGCTAATACATTTCCAGCTAGCATGATAATTGACCTAATCAACCAATACAGAACCATTTTTTACAGAACATAGACAAAGGAGGGCTGTGCACGTGCACACACATGCGTTAGCATGTATATGATGTTACAAACCTTCCACTTCATTCTATCGCACCATCTTGGGCCTGAGTGTCTTCAACCTTGCTCTGGTCAGCCTCCAGGATCATCTCTAGCGAATTATCTGGTGAACTCCATCTGAGCTTCTCTCTGTCAGATTATGGCCGAGAACTGTAACAACCTTTGAACATTTAATTCATTTTAAATGTTGAATGTGAAATATAATTTGATTTTGAATAAAAGATTTTGATTAGATTAATGAAATTAGTTAAATTTTCAATATGGAAATTCAATTGAAATTTGAATAATAATAAGTTAATATTTGGGATTGGGATAATTGGTGAATCTGGGTGTAAATAGATTCTAAAATTTATTTTAAGTCTATTTGGATTTAAATAATGATGTTGGACTTTTGGATGGAATCAAAAGTCGATAAGTTTAAAATTTGGAAATTTTATATTAATTTAAAAATGGAATTTATTATATAATAATGCAAATAATCAGATTTTGATTTAAAATGGATCAGAATGGTTTCTAATGTGATTATAAGTTCTATATGATTTATAATTAAGTTAGTAAAATTTTAAAAGTGAAATTTCAGATGATTTCGAAGATTTTGAAAATCGCTCAAATTAATCGACGAGTTAAAATAGCCTACCGGGACATAGTCTCGGAATTCGACGAAACCAGTTCCATTGGATCCGTAATAGTTAGTTTATTATTAGATTTCAATTTTTGTAGCAATCGAAGTTGTCGTTTGACCCTGGCAGCTCAAAACACATAGAAACTATTTTAATCGATTTAATTTAAAATTGATTGTTTATTTTCGTAACTCGCACATATGATAGAATTAGCCTTCGAAACACGTTCCATTATGTTTGGAATGTAGGTAAAACCTTAGAAACCCCTGTCGGCATGCGTCGTTTGGAGATCGTGTGAAAAAGTTGTTTTAAAGTGAATTTAATATGAAAATAATATTAAATAACGTTTATATAATCACATTTTGGCCAAACCCTAGCCTATTTTTCACCGGCCACTACATTTAGCTCCTATGGCCGAAATTTAATCGCCTTCCACCTCAGATCTACCACAATCCATCGAGTTTTAGAAGATTCTTCCAACTAGAAGATCGTAGAGGGCTTCGAGATCTACGATGTGGACGGTGGTGATCGCGTTTCAAGCAACGATGAAGGAGTTATTGAAGCCGATAGGCCACGCATTTGTACACAGTTCTCGAGGCATAAGGCGCACCGAGTTCAGAGATTTTCTGGCCGTGGGAAGAGTGTGTGACGACCTTCGAGGTGTTGGTCTCTGATCGAGTTTCGGAGCGGCGTGGTAGGTGCGACATCATATTTTTGTTCGTGAATTTGGGTTCTTTCGACCGTGATTATCCTAGAGACGATCGTGTTGGGAAGGTGAGGGTCGTGGCCTGTTTTGTATGGTATAATAAAAAAAAGAAATTTATTTAAATTTGTAATTGAAACTTATAAATTTCATATCTATTGCATATGTTGTCAGATTTTGACGAAACTGGCGGCGCCGGAATCGCAGCGACGCGGTCTACGCTGCAGTATAGATTTGAAGACAATCGGAGTTAGCGGAATTTTTGGGTTAAATCGATCGTGGTCGATTTAATTCAAAATTTAAACGCTCAACAAATTCAAGACGAGTTAATCTCACTCACATCTGGATACCAGTTAATTTAAATAGCTAATATTTAAATGTTTGATTGGTTGTTTAGCTGAATATGATAATTATTATCAGATTGAATCGATATTTATTAGTTGTGCTAATATCTGTGGATGTAGGGAAACAGGTTGGAGGGATCCAACTGGATTCCTCTAAAATAGAAATTTTATTTATATTCTGTGATATATCTCATTGATATCCTGTGATAAATTGATTTGGATCTTGTTATGATGTGTTATGGTTGGATAGATATAATTTGGTATTTTAAAATATCAATAAATAAATTGGGATTAAAGGAAAATGAAAGGAATTTTTAAGTATTAAATTTAAGGGGATTAAATTCGAGAAATTAGGTCGAAATTTGTAAATGATTTTGAAACTGAGATTGGAATGGAAATGAGAAACGAAAATTTATAAATTAAGTTTGTAAATAAATTGGTATATTTATCGGTGGATAATTTTGAAAGCATAGATTTTCGGTGGAAAATTCTATAAGAAGGTATAAATCATTTAAAAATAAAGATGGATTATTTTAAAGATGGAAAGTGTATTCCCTGTAAATTAAGTTTGATTTCTAAGAAAGCTTCCAAAATATAAATTAGTGGTTTAAAATGTGTTTAGGATATGTGGAGAAAATGTTAATTTTAATTATTTCAAGTACAAAGAAATATTCATTTAAAGAATTGGTAGTACTCAATTATTTTAAAAGGTAAAATAGTATTCAATTTCCAAAAAGGGAGTTTTAATATAAATAATTGATTTAATAATTTAAATTTAAAAAAAAGTAATTTGGTTTTAATTGCTTAGAATCTCCCTTATATTTTCTCAAGTATTATTTTATTTTAAATAATTTCTAGTAGCCGTATTTTAATAATTTAAGTATATATTTTGGGAGTGATTTCCAGGAAATGGAAAATGTGTTAAAAATAAAGAAAAAGTGTTTATTTTTAAAGGGTTGGAAAAAATTTACGGAATTTAAACATAAATTCGAATTAAGATAAATCAAGCAGGATTTATAAAAGGATTCTTTGGTTTATTCTAAAATGAAAGCGAATTTCTCTGAAAAGCCAAGTACGCTTTAAAGCAAATCTTCAAGTAACAGCTAAAGGTTTTTAATTTGATTTTAAAAGAGTGTTTTTAAGAAAATTCTTATTTAAGTTGTAAAAATTATTAAAGGTAAATATGTACTAAATTAGTTATAGTAATTATTATTTAAAAAAAAGGTAATTTGTATTATGTTTTAAAAGAATATTATTAGTATTTATATTTATAAAATGGATTTATTTTAAAGATAATTGGTTAAAGTTTTATTTGAAAACTTGTATAAGGGTTTGTTACCCTTCTTGTAAAATTTAATTTAATTGAACTTTTATTTTAAAATTAACTTATATTTTATAAAGTAGTTTTGCTTTAAGTATTTTTAAATATATTTTAAGGCATATTAGTATCAAGTGATCAAACGTTTTAAAATCTAAGTATTTGGATTTGGTTATTTTCAGTGGAAATAGAAAATATTTGGGAAATTTATTCCGTAAAAAGGAAGATGGTTTGAAAACTGTTTTCAAAAAGGGTTTGAATGGGAATATATCTTGCAAAGATATTTTGAGGTTAATAAATAATTTGGGGAAATTATTTATTGCTTGATGGATGTTTGTGAATGTTAATTGGTGGTTAAATCACCGACTACAATATCGGCCAATGCGTTGATCGTCTCGAAGAGACCGGGATCGGGATATATTTCTCGAAAACCCCTTCGATCCGGTTTGTACGTTTTGTGGGAAAAACGAGTTCGGAGTCGAAGATGGAGCAATGAAGTGCAAGGGCTAGTCGTTACTAGTCCTAAGGATATTTCCAAAATGGATGTAGTAGAAGTAGTGCCTTCGGTTCCGTTCGAACCCGGGACGGACTTGTATGGATGAATGCTCTCGGAACATCGTCAGGTGGACGATGGGCATTCTAAGTGAAACGTTCTAAAAGGTAACGCTTAGCCTGAAGCCTCATCAACCAGGAATGGCTGAAAATCAGGGATATGCAGCAAGGCTATGTGGGTAACACCCATTAGGGTGAGGTCATCCCTGTCTAGATGTCCTTTTTTATTTCGGCTTAGTGGTGCGGTTGCTGATCCCAATCGTGGGGTGAGCTTACTCAGGATTATCCAGTAAGGGGTGGTCCCGGTCTTGTGTTGCAGGGGATCCGGAGTGGTCCTCGGTACGGTGATCTAGGCCACGTACCGTGACAGGTGGTACCCCAGTGCCTAGTCATTAGTTGGAAATCCATTCTCCCTACGCGCCTTTTACGAGTTTTATTTGTATTACCCGCTTTGTGGCTAGTAGCTGGAATTTAATAATGTAACAATTTCGGCTATTTGAATAAGTATTTGTATATACACCCTATTATAATATCAGAGGATTTTATAAGAAATGTTTTAGCTATCGTAAGGTAAAAACCCGACATGTTTATTTGTGGCGTGATCTTACGAGATGCTTGTTTTCAAAGGATTTTTGAAACTTTAATAATCAATTTGGGTGTATTTTATCAACTGGCATTCCAGACTGACTTGGGTGTTATTTCATTATAATGCTCGGGCCAGACCGAGTATTATCTATATACAGGACATGATGCTTGGAAGCTCAGGAGAGGAGATGGAGATCGAGACGTATTATCCATACTTGTTATATCCGCTGTTGTGATTTTTGATATTGCTAGGCTGGTCATTGTTGTTTGTTTGAGTTATACTCTGATGATATACTGTATAAAACAGATATAGTTTTCATTTTGTGTAAAGATATGTTATTGATTATTATATTTTATTCCGCTGCGATTGTGAGATTCTGTTATTGTTTAGTTTCCTCTTTCTTCTACCTTCTTTCTTTTTCCTCAACAATCTGTCTTTTCCGGCACTTGACCGTCAGCATATTATAATGTAGAGTATTTTGTGTCGATTTTCGAGGATCGAGACGGGCGGGTCGTTACAGTGGTATCAGAGCCTAGGCTGGCGATTACCTTGGCTCTAGTGGGGAAATTACTCATTAAATAGAGTCAATGGTACTCTATAATGAGTTGAGTGTATTAATAGCCATGAGCGCGTACTTGTTAGTGCGCGTACTTGTTAGTGAATATAAAAATTGTTTTTATACTGTGTTGACTTATCGGTTGAGTGTTTATGAATTCTGGTCGGCGCGGAAAGTACAACCGTATCGATAGGGGTTTCTAAACTCTTAAACAAGATAAACCGACATGGTATTATTTTTAAAGTGGGTAAATGAAATAATTTTACCCAAAATTATATTTTGATATAAAAGAAATAATTTTCTGAAATCAATATATATATTTAGATGTTTGGTTATGGATATCTTAATTAAATAAGAATCTAAAATTTGTTCTAAAATTTGAAATGGTTATAACCAAATAAAATTCTATAAGTATAAATTATACAAAGAAGAATAACCAAATTTGAATTAAACCAGAATTTAAATCTCGAAAATTTTGAAAAGTGTTTTAAATGTATTTAATCAAAGGTTTGGGAATTTAAAATCTTGGGAATGTTAGAAATGTTTTCCAAAAATGTTTGAAAGCAATAATGGAGTATTATTTTGAGAAATATTTTTGAATGGATATTGTTCTGAAAGGAATTTGTGGAAGTAAGGAAGCACTGAAGTCACTTCAGTCGCTGGAAAATAATCTTGATGATGATGGCCACATCATCAGAATTCATTTTCGAGTTTCTAAAGTGATGGATTGCTACCCTAGAGATTGGTTATGATATTTGTTTGGATTTGTTAGGGTATATAATTGGTTTTAGAAATTTCAAAAGGGAAATTTATTTTGGTTAAAACAAATTGTTTTGAAATTCAAAAATTTGATTTAATATACCAAATGGGTATGTGTTATTTATGATTTCAAAATGGTTTTTCAAATAAAAGCGGGCAATTGAATTCTGGGAATTCTATTTAAAAATATAAATGTGAAGGTCAAAATGAATCAACTGTTGAACCTGTAAGTGGAGTTGATTTAAATAAGAAAGGAAAACTGAAAATTTAGTCCTGGAATTAATATTTAATTTGAACGAATGGTGGTGAATATAATATATTTGAATTTAACTTAAGATAAGTTAAATAAAATTGGAATTGGAATTGAATTAAATTTGATATAAAGTTGAAATGTAAAATGACTATAATTGTGTAATGAAAAATTTATATCCTTAAGAATTCAGTGATACATATATATAAAATTTAGAATTGTGATTATAAAATGTAAATGGAATAAAATGAGCAATATAAGCTTTTAAGTAAATAAGTTGGTGAGCTTATGGATAGGAAATGAAATTGTAAAACCAAAATAAAATTGTTGGAATTTTATGGTAAAGTCAAAATTTAAATCCTAAATGGATGTTAAATGTGATAAGGCAAAGAAAAATATAAGATGTGAATGGACTTCAGTTAGTAAATAAGTTTTAAAACTTATATATTAGAAAGTAAAAATTTAAATTGAATGGAGAAATAAAAATTGGATCAAATTGGATTAACTTAAATTAATAAGAATTGAGTTGAATTTGGATTAAATTGAAGTAAAAATCAAAATTTAACTGTGTTATGAATAATATTGAATGCAATTCAATTCTTATTTAAGTAGTAAATGAAGGGGAATGAATTTAAGTTGGCTAAATAAAATTTAGTTAAACTTGAATTAGATTTGGAAAAGAAATCGAGTTGAAAGAAAGCTTAATTTAATTGAAATAATATTGAATAAAATCCTTACCCAACTAAATTCAAAGGAGAAGTTTGAAGGTGAATCTGGTGTAAGCTAAATTAAATGGAATTTGTATTGGAATAGATAATGGTACTTGTAAAGTTTGAAAAGTAAAATAAAACACAATTTTGGTTTAGAATAATTGGAATGGTTATGTTATTAATAAAATAAATTCAGAAGTGAATTAAGAAGGTAAATACATTTAAAATGGAATGAGTAAGTAAACAAATTGAATTAAAATTTGTAATGGATTGGAATTTGATTGAATAAGAATCAATTTAAAATGGAAATAAAACTGAAGTAAGAAGAAATGGAGTTATTTTGTTATTGAAATAACTTAAGCAAATTGGAAATGTGATCGAGCTTTATAAGTGGTCTTGAATGAAATTTGTTTAGATAATAAAGTTGAAATGCAAGTGAAATGATTTTAATTAATTATTGTGATAAAATAAGGATGTATGGGTTGTAAATAATCCAGGATGGAATGATATTAATATAAACTTGAATTGGTTAATGAAATGGAAATGTAAGGGTAAGGATTTAATTTAATAATTGCAATGAAATAAGAATGTTTGGACTGTGAATAATGCAGAATTGAATAAAATTAATATAAATTGAGTTAGAATTAATTTAAAATAGCTATAAGCTTAAGTAATGGTTATTGCATGAATAACATTTAAATTTGCATAGAAATTGGTCGTTTGTTGTAAACGGAAGTGGATTGATTTGAGAAGCAAATAAAGTTGGTTTTGACTCAATTGGAATAAGTGTAATATAATAATGTGTTTTTGCATAAAAAATGAAAGTGGATCATAAAAGAAATGCAAAGGTATCAAATTTAAAATAAGAATTTGATTGTGAATCAATTTTGGAATTGGATTGGAATAAATTGATGTAAGTAAAGCATATGTTAATTATATTGAAGAGAGAGTGAATCGGTTGTAGTAAACATGAATTTTAAAAGTAAACTTGGATTTAAATCATTTGAGAAGATTAAAAATGAAGTTTGGATTTGTCGGGAAATTAAAATGTTGATTGAAATCTTTGGATTGTTGATAAAATATGGTTAACATGTTAAATTATGAGGTTTATTTGTTTAAACTATGTAATTGATGTTTTTGGATAGTTTAATGAATAGATTGTTGATAAATTTTCATATTATTGGAAACTCATGTGTTTGTTTAAGTAAATACAGGTACGGGAGGCAATCGATAGTGTTGGAGCGCGTAAGTGCAATATTCTTAGCCGCTTGCTTTTAAAATGCTAATCAAAAGGTACGCCTATGCAATAAAATTTGGAAATGATAATATATTAGGATATATTGTGGTATATTTTATTTTTCGACCGTGTGGGTCGATGTATATATATTTATATCTTTTGTGATATTGTAAAAGCTCCTCCGTACAAGGTAGACTGCCAAAAATTTTCGAAATTTTTTGGAGTTAGAAAGTTTTTGAAATTTTTTGAAAACGTTTCATTAACGACAAATTGATTTCATATTAAAATTAAAATAAAAGGATGTTGGAATAGGAATCGAAACTAGCAGTTTTGATTTGAAACTAAAGAGTTTAGGCAAAGTGAATTTGAGATTTTCACTAAGTAGGTTTTGCTATTGGGTTTGGAGCATTCTTCTATCTTAGCAAATTTCGGGGATGAAATTTTTATAAGGGGGGAGGAATGTAACAACCCAGAATTTTGGCCGTTAGATTTTGAACATTTAATTCATTTTAAATGTTGAATGTGAAATATAATTTGATTTTGAATAAAAGATTTTGATTAGATTAATGATATTATGCAATTGAAATTTGAATAATAATAAGTTAATATTTGGGATTGGGATAATTGGTGAATCTGGGTGTAAATAGATTCTAAAATTTATTTTAAGCCTATTTCGATTTAAATAATGATGTTGGACTTTTGGATGGAATCAAAAGTCGATAAGTTTAAAAGTTGGAAATTTTATGTTAATTTAAAAATGGAATTTATTATATAATAAAGAAAATAATCAGATTTTGATTTAAAATGGATCAGAATGGTTTCTAAAGTGATTAAAATTCTATATGATATATAATTAAGTTAGTAAAAATTTTAAAGTGAAATTTAGATGATTTCGACGATTTTGAAAATCGCTCGAATTAATCGACGAGTTAAAATAGCATTCCGGAGCACAGTCTCGGAATTCGACGAAACTAGTTCCATTGGATCCGTAATAGCTAGTTATTATCGGATTTCAATTTTCGAAGCAATCGGAGTTGTCGTTTGACCCTGGCAGCTCAAAACGCATAGAAACTATTTTAATCGATTTAATTTAAAATTGATCATTTATTTCCATAGCTCGTGCATATGATGGAATTAGCCTCCGAAACATGTACCATTGTGTTCGTAATGCGGGTAAAACCTTAGAAATGCGTGTCGGCATGCGTCGTTTGGAGATCGTGTGAAAAAGTTGTTTAAAAGTGAATTTAATATTAAAATAATATTAAATAACGTTTATATAATCACATTTTGGCCAAACCCTAGCCTATTTTTCACCGGCTGCTACATTTAGTCTAATGGCCGAAATTTAATCGCCTTCTACCTCAGATCTACAACAATCCATCGAGTTTTAGAAGATTCTTCCAACTAGAAGATCGTAGAGGGCTTCGAGATCTACGATGTGGACGGTGGTGATCGCGTTTCGAGCAACGATGAAGGAGTTATTGAAGCCGATAGGCCACGCATTTGTACACAGTTTTCGAGGCTTAGGGTGCACCGAGTTCGGAGATTTTCTGGCGTGGGAAGAGTGCGTGATGATCTTCGAGGTGTTGGTCTCTGAACGAGTTTCGGAGTAGCGTGGTAGGTGCGACATCGGATTTTTGTTCGTGAATTTGGGTTCTTTCGACCGTGATTATCCTGGAGACGATCGTGTTGGAAGGTGAGGGTTGCGGCCTATTTTGTGTGGTATAATAAAATAAAAAAAGAAATTTGTTTTAAATTTGTAATTGAAACTTATAAATTTCATATCTATTGCATACGTTGTCAGATTTCGACGAAACTGGCGGCGCCGGAATCGCAGCGATGCGATCTACGCTACAGTATAGATTTGGAGACAACCGATCGTGGTCGATTTAATTCAAAATTTAAACGCTCAACAAATTCAAGGTGAGTTAATCTCACTCACATCTGGATACCAGTTAATTTAAATAGCTAATATTTAAATGTTTGATTGGTTGTTTAGCCGAATATGGTAATTATTATCAGATTGAATCGATATTTAGGTTGTGCTAATATCTTTGGATGTAGGGAAACAGGTTGGACGGATCCAACTGGATTCCTCACAAATAGAAATTTTATTTATATTCTGTGATATATCTCATTGATATCTTGTGATAAATTGATTTGGATCTTGTATGCTGTGTTATGGTTGGATAGATATACTTTGGTGTTTTAAAAATATCAATAAATAAATTGGGATTAAAGGAAAATGAAAGGAATTTTTAAGTATTGAATTTAAGGGGATTAAATTCGAGAAATTGGGTTGAAATTTGCAAATGGTTTTGAAACTGAGATTGGAATGGAAATGAGAAACGAAAATTTATAAATTGAGTTTATAAATAAATTGGTATATTTATCGGTGGATAAATTTTGAAAGCGTAGATTTTCAGTGGAAAATTCTATAAGAAGGTATAAATCGTTTAAAAATAAAGATGGATTATTTTTAAGATGGAAAGTGTTTTCCCTGGAAATTAAGTATGATTTCTAAGAAAACTTCCAAAATATAAATTAGTGGTTTAAAATGTGTTTAGGATATGTGGAGAAAATGTTACTTTTAATTATTTCAAGTACAAAGTAAATATTCATTTAAAGAATTGGTAGTACTCAATTATTTTAAAAGGTAAAATAGTATTCAATTTCCAAAAAGGGAGTTTTAATATAAATAATTGATTTAATAATTTTAATTTAAAAAAAGGAATTTGGTTTAAATCACTTAGAATCTCCCATATATTTTCTCAAGTATTATTATTTTTTAAATAATTTCTATTAGCCGTGTTTTAATAATTTAAGTATATATTTTGGGAGTGATTTCTAGGAAATGGAAAATGTGTTAAAAATAAAAAAGGTGTTTATTTTTAAAGGGTTGGAAGAAATTTACGGAATTTAAACATAAATTCGAATTAAGATAAATCAAGAAGGATTTATAAAAGGATTCTTTGGTTTATTCTAAAATGAAAGTGAATTTTCCTGAAAAGCCAAGTACGCTTTAAAGCAAATCTTCAAGTAAAATTTAAAGGTTTTAAATTTGATTTTAAAAGAGTGTTTTTAAGAAAATTCTTATTTAAGTTGTAAAAATTATTAAAGGTAAATATGTACTAAATTAGTTATAGTAATTATTTTTTTTTTTAAAAGGGTAATTGGTATTATGTTTTAAAAGAATATTATTAATATTTATATTTTATAAAATGGATTTATTTTAAAGATAATTGGTTAAAGTTTTATTTGAAAACTTGTATAGGGATTTGTAACCCTTTTTGCAAAATTTAGTTTAATTGTACTTTTATTTTAAAATTAACTTATATTTTATAAAGTAGTTTTGCTTTAAGTATTTTTAAATATATTTTAAGGTATATTTAGTATAAAGTGATCTAATGTTTTAAAATCTAAGTATTTGGATTTGGTTATTTTCAGTGGAAATAGAAAATATTTGGGAAATTTATTCCGTAAAAAGGAAGATGGTTTGAAAACTGTTTTCAAAAAGGGTTTGAAATGGGAATATATCTTGCAAAGATATTTTGAGGTTAGTAAATAATCTGGGGAAATTATTTATTGTTTTATGGATGTTTGTGAATGTCAATTGATAGTTAAATCACCGACTATCAATATCGGCCAATGCGTTGATCGTTTCGAAGAGACCGGGATCGGGATCTATTTCTCGAAAACCACTTTGATCCGGTTTGTACGTTTTCATGGGAAAAACGAGTTCGGAGTCGAAGATGGAGCAATGAAGTGTAAGGGCTAGTCGCTACTAATCCTGAGGATATTTCCAAAATGGATGTAGTAGGAGTAGTGCCTTCGATTCCGTTCGAACCCGAGACGGACATGTATGGATGAATGCTTTCGGAACATCGTCAGGTGGACGATGGGGATTCTAAGTGAAACGTTCCAGAAGGTAACGCTTAGCCTTAAGCCTCATCAACCGAGAATGACTGAAAATCAAGGGATATGCAGCAAGGCTATGTGGGTAGCGCCCATTAGGGTGAGGTCATCCCTGTCTAGATGTCCCTTTTTATTTCGGCTTAGTGGTGCGGTTGCTGATCCCAACCGTGGGGTGATCTTACTCGGGATTATCCAGTACGGGGTAGTCCCGGTCTTGTGTTGCAGGGGATCGGGAGTAGTCCTCGGTACGGTGATCTAGGCCACGTACTGTGATAGGTGGTACCCCAGTGCCTAGTCATTAGTTGAAAATCCATTCTCCCTACGCACCTTTTACGAGTTTTGTTTGTATTACCTACTTTGTGGCTAGTAGCTGGAATTTAATAATGTAACAATTTCGACTATTTGAATAAGTATTTGTATATAGACCCTATTATAATATCAAAGGATTTTATAAGAAATATTTTAGCTATCGTAAGGTAAAAACCCGACATGTTGATTTGTGGTGTGGTCTTACGAGATGCTTTTATTTTCAAAGGATTTTTGAAACTTTAATAATCAATTTGGGTGTATTTCATCAGCTGGTATTCCAGACTGAGGTTGTTTATTTCATTATAATGCTCGGGTCAGACCGAGTATTATCTATATACAGGGCATGATGCTTGGAAGCTCAGGAGAGGAGCTGGAGACCGACACGTATTATCCGTACTTGTTATATCCGCTGCTGTGATTTTTGATATTGCCAGGCTGGTAATTGTTGTTTGTTTGAGATATACTCTGATGATATATTGTATAAAATGGATATAGTTTTCATTTTGTGTGAAGATCTATTATTGACTATTATATTTTATTCCGCCGTGATTGTGAGATTCTGTTATTGTTTAGTTCCCTTTTTCTTCTAATTTCTTTCTTTTTCCTCAATAATCTGTCTTTTCCAGCACTTGATCGTTGGCATATTATACTGTAGAGTATTTTGTGTCGATTTTCGAGGATCGAGAAGGGCGGGTCGTCACAAACTACTGCGATTTATTAAGGCAATTAAACTTTGGTTGTTACATCTCCCTTCCTCTTCAAAAATAGACCTTGTCTCAAGGTCTAGGGTAGGGAATTTTCTAATAGTATGTCAATAATCTTCCCAAGTTGCTTCTTCCTTCGGTTTTCCCCTCCATTTAACTAAAATTTGTGCCACTGCCTTATTATTTCTAGGCACTATTCTTCGATCCAAGATGATCTCTGGTTGTATTACTATTTCCTCTTCAAAACTAGGAATATCTTCTTGAACGATTAGTCCATCTTCTATTCTATTTTTGAGTTGAGAGACATGAAATACAGGGTGAAATTTGGTGTGAGCAGGCAGCCTTAACTTACATTCTACTATTCCAATTTTTTCCTCTACTTGATAAGGTCTATAAGATTTTGGAGATAAATTGTGATTTCTTTGATTCCTAACCATTATCTGTCTATAAGGCTGCAGTTTTAAGAATACCCAGTCGTCTACTTGAAACTCCCTCTCGGTCCTCTTCATATCTACATATCTTTTCATCCTGTTTTGTGCCAGCTTCAAACTGTCTTTTAAAAACTCAAGAGTGATATCTCTACTAAAAAATGTTTTGTCCACCTGTTCTACTTTAGCAGTGTTTGGAATATAAGTAAACAAATTTGGTGGTTCTATCCATAAGCTGCTTTAAAGGGGGGGTGTATTGGTGGAAGTCTTCCATGTTGTGTTGTACAAATATTCGGCAAGAGACTAATCACTCCATTCATGTGGCCTGTGATAAACAATATACCTTAAATACCCTTTAACCACTTTGTTAACGATTTCAGTTTGTCCATCACTTTGGGGATGGTAAGAGGAGCTCATGTTTAATCTACTGCCTTGCAATCTGAAAATTTCCTGCTAAAAATTTCTAGTGAACATAGCATCTCTATCACTTACAATTGTCTTTGGCAATCCATAAAGCTTGAATACTCCAATGAAAAATATTTTGGCAACTTCTTTTGTAGTATATGGGTGGCTCAGAGGAAAGAAATGAGCATATTTGCTCAATCTATTTACTACTACGAAAATAACCGTGTGTTTATGGCCTTTGGGGAGACAAGTTATGAAATCCATCGAAATGTCTTCCCAAATTCTTTCAGGAATAGGTAAAGGTTGTAACAGTCTTAGCATCATCACATTCTCACCCTTATTTCTTTGGCAAATGTCTTATGTCTTCACATAGTACTCAATGCTTCTCTTCATATGTTTCCAATAGAAAACATGTTTTAACCTTTTCAATGTTCCTTTAATGCCAGCATGACCCCCTAAAGGAGTAGAGTGATGTTCTCCAATTAGAGTTTGCAACATTGCCTCGAGGTGATGGTCTATAAGTATTTTTCCTTTATAAAATATCAATTCATCAACTTACTTGTATATGTTTTCATGCAATTCTTTATTTTGTAATTTTTTTACTTGCTGCTGGTACCACTCTGAAGCTAGTAAGGCCTTCTTTAAGTCTTGTAGCCAAGGTGTTTGAATAATTGATATGGCTTGTACCTGAATTTTTTCTCTGCTGAATTCTTTTCTTAACAATGCATCAGCTATAGTATTCTCCTTACCACTCTTGTACTTAATCTTGTAGTCAAAACCATGATGTTTAACAAGCCACTTATTTTGTATCCCAATGTGTAATTTATGAGATAACAAATATCTTAGACTTTGATGATCAATTTTTATGATGAATTGTCTACCCAAGAGATATCGTGACCACTTCTTTGTAACCATGATGATGGCCATCAATTCTTTTTCATATGTAGATAATGCTAAGTTTCTACCACTAAGATAGGCTATTAGTTTCCCATGTTGATAAAGCACTGTACCTACCCCTATCCCATTGGCATCGAGGGTAAATGGATGGGAAAAGTCAGGCATAGCAAGCACTGCTGGTTTTGTCAAGCACTGTTTTAATTGACTGAATGCCTCCATAGCCTCTTTAAACCAGTGAAAAGAATCTTTTTTAGCATATCTGTCAGAGGTTTGGCAATGAGCCCATAGCCTTTAATAATTTTCCTATAATACCCAGTTAGACCTAGAAAATCTCTTAATGCCATTATATCCTTTGGTAAAGGCCAATCCATTATTGCTTTAACCTTCTTCGGATCAACTGCTACTCCTTGAAATGATATGACGTGGCCTAGGTATTCAAGAGAATTTTTTGCAAAACTACATTTAGATAATTTGATTTCCAACTGATTTTCCTTAAGCAACTGAAATGTCAAACTAAGATGTTGTAAATGCTCAGACCATGTCTGGCTATAAATTAGTATATCATCAAAATAACCAATACAAATTTTCCCAGATAAGTTCTAAATATTTCATTCATAAGTTGAAAAGTGGAAGGTGCATTAACTAAACCAAATGGCATTACCATGAACTCATAATGACCATCATATGTCTTAAAGGTTGTCTTGTGCATATCATTTTCATTCATTCTTATTTTATGATAACCAGACTTAAGGTCTAATTTAGTAAAATATTTTGATCCATGCAACTCATCAAAATTATCATCTATTGAAGGGATAGGAAACTTATCTTTTTCCATGAGGGAGTTTAAACTCATGTATTCAATACACAATCTCTAGCTACCATCTTTTTTTCTCACCATAACCACTGGAGAAGAGTCTGAGCTATTGCTATGTCTGATTGTTCCACTATCCAACATCTCTACAATGATTTTCTCTAGCTCATTTTTGATGTGGTGTGAGTGTCTGTAAGGCCTCAGCGGATAAGGCTGGCTCCTGGTTTTAAAGAAATTTTATGATCATGTTTTCTTTTGGGAGGAAGGAGTGTGGATGTGGAAATCACTTCAGGGTATTGCTGCAGAAGTCTATGAATTTCTGGAGGGAGCGTTTGTTGTATTTCTTGTTGAAGTTTGGGTCTGGTATCTTCTGCAGAGCATAATATCATAGTTATTTGTCCTTGTGCATGCTCTTTTTTAATGTCCTCTTGTCTACCATTTTGACTTCTTGCTATTGTATTCCCTGCCATGTATAAGGTTTGTTGCCATATGTAAACTTAACCAGGAGTTTATCTAAATTCAAAGTGATTTCCCCTAGCTTCTTCATCCATTGAGCTCCAAGAACTATTTGGCACCCTTCTAAAGGTAGAGTTAATAAATCTACAGGCATCTTGCATCCTTGGCAAATTAATATCACATTGCTACATATTCTAGTTCCGTGTATTTTTTCTCCATTGGCTACCATACCCTCATAATTCTTGGATTGATCAATCTTCGGTTTAAACTTATGAACTAGCTGTTCATCAATAAAGCTATGAGTGTACCCCGAGTTAATGAGTATTTGTACCGGTTTACCTTTAACAGTGCCTTGTACTTTGATGGTTGAATGTGTGGGTATACCACACATAGCTTGCAGGGTAATACTATGTGTTTCCTCCATGTTCCCTTCACTATTTTCTTCATGGTCACTGTCCAGAGAATATTCTTCATTATCTTCTGAATCATTAAAGGTCATCACACCCTCTAAAATTAGTACTTGAGGATTTTTGCATTTATGGCCTTTAAACCATTTTTCCTTACATCCATAGCATATATTTTGCCTTCTTATTTCAGTGAGTTGCTGCGGGGTCAGACCTTTGCTTCTTGCCAAACCTTCTAGGTTAGCAACACCACTATCTTTTGGTGTGGTATTATTCTTTGAATAAGAGATAGACTAGGTTTGGTTATTTTTAGAAGAAGAAAAGGTTCTAGTTGTTTTACCACTTTTCTTGGTTTGATTCCAGGTTCTCTCAAACATTTTTGCCAATGATACAGCTTCCCTGAAATCTGCAGGTCTAGAGGTCATAACATCATATTTAATTTCTTCTCTAAGTCCACCAATAAATTGGTCTAGGAGGATCTGAGGGGGTAAGGTTTCAATTGTAGCCTGCAAGCCTTCAAATCTGGTCAAGTATGATGAAACAGCTGTTTGCTGTTTAAATTTTGCAAAGGTCTCGTATGGCCTCTTCATATCTTCCATATTAAATTTTACTAATATTTATTCTTTGAAAATTGCCCAGGAATCATGGTTAGGGATATTATGGGTATATTAATTATACCACTTAAAAGCATCCTTCTTGAGAGAAAAAGATGATATTTCTACCCAAAAGCATCCTTCAGTTTGATGAAGAAAAACTGCTCTACCTGGTTCAACCATTCATGCACCATGTCATCACCATTATAGGCAGGGAAATCTAATTTGAGGTGGGGAAAAGGCGAGTTTTGATTCAAGAAGTTGTTTCTTGACTGGGTAGAGGATTGTTTTGAAAAGGGTGAGGAGTGGGTACTGTTGAGTTGTTACGAAGATTGGGTGCGGGGGTAAATAACCATTTCTTGATGTTGGTAGTGTTGTGGTTGAAGTAGGATGATGATAAGGACTAGATGCAAGAATTCCTTGTAGATGTGTAGTTGCAGCGGATGATTGGTTGGCAATTGATTGAAGTTTGAGCTGTTGCATGTCTTGGGCTAATGTAGAAAGAACGTTGTGCATTCCTTCAAATTTGGTGAACATCTCCTTTGTTATATGATCCAGACTTTGTGTAGCTTGTTCCAATCTTTGATTGCTGTGTTCTAGAATTTTGGTGGATATTTCTAACTTTCTTAAAGAGAAAGTATTTTTATGATTGATTTCTTCTTGCCTTTTCCATGCTTCTTCTTATTCTTGAATCATTGTCTCGATTTTTGAATCGCCATTGTTGTTTGAAGGTGACTGGTTTTCAGAGGTCATCCTAGTCGGTTGCTATGATACCATTTTGTTATGATCTTGTTGTTCTGATGTGGTGGTCATGGCTGATAGGAACAGTGCAACGAGGTTGGGGAAGATACAAGGGACTTCTTTTATATAATCATAGAAGTTGAAGAGGATTGAAGAAGATAAGTAGGCTATTAGGAAGGGTAGAAAGTGGTTCAGAGGGGAGGAGCACTGAGACTGGAAGAAGATCAGAGGATTATCAAGATGATCAGAGTGTGAATGGGAGATGATCAGAGAATGTATTATAAAGATATAGAGAGAAAATGCAAATTGATATAAAAGAACAGAAAAAATAAGAATAAGGAATAAAATGATAACTTTATTATTTTTGCTTGTCTTCTTCCACTGTACATGCATCATATTTATATACGCAAATTACAACGGCTGTATTTTGCCAATACATTTCCAGCTAGCATGATAATTGACCTAATCAACCGAATACACAACCATTTTTTGCAGAACATAGATAAAGGAGGGCTGTGCATGTGCACACACATGCATAGGCACATATATGCTGTTACAACCCTTCCACTTCACTCTATTACACCATCTTCGACCTGAGAGTCTTCAACCTTGCTTTGGTCCGCCTCTAGGATCATCTCTGGCGAATTATATGGTGAACTCCATCCGAGCTTCTCTCTGTCAGATGATGGCCGAGAAGTACTGCAATTTGTTGAGGCAATTAAAATCTGATTATTACATATTAACTTCAACTCCAACTATAAATCTTGGCATTAGTTATTAACTTCAACACCAACTATAAATCTCAGCGTCGATCATGAACTTTGAAGCCCACTATGAACCTCGATGCTAATCATTAGCTTCGGCGTCAGTTATTAACTTCGAAACCAACCATAAATCTCGACGCCAATCATGAACTTCAAAGCCCACTATACCAACATTAGTTATTTTCCTCGATGTCAGCTATAGACCTCAGTGATAATTATTAATCTTGATGTCATCGTTTGAGATGTAGGTCGTAGTATATACCCCACAATGTTGACCACTTTCACTATTGAGATGTGTCCCACCTTAATTATCTTTGACACTAGCGGCATCAATTATTTTCAACACTAGCGGCATCGACTGTCTTTGATACTGACAGCATCTATTACCCTCGCTATTGGCGGTATAAATCCCGACATTGAAACGTTAGTGGCATCGATTGTTTACGGCATATGGCATATCTCTACCTATAAATATGAGACCTTTAGTGTCAAAATCTATCTCCACATGAGTCTGCAAACACAATATCGTTTGGATCCTACCAACCAGATCTACAATTTAACTACCTAGAGCCAAAACCAACTGAGGAATCGATGCCATAAGGCTTATGGATTAGGAGCAGAAATCGATATCGAATTGAGAATCAATGTTGAAACGATAAGGATTAATGGCGAATTATTTATGAATTGCAGTTGAATAGAGATTTTAGTGGATTTAAGAACAACAATAGGTGGAAAAGGATTGTTTCGTGAAGAAGGTATCATATAAATATAATTGGAATTATCATCGCATATATGCGACGCTGTGAATAAGGATGTCTGAGTATTGCAAGGGTAGGTGCAAGACGGTTTGGTGCGGTTTGAAGCCCAAACTACTTCTGCACCGCATCAAACTGTTAATCAAAAATACAAATCATTATACAAACCTTTTAAACGGTTCGGTTTTACTTCGGTTTAATTTAATACGTTCCGATTTTGGTTCGGTCTGGTTTAAACTCATAGTAAATATGAAATAAGATAATTATTTTTATTAACAATCAATTTACGAATGCAACTGTGTTGGGCTTTTACACTTAAAAATTAAAACAAACAATGTTATACTGAAATGGATAATTAGTTCTTAATTGAATGAATATTTCAATTTGACATTAAACTACAAGTGAGAATTTTTTAGTAGATTAACTAATCATCAACATTAATCAATACATAATCATTAAGTAAAATGACTGGAATAAGATTATAATTAGCATTTTATCCAAAAAAATAAGATGAAAAATATTATACTATAATTATAACTTCTTCATTTATGACAACGATTATTATTAAAATAAGACAAAAATAGAATATACATCATTAGAATATAAAATGAGATATGAGTTGTTTATATTTTTATCATAAGATTACTGGTGTAAATATTCAGTTTGGTTCGGTTTAATATGGTTGGTTCAATCGTCCAAATTGCAACCGAACCATACTGATGTGGGCCGGTCCGGTTTGAGGTATTTTCTTTGGTTAGATGATCTGGTGTGGGTTTCCACACCGTTTTTGCGGTCCGGTGTGGGCGGTTTCCATATACGGTACGGTTTATGTCCACCCCTAGAGTATTGGTTTGTTGACTCATTTAATAAGCTATCCCATAGTGATGGCTATTATCTGCACAAGTATAATAGTAGTAAATTTTTAATTTTAAATTCAAAATTTTATAAAATTCAAGTCCTAGGGTACTTTGGTCATTTCTAACTTTTAAAGGTTCAGGCCCTCCTTCTAGTGCCAAATGTTAACGAATAAATTCATCAACACCCAAAAGGTTGTACAAAGTGACATATTCGAAGAAATTCCAAATATATCCTGTGGTTTTTTAATAATTCACACACTGGTTTAAATTGTAGTCCATAAGTTCAAAGATAGAATAGGAAGATCCAATAGTCAATAGGTATATAGACAAGCTCATACGTCAAATATGCAAATCCATAAGTCATATATGCAAGTCCATAAGTCATATATGCAAATAGGCTTAAATCAGGTGCTTTATTCAAATCATGAATATGTTAAAAGATGTGCAAATAAGTAATTTCTTAATTGTTTAAGCCTTAACTGACAAATATGTCTCCTTTTCCTTTATTGACCAGTTTCCATAATTCTGTTTTCGAGCCCTCTTCATCGCAATGAAGATAGCTTGGAGAAGATCCTACTAGGAAAGGGTGTTGAGAGAGAGAAAGAAGTTCAAGACCCTTTCCATGAGGGGGTACATCTATATTTATAGTGGTTGGTAGGAGATAGGCTTTCTCCTATTGGCGATATGAGACTTTATGATGTCATGGAGCATGTAATAAAATGTGAAGGCTTCTGTTACTTTATGAAGAAAAATGCACTAAATCATCTTAAATTTACTTTTGTGAAGAATTTCATTCTTCTTTCTTTGTGTGGCCTTCGACATGCTTTGGCATTGATGCTATGTAACATCGATAATCATGAAACGTGGCTTTGATTAATAGCTTATGACATGCTTTTAGGAAATATAGTTTATGAATTTGATGTCGCGTGTAGTAGCTTAGCGTTGGAATCCTAGACTTTAGTGTACTTCATCATTGGCTTCGGTAATGGAGTAAATAATGACTTCAGTGACTTTGATGATGCTATGAGCTAGGTTTGTTTTGATGACAATAGAAGAACATTGATGCCGCTTTAGCAGGGAGGGTCTTCAGCAAACTTGACTTCGGCTTGCTTGGCTTTAACAGTGTCAATCCTAGCATCAGCTTCTTCATTGAATGGCATCAATAAAAGGCAATTTGAAGCATCGATGAAGAGCAATGTCATCACTGGGCACTGTTGTATAGCATAATGTCGAAGTTAATGATTCTCGGTGTCGATTGGCGCTTCTCACTGGCTATTGGCAATGTTGAATTGAAGTGGCATCGATTGTCATCCCACCTTCGTGAATGTTGATGACGTTCATTGTCGACGTTGCAAAGGCTGATGATAATGGAACCCAGAAGTGGAGCATTGATAACAACCCATTTTCATGAGGCTCTGCATTGTCTTAGGTGCGGCATGAATTGGAGTTAACATTGGTGACATGCGACATGGAAGAATGTCGACTATTAAGAAGCGAAATTGTTTTCTTTAACATGGTTTTATGGTCTTTGACATTGGCTCATCTTCATTCCTTTAGCGTTGCTTATTTTAATATCATTTGTTGGTGTAACATTGATATGTCGTATGCCTTTGACATTGACAGGGGCTTTGAATGTCGACATTCATCTTTAATGCTATCTTAGCATCTAGAGCTTTGAACTTGGACGTATACCCTTAGTCTCAACATTGATTCCTCGGCTTATATCCTTTGAAAAATTATAGGGATAACACAGCCATTAGAATATTCGATTACTTTAGCTTAAGTATGGACATTTGTTTAGGTAGTACTTATAGACCATGTGCCTAAAGTTGGTTATCTACTAGTAACATGTAATATTTAGCTAGATTTTCAGGTTTATTTTTGATGAAATTTAGTTAGATGCCGAGTATATCAAAAGTAGAGATTTAGAGCGGGTTAGATAACTGAGATATATTAGTTGGAACGTTAAGAGTCTGCATGATTTAGGAAAATGTAGTCGAATTAGATCATTTTTTTAAAGATAAAAACATTGATTTTGCACTTTTACAAATAGAAAAAAATAAAACATCATGATTATCGAATTTATATATGTCTATGTAGTGGAAATCAGAGTTTTGGCCACCAGAAGCAGAACACCTAATAATTTAGTCTGTTGATAATCTTAACAATTCCAATGCAACAAAGAGAATAAAAAAATCAAAGAGCGCAAATTATATATAAAAAATGGGAAGGAAAGAAAACACCAATATATCGAGGTTTGGCTTTGCCTACGTCCATGGACCCGACAACATTAATTATTTTTCACTTCAAGTAGGAGTACAATATGAGAAGAGTATAAATTACTCGATAATTTTCACTCATCCTAGATACAGTAATAGGGATCTTATTGAATATATTTTGGTGGAGAACTCTCTTATTATTTTGTGTTAAAAAGATGAAAAAATGTCTTCATATATGTGTGTGCGTGTGTGTTTGTGTGTGTGTGTGTAAGGATGAAAACTGCCTTGGAGATGAATATTTTCGGATTTACTTGATTTGATTTCAACATAAATTTAGCATGTTGGTATTTGTTTTCATGTATATCCTTATTTGTTTGATTCCTCAAATCATTAACATATCTTCTTAAATTAATTGATTATATTTTCTATTTGTTTCACATATTTGATTAATTACTAGAATCAATTAGTATCTTCTCCCTTTTAATATTTGAAATAGATTTAAATCATCCAAATTTAACACTCCATCTCGATTTACATATATCAAACAATCAACTAAACTGGTAGTTGGGTCAGCGCTCCATGGCGCTACGTCGCTCGTACCACACTAATCAAATTTGAGCAATGCTCAAACTTGTCCTTTAGAATTGACTTTTGTTAACATACTGGATTGTCCTTTGTGTGTATCTTCGATAGCTTTATCTTATTTCTCTCTTCTTCAAGCATGAGAAAGCCCTTCTAACATCAATGTGCTTTGTCCGTGAGCTGTAGACTTGATTCTTAACAAGATGAATGGCGCTTTGGCTATCTAAAAGCAACTCCACCGTCTTCAGCATCATTAACCAATCCTCCAAAAGCTGAAACAAATACAATCCTTCCTTGGCCTCTTTCACAACAGAAATAAGCTCTGCCTCTGTAGTTGATAAAACCACAATGGATTGTAGCTTGGATCTCTACGAAATCGGGCCTATGCCATGTATATAAACATAGACCGAAATCAATTTCCTACTATCTCTATCCCTTGCATAGTTTGAACTATAATAACCCCTTGGAGTTATATCGCTACCTCCAAACAATAAGCCAATATCACAAGTGTCTCTCAAATATCGTAGAATCCACTTTATTGCTTACCAATGAGTCTAATATGGGTTAGACATGAATCTGCTAATAACACCAACCACATAAGCTAATTCAAGCCTTGTGCATACCACATCATACATAAGGCTTCCAACTGCACTAGAATAAGGAATATTAGCCATATTCTTTTTGTCTTCATCAGATGTAGGATATAAATTTTTGGATACTTGAAATTTAGAATCTAACAAAATAACCATGGGTTTAGCTTTCTCCATACCAAATCGAGATAAGACTTTCTCGATATACTTAGCTTGAGTGAGCCTCAAAACTCTTTGCGTTCTATCCCTCTGAATTTCCATCCTCAAAATTCTCTATGCATTTTTCAAATCTTTCATATCAAATTCCTTGCCGAGCTCCATCTTTAGCTCTAAAATTCTAGTCATGCTGTTAGAAGCTATCAACCTATCATCAGCATAAAGTAACAAATAGGTGATATCTTCATTACACTTCTTAAAATTGATACATGGGTCCATAAAGCTTTTAGAGTAACCGTGTGAGATCATAAACTTATCAAATTAATTGTACCATGGTTTAGGAGATTGTTTTAAACCATAAAGAAATTTCTTAAGCTTACAAACGTGATTGTGTTTATTTCTATCAATGAACCCCCGGCTACTATAGGTAAATGTCCTCCTTAAGGTAGCCATGCAAAATGCTATCCTGACATCTAATTGTCCAACTCCATGTCGAAGTGGGTAACCAATGCCAAAAGAATGCGAATGGAAGCGTGTTTGACGGCTGGAGAAAAAATACCATTGAACTCCACATCTTTCCTTCGAACACAACCCTTCGCTACTAATCTCTCCTTATACCTCAAGTCACTATTGCTACCATCTTTCACCCTATAGATCCATATACACCCAATTGCTCTCTTACCAAAAGGAAGTGGCACTAAAACCTAAGTACTTTTTTGTGCAAAGGCTCAATTTCCTTCTTGATAGCTATTAACCAACTAGAACTATCAACTGAACTAATGGTATCTCTATAGTCTCTAGGCTCATCATGCAATGCGTACGCTACCATGTCATCAAAGTCAATGTCTTCAATGCTTAATCCTATAAAATCATGAAGCCATTAGGTCTTTTCCTCTCTGTGATTGGTCGAGTTTGGATTTGAGCTCCACCTTGAGATTACTCTTATGTCCTCTCCTCATCCGTGGTGTCATCGGAAACACCCTTTGCACTGTATGGAAGTCCGATGATCTACTTTGTGTATGGTACTATGAATTTTTCCTCTCAACATCATCAATAACTAAAGAAAAAGATTCCACCTGAAACATAGTCTTTTCATAAAATGTAGTATGCCTGCTAGTAACAATCTTCTGGGTAGTAGGAGACCACAACCTATAACCCTTAACTCCTCTCCTATAGCCAAGAAATATATTCTTGCACGATCTTGGACCCAATTTCTCTTCTCTCTTATGCATATAAGTTGGACAAACTAAAAACTTAGAGAAAGGAATATGAAATAGGCTCCCTTCCATACTTCTTTAGGAATCTTCATATCTATGACAGTAAAAGGTGTATTGTTGATGAGGAAAACCAACATAGATGATACTTCTGCTCAAAACCTCCTTTTTAATATAAGCAACGAGTTCTTTCTAACGATGTCAAATTCATACTTTCTACAATCCTACCTGTCCGAGGGTCCTCTGGTGTGGTTCCTTTTGACTCCCTCCAACTCATAGAATTTGGTGAATTTTTGAGAAGTGAATTCACCACCATTATCTAAATGAAAAACCTTCACTTTTTTCCAGACTGCTTCCCAACAATAGATTTCCAACTGTGAAACTTACCAGAAGTTTCATCCTTGGACTTCATAAAGTAAACCCATACCTTTCTAGAAAAATCATTAACAAATGAACAAAGTACCTGGCTGCTCCAAAAGATAGGCATGGTGCGGGGACTTAAACATCAGTGTTAACATACTTCAAAACATCTTTAGACTTATGCTCTGCAATGCCGAAAGAAATCTTCATTTTCTTTCTAAATCCTTCACGAAAGCGAAGTTTTGAATCATGAATACAGTCAATCAAACCTCACTTTCTTAACACTTCCAAACTATGCTCTCCAATGTATCCCATATGAAAATGCCACAATTTGGTAGGATTAGAATCAACAAAATCAGTAACCAAAGAAGACTCTGCAACAATGATGGTACCCTTCAACAAATATACATTTTCATCTTTTACCTCTTTCATCACTGTCAATGAGCCATTTGTAATTTTCAATGAATCTTTTTCGATTGCACACTTCAACTCAAGATTGCTCGACGCTCCAATGGAGATAAAACGCCTCAAATCAAGCACATGCCTAGCATCACATAAAGTACTAACAACACCATCAAACATTCTGACCTTCACCGTTCCACTACCAATCATGCGATAAGTAGTATTATTTCCTATGAGAACCTCTCCTCCATCAAACTGACGATAAGTGGAAAAAGAGTGTCTATCATGTGTTCTATGATAGGATGCTCCAAAGTTAATAATACAAACAGTACTCTTCATATAAAAGGCAAAAGTTGTAAAAATACCAAGATCACTCTCCGAATCTATCGTCTCCACTGTAGAAGCTAAAGCCATTTGGGTAACGGCTTTGTTTTTATTCTCCAACTTGAGGCAACTTGCAATATAATGTCCAAGCCTTCTACAATAATGAAAAACTCCTTTTGGAGCTTCTTTTGACTGAGATCTTGTGCAACGACCTAAAAATTTATTTATTTGAATTTGAAATATTTAATTGATTTTAAATATTGAAAAGTTAATTTTACAAGTTAACAGTTTAAATTTTAAATAATAAATGTTATTTGAATATTGGAACTATTTAAATAATTAAATCTTGAATTTACTATGAATGAAAATGACTTTGAAAGCTGATCTAAATTCTATTTAAATAAGAATGATAGTAAACTTTTAAATTGGAATTAAAAGTGATTAAACTGAATTTGGAAATACCCGTTTTAATTAACATGCGAAAATAGTCTTTCGTAGCACTGTCTCGAATTTTGAAGAAATTAGTTTCATTGGATCCGTAACAGTGAATTATTATATGTCGTTTAATTTCATGGCAATTGGACGTATCGTTTGGTTATGCAAGTTCAAAACGCATAGAATTTAATTAAAGAAATTTAAATTATTATAATTTGATTTTGGAAGCTAACTTTTGATATGATGGAATTGGGTTGCAAGACTCGTTCCATTGCATCCGAAATAGGAGTATAAATGCCAAATGATTTGCTTCGTTTGGAGTTCGAAAATTTAACATGTAAATATTTCTTTGAAATTTTTCTATAAAAGGACTTGAGATGTTTTAATTTGCAAACTAAAAACCTAAATTGAAATCATAGCCGCCATTAGGGTTCCATCATCCAATGATCTATAATGATCAGTGCTAATCTAGGCCGATCTAAGCCAAATCTATAACTACAAACTTGTTTACAACAACTATACAAAGCTAATCAACGGTTGGATCGAGCCAAAATGAAGCACAACGGCAGCTAGGGAGGCATGGCGTCGGTATAGGTTAGGTTTGATTTTGGGTAGAGTGGTAATAAATGATGGAGTCACATGAGTGGCGATGGTTGCGGCAAGGTGTGGCAGTGGTTCGGTGATAGCATGGTGGCGACTGGTACGTGGGGGTGGAGCAGTCAAAGGTCAAGTCGCGGTCGAGTTTTCTTTTACCTAGTAACGAGAGCGAGCATGAACGAGAGGGAAGATTTTTTTTATTAAAGTTTAGAATTAAATTAATTTATGTTAATTAAAATTTAAATAATCTTAAGATTCATTAATTCATATCTAATTCATACGAGGTCTAAATTGAATGCGAGAAGTTGCCTCACGATCGTATCGGCAGAAACTACATTATGGAGTTGGATTGGATGGAATTGGAGCTCATAGTAAATTGGGTTAAAATTGGATGCCTATTCAACTTTAATTCAAACCGATGCGTTTTGATAAAAAAACAGAATCAATGTGTGTTAACTAACTTCTCCGGCTCACTTATATTTTTATATAAATGTGGATATTTTATTGTTGATTGTTATTGACTGTTTGGATGATTTACTATTTTGTTAGTTGCTTTGGATATATTCTCGCCTTGGAGCGGATGAGACCGTATTATTTTCCCGTGTAAGAGTGGATGACCCTTTGTATACAATCCTGCCTCAAAGTGGTTGATTTATATTATTTGGTTATACACTATATGTGATGCGGGGAGACAGGTTGGAGGGATCCAATTGGATTCCTCACACTGTTGATTTTACATTTCGTATACTTTGATATATGATGTGTTGGATACCATATTTGATGACATATACAATTTTTCCTTATTTAGTGCTATAGTAACACTGGGCCATATATTTAGTATTTTGAAATACTATAAAGTGAAGAATTAGTTTTCAAAAGGATTTTAAGTGATTTCGAAAATTTATATGTTTTAATAATTATTTTTAAATTATTAAAAGAAGGAATTTATTTTGAATAAAATAAAAGGTATAATGTTGGATATTATAAATTAATAGTTTTATGAAACATTTTAAATAGAGATTTTTTAACTATATAATAAAGATTTTTAAATCTTAAAAATAAGTCTGTCTTTTATAATGAAGGAATACGATTTTAAAAAGAAAATAGAAATATTTTGGTATGGACATTTATTAGCCGTTTTATATACACACACACACACACATATACATATATTATTATTAAATTATAAATGTGGAAATTTATAAATGCGATAAATTATAAATGTGACATTTCACAAACAAAGTGAAGATATGTATAATAGTATATTATTAATAAAAGTATAAATTTATAAAATTATGTTTATAAATAAAGGGAAACATTTACCATTGGATAAATTGGATAAAATAAACCATAATTGTGGATTTATAAAAAAGATGCGGTTGGAAATTGAAATTGAGGATAGATTTGGGATGTTAAACGATATGTTATGAAATAGAATAGATTTATAAATACAGTTTTATAAATATGGAAACGATTATGTTGACATTTACGTATGGATTGAATCATGGAAATATATTTATGTTTTAAAAGTTATTTGTTTTATATTAATAAAGTTATAAAAGTTGTTTATTTATATTAATATTGTTTTAAAGTTGTATATCAGTATTTTGAAAAGTTAATTATTTAAATTATTAATATGGTTTGAAACTAATCATGATTATTTATCAACGAAGTCTTGTAAATTAATTATTGTTATTTATAATAATTTTGAGGATAAATTATTATTGTTTTATTAAGAATGTTTTGAAATAATTAATTATTATTTTTAAGATGTTTTGAAGTTAAATTTATTATTTCATTTATTTATTTATAATGTTTATTATAATATAGTAGTGTTTTAAAGTATATGATTAGAATTTATTTGCAAATGTTTTCGAGATTTATAACTAGGGTTGTATATACAAATATGGTTTTTATAAGGGGAATCTTATAACATGGTTTGGATAACTTAAAGGAAGATTAGTTAAAGGGTAAAAAGAGTTTTATAAAAGGTCTTAAATATTTATAAAGGAACTTTAGAAATGGGTTTGTAGATTTATGAAAAAATAGTTTATAAATGGTTTTATGGATTTATAAAGGGTTTATAAATGATTTTAGGAATGTATAAAAGAGATTTTTATAAATGATTTCAAAGATGAATGAATAAGGTTATAAACAGGTTTAGAAATTTAAAAAGGAATTTATAAGTTGTTCTACAAATTTGTGAAAAGGAAATCTTCCTCCATTCTGTGAATATAATAACACCGTTGAGATAAGTTATAGATATTTTTCCAAGTATAAAAAATATAGGGATTTGTGGGTATATCTTTGTAAAGGCATTTTTATACAAATAATTTACAAAGTGATCTCAATTAATGAAAGGATTATTTAAAAGGTTAGTGATTACTTATGTGCTTGAACAAACGTTGGTTTTCCCTTTAAAAATAAATCCCTGATTTGGCTGTGTAGTTGTGATAGTTAAATAACAAACTATCAAATTTAGACCCAAAAACACACGTGAGTTATGTGGCACAGTCATCTCCGATAATATTGTATTATGCATCTAAACTTTATTTCATTCTCCTAAGACAAACGATAAGAAAATCCATCCACTAATGGTTAGGATGTGATCTTTACTCTTATCTTTGACTGTTTATTTCCCAAAGAACCAAAGTTAAATTTATCGAAAATTATCGAATGTTGTTTGAAAGAGATTGGGATCAGATCTGATTGGTGAGGTTCACGAATGATAGAGGGTTCTCACTTTGTGTTTGGTAAGAGCAAGAGACTCTTACTCCATGTCCCGAAGAGGTAGTATAAGGCCTTAAAGAGTTGGTTATGGGTCGAGAGGTAGATCGGAAAATCAGATTCGAGGTACCAGTATAAGCCATGGTGGTTGTACCCACTGACGAAAGGCCGAAGGCCTAGTCGTTACACTTGGTATTAGCGAGGTTAAGCGAGAACCTTGGCTTCGGTGGGCAACTCATTAAGAGATAAGGTAATGGAATGCCTTATTAAGAGTTTTGAGTGTATTATAGATATGAGCATGTATTTGCTAGTGATATAAAAATGTTTTATATTGTATTAATTTATATGTTGAGTAGCTTATGAATTCTGGTCGGTACGTGGGATGCCATGATATCTATAAGGTTTTATAAACACATAAATAAGGAAAATCGATATAGTATAGTTTTGAGAATTGATAAATGAAATAATTTTACCTAAATTATATTTTACATATAAAAGAATAATTTTGCATAAATTATTGTTGTTATATATGGCGTGTTTGGTTGTTAGTGAATGATAATATTTGATCATTATTATTTATTGTTTATTGTTCTAATAAAAGTTGTTATTATTGTAATCTAAACAAAGATAAACATTTTTAAAAACGATATTACATAAGAAGCGAGATTATGTAAATATAAATTATAAATGTGATTTATAAATGGAAAGGAAATGAAATCGTATAAGTATATTTGTAAATAAAAATGGATTTAAAAGAAGTTGAGAATTTAAATCCCATCGATTTTGAAATTTTTTTCTCAAGGTTTTGGAAGAATAATAATAGTATTATTCTAAAATTATTTTGGTTAAAAATATTTTAAAATAAGATTTAAAAGAGATAGAAAGCACTGAACTCACTCCAATCATTGGAAAATAATTCTGATGATGACTACAGCATCGTTGGCATTCATTTTTGAGTTTCTAAGTGATGTATTGCTACCATTGAAGTTGTGTTATGGTAGAACAAGCTTTGATTTTAAAATCCAAAGTATACTTTGATAAATATTAGAAAGTAAGTTTTGATAGCTTATGGAATTTTGAGAATTAGTAAGTTAGAAATTTTTTAAAATTTGTTGAATATAAATGTTAAGAAAAGTAAATTTGAAACTAAACAATTAATTGAAATTTAATTTAAGTTAAATGAAATGAATTTTAAAGAAAATTTAGCTGAAGTGAAGGTAAATGAAGTGAATAAATGAAATGGATATGAACTTGAGTTGTAGAATGAAATTCAACTTAAGTTGTAAAATGAATTGTATATGGTTTAGAGTGCTATTTGATATAACTGAATATGAACTTCAGTTTTGAAGTGATAATAAACATTAGTGGTATTGTATAAAAATGTTTACGATAAACTTGAGTAAAATTCTATGGAATAGTTCCTTGTGTTATTAGTATTAAAGGAACTATGCTAAATAATTGGAATGTAAATTAATTGAATATGAATTAATGGAATAAGAATAAAAGAATCCGAGTAAAAAGGAATTGGACATAATAAAAAACCAATTGGAATAAATACGTAAGTTGTACGAATATTATTTTATTTGCGTAACTATTTGATTTAGATTTGAGCATACGATTTCGAGGTGATTTATAGCGATTCGAGTTATGATTTTTCACTCGATTCTTGATGGCGAACACGAGATATGAATTTTTGATTGATTTTGATGTTCTGTATCGCTCTGCAAGGAGAATGACAATTTCTAATATAGAAATCGGATCTGGGTCCACACTATAATGGTCGTGTGAACGATACTAGTTCGGAAGGGAAATTGTGTGATTGAGTGAGCGATCAAGTAAGGTTTTACGTACGGATGATATATGTATATTGTACGAGCTTTAATAAATTAAATGTAGACATTGGAAAATGTAAATTGGTATGGTTATGAATTAATTGTATGGATATTTTTTTTTGATGGTTTCTCTTGTTACATTTGTTACATTTGCATATAGTTGTTGTATTGGTACATGTTATATATTGATATTACTTTCTATATACTTGTTCTAATTGGTTGTTGAGTGATTAGTAGGTGCGGACGGCGTATGCTTCACAATTGGGGCTTACTTCCGCATTATATTTGTTGTATTCGTTGCTAACCCTAAAATAAGGTACACATCTCGGACTACATATCGTATTTTTTATATTTTCCCCTACGGGATTCCTCATCCTCGAAGATGAGATGTATATTCGTGATTATATATATATATATATATATTGTAAAAAAATTCGATTGAGCTGTGCAAAGGAGACGCTAGCAAATATTTTCAAAAATTTTGGGCTTTAGATTTTTTTAAGAATTTTGGAAAAATTTTGAAAGCTAAAATTTGACTTTGAGTTATATCTAGGAATAATGAATGGATGGTATTAGTTAGTAACTATGAATGAATTTAAATATTTAGAAAAAGGTGATAACTGAATTTCTACAAGTTGATCTTGAAAAGTTAAAGGCTTGAAAGAATTTGGTAATCTATTTCAGCTAATTGGTTTTAAAGAGTTAATGGGTATGGGGCATTTTTCTTACTTGCTAATTGGGGACGAAATTCTTTTAAGGGGGAAAGAATGTAACGACCCAGAATTTTAGTCATTTAAATTTGGAATATTTAATTTAAATATTGAAAAATTATTTTTATAAGTTACAAGGTTTAAATTTTAAATAATAAGGGTTATTTAAATACTGAGATTGTTTAAAAATCAAATCTTCAATTTAATATGAATGAAAATGATTCGAAAGCTAATTTAAATTTTATTTAGATAAGAATTGAGATAGTAAATTTTTAAATTGGAATTAAAAGTGATTAAACTGAATATGGAAATAACCTATTTTAATTAATGTGTGAAAATAGCCTTTCGGGGCACTATCTCGGATTTTGACGAAATCAATTTCATTGGATCCGTAATAGTGAATTATGGTATATTGTCGAATTTCATGGCTATCAGACATATCATTTGGTCATGCGAGTTCGAAAAGTGAGAATTTAATTAAATAAATTTAAACTAATATAATTTGATTTTCAATGCTAACTTCTATACATAATGGAATTAGGTCTCGATACTAGTTCCATTGCGTTTAGAATAGAAGTATAACATATAGAATGCCAAGCGGCACGCTTCGTTTGGAGTTCAACAATTTATCGTGTGAATAGTGCTTTGAAATTTTTCTATAAAAGCACTTAAGATGTTTTCATTTGCAAACTAAAACCCTAAATTTAAATCACGGCCTCCATTTGGGTCCTGTCGTCCAACGATCCTCAATGATCGGTGCCAATCTAGGCTGATCTAGGCTAAACCCATAACTACAAACTTATTCGCAAAGACTATACGAAGCTAGTCAACGGTTGGATCGAGCCAAAACAAAGCATAGAGATAGCTAGGGAGGCTCGACGTAGGTTGGGTTTGATTTCGATCGAGTGGCGGTGAATGGGGGAGTGGCGATGGGTGCAGCAAGTCATGGCGGTGGTTCGGTGATTGCGTGGTGGTGCCTAGAGACGTGGTGGCGGAGTAGGCTTAACTCTTTTTACATATAGAAGTATGTTCTATATGCTTAAGTTACCTTGACCTTCTTATTGAAATTACCTTCCTTGTGTTTAACACATTATCGATATTCCAAATTTGTGCTAAACACAAGTCAACTTACTTCCCATAAAACGTGTCAACCTTTTGTAATCACTACTTTAATTCATTTGCCTACTTAATGGTCCAAACGAGAGATCTTTCGATTTGAAATCAATTAACCTTAAAAAGAAAAGTGATTTAATATATAACATATTAAGTTTAAAATAGCTTTAAAAAGATTAAAGTATATTCAACTAGCTTAAACCCTAATTATATCTTTATTAAATCAAGATTAATTCATAATTAAACTTAACTTAATGAACTCGGTTAAGTTCTAATTAACTTCCTAATGTATCTTAGTTAAGGTTTAACAATTCATTATTAGTTAAATTCTAATTAATTAAAAATCAATTTAATAATCACTTAGTGAAATAATAATTAATTAACTTACTTAACTTAATTTAATAATAATTAACCATTCAATTACTTCTTGTCTTCATTGATCACTAATTAAAAACTTTATTAATCACTAACCTTCCTTAAGTGTTACTTGACCCTAATCACTTACTCAATTACTAATTAACTGCAAATTACCTTTAATTATTTTATTAAAGAAATAAATTATTAAATAATTTATACTTAATCTCATTTTATTTTACTAATTACGCTTGGAAAACTTTTGCAAAACAATTCCGAAATGAATCATTTAAAGATGTAAACAATGAATTTTTGTCGAACTACATCCATAGCGACTATCGCTATGAGAGAAGTTCGCTTTACTATTTTAAGTGAAATACTTCACTTAATTTCTTTCTCCTACATGATTTGAAAAAATATTTAGAATTTTTTTGAAACCTTAAACCAAGATAAAACTTAAAACCATTTCCAAACTTTGAAACTAGAAATCAAAGTTTTGATTTCAAATCACATCTCAGTCCATCGCAACACACAAAGTTGTTAACTTTGTTTCAACTCAACCTACTTTGATTCTTAAATCACAACCATACCTATGTTGCCTTACTCTTAAATCACAATGAAACACACATATAAACATAAGGTCATACGCTTATTAACTCGACATCACATTCAAATATCAAATTCAATACCAAACATAACATCCATCAAATCACCATCGTTATCATCATATTATCACCATAATAACATGTCATAACAAAGTTAATTTTTTTCCAAAACAAAGTAGTTTTACTCACCGAAAATCTTTGAAACTAAAATGCCTTAGATGTGCCAAACATCACCAAAAAAATGTCATCTTCCACTTGATTTTTGGACATATTACTATCGGATTTTGAAAAGGTGATCAAAATAAAGGTTTTGGAAAATTCTTTTCTCAATTTAAAAAAAAAGAATCACTCAAATCAGATCATTTTTGAGGTAGATATGATCTAAAGAAGGAGAGCTATTTTCGGACCTAAATTTCTAAGTATAAAAGTATGCTGCAAAGAAATGAGATTTTGACAAACCTAAGCTTGAAATTAGAAAAAATGATAAAAGAAAATTATAGTTATTGAAATTTTATACGATCTAAAAAAATAAAATTTTTATTTGGTCTAAAATAGGGGAAGTTATGGCCAAATAAAGTGGAGAAAAAAATGGAGAAGAAAGAGTTTAAAAAAATATTTGCATCTTTAAAACAATTTAAATCTTTTGATTAAAAAAACTTAAACTAACATAAGAAGCCATGAAACGTGAAGAAAGGTTTAGGGAAATGGAAATGGAGAAGTAAATGAAAATATGGTGAAGTTAATATGTATTTATAGATACAAGAAAGTAGGAAAATTATCAAACTAACCTTAGATTAAAATATCCTAACATGTCATATTTTTACACGCCACATCACCACCTTCCTCTCCCTCATATGTCACACTCCCCCTCAAGTCACATCTTCTAGGTCATGATGGATAATGATGATAAAGCTAAGATATGACAAACGATAATGATATATACTTATTTATATATATAAGTTATTATTTTAAAACCATGACTTGCCAAGTCACTTGCTAAACATAATTAACAAAAGACAATCTATAATTAAGTGTATTATTATACTATTAATTATCTCTTCTATGTGTACATATGGTTTACAGAATGGACAACATTCTCGATGACTTTTCAATGTTGTAAAGTCGAAATTCTGGAAAACATTCTTCGGTCACATTGTCTATTTTTCTAAGAACTATATATTTTGGTAAACAAATTTTTAAAACTATTTTACCATCATTATTAAATAATTAAAATAGGTTTATTTTTAAATAAAAACCCATTTATTTATTATTTAAACTTAACTTGAATTTCCGAAGAAATATATAAAATCGATGGCATCAACTATCAATGTCATAAATACATTTTATTTTCCAAAAATAAAATAAATTATTTTAGTTCATAATCTTGTTTGAATACATATATTAGCATATGAATCCAGAGCCATGCATGATCCTTAAAAACAGTTTTATTGATAAAACGATTTTCGGCTGTTTTATCGATATTTTACCTAGGTTGATATTTACAAATTATCAATATTTTACCTTTTACCTTGGTAATTTGTCCACAAATATTTTTCCGAACAAAATAACTATTAATTACCACTTAAAACAGGATTATTTCTCAATTTAAACCCATATCTAAATATTTAAATATAATTTATCTAAGTGACAAATATGTGGGTCGTTACATTCCTCCCCTTTAAAAGAATTTCATCCCCAAAATTATACCACAACCCTATTCCCAAAAATACTTAGTACTATTCATCAATTTATATGATGTACATAGATCATTTCTATGTAAAATCTGATTCGATCACTAACTCTAATACATAACTTCATTTTCGAACTAGTATCGCTCACTCGACTTTCTAGTGCGGACACTGATCAGGCTTCTTAATTAGAAACCTCTATTCTCCTTCCATAGTCATACTATGATTGGCAACCTTTAGTTCCATATAAGAATCTTCATCAACGCTCACCGTCAAAAATCGAGCGATAAATCCCTATTTGGAATGATATGAAACACCTTGAGTCATGTACTCGAATCTTGAATCGAGAACTATGTGAAAAGTAGAAATGATCTACGTACATCCTACATACTAATCCCATTGGTTCGTACTTCCCAAGATTATAATTACCCTTTTTAAAGAATCACCCTTTTACTTATGAACATTACTTAAGTTTATCGATATTCTATAACTCACATTCATTTTAGTATGATACTGTCTTATATCCAAAAGAGTATATACAATTTCAAATCTCAAATTGGTTTTACTTAACCTAAGATGTTCAACGAATTTAAAACTTTATTTATTTACCCGCTCTTAATCAATTTTGAAAACTCTATTCTTTTAAGGGATTCGAGAATACAATATCCTGGTTTTATTTCAAAAAACCTTTTGGAAGCACACATATAGCCCGAGTAACTCCAAAATGATGTCTAAGAGCTGGGTACTACTAATTAATATCACATATCCTTTTACTAAGTAGGGAAATACTCAAAAGAAGTGTTTACCATCTGAACACATCTCTTACCCATTTTAGTTCATTTCCAAGTCACTCAAACTAGTTCATAAGAATATTCCTACCTTTTCCAATTCCTTTGAAAAACATTTTTTTTTATTGATAATAGGTTTTAACAAAATCCTCCACTTGATTTGGATACATTCGGATTCGAAATTGTTTTGATTGTACAATGACAAAGAGGATAATTTACTAAGTGTACAATCATATCTGCCTAAGCAAACATTCAATTGTCACTTAGAATATTATTCCGATTATCACAAAACAGATCGAAACTCCTTCCCAAACCGGCAAAGAAAACTTTAATTCTCTTAAAATATAATTACTAAAACTTTTCCAAAATCATTTAAATCTTTATCAAAGCCACCAGGATTTAATATTCTCACAATCCTTTTCATTTTTGTTAGGTCATCTAATGATTTTCTTTTAACTAAACACATTCTACTCTAAATCCAATTTTAACCCTACATCTCATCGATAACTATATAGACTTTTGAAAACCATTCCTTTATATATAAAATATATCCTAGGTAAAACTATTTCATTTACCAACTTTAAAACAATATTATGTCAGTTGGACTTGTTCAAGTGTTGAGAAATCCCTATTGATAACGTTGACCAAACACATCGACCAGAATTCTTAAGCCACTCAACAGATCAACAACACAATATAAAACATTTGTACTCACTAAAAAATACGCATTATATTTATAATACACCCAGGATCGTTCTAGGGTCTCACTTACCTTATCTTAAATGAGTATACACCACCAGGGCCAAGGTTGTCACTTAACCTTTGGCTCTGATACCAAATGTAACAAACTGAATTTTCGATCCTAGAAAATCGACACTATTACGTCCACTATACCACAAGCCGAACATTCAAGTGCTAGAAATACCTTTTTTAGGATGAAAGAAGAAAGTAGAAGATAGAAGAAAACTAAACAACATGGAATCTCTCAATGTAGTGAATAATCTATAATACAACAATGATCTTTATAAATAGTCAACATCTTTATTCATTTATACAACATCAGAGTACACTAGACTTATCCTAAATCTGGACGGTTTTAGAAACCTATCCTTTCATTAACAACAAACAGACTCTATAATATAGCAGAATAAAAACATACGTGAATACGTCTTGCCCATCCAACTCCTCTCCGACTCTGAAGTATCCAGCTAAATATGGGAAAACATGCTCTGTCTAACCCGAGCATTACATAGAATGACGCCTGGGTCAGTCTGGCAAACCAGCGTGAGTAAAACTTGATAACAAGTAGTAACCAAACTGATTTCTACATTTGAAAACCTTTCCAACAAAAGTTATCTTGTAATACCACACTGCATATAAAAAGGATGGGTTTTTACCTTACCATAACCAAAACATTTTATGTCAAAATCCAGTGATATTATCATAGTGTCTAGGTTAAAAGTAAATAGAAAAAATAACTGAAATGCTTGGTTCTCACATTCCAACATATTAGGCTCTATAATCGAAAACGTAAGGCACATATTGGAGATTGGATTCCAACTAATGACTCGGCTACTGGGGTACCGCCCCCCTTAGTACACCTCTAGAAAAATGTATCGATGTCGTACCTAACAATCTCTGCCAAACAGGACCAGCCTACCCCTTGCTGGATAGTACCGAAGATATCATTACCCTAGTTGCTTTGCAACTTTTAAACAAGCAATTATAGTACATGAATTCATTGATGATTGTGTACATATCCAGAAGGGTGATGACATACCCTAATGGATGCGACCCACATAGCCCTGCTGCATATACTTGTTTTAGTCATTCTCGATTAATGAGGCTTGAGGCTACATTTTACCTTTCTAAATAGCAATCCATCTTGGAATACTAACACTGCTCTCCAGGCAATAATGCAATGCCAAGATTCATCCATACAAGCTCGTTCCGGGTCATCTATTTTGGAATCACCCTTAGAATTAGCAGAATTAGCCCTTGCACTTCAAAGAGCACCATCTTCAATCATCATCAAGGCGCCTTCAACTCGAACGTACATGTTGGTTTGAAGTGGTTTTCGTAGATCTGATCATGGTCTCTCCATATCAATAACCGATAATTTTCGATTGACTCATTCCCATTTCTTTTGGAAGTAAGTTTTTGAGTCCTAATCGAGGAACTCGCATTTACGTTCATACTTCCTAAATCAAACTGGGTTAAACTTGATAGTCAATTATTTAACTATCAAATAAACAAACAACAACCAATTCCATTTGAGATTTATCTATCCATAACAACTACTAAGCTTCAAAACATATCTTTATTTAATAAATCTCTTTCAAAAGCATTCATGTACTTATCTTTCTAACATAAGTATATTCACAAAACATTCGTAAGATTTTCCAGTACCTAAAAAGGATTCAACAACACTATATAAATTGGAGAAAAGGATAACTTAAAGCACTATTCCTTCGGTGTAATGTGTGGAACGGATATTCCATACCACCATTTTTCTAAAAGGTCAGCCTAGGAAACCCAAACCTCAATTTCCTATTGTAATTATTTTTAATAAATTCTTTATAAATTCATTTATCCATGAAATCCTTTTTTCTTTAACCCAAACCATTTGGAAAACATTTATCAACCTCTATACTCATTTACAAGACTCTTTATAATTATTCAAACCTGGATATATAACTTATTTTCAAACCTTGTATAAAACTTCCCTTTATAGACATCTAAACCTATTTTAAAATCTTTTTTTAAAAATTCAAAACTATTCCTAAAATCCTTACCTCAAAATTATTCACAAACTTCTTTATATAATATTTAGAACAATTTTTAAATCATTCTTAAAATATCTTGTTCGAATAGAATAATCTTGAAGACCATTTTAAAAGAAAATGGAATATTAACTTTCGAAAACCAAACAGAGGCTTAATGACCGCAATGGGTCATTAAATTTGGGTTTACTTATCCAAGTTATACCATGGATATGGCCTAACATTAAATATGTAAGGGATTCACAAATAACATACAATCAATCATAGGTATACATCCAAGTTACAAATATAGATACATCCATTATCGAGTGTAAAATTTTACACATAGAAGTATGTTCCATATGCTTAAGTTACCATCACCCGCTTATTAAAAACTTTCTTGTATTTATCACATTATCGATACTCAACATTTGTGCTAAACACAAGTCAACTTACTTCCCATAAAACATGTCAATGTTTTATAATTACTACTTTAATTCATTTGGCTACTTAATGGTCCAGACGAGAGATCTTTTGATTTGAAATCAATTAACCTTAAAAAGAACACTAATTAAAAAATTACCGATTAAGTTTAAAATAGCTTTGAAAAGATTAAAATATATTTAATTAGATTAAACCCTGATTATATCTTAATTTAATCAAGGTTAATTCATAATTAAACTTTAATTAACTTAATGAACTTTGTTAAGTCCTAATTAACTTCCTAATGCATCATAATTAAGGTTTAAACAATTCATTATTAATTAAATCCTAATTAATTAAAAATTAATTTAATAATCACTTAATTAAATAATAATTAATTAACCTACTTAACTTAATTAAATAATAATTAACCATTTAATTACTTCTTATCTTCATTGATCACTAATTAAAAACTTTATTAATCACTAATTAACCATTAACCTTCCTTTAGTGTTACTTAACCCAAACCACTTACTTAATTACTAATTAGCTGCTAATTACCTTTAATTATTTTATTAAATAAATAAATTATTAAATAATCTAAAGTTGATCTCTTTATGTTACTGATTAAGTTTGGAATTTTTTTGCAAACGAATTCCAAAATGAATCACTTAAAGATGGAAATCGTGAATCTTTGTTGAACTGCATCCATGACGACTATCGTTATGAGCGCAGTTCGCTCTACTTATTTTAAGTGAAATACTTCACTTAATTTCTTTCTCCCACATGTTTTGAAATAATATTAGAAAGTTTTTGAAACTTTATACCAAGTCAAAAATTAAAACCACTTCAAATCGGATCTCACATCCGTCGCAACACACAAATTTGTTAATTTTGTTTCAACTCGACATACTTTGATTCTAAAATCACAACCATACATCCATACTACCATACTCTTAACATCACAATGAAACACATATATAAACATAAGGTTATATGCTTATTAACTCGACAACATCACATTGAATCTCTAATTCAATACCAAACATAACATCCATCAAATCACCATCGACCAACATAATAACCATTCAATTTTATCATGATATTATCACCAAAATAACACATCATAATAAATTAAAAAACTATTTCAAAATAAAGTAGTTTTACTCATCGAAAATCTTTAAAACCTGAAATGCCTTAGATGCACCAAAAATCACTCAAAAAATATGTCATCTTCCACTTGATTTTTGGATATATTCCTCTCGGATTTCGAAAATGTGATAAAAAAGGTTTTTGAAAATTCTTATCTCTACAATTTAAAAATAGAATCACTCAAATAATTTTTTTTGGAGATAGATATGGTCAAAAGAAGGAGAGCTATTTTTAGATTTGAGTTTCTAATTTTAAAAGTACGCATCAAAGAAATGATATTTTGACAAAGCTAAGCTTGAAATTAGAAATAATGGTAAAAAGAAAGTTGCAGCTACTGAAATTTTATATGATTTGAAAAAAGGAAAATCTTGATTTAGTCTAAAATAGAGGAAGTTATGGCCGAATAAAGTGGAGGAAAAATGGAAAAGAAAGAATTTAAAAACAAGTTTGCATTTTTAAAACAATTTAAATCTTTTGATTTTAAAATAAAACTTAAACTAATATAAGAAGCCATGAAACAAGATGAAATCATTAGGGAAATGGAACTGGAGAAGTAAATGAACATATAGTGAAGTGGATGTGTATTTATTGACACAAGAAAGTAGGAAAATTACCAAATTAACCTTAGATTAGAATAAACTAACATGTTTTTATTTTGACAAGTCACATCACCACCTTCCTCCCCCTCATATGTCACATCCCCCTCTCTTGTCACATCCTCTAGGTCATGATGGATAATGATGATAAGACTAAGATATGACAAGAGATAATGATATATACTTATATAGAAAAGTTATTATTTTTAAAACATGACTTGTCACATCACTTGCTAAACATAATTAACATATGACAATCTATAATTACGTGTATTATTATATTGTTAATTATCTCTTATATCGTAAATTATCTCTTATATGTGTACGTCCAAGTGATAAATTTGTGGGTCATTACAATTTCAGAGACGAATGAATGAGGTTATAAACAAGTTTAGAAATTTATAAAGGAATTTATAAATTGTTGTAGAATTTTGTGAAAATGAAATCTTCCTCTGTTCTGTGAATATACTTATACCATTAAGATAAGTATATATATATATATATATATATATTTCCAAATATAAAAAATATAGGGATTTATAGGTATATCTTTATAATATACAAGTAATTTGCAAAGTGATTTCAATTAATGAAAGGATTATTTAAGAGGCTATAGTATTGCTTATGTGCTTAACCATATGTTGGTTTTCCCTTTGAAAATAAATCCCTAATTTGGATGTGTGGTTGTTGATAGTTAAATAGCCTACTATCAAATTTGGACCCAAAAATGTTACTTTGGAAATATTTGGGGAAAATATTCAAGTTATATGGTACAGTCATCTCTGATGATGCTGTAATATGCCTAAAAATCTCATTTTGTTCTCCTAGGACAAACGATAAGGAAATCCACCACTAACGGTTAGAAGGTGAACTCCACTTTTATCTTTGACTATTTATTTTCTGAAGAACCAAGGTTGAGTTTATCGAAAATTATCGAATGTTGTTTCGGAGAGACCAAGATCAGATATGTTATCTGAAAACCATTTTGATCCAACTCAAGCATTTCGAAGTGAAGACGTCTTGAAGATGATGGATTTTGAATATGGAGCTTTTGAAGTGCAAGGGCTACTTGCTACTAATATCGAGGATGATTCCAAAATGGATGTAGCAGAAGTGGTGCCTTCAGTTTCGTTCAGTCCTAGAACGAACCAGTATGGATGAATGCTGGCATTGCATTGTTGCCCCAAGGGCAATGTTTGCATTCCAAGTGGGAAGTGCTATATAAAAGTAAAACTAGCCTCAAGCCTTATACATAGGGAAATGAAAAAGAATTGGGTATGCAGCGGGGCCAAGTGGGCCACTCCCATCAGGATATGGTTATTCCAAATCTAGATCTATTATATTTACTCACTCATGCTTTGGGGCCCGTTAATATAAGAAGTGATCATATTCGGTACTACAAATCAAGTGGTGGGCCAATCCTATGTGGCAGGGGACAAGATGTTCTTATCAAACCTCGATGCATTTTATGTAGAGATGTAACATCGGAAGGTAGTTCCTTACCTTGTCATAGTATGGAATCCAATCTCCAATACATGTCTTTACGGTTTTGATTGTAGAACCTAGTATGCTGGAATTTAATTAATGTAACAATTTCAACTATGATTAATAAGTACATGTATTCTACACACTATTATAATATCAATGGATTTTCTATAGAAAGTTTTTTGTTATCGTAAGGTAAAAACCCATCCGTGTTTATGTCGACATGGTCTTACGAGATACCTTTGGTTTGAAAGATTTTAAATAAACATTAAATTCCAACTGGGTGTTTTTCTCACTCTAGTTTACTAAACTGACTCAGATGTTTTTTATTATAATCCTCGGGTAAAACCAAGCATATTTACATATTTCTTTGGATGCATTGGAGCTCAGGAAACGAGTTAGAGGTCTTTTAGTCATATTCATGTATATGTTAATTTTCCGTTGCCTTGTTGTTGAAATCATCAGTATTTATGAGGATATGTTGCTATAACTGTCCATGCTGATGATCGTGATTTGTTGTTGTACTTTGATGGATGTATGTATATAATAATTTCTCTTTTGTAAAGAACATTGATATTATATTATATATTTTTCCGCTAGGATTGTGAGATTCTATGTTGTTTTTAGTTTCTTTCCTCTTCTCTTCTTCTTTCTTCTTTATTTTTTCATAACTACCTGTCTTTCCATTCAATTTGGGTTGGACATGTGTGGTTTATTGTTGACTGAATCGTGTGGATTGGCAGGTCATTACATCTTGACTTGGCTCTATCTCCACCACATTTAGATCAACTCTTACTTCTTCCCCTTTACGCAATAAGTCCTTCAGAGTCATTCTCCATGCTTATGTTTTCTAACTTTCCCCCTCAACATCTCGTTATGCAAATTTGTCTTCACATCCTTCAAGCAAATAGAAGAGCGCCCATAGATCATAGAGTTAACAAAAGTATTATAATTCGTTGACAAAGAACATAAAAGAATAACAGTTTGCAGTTCATCCTCAATTTTTATAGCTGCTCGATGATTCATAACAAGTGTGTTTAGTGCATCCACGTGAGTGTTACATCGGTTCCGAGCTTCACCTTGAACGCGTAAAGTTGTTGTAGGATGACGCGGTTGGTGAGAGGGTTGTCATATAACTTTTTCTAAAGAGCATCCCATGATTCTTTAGCAGTTTCACATGAGAAAACACTCCTAGTACTTCATCAGAAAGGCTAAGTTGGATGGTAGTTATAGCATCCTCTTCAAATTCCTCAATCTCTTTAGGAGCTAATTTCTTCAGTTTTTCTAGATCTGTTACAAACTTAACAGTCCTATCTTTCTTCGACAGCCTTCTATATTCATCTTCCATATGCCAAAATCTCCATTTTCATTAAATCTAATGACTCTATAATTTGTAGAGCTTCTACCAGTACTATTCTTTGTAGAATCAGACATAGCTGAAATAGTCTTCAAACAGAAAAACAAGCTCTAATACCAATCCGTAGTGCAAAATCAAAGTTTTGAGCAACGGAAGCAAAACACCTAATAATCTAGTCTATAGACAATCTTAACAAATCAAATCCAATAAAGAGAAGAAAAAGAAAATCAAAGTGCGTAAATTATATATAAAAGACAAAAAGGAAAGAACACGCCGATATAACAAGGTTCGGCTTTGTCTACGTCCTTGGACCAAACAACCTTTATTATTTCTTTACTTCAAGGAGTACAACATGAAAAGAGTATAAATCACTAAATAAATTTCACTCAACTTAAAATAGGTATAGAAATTAGGATCTTATTGAAGATATTTTGGTGGAGAACTCTCTTGTTGTCATGTATTGAAAAGATGAACAAATGTCTTCATATATATATATATATATATATATATATATATATATATATATATATATATATATATATATGCATGCGTGTGTGTAAGGATGAAGACTGCCTTGGAGATAAGGATGAAATATTTTCAGATTTCTTGATTTGATTTCAACACAAATTTAGAATATTGGTATTTGTTTCCACGTACATCCTTATTTGATTAATTCCTCAAATCAATTAATATATCTTCTTAAATTAATTGATTATCTTTCCTTTTTTTTCATATTTGATTGATTGCGGGAATCAATTAATACCTCCTCCCTTTTAATATTTGGAGTAGATTTAAATCATCCAAATTTAATATGCTAGGGGACTATATTTCAATCATTGGGTTTATTTACCAACTAGGGGTAGTTCATGGGGTTTAAGGTGGGTTAGAAAGAAAATTATGTAAAACTTTTATAATCCATCGTTAAATCTCATTCATTGCATTTAATTTCTATTGATCTTAGTGATGAATCATTTGTAAATGTTACATATGTCTATAGACTAAATCCAAAAGTTGATTGAAGCGTTCTTTGGAGCAAATTTCTGGAGTTTAGATCACTTGCCCTAAGCCCTAGGGTATTGGGGAGGATTTTATTGTCACTAGATTTCTAGGAGTATGATATGCTATAGAAGGTGGTTTTTTTTGGTTAAATTTTGGTGATACAAAATCACAAATAGAAGAAAACAAATATGCAAAAAGGAAAGTAATCACTTGTGTTTATTATGGAAATGCATAAATAATCGGATCGCATTTCAATTGGATGGAAAGGAAATAAATGGATGCTCACGTTATGGAATAACATATATGTAAAATGATACGCATATTATTTCTTTCTCAGTAGTCGCAATTCTTTGGGATTATTTTCTTCCATCATTGCTAATTAAAGGAATGAGTGAATTACTTGCTATGTTTGTATCATTTGTTACCATTGTAAATTGCCTCCATTATATTCTTACTATATCTTGGTAATTTAATCGACGACTTTCATGGATATGCGCTGGCTATATATTGAGGGTAGACTTCACTGTAAACCTATCTTGGCATTCAACCAACGATCCCCAAATAGAGCGTCTCTTCTTGTTAACTCCAACTTAGGGCTTTGGTGTGTAAACTCTTATCTTGTAATCTCTTGTAACTCTCTCATGTGTAATAGAACCTCTTTCCTTTGGACTGGATGTACACTATCTTGATAATAGTGGAACAGTATAAATATTGTGCGTCTCCTTTTCTTCCTTGTAGTTATTTTCTATTTATTTAGAGTAATAAAGTAGTTGTTGCTAGATTGAGTGATGTTCAAATTGGAAAATCTGGATCATGTTTACTGTTTTTTCTGCATTTGTGCATTTTCACACAACATTTTTGCTATGGAGGAGTTTGATCAGTTTATTGTAAGTATCGAACTTATTAAGCTACCGTTAAGTAACAAACGATTTACCTGGTTAAATAATAGGGAGATAGATTTTTTATTGGTGATGAGTGCAGGATAAATATCTTGCTTATAAGATTGTTGGGCTTCTCAGTATTTACTCAGATCATTGTCTAACTATTTTATCTTGCAGTAGCCAAAATGTTGGGAATAAAAATTTTAGATTTTAAAAGATTTGGTTACTATAAAATAATTTTACATATTTAATTATAAAAAATGGCTATATATGAGGGATTATAATTATAAATTTTTAGGAAACGTATCTAAAATATTTGTAAATAAACTTAGAGATTTAAGAATTTTTTAGAAATAATGGAATAAAGTCATTTTAGGTAATTCCAAAATTTAAAAAGAAAAATTATTAAACGAGAATCTAAAGTTGAATAAAATAGAAGATTATATAAATTTAAATATTTCGAAAAAACATACTTTATAATTTGAGACAAGAATTAAATAAAATTCCAATTTAAGAAAAAGTAACGTGGAAACAAATATCTTGGATCAAATGGATAGATGAGGGGGACAAGAACACCAAATTTTTTCATAAAGTACCTAATGGTAGAAAATGTAGTAACACCATTGATTATATTTAATTAATAATATAAAGATTTTTGATAAAATAGAATTAAATGAGGCTTTTACTAATTATTATAAAGAAATTTTTTGGAACCAAGATTGAGCGTAGAATTAGGGCAAAATGGAATGAATCATTTCATATTGACAACAGATTAGATTTAGATGGATAAGATAACCCATTTATGAAAGAGAAAATTTTAAGGGCAATAAAGGATGTGCCTAGTGAAAAGTTACCACGGGCTAATGGGTTTCCAATTATATTTTATGAACATGTTTGGAATGCTATAGAATATGATATATTTAGAATATGTAATGAATTTTATGACGGTGTATAACTAGGCAGGTTAATTTTGCTAATGTTCTTTTACCACATAAGAAAGTAGCAGCAAATTAATTAAAAGATCATTGACCTATTTCTTTATTAAATTATTCTTTTAAAATTATTACTAAGGTTTTAGCTAATAGGTTAAATGTGAAAATGAATGATTTAACATATCATACTCAAATGTATTTGTATCAAAGGTAGAAATATTACAAACGATGTAGCGGTTGTTCAAAAATTTATTAATTCTATTATAAAAAAATATCACTTGTGCGCCTTTAAAACTTGATTTTACAAAAGCTTTTGATTCAACTGATTGGGAGTTTTTTAAGGATTTATTATCGGCTATGGATTTCAGTGCTAGATGGGTGGATTAGATTATGTCTCTACTTAAATTTTTAATTCAAGTATTATTATTATTGGCATATCTATTCTATTATTATATAGAAAAGAGAACATGTCACTATTTTAATTCTTGCTTCTCATTCACTCTCATTTAGAACCATTGTCTCTCCTTAATTTAAGGGAAAAAATTCACACACCCTTAGAAATTCTTTCAAACTCAAAAATAAATTATCATTATATGGCAATAACCATAAAACCTTTCATTATCTACTTCATCTGTTCAAATATATCTTCCACTTTCGTTTCCCCCTTTGTAAATTCTATTCATAAACCATTAATTGCTTCACCTATGTCATAAAAAAATCAATAAAACATTAGACAAAAATGCCCCTATTTAATAAAAAATCAAAATCAAAATTAAAGAATTTCAAATTCATAATATAATTAATAAAATTTCTTTCATAAGAAACTAAAGTTTCTATGCATCATTAGTTGAGTTAGATTTAAATTTCTTTCAGATATCAATTCTATTTATACAGTTTCAAGTTGTATTCATTTACATTAAATTTTAACATTTTCCACTACAAACTAAATATAATAAATTAAATTCTAAATTTAAACCAAGTTTAAATTAAACCAAGTTTAAATTTGACACAAAAATTTAAATAGTTTAACATTTTACTATCGAAATTTAATTTGATTTGCTATATATAAATAAATAAATAAATTGAAATTTAGTTTAACGTATTTGAATTTGAAATTTACAAAAGTGAATATAGGGAAATTAGGAACCTTAGTTTGACTAGTACATGAGATGAGAAAAATTGATTGAATGAGATAAGTGTTTTATTTTATTCGAAGTGAGGTTAGTTTTGTAATATGTACGGTGTATGTTAAGTAAAAAATGGTATATCTGATTTAAGCTAATTTTTTGGTGCATGCATAGTAATTTATAGCGTATGAATATAATTTGCCTTTCCTTTTACCCTTATTTTCGCCTCTTCTACTTCTCAACACTATCATATCCTATGTCCTTTTGCCTTTAAATCAAACTGGAAAATTTTCCTTTTCAGTGTAACGACCCGAAAATTTTAACGGTTTTAATAATGTAATTAACTGAATTTTTGTGAAATTTTTAAATAATAAAAATTGAAAATAAAAATTTAATATTTGGAATACTTTTATTTAAATATAGCAATTGATAAATTTTCATCAGAAAATATGGAAGTTTATTTTTACTGTGTAATTCTATTTCAATTTAAATCAGTTAATATTGATGATAATAAAATGTTTTCCAAACTTGAATATTTTTATATAATAAATTTGTAAATCATCTTTTGAGTGAGACGTCATAATTCGTTTCTCCAAATTTGGACTTTTTTAGCTCCGTTTACCTTATTTTCTGCAATTTTGCAGCATTTCCGGTAGCGGGAATTCGAATTTTTATAGTTTGATTGTATCAGTGATGTCTGTTTACATTTTTATTCATCTCGTCATGCTGATCTCCGCAGTATATTCATTTGTATATTTTGAGGTCAGGTACATGATGGAAACAATAAAACTGTGCATCTTACTAGTACCGAAACGATGACTTTTAACTTCCCATGCCTTTTCAAATTTGAACGTGCAGCCCAAGCAATCTAATCCTTTACTAACTTTTTGATTAATCACAGCATGACCGTTCATATCATTTATTCTTTTAGTATATGTATTCATTTTGCTTCGGAAACTGGCCACCGATATTTATTTAATTTCATTTTTTAACTTTTGCTATTCTAATTGAATTATTTATATTCTGATTCGTGTGGTCATTTCCATTCTCCTCCATATTTTTCTTGACCTCTGTACTTTACCTTTGAGAAAAAAATATTATATAACAGTGGATTGTATTTCTCATTCCAATCACGTCCTCTGCTCATCTTCTCCCTATTTCCCGTCAACTTACATCTTCCTATCCTTCCCACCCTTTCTTATTCTCCTCGACCCATGACCTGGAAGCCGAAGGCAGCACCCAAAGCGAGCCTCCACAACCTCGACCTCAACTCAACTGTCTCCATCCCTAACAGCCGCGTGTAACTCCACCCTCCAAATCCACTTCCACCATCAGCTAAGTTGCGGGCCTCGACTTCACTGAGAACATCATCTCCGCCTTCCCCTCCTCCAACCCGCCTCGCCTCTGACCCCTGCCCTCTCTTTTATATATACAGGTATACTATATATATATTATAGGATATATTTTATTATAGAAAAGTATAATATATGTTTTATAGTTTATATATTTATTTACAGTAAGCATATTTTAGTATATACATATAGTCTATATAGACCTGCTATTAGAAAGGTGATATGGGTTGTATATTAATTATAGTTTTAGCATATATAAGTCGTATACATATAATGTTACTACAACTATGTATGTGTGTGTGTGGTGTATATAATCAGCTATCGTATATTTGATGTATATCAAGTATATTGTAAATGGTTGCTGCAATAAAGTTTGTACATGTTTGGAACTGTTTTGATTTTTATCTCTGTTAATACAATTACTTTGTTAATATAAATTTACTTTTCTATCATACCTTATCTAGTTAAGTTCTGCTAATAGATAGAGTATGTATATAGGGAAAACATGATGTAAAACTGACAGTTTAAAAATATACATGCTTATAGTTATATAGAGTAAGTATATAATATATAATATTAAATATTATTATAATAATCTGCTAATTATTAATAATCATGGGTATGTTTATAGTTTTTTTGAGTTTAAGGGTTGTAGGTATATTTATATAGTTTATATATATATACATATATATGAATTGCTTATAGTACTGTATGATGTTACATATATACATGTTGCGTTTGCTCTAATATATATAATTCAATTTTCACTAGATATTCTAATTTTAATTGATTTTATATATAGTTCATATATATATTTTTAGTATAATTCTGTACGTAGGTCTATATCAGAATTTTATGTATATGTTGGTTATATTGGTTTTAAAATATAATAAGAACATAAGTTTTGGATTGTAGTAGTCATATATATAGGAATATTATATTCATACGGTTAGTAAAAAAATGAATGTGGTATCATACATGGTTACAGTATATAGATATGTTAAAAGTAATATATTATATGTTAGTTAGATATACTATGTTCATTTCAGAATATATATGGATACTGTGTCAGTTTATAAATTATTAATTATAAAGTGTGTAGTAGTGGAAGTATACCCGGTAGAGTATAAGTTTATAGCTGCAAATTCATAGCGACTTAGTTATGTGTGTATATATATTGATTTAAAAATATGTAAGTATTCTGTATTGTTATAGGTGTATGAATATATATATATATTTAGTTACTTCAAATTTTTATAATTAAGATATATTTGTTTTATTTATGTGTTGTTATTTAAACAATGATTTTGAAATACCTATATATATTTAAATTTTAAAGTGTCTGAATTGAGAATATGATTGTGTGTGTATATATATAATTTTATATGTTGTATCTATATCAGTTCAATTATACCATTTATCATCATCGATCCAGCTCTGATTTGATTTCGTCAATTTTTATTTATCAGCTTCGATCATCAAATTCATGCCAATCTTGTTTTGTTTCGGAATTCGTGCTTGGATTCGTAACTCATCTCGCTCTCGTTCAACTCTAGCCTCGAAAGGCGAGCAATCACTCATGATTAACGTTTTTATATTTACTAAATTTAATTTCAATTGAAACGACAATTGAAATATACTAAATATACTGCTAAATTGAACTGTTAATTATTTAAATTGTTATATATAATATGCCTTTATATGTAATTGTTCACCTGTGGGATATGACACCATATCCTGTTGTTTATATTATATTGTTATTAATAATATATGCCTATTATTATTATTATCATATATGTTATCACTCTGCAAGTTCCCTGTTAGTATAGAATTCCCTATGGGTTGAAATAATATACACCCGAACGGTCTAGCAAAATAGGAGAAAATCGTTATGGGTTGAAATGATAAACCCAAACGATTTTCATTGAATTGAATTTGGGATTTCGGGTTGAAATGATATATACTCATATATATTTAAATTACAGATTGAAATGATAAATATCCATATCACTTGACCATAGGATACAAAATTATATGCAGACACCATTGGTCTATAAATAAATATTTTGAAAATGATTTCTATGGTTCAGAAAGGAAATATATATGGTTTTATTTAATTTTGAAAATATCATGTATTGAATAAGTTTTAATATAACATACATTTAATAATAAGCTTTAAAATTAGTAAAATTTTATTTAAGTAAAATACAATATATTTAAAGTATTTATTGAAAATTATATTTAAAAATAGATTTTATAATGATTTGCATAAGTTAAGGTTGGAAAGTTCAATATGAACTTACTGTATTGAATTAATAATTTTATTTAATTATATCGATTTAAACTTATTAAAATTGGGATTTTAAAGATATGATTTTTTAACTTGATTTGTTTAAGGTAATTAAATGAATATTTCAGGTTTAGATAAATTAAAGAAAATATTTGGTTTGTTTGTAATTTGAGGGTCTTATTTAAATGATATTGGATTTATTAAGTAAATGTTTCAAAACTAAATACTAACGAAGTTAAATTTTGATATATATGAAATTATCAAATCTAATTTTGAAAATGTTTGAATATTAAAGCTTTGGAATATATTGGAATTTAAATGGTTTATTTTGTGTTTCAAATCTGTATTTGAAATCGATATAATTTGAGATGATCTATTGAGAAACTGAACTGAATCGAAGTTGAAGAATTAAGATTGAATTAAATTGGAATTTTGGAATTCGAGTTGATTTGAATCGATTTGTGAAATTTGAGGAAACTATTTTATTATATAAAGTATTTTTAAATTATATTTTACTTTATAAATTATTTAATATAAACTATCTAATATAAACCGTTTTAACATAAACTATTTTTATATAAACTATCTGTAAACTATTTTAGTATATATCATTATTTATATCTAAACTATTTAGATGGTGGAAGTTATGATTTCAAGGTTTTGTTTTCCAAAGTATTATGATTTCAAAGTGTTATAACCTTGAAAGTTATATGATTTTTGGAAATGGATATATTTGAAATGGAATTGATATTGTATTAATATGGTTTTGAAATAGAAAACGATATTTTGGTTTGAAATATTAACTATTTTGAAATGACCACGGTGTTATAATAACGATTGGTTATTAAAGAGACCGGGATCGGATATTGTCATACTCTCTGCCAATACTGAAACCACTTTAACAATTGTGTACGCGGTGGAGATTCCAGAATAAAGTAGGATGGTTTGACGAATGATTTCTGTATGAGGTATGATGTGACCCTGACTCCCATGAGTCAGTTTAGATGTGACTAAAACCAGGAGCCATGTCGGGCCAAGTGAGGTCATTCTTCTGATCGGGCACATTTCTTCGATACTATATTCTAATTTTGTGATTGTTTAGTAGCCACCCCTCGATTTTTGATATGGGAGTGTGTCTTGGTGGGTGGTAATAGCTGCTATGCGTTACCACCAGTCCGGATCCGCAAACGGTATATCTACCCTGGCATTTCCTCGTTCCCGTGTTCACATGCCTTGGAGCACCCTCTACGAGTTTGTTTTGTACCGTACCTATATGATATTCTCTAGGTAAACCTCCAGTTTACGGAGGAGTGTACGGCATTGTACAGACTATAGAAATATATAAAATGTGTTAAGGGGGATATTGTAACGCTTTAACGCTATTTTAATATCTTTTACTTTACTATAGACATATTATAGTAGTGTATATTATTATATAGTAGATAGTTCCACGGATCCTTAGAGGATGGTCATCCCAAACATCCTTTAAGTTACTTTTATTTCAGTTGATATTTCACTTGAGTTGGATTTATTGATATAAGAATGTTAATCCTGACTCCAGTGTTTTGTGTTTTTCTTTACGCTCGGGTTAGACTAAGTGGCATAACATTTGAGACTCACCTTTGGAGTTTGGAGCTTCGCTTGGAGATCCAACTATCGATTCAGCTTTCAGTCATTCAGTTGATTCCAGTGATGTATTCAGATTTTGTTATTTGACTATGGTATTCGAGACTTCTATTGTATCTTATTTTAACTCTGTTATATATATATAGTAGCTTCATGAACTACTATTCATTTGTTTCCACTGCTTATTATTGTAATACTCCGCGTCTGTGATTCTTTGATTATTTTATTTACTGTATATGCTGAGTTTTGCCAAATATAAATTAACAATATGATATTTTGACAATTCAAGTCTGACATGTGCTGATGTGAATGGCACGGAATATCGGGTCGTTATAAGTGGTATTAGAGCCAGGTTTTAGGCAAACTTAGCATATGTAGTAAATTTAATTACGGGATCACTTTCATTCAAGCTTGAATTCTTCCTCTTTGATTCGAGTTTCTCTTGAATTTTTGAATGTTCCCCTCGGTCCATTCTTGTCTCTTCTTATTTGTATCTTCTTGATTCCAGAGTATCCCATAGCTCCACTGAATGATTTGTAAAGGGGTGAAACTCCTTTACAATAGCATAGATTCACTGGTGATTTATATATCCTTGGTTTAGATGCTGATATCTTTTGTTATACTTGAATTATTCTCTTGCGATAGGATGTTGATTTGCCTCAAAATTCTACATTGATCATGTTCTTGAAGTCTCGGTCGACTCAGTTAAGGTTGCCCGCGATTTATATAAGTCTATCCATCTTCCTATTCTACTATATAATCATCATATCTTCGTTTCGATCCCATCTTCAAATTGAAATTCTTCTGATTAGGGTCCCCTTGAATTTGGATCTCTATTTTTGTTTTGAAATCCATTCTTGTATTATCGAGTGAGAGAGTATATTTTTAATTAATATAAAAATGTTTTATATATTGTTTTTTTTAGATGTTAAGTTTGAATTTTGGGTTTCAATCGATTCGTCTAGCTAACGCTATCGATAGGAATTCCAAAACACTTGAACAGAGCAAGTTGACACAATATTGTTTTCAAAATTTGTAAATGAAATAATTTTATGTATGATTATATCTTATATAGAAGTATAATTTTCTGAAAGTGAATAGTTAATTAAATTGGTTGTTAGAAATGATATTACTAGATTATCATTTACTGTTTTATTGAACATTCCTTAAGCTATTAACTCTTGTTGTAAATTATAAGGAAATGAAAATTTTATAATTATAGTTTATAAGTCTGGTTTGTAAATGAAATGAATTTGAATTAAGAATTTGAGAAATAAATTTCCGGTGCTTTTCAAATTTCGTTTTCAAACTTTGGAAAAATATTATGTGAAAGTATTTTCGAATGGAAATTGGTTTTAAAGTATTTTATATGAAGTAAATCATTACTTTTCTCTTTTGTCACTGGAAAATAATTTCGGTGATGACTTCAGCATCGTCGACATTCATTTTCGAGTCTCGAAGTGGAGAGGCACCTAGTAGCTTTGCTACACTTTTGTTTGGAAAAAATGGATTTGATTTAAATTTTTGTGCATAATTTGATTTATAAAATATATATGTATATAATTATTTCAAAATAATTTGAAGTAAAATCGGAAATTTGAATCTTAAGTTTTATATTAAGAAATAGTTTCAATTATTGAAATAAAGTGAAATGTTTGAATAACTGGAATATCTAAAATGATAAATGGAATTCAACCAACTTGAAATAATGAATTTGAACAAACTTATTTGTATAACACTGAATTTACATTACAATATATATATATATATAACTTGCCTAAAGTATTCAAAAAGTTAAAATGTTAGGATATAATAAAGGGTTGAACAAGAAGAAAACTTAGGAAATAAATTGTTCAAACTAAAATTTGGGTAATATAAATGTTTTAAAAGGTAAATTTGTATAACGTTTAATTATACTCAAAAACATAAATATAACTTACCTAGAAAAAATTGGGCTAAAAATGTTAATGAGAATATGTAATTGAATAATATACAATATAAATATGAGTAATAGGATATCAAAAATGGTATTTTGTTAAGGAAATTTATGAATAATAAATTGGATAGTAAATTGAATCAATAAAAGAGGATTAATTTGTTGAATAATAAATGGTTATAATAAATGTTTATGCACGTAATATATGTTGCAAAATATATATTAAGTGAAGTAAAATTAACAAATAAACAAGCTAATTTAAAATGAATTTGTTTCAAAGAAATGCTGATAAAATGAAAGAAAATCAATTTTAAAATTGAATTACTATTTATTTGTTGAATAAAATGGATTAAACCAAATTGTTGAAAATTAATTTATCAAAAAAAGAAAATTCAAATCTATATGGTTTTGAATAGTTGAAGTTGAATGTTGAGGTGGAATTAGCTATAGTGATTAAATATATTTAATAGATGAGTAAGGCAAAACAAATTTTGTTGAGAAAATTTTGTAATAAATGTTAATAAATTTTGTAATAAATGTTAATAAATTTTGTAATAAATGTTAATAAATGTTAATAAGTTTTGTAATAAATGCTAATAAATTTGGAAACAAACCAATTGAATAAAATATATGGAAATGAAACCAACCAAATGTGAATACAATAAATTTGATTGGTTAAATAAAATGAATTGGAATCGACTAATTGAATATAAATTAACTTCAGAATAAATGTAGTTTATATGGTTTAAATTAGTTGTTGTAATTTGTATTTCAATCTATTTTTCTTTCTGGTTGTTTCTATTCTCCTACCTCCTTTCTTTTCGGGTATGAAAAGTTCTGAGTGGGGGAGAATGTAATGACTCGAAAATCTTAATGGATTTAATAATGTAATTAACTGAATTATTGTGAAATTTTTAAATAATAAAAATTGAAAATAAAAATTTAATATTTGGAATACATCTATTTAAACATAGCACTTGGTGAATTTTCATCAGAAAATATGAAAGTTTATTTTTATTGTGTAATTTTATTTCAATTTAAATCAGTTAATATTGATGATAATAAAATGTTTTCCAAACGTGAATATTTTATATAATAAATTTGTAAATCATCTTCTGAACGAGACGTCATAATTCATTTCTCCACATTTGGACTTCTCTAGCTCCGTTTATCTTATTTTCGGCAATTTTGCAGCATTTCCGGTAGCGGGGATTCAAAATTTTGTAGTTTGATCGTATCATCGATGTCTGTGCACAGTTCTATTCGCCTCGTCATCCTGATCTCCAAAGTATATTCGTTTGTATATTTTAAGTCAGGTAGGTGACGGAAACAATAAAACTGTGCATATTACCGGTACCGAAATGGTGACTTTTAACTTCCCGTGCATTTTCAAATTTGAACATGCAGCCCAAGCAACCTATAAATTGCTTTACTAACTTTTTGATTAATCGCACCATGACCGTTCATATCATTTATTCTTTTAGTATATGTATTCATTTTGCTTTGAAAACCGACCACTGATATTTATTTTATTTTAGTTTTTAACCTTTTCTATTCTGATTGATTTATTTATTTCTGATTCGTGTGGTCATTTCCATTCTTCTCCATATTTTTATTGACTTCTGTACTTTACCTTTGAGAAAAAATATATATAATAGTGGATTGTATTTCTCTTTCCCGTCACGTCCTCCGCTCATCTTCTCCCTAATTCCCTTCGCCTCACACCTTCCTCTCCTTCCCATCCTTTCTTCTTCTCCTTGACGCATCACCTGGAAGCCGAAGGCAGCACCCAAAGCGAGCCTCCATAACCTCGGCCTCAACTCAACTATCTCCATCCCCAGCAGCCACGTGTAACTCCGCCCTCTAAATCCACTTCCACCATCAGCTAACTTGCGAGCCTCGACTTCACGGAGAACATCATCCCCGCCTTCCCCTCCTCCAACCCGCCTCATCTCTGACCCTTGCCCTCTCTTTTATATATACAGGTATACTATATATATTATATAGGATATATTCTATTATAGAAAGGTATAATATATGTTTTATAGTTTATATATTTATTTATAGTAAGCATATTTTAGTATATACATATAGTCTATATAGATTTGCTATTGGAAGGTTAAATGGGTTGTATATTAATTATAGTTTTTACATATATAAGTCGTATACATATAATGTTACTACAGCTGTGTGTGTGTGTGTGTGTGTGTGTGTGTGTGTGTGTCTATATATATATAATCAGCTGTCATATATTTGATGTATATCTAGTATATTGTAAATGGTTGCTGCAATAAAGTTTGCACATATTCGATACTGTTTTGATTTTTATCTCTGTTAATACAATTACTTTGTTAATATAAATTTACATTTCTATCATACCTTATCTAGTTAAGTTTTGCTAATAGATAGAGTATGTATATAGGGAAAACATGATGCAAGACTGACAGTTTAAAAATATACATGCTTATTGTTATATGCAGTAAGTATATAATATATAATATTAAATATTGTTACTTTCAGGTCTTGAAAGTTTTTTTACCCTTCGTTTTCTTCACGTGAATTTTATGGTTAAACGGGATCAACGTGGCTGGCCATCGATTTACCATCGTTGGAGAGTTGTGCACCATGGTACTATTCAGTTTCAAATCCATGCACTCATTTGTAAAAGTCGTACGGCGCAGTTTCGACAGTATGGACGGATGTTGCACCTTGCACCGTAGATGTTGCGCCCAAGGGATATCGATCCTTCGAACAACCATAAATGTTGACTTTTTTGGAGTAACGGGAGCCATAACCAATCAAAATGAAGGTCTATGTGAGCTCTATGGCTTTGATGGCTTAACGACGCCAATGCACAGTTTAATACCTAAGAAAACACGAACCGAATCACTTTCAGGTCTCGGAAGTTTTTTACCCTTCGTTTTCTTCACCTGAATTTTATGGTAAAACGGGATCAACGTGGCTGACCATCGATTTACTATCGTTGGAGAGTGGTGCACCATGGTACTATTCTGTTCCATATCCATGCAATCATTTGTAAAAGTCGTACGATGCAGTTTCGTTATTATGGAAGGATGTTGCACCTTGCATCATAAATTTTGCACCCAGGGGATATCGATCCTTTGGACAGCCATAATGGTAGACTCTTTTGGAGTTACAGGAGCCATAACCAGTCAAAACAAAGGTTTCTGTGAGCTCTACGGCATTAATGGCTTAACGACGTCAATGCATAGTCCCATACCCAAAAAACGCTCTGAATCACTTTCAGGTCTCGGAAGTTTTTTTACCCTTCGTTTTCTTCACGTGAACTTTATGGTAAAATGAGATCAACGTGGCTGGCCATCGATTTACCATTGATGGAGAGTGGAAACCATGGCACTATTGCATTTCAAATCCATGCACTCATTTGTAAAAGTTGTACGGTGCAGTTTCGGCATTATGGACGGATGTTGCACCTAGCACCGTAGATGTTGCACCCAGGGGTAATCAATCCTTCGGACAGCCATAACAGTTGATCGTTTGGGGAGCCATAACCAGTCAAAACAAAGGTCTTTGTGAGCTCTACGGCTTTGATAGCTTTAATCCATCAATGCATAGATTCATATCCAAAATAACACTATCCGAATCACTTTCAGGGCTTAGAAGTTTTTTTATCCTTCTTTTTCTTCACGTGAATTTTATGGTAAAAGAAAATCAACGTGGCTGGCCATCGATTTACCATTGCTGGAAGTGGTGCACTATGGTACTGTTCCATTTCAAATTCATGCACACATTTGTAAAAGTCATACGATGCAGTTTCGACATTATGGACAGATGTTGCACCTTGCACCGTAGATGTTGCGCCCAGGGATATCGATCCTTCGGACAGCCATAACGGTTGACTCTTTTTGAGTTACGGAAGCCATAACCAGTCAAAACGAAGGTCTTTGTGAGTTCTATGGCGTAGACAACTTTATGCCATCAATGCGTAGTTTCATACACAAAAAAACTATCCAAATAAATTTTAGGACTCGAAAGTTTTTTCAACCCTTCGTTTTCTTCACGTGAATTTTATGGTAAAACGGGATCAACGTGGCTGGCCATCGATTTATCATCGCTGAAGAGTGGTGCACCATGGTACTATTCCATTTCAAATCCATGCACTCATTTGTAAAAGTCGTATGGCGCAGTTTCGCATTATGGACGGATGTTGGACCTTGCACCGTAGATGTTGAGCCTAGAGGATATCGATCCTTCGGATAGCCTTAACGGTTGACTCTTTTAGAGTTACGGGAGCCATAACCATTCAAAACAAAGGTCTTTGTGAGCTCTACGGCTGTGATGGCTTAACGATGTCAATGCATAGTTTTATACCCAAAAAAACATCCGAATCACCTTTTGATCTCGGATGTTTTTTTACCCTTTGTTTTCTTCACGTGAATTTTAGGGTAAAACAGGATCAACGTGGCTGGCCATCAATTTACCACCACTGGAGAGTGGTGCAACACGGTACTATTCCGTTTCAAATCCATGCACTCATTTGTAAAAATCGTATGGTGTAGTTTCGACATTATGGACGGATGTTGCGCCTAGGGGATATCGATCCTTCGGACAACCATAACGGTTGACTATTTTGGAGCTATGGGAGCCATAACTAGTCAAAATGAAGGTCTCTGTGAGCTCTATGGCTTTTATAGCATTAAGCTATCAATGCATAGTTTCATATCCAAAAAACACTATCCGAATCACTTTCAGGACTCGTAAATTTTTTTACCCTTCGTTTTCTACACGTGAATTTTATGGTAAAACTGGATTAACTTGGCTGGCCATTGATTTACAATCACTGGAGAGTGGTGCACCATATTACTATTCCATTTTAAATCCATGCATTCATTTGTAAAAGCCGTATGACGAAGTTTCGACATTATGGATGGATGTTGCACCTTGCACCTTTAATGTTGCGCCCAAGGGATGTCGATCCTACCGACATCCATAACGATCGAATCTTTTGGAGTTACAGGAGCCATAACCAGTCAAAATGAAGGTCTCTGTGAGTTCTACGGCTTTGATGGCTTAACGACGTCAATGCATAGTTTCATCCCAAAAAACACTATCCGAATCAATTTCAGTCTTGGAATTTTTTTACCCTTCGTTTTCTTCATGTGAATTTTATGGTAAAACGGGATTAACGTAGCTGGCCATCGATTTACCATCGTTGAAGAGTGGTGCGCTATGGTTTTATTCTGTTTCAAATCCATGAACTCATTTGTAAAAGTTGTACGGCCAAGTTTCGGCATGATGGACGGATGTTGCACCTTGGACCATAGATGTTGTCCCCAGGGGATATCGATCTTTCGGACAGCCATAACTATTGACTCTTTGGAGTTACGGGAGCTATAGCCAGTCGAAACGAAGGTCTTTGTGAGTTCTACGGCTTTGATGGCCTAACGACTCAATGCATAGTTTCATACCCAAAAAACATTACCCGAATCACTTTCAGGACTTGGAAGGTTTTTTTACCCTTCGTTTTCTTCACGTGAATTTAATGGTAAAACAGGATCAACGTGGCTGGCCATCGATTTACCATCGTTGGAGAGTGGTGCACCATGGTACTATTCGATTTCAAAAACATGCACTCATTTTTAAAAGTCTACGACGTAGTTTCGGCATTATGGACGGATGTTGCACCTTGCACCGTAGATGTTGCACCCAGGGGATATCGATCCTTAGGACAGCCATACGGCTTTGACAGCTTTAAGCCATCAATGCATAGTTTCATACCCAAAAAACACTATCCGAATCACTTTCAAGACTTGGAATTTTTTTACCGTTCGTTTTTTTCATGTGAATTTTATGGTAAAACGGGATCAACGTGGCTGGCCATCGATTTACCATCACCGGAGAATGGTGCACCATGTTACTATTCCGTTTAAAATCCATGCATTCAGTTGTAAAAGCCGCACGGCATAGTTTCAGCATTATGGACGGATCTTACACTTGCACCAAAGATGTTGCGCTCAAGGGATATCGATCCTTCGGACAACCATAATGGTTGACTCTTTTGGAGTTACGGGAGCCATAACCAGTCAAAATGAAGGTCTCTGTGAGTTCTACGGCTTTGATGGCTTAACGACGTCAATGCATAGTTTCATACCCAAAAAACACTATCCGAATCAATTTCAGTCTTGGAATTTTTTTTACCCTTCATTTTCTTCATGTGAATTTTATGGTAAAACCGGATCAACGTAGCTGGCCATCGATTTACCATCGCTGGAGATTGGGCGCTATGGTTCTATTCTATTTCAAATCCATGAACTCATTTGTAAAAGTCATACGGCGCAGTTTCGGCATTATGGACGGATGTTGCACCTTGGACCGTAGATGTTGTCCCCAAGGGATATCGATCCTTCGGACAGCCATAACTGCTGACTCTTTGGAGTTACGAGAGCTATAGCCAGTCGAAACGAAGGTCTTTGTGAGTTCTATGGCTTTGATGGCCTAATGACTCAACGCATAGTTTCATACCCAAAATACACTATCTGAATCACTTTCAGGTCTTGGATGCTTTTTTACCCTTCGTTTTCTTCACATGAATTTTATGGTAAAACGGGATCAACGTGGCTGGCCATTGATTTACCATCGCTGGAGAGTGGTGCACCAAGGTATTATTTTGTTTCAAATCCATGCATTCATTTGTAAAAGTCGTACGACGCAGTTTCGACATTATGGATGGATGTAGCACCTTGCGTCGTAGATGTTGCGCCCAAGGGATATCGATCCTTCGGACAGCTATAACGGGATCAACGTGGCTTCACTTTCAAGATTCAGAAGATTTTTTTACCCTTGGTTTTCTTCACATGAATTTTATGGCAAAACGGAATCAACGTGGCTGGCCATCGATTTATCATCGCGGAAGAGTGGTGCACCATGGTACTATTTTCTTTCAAATCCATGCACTCATTTGTAAAAGTCGTATGGCGTAGTTTCGGCATTATGGACGGATGTTGTACCTTGCACCGTAGATGTTGAGCCCAGGGGATATCGATCCTTCGGACAACCATAAGGTTTGACTCATTTGGAGTTACGGGAGCCATAGTTAGTCAAAACGAAGGCCTCTGTGAGCTCTACGGCTTTGATGGCTTAACGTCGTCAATGCATAGTTTCATACCCAAAAAACAATATCCGAATCACTTTCGGGTCTTGGATGTTTTTTAAACTTTGTTTTCTTCATGTAGATTTTAGGGTAAAACGAGATCAACGTGGCTGGCCATCGATTTACCATCGCTAGAGAGTGGTACACTATGGTACTATTCCATTTCAATTCCATGCACTCATTTGTAAAAGTCGTACGGTGCAGTTTCGACAATATGGACGGATGTTGCACCTTGCGCCGTAGATGTTGCGTCCAGGGGATATCGATCCTTCGGACAGCCACAACGGATGACTCTTTTGGAGTTACGGGAGCCATAACTAGTCAAAACGAAGGCCTCTGTGAGCTCTACGACTTTTACAGCTTTAAGCTATCAATGCAAAGTTTCATACCCAAAAAACACTATTCGAATCACTTTCAGGACTTTGAAGTTTTTTTACCCTTCGTTTTCTTCATGCGAATTTTATGGTAAAACGGGATAAACATGGCTGGCCATCGATTTACCATCGCCGGGAAGTGGTGCACCAGGGTACTATCCATTTCAAATACGTGCACTCATTTTTAAAAATCGTACGACGTAGTTTCAAAATTATGGATGGATGTTGCACCTTGCACCATAGATGTTGCGCCCAGGGGATATCGATCTTTCGGACAGCCATAACGGTCGACTCTTTTAGAGTTACGGGAGCCAAAACCAGTCAAAACAAAGTTCTCTGTGATTTCTACGGCTTTGACAGCATTAAGCCATCAATGCATAGTTTCATACCCAAAAAAAACACTATCCTAATCACTTTCAGGACTCGGAAGTTTTTTTACCCTTCGTTTTCTTCACGTGAATTTTATGATAAAACGGGATCAACGTGGCTGGCCATCGATTTAACAAATCACTGGAGAGTGGTGCACCATGTTACTATTCCATTTCAAATCCATGTACTCATTTGTAAAAGCCATACCGCATAGTTTTGGCATTATGGACGGATGTTGCACCTAGCACCGTAGATGTTGCGACTAAGGGATATCGATCCCACGAACAGCCATAACGGCTGACTCTTTTGGAATTAACGGGAGCCATAACTAGTCAAAACGAAGGTCTTTTTGAGTTCTACAGCTTTGATGGCTAAACGACGTCAATGCATAGTTTCATACCTATAAAACAATATCCGAATCAATTTCTGGTCTCGGAAGTTTTTTTTATCCTTTATTTTCTTCACCTGAATTTTATGGTAAAACAGGATCAACGTGGCAAGCCAATGATTTACCATCGTTGGAGAGTGGTGCACTATGGTACTATTCCGTTTCAAATCTATGCACTCATTTGTAAAAGTTGTATGGCGTAGTTTCGGCATTATGGATGGATGTTGCACCTTGCACCGTAGATGTTGCACCCAGGGGATATCGATCCTTCGGACAGCCATAACGGTTGACTCTTTTGGAGCTACGGGAGCTACAACCAGTCGAAACAAAGGCCTCCGTGAGTTCTACGGCTTTGATGGAGTAATGACGTCAATGCATAGTTTAGTACCAAGAAACACTATCCGAATCACTTTCAGATCTCGGAATTTTTTTTACCCTTCGTTTTCTTCACTCGGATTTTATGGTAAAACGGGATCAACATAGCTGGTCATCAATTTACCATCGCTGGAGAGTAGTGCACCATGGTACTATTCCGTTTCAGTTCATGCACTCATTTGTAAAAACCGTACGGTGCAGTTTCGGTATTATGGACGGATGTAGCACCTTACACCGCATATGTTGCGCCCAAGGGATATCGATCCTTCGAACAGCCATAACAGTTGACTCTTTTTGAGTTACGGGAGCCATAACCAGTCAAACCAAAGGTCTTTGTGAGTTCTACGGATTTGACAGCGTTAAGCCATCAACACATAGTTTCATACCCAAAAAAAACTATCCGAATCACTTTCAGGACTCGGAAGTTCTTTTTACCATTTGTTCTCTTCACGTGAATTTTATGGTAAAACGGGATCAACGTTGCTGGCCATCGATTTTCCATTGCTGGAGACCGGTGTACCATGTTATTCCATTTCAAATCCATGCACTCGTTTGTAAAAGTCGTACGGTGCAGTTTCGGCATTATAGATGGATGCTGCACCTTGCACCGTAAATGTTGCGTCCAGGGGATATCGATCCTTCGGACAGCCATAATGGTTGACTCTCTTGGAGTTACGGGAGTCATAACCAGTTAAAACGAAGGTCTCTGTGAGTTCTACGGCTTTGATGGCTTAACGATGTCAATGCATAGTTTCGTACCCAATAAAAACTATTCGAATTAATTTCAGGTCTCGAAAGCTTTTTACCCTTCGTTATCTTTACGTGAATTTTATGGTAAAACAGATCAATGTGGCTGGCCATCGATTTACCATCGCTGGAGAGTGGTCACCATGGTACTATTCTATTTCAAATCCATGCACTTATTTTTAAAAGTCATACGGCACAGTTTCGACATTATGGACGTATGTTGCACCTTACACCGTAGATGTTGCACCCATGAGATATCGATCCTTCAAATAGCCATAACGGTTGACTCTTTCGGATTTACGGGTGCCATAACCAGTCGAAACGGAGGTCTTTGTGAGTTCTACGGTATGATGGCTTAATGACGTCAATGCTTAGTTTCATACCCAAAAAACACTATTCGAATCACTTTTAGGCCTCGAACGTTTTTTTCTACCCTTTGTTTTCTTCGCCTGAATTTTATGGTAAAACGGGATCAACATGGCTGGGCATCGATTTACCATCGTTGGAGAGTGGTGCACCATGGTACTATTCCGTTCCAAACCCATGTACTCATTTTTAAAAGTCGTAAGGTGCAGTTTCGGAATTATGGACGGATGCTGCACCTTGCACCGTTGACGTTGCGCCTAGGGGATATCAATCCTTCAGACATACATAATGGTTGACACTTTAGAGTTACGCGAGGCATAACAAGTCAATACAAAGGTCTCTGTGAGCTATATGACATTGATAGCTTAACGACGTCAACGCATAGCTTAATACCCAAAAAACACTATTCGAATCACATTCAGGTCTCGGAAGTTTTTTTACCCTTCGTCTTGTTCATGTGAATTTTATGGTAAAACGAGATCAACGTGGCTGGCCATCGATTTCCATCGCTAGAGAGTGGTGCACCATGGTATTATTCCATTTCTAATCCATGCACTCATTTGTAAAAGTCGTACGACGCATTTTCGGCATTATGGATGGATGTTGCACCTTACACCGTAGATGTTGCGCCCAGGGGATATCGATCCTTCGGACAGCGATAACGGTAGACTCTTTTGGAATTACAAGAGCCATAATCAGTCAAAACGAAGGTCACTGTGAGTTCTATGGCTTTGACGGTTTTAAGCCGTCAATGCATTGTTTCATAACCAAAAAAACTATCCAAATCACTTTGATGACTCAGAAGTATTTTTTTTACCCTTCGTTTTCTTCACGTGAATTTTATGGTAAAACGAGATCAACGTGGCCGCCCATCGATTTACCATCATTGGATAGTGGTGCACTGTGGTACTATTCCATTTCAAATCCATGCACTCATTTGTAAAAGTCGTACGACGCAGTTTCGGCATTATGGATGGACGTTACAACATGCACCATAGATATTGCGCCTAGGGGATATCGATCCTTCGAACAGCCATAACGGTTGACTCTTTTGGAGTTATGGGAGCCATAACGAGTCAAAACGAAGGTCTCTGTGAGTTCTACGGCTTTGACCGATTTAAGCCTTCAATGCACAGTTTAGTACCCAAAAAAACTATCCGAATCACTTTTAGGACTCAGAAGTTTTTTACCCTTCGTTTTTTTCTTGTGAATTTTATGGTAAAACGGGATTAACGTGGCTGCCATCGATTTACCATCGCTGACGAGTAGTGCACCATGTTACTATTCCATTTCATATCAACGCACTCATTTGTTAAAGTCGTACGGTGCAGTTTCGACATTATGGACGGATGTTGCACCTTGCACCGTAGATGTTGCTCCCCAGGGATGTCGATCCTTCGGACAGTAAAAACGGTCGAATTTTTGGGAGTTTGAGGAGCCATAGCCAGTCAAAACAAAGGTCTCTATGAGTTTTATGGCTACGACGGCTTTAAGCTACCAATGCATAGTTTCATACCCAAAAAACACTACCCTAATCACTTTCAGGACTCAGAAGTTTTTTACCCTTCGTTTTCTTCATGTGAATTTTATGGTGAAACGGGATCAGCATGGCTGGCCATCGACTTACCATCGCTGGAGAGTGGTGCACCATGGTACTATTCCATTTCAAATCCATGCACTCATTTGTAAAAGTCGTACGACATAGTTTCGGCATTATGGATGGGACATTGCACCTTGCACTGTAGATGTGGCGCCCAAAGGATATCGATCCTTCGGATAGCCATAACGGTTGACTCTTTTGAAGTTACACGAGCCATAAATTGTCAAAACGAAGGCCTCTGTGGGCTGGCTTGATGGCTTAACGACTTCAATGCATAGTTTCATACTCGAAAAACACTATCCGAATCACTTTCAGGTCTTGGAATTTTTTTTACCCTTCGTTTTCTTCACGTGAATTTTAGGTTAAAACGAGATCAACGTGGCTGGCCATCGGTTTACCATTGCTGGAGAGTGGTGCACTATGGTACTATTCCATTTCAATCTATGCACTCAGTTGTAAAAGTCGTACAGCGCAATTTTCACATTATGGACGGATGTCGCACCTTGCACCGTAGATGTTGCGCCTAGGGGATATCGATCCTTCAGACAGCCATAACGTTGACTCTTTTGGAGTTACAGGAGCCATAACCAGTTAAAACGAAGGTCTCTGTGAGCTGTACGGCTTTGATGGCTTAACAACGTCAATGCATAGTTTCATACCCACAAAACACTACTGGAATCACTTTCTGGTCTCGGAAGTTTTTTCCCTTCGTTTTCTTCACGTGAATTTTATGGTAAAACGAGATCAACGTCGTTGGCCATCGATTTACCATCGCTGGAGAGTGGTGCACCATGGTACTATTCCATTTCAAATCCATGCACTCATTTGTAAAGTTCGTACGGCGCAGTTTTGGCATTATGCATAGATGTTGCACCTTGCACCATAGATGTTGCTCCCAAGGGATATCGATCCATCGGACAGCCATAACATTTCACTCTTATAGAGTTACGAGAGCCATAAATAGCTAGTCAAAATGAATGTCTCTGTGAGCTTTACGGCTTTGAAAGCTTTAAGCCATCAATGCATTGTTTCATACCCGACAAAAAAAACTATCTGTATCACTTTCAGCAATCCGAAGTTTTTTCACCCTTCGTTTTCTTTACGTGAATATTATGGTAAAACGGGATCAACGTGGCTGACCATCGATTTACCATCGCTGGAGAGTTGTAACGACCCGTTAAATTTGATAATATTAAATGAATTAAATTAATATAATTTCTAATCTGATTTAGAATAAAAAAAAAGGCTTTAAGATTTATTTGAGAAAATGTAGTAATTTGTTATAGTAATTGGAATTTAATGTAACAATTTAATTTTTATGACAATAGTTTTGGATAATGTAATTGTCACACTTTGTTAAAAGTTAATGTTAAGAAACCAATAAATGTTGAATTAGTGAATATTAATAAAATATTTACTAGAATGAGATTCATTTAATATTAAAATAAATAGTAGGATTGTTTCATTTGGTGACCGTTGAATAAACCAATGCAATAAGTGTAGATAAATTTTTTTATGAATATTGTTCAATAATGAATGTACTTAAAAACGGTAATAAACTTAATATAAGAAAACAAAGGCAAATTGTGTATTAATTAATGAATTCATGAATCAGTGTATGGACTTAGTGTAACTATACGTAAATGTACGCAATAAGGTTGTGAAATACCAATGATTTGGATTTCCAATTTATATTAAACATAATGTTGGTAGAAATTGGAATTCACTGTTGTGTGAAATATATGAGAAATCAAGTCAAATGTAAATTATACCGTAGATGATATACTCTTTTAAACAGTAGGATTTTTAAATAAATAAACGTTTCACTTAGGTTTCAATTGGATAACTTATGTAGTTTAATGGAGAATCAATTGCAATTAATTGCCATAAATTTGTGATGATAGGGTAGTTTGATTTGGCCTTTAAGAAGCAAAGAAAAAGAAAGCCAAGATTTATGAATTCATTTGTAATGTGAAATGCAAATCTTGTGGATTGTTTTTTTTACAAGTGGAATTAATATTTAACCATTACGTTAGTAGAGTCTGATAAGTTAAGGTAGATAATCAATGGTAATTTACCTAATTCAAAGGATATATTAATATAAATATGGGTAAAATGAGGTTAGACCAAGGATATAATATTAATTGATTTTTAAGGCTTAATTAATACGTGAAATAGACAAGATTCCACATTCAAACATTTATACAAAGCTAAGTTGTAAATAGAAGTACCAATGTAATATAATGTAAATAGATGGGAATCAACATTTATTTATTTATTTAATGGAATTTAATTTCTATAGTATGATAATCGCAATTAAATGAAATTGAAATAGCTAATTTATACGTTAGTTGAAATTTAGTTGGAATATGAGGATTTTTAATGAAATAGTGAAATCAAATGGAAATAAGGTTTCAATTATACATTGGAATTTATATTCACCATAAAAGGTTAATTGAAAACCAAAGGAGTTAATAAAGGAATCAAACTTTATCTATTAATTTGGATTTAAGATATGGTAAATTGGATTTATTGCAATAATTAATTCTATAAGATGAGGTTAATACTTATTCTATTTATAATCGGACCAAATTGTTGATATAGATTTTTAGAAAGCAGAATCTATAAATTAATTTGAGTATCAAATTCAATAATTGCGCTTATTGCATAAATAAAGGGAATTTAACGTTAAATATTACGTTACTGAAATTTAAAATAGACTTTAAGAATAATAATGTGAATCATGAACCAAAGTATGCGGCATCCCTATTTTGGATAAAAGATAAGTATACAAGGATTAAAAATGTAATAAATAGGTTTTGAGGAATTTATTTATAATTCCTTAATATAAGGAAGCGGAGGAATGTATACTGAAATTTGATAGACCTGTCAACTCTAATTCACAGCCAAACTTGTTAAATCATTTAAATTGATTTTAATTTACATAAGCAATAGAATTGGGACAATTTTAGAATATTCATATAGAATTAGATTTCTATAATTTATTTAATTTATTTAATGAATATTAAAAATGGCCTTTTTGGCCACGGACTCGGATTTCGACGAAACCAATTTCATCGGATCCGTATCGGTGTATTATTATAGGGTTTCAAGTTTCGTATCGATCGGACCTGTCGTTTGATCGTACGGACGCGAAACGCCTTGAAAATCAATTTTATTAAAATCAATTTGAAATCAATTTGGAAATCTTGTTTTCAGCATAACTTCTTCATACGATCAAATTTGGACGTGAAACTTTTTCCATCGCGTTCAGAATATTTTAAAATACCTATCTGGATATATGGGTTTGACAAATTTCGTTCCGGGGTCAGAACGGGCTTTTTGGGCCTTAGTTTGTTTCGTACGTTCATCTATCTAGTATATCTACTCTAACCCAACCTTACCTATAAATATACAGTTATAAACCCTAGCTCCATTCTATTGTCTATTTGCTGTACGTTCATCTTTTTCAAGCTTCTCTTTTTCTTCAATGGGGGCTAACCCTAGATCCAGTCAGTTCAAAAAAAAAAAAAATCAATTTCAAAAAAAAAAAAAAAAAAAAAATTTTGCGGATCTGCAGCAGCTTCTGGTCGCGCTTCGGGTTTTAGGGGAGAAAACCCTAGAGCAACTTCGGGTCAGGAAGAAAATGACTCGGGTCGCTCCGGGTCGTTTTGGCGAAAACTCCAAGCAAGCACCGGGGAATTGAGGCGGCGCACCGAAGCCGAACCCGAAGTCGACCCAGGACCAGAATTTTCCATTTTTCAAATTTTCATAACTTTTGCATACGAGCTCGGATTCGCGCGCGGTTTGTTTTGATGGGATCGTATCGGAATTTCTGACGTTTTGGCGCTGGTTTGGACAAATTTGGAGACCGTCAAATTTTTGGGTTTAAATCGAATTTAAATTCGATTTAAATTCCAAAGGTGAGTGTTTAAACCCATTCACAACTACTAGAAGCTTTTATGTTTGTTAAGTTAATTTTAGAAATGAATAGAAATTTATTATGAGTATTTGGCATGTTTATTTCACTCATATTTGTTGAATTGCATTTATTAAATTTAACTGTTAATTTAATTTATTTATTGCGTTTAGTTAGAATTTATTTGTTTACCTATAAACTGCTAGTTAACAGTTATATAGATTATTACTGAATATAAACTGTTAGATTAATAGTTGTTAAATTTAATCTGAATAAAATTGCCAGTTATTACCTGTTATATATTATCAAATATAAATTGTTATTGATTGATATTGCTTGATGATTGTGATTGGATGATGGGTGATGTTGATGGATGTTTTATTGTATATCATTAAATTGAAAATTATCATGCATATTTCCTTTCATTCGGGATTGTGGTTTGAAATGATATACAACCGCAAAATTTTATATCTTTTAAATTGCAGATTGAAATGATAAATATCCGTATCACTTGACCATAGATAGAAAATTATATACAGGCACCGCGGTCTATATATAACTATTTTAATGTGATTTCTATGGTTTGGATGGAATACGGTTTATAATAATCTTAAATTTTATATTGTATAAATATTTTTCTTCCATATATATATATATACACATATGAAGTTGAAAATTTTGAAATTAAAAGGTGTATAAATCTCTTTATTAAAAATGGAATTTTTTTTAAGAAAATGGAGTTTAATAATTTATATCATATGTTTAAATGTTAAGTTTGGAAATTTTAAGATATGATATTTATAATTGGATTTTTCCCAAGATAAATGGAAATGAATATTCTAGTATAATTTGAATTGAAAAAAATATATATTTTATTACTAGAAAATTGGAGTTTTTATTTATTTATGGATTTTATGTGAATATTCAAGACTAATTAATAGAACATTCGATTTGTTGAAAGAATAAAATCCAACTTTAGTTTGAAATATTAATACTCCAAATGGATATACGTATATATATATAAGTTGAAGTGGTTTTGGAACTTGAGAGGGATAATATAAATTTTGGTTTAGACTTTAATAAAGAAATGTATTTGTAAAGCCATGAGAACTATTTTCTTTATAAAGTAACATTTAAGTTAAACCTTTTAATTCATATACCGTTGAATATCCAAACCATTCAAGTTTTAAAAGTTACGGTTTTAAATTATGATTTTCAAAATATTATGCTTTGAAAATATTTGATTTTCAGACGTTATGAAGTTAAAGCATTATGATTTTGGAAAAGAATTATATTTGGGATAAGTGATAAAATATGGTTTTGGGTTTTGAAATGATATCGTATTCATGGTTATGAAATGGAATGTTTATTCTGATTTTTTAAAGTATAACCTATTTTTAAATGACCGCGGTGTTATAATAACGATGGGTTGGCAAAGAGACCGGGATCGGATATGGACATACTCTCTGTCGATACCAAAACCACTTTGACTAACCGTGTACGCGGTGGAGATTCCAGAATGAAGTAGGTGGTGGCGACGTTTCCTGTAAGGTAAATACGTGGACCCGACTCCCGTGAGTTGGCATAAGGTGGCTAAAACAGGAGCGATTCTCAGGCCAATGAGGTCATTCCTCTGATCGGACCCTCCTCTTCGATATTATACTTTGATTTTGGATTGATTCAGTGGCCACTTCTATATTTTGATTTTGGGGAGTTAGTCCGAGGTGGGCGGTAACTGCGGCTACGCGTTTCCACCAGCCTGGATAGCAATTGGTATATCTACCCTGGCATTGCCTAGTTGTGCCGTGTCACCTACCATACCGAGCCTTTACTACGAGTTTCTATTTGTGTCGTACCTATGGAGTATCCTCTGGTAGCTTCCCGATCAGGAGGTATTACGGTACTGTATAGACTATTGGCATTATTTGTGTTAAGGGCTATATGGGTAACCCCTTAACGCTATTAAAAAGTAAGTTTATTTTATAAATAGACACTATTATAATAGCGCAATATACTACATAGTAAATAGTTTAACGGATCCTTAGGAGATGTAAATCCCGAACATCTCTTGAGTTACTGTACTCATATTTATTTCTGTTAATTTAACTCACATAAGATCTTTTAGTTCTGACTCGAGTGTTTTGTCTTTTCAAATTCGCTCGGGTCAGTCCGAGCGTTTCAGGATCGAAGACTTTAGCTTTGGAGGACGAAGACGAAGAATCCATATTATTATTATTTATAGTATGCACCACACTCTTTCTATTCCGCTGCATTGTTTGTATTGGTATGTGTAACTCTGATATTTATTGTATAAAGAAGAATTAACTGTTTTGTAACCGTTTATGAACTGTATATTTATTATTATATTTTATCCTTCCGCTGTGAGATTCTATTTTGTTTTATTTCTTCTCTGTTTTTCTTATTTACCCCATAACAATCCGCCCTTGCGTATGCTTTTAATTGGCACGTGTGTCGGTTTAAAGTGTGCGAAAAGGCGGGATGTTACAAGAGTGGTGCTCCATGTTATTATTCCATTTCAAATACATGCTCTCGTTTGTAAAAGTTGTACGACGGAGTTTCGGCATTATGAATGGATGTTGCACCTTTCACCATAGACGTTGCGCCCAGGGGACATCGATCCTTCGAACAACCATAACGGTTGACTTTTTTTGAGTTACGGGAGCCATAACTTGTCAAAATGAAGGCCACTGTGAGTTCTACAGCTTTGACGGCTTGAAGCCGTCAGTGCATAGTTTCATAACCAAAAAACACTATCCGAATCACTTTCAGGACTCGAAAGTTTTTTGCCCTTAGTTTTCTTCACATGAATTTTATGGTAAAACAGGATCAACGTGGCTGGCCTTTGATTTACCATCGCTGGAGATTGGTGCACCATGATACTATTCCGTTTAAAATCCATGCACTTATTTGTAAAAGTCATACGGTGCAGTTTCGGCATTATGGACGAATGTTGCACCTTGCACCGTAGATGTTGCGCCCAAGGGATATCGATCCTTCGGACAACCATAAGGATTGACTCTTTTGGAGTTACGGGAGCCATAACCAGTCAAAACGAAGGTCTCTATGAGTTCTACGGCTTTTATGGCTTAACAACGTCAATGCATAGTTTCATACCCAAAAATACTATCCGAATCAATTTTAGGTCTCGGAAGTTTTTTTGCCCTTTGTTTTCGTCATGTGAATTTTATGGTAAAACAGGATCAACGTGGTTGGCCATCGATTTACCATCTTTGGAGAGTGGTGCACCATGGTATAATTCCATTTCAAATCCATGCACACATTAGTAGAAGTCGTACGGTGCAGTTTCGGCATTATGGACGGATGTTGCACCTTGCATCATAGATGTTGCGTCGAGGGGATATCGATCCTTCGGACAGCCATAACGGTCGATTCTTTTGAGTTACGGGAGCCATAACCTGTCGAAAAGAAGGTGTTTATGAGCTCTACGGCTTGGATGACCTAACGATGTAAATGCAAAGTTTCATACCCAAAATACACTATCCGAATCACTTTCCGGTCTCGGATGTTTTTTTACCCTTCGTTTTCTTCACGTGAATTTCATGGTAAAACGGGATCAATGTGGCTGGCCATCGATTTATCATCGCTGGAGAGTGGTGCACCATGTTACTATTCCATTTTAAATCCATGCACTCATTTGTAAAAGCCGTACGACATAGTTTTGGTATTATGGATGGATGCTGCACCTTGCACCGTAGATGTTGCGCCCAAGGGATATCGATCCTTCGAAGAAACATAACGGTTGACTCTTTTGGAGTTACGGGAGCCATAGCGAGTCAAAACGGAGGTCTCTGTGAGTTCTACGGCTTTGATAGATTAACGATGTCAATGCATAGTTTCAATACCCAAAAAACACTATCCGAATCACTTTTGTCTCGGAAGTTTTTTTACCCTTTGTTTTCTTCATGTGAATTTTAGGGTAAAACGGGATCAACGTGGCTGGCCATCGATTCACTATCGCTGGAGAGTGGTGCCCATGGTACTATTCCGTTTCAAATCCATGCTCTCATTTGTAAAATTCATATGGTGCAGTTTCAGATTATGGATGGATGTTACACCTTGCACCATAGATGTTGCGTCCAGGGGATATTGATTCTTCGAACAAACATAACGGTTGACTATTTTGGAGTTACAGGAGCCATAACTAGTCAAAATGAAGGTCTTTGTCAGCTCTACGGCTTTGACAGCTTATAGCCGTCAATGCATAGTTTCGTACCCAAAAAATACTATCCAAATCACTTTCTAGACTCGGAAGCTTTTTTACCCTTCGTTTTCTTCACGTGAATTTTATGGTAAAACAGGATAACTGTGGCTGGCCATCGATTTACCATCGCTGGAGAGTGGTGCACCATGGTACTATTTTGTTTCATATACATGCATTCATTTGTAAAAGTCGTACAGTGCATTTTCGGCATTACAGATGGTTGACTCTTTTGGAGCTAGGGAGCCATAACCTATCAAAACGAAGGTCTCTGTGAGTTCTACGGCATTGACGGCTTTAAGCCGTCAATGCATATTTTTATACCCAAAAAAACACTTTCCGAATCACTTGAAGGACTCGAAAGTTTTTTACCCTTCGTTTTCTTCACGTGAATTTTATGGAAAATGGGATCAACGTGGCTGGCCATCGATTTACTATCACTGGAGAGAGTGATGCACCATATTACTATTCTTTTTCAAATCCATGCACTCATTTGTAAGTGTCGTACGGTGCTGTTTCGGCATTATGGATGGATGTTGCACCTTGCACCGTAGATATAGAGCCCAGGGGATGTCGATCCTTCGGACAACCATAACGGTTGACTCTTTTGGAGTTAGGGAGCCATAACCAGTCAAACGAAGGTCTCTGTGAGTTTTACGGCTTTGACTGCTTAACGATGTCAGTGCATAGTTTCATACCCAAAATACACTATCCGAATCAATTTCAGGTCTTGGAAGTTTTTTTTATCCTTCGTTTTCTTCACGTTAATTTTATGGTAAATCGGGATCCACGTGGCTGGCCATCGATTTACCATTGCTGGAGAGTGGTGCACTATGGTACTATTCCATTTCAAATCCATGCACTCATTTATAAAAGTCGTACGGCGTAGTTTCAGCATTATGGACGGATGTTGCATCTTGCACCGATGATGTTGCGCCCAGGGGATATCGATTCTTCGGACAGGCATAACAGTTGACTCTTTTGGAGTTACTGGAGCCATAACCAGTCGGAACGAAGGTCTCTGTGAGTTCTACGGCTTTGATGGCTTAATGACGTCAAGCATAGTTTCATACCCAAAAAATACAATCTGAATCACTTTCAGGCCTTGGAAGTTTTTTTCTTATCCTTCGTTTTCTTCACGTGAATTTTATGGTAAAACAGGATCAACGTGGCTGGCCATCGATTTATCATCGCTGGAGAGTGGTGCACCATGGTACTATTCCATTTCAAATCCACCCACTCATTTGTAAAATTCATACGGCGCAGTTCCGGCATTATGGACGGATGTTGCACCTTGCACCGTAGATGTTGTGCTCAGGGGATATCGATCATTTGGACAACCATAACGGCTGACTCTTTTGGAGTTACGGGAGTCATAACCAGTAAAAACGAAGGTCTTTGTGAGCTCTACGGCTTTGATGACTTAATAACATCAATGCATAGTTTCATACCCAAAAAACACTATCTGAATCACTTTCAGGACTCGAAAGTTTTTTCTCCCTTCGTTTTCTTCACGTGAATTTTATGGTAAAACGAAATCAATGTGGCTGGCCATCGATTTACCATCGTTGGAGAGAGGCGCACCATGTTACTATTCCGTTTAAAAATCCCTGCATTCATTTGTAAAAGTCGTACGGTGCAGTTTCGGCATTATGGACGGATGTTGCACCTTGCACCATAAATGTTGTACCCAAGGGATATCGATCCTTTGGACAGCCATAACGGTTGACTCTTTTGGAGTTACGGGAGCCATAACCAGTCAAAACTAAGGTCTCTATGAGATCTACGTCTTTGATGGCTTAACGAATGCCATTGTGAGCTTTATGGCTTTCATGGATTAATGATGTCAACGTAGAGTTTAATACTCAAAAAACTATCCGAATCACTTTTTGGTCTCGGAATTTTTTTTTTACCCTTCGTTTTCTTCACGTGAATTTTATGGTAAAACGAGATCAACGTGGCCGCCCATCGATTTACCATCGTTGGATAGTGGTGCACTATGGTACTATTCCATTTCAAATCCATGCACTCATTTGTAAAAGTCGTACGACGCAGTTTTGGCATTATGGATGGACGTTACAACATGCACCATAGATATTGCGCCTAGGGGATATCGATCCTTTGAACAGCCATAACGGTTGACTCTTTTGGAGTTATGGGAGCCATATCGAGTCAAAACGAAGGTCTCTGTGTGTTCTACGGCTTTGACCGCTTTAAGCCTTCAATGCACAGTTTCGTACCCAAAAAAACTATCCGAATCACTTTTAGGACTCGGAAGTTTTTTACCCTTCGTTTTTTTCTTGTGAATTTTATGGTAAAACGGGATTAACGTGGCCGCCATCGATTTACCATCGCTGACGAGTAGTGCACCATGTTACTATTCCATTTCATATCAACGCACTCATTTGTTAAAGTCGTACGGTGCAGTTTCGACATTATGGACGGATGTTGCACCTTGCACCGTAGATGTTGCGCCCCAGGGATGTCGATCCTTCGGACAGTAAAAACGGTCAACTTTTTCGGAGTTAGAGGAGCCATAGCCAGTCAAAACGAAGGTCTCTATGAGTTTTATGGCTTCGACGGCTTTAAGCTACCAAGCATAGTTTCATACCCAAAAAACACTACCCTGATCACTTTCAGGACTCAGAAGTTTTTTACCCTTCGTTTTCTTCATGTGAATTTTATGGTGAAACGGGATCAGCATGGCTGGCCATCGACTTACCATCGCTGGAGAGTGGTGCGCCATGGTACTATTCCATTTCAAATCCATGCACTCATTTGTAAAAGTCGTACGACATAGTTTCGGCATTATGGATGGGACATTGCACCTTGCACTGTAGATGTGGCGCCCAGAGGATATCGATCCTTCGGATAGCCATAACGGTTGACTCTTTTGAAGTTACACGAGCCATAAATTGTCAAAACGAAGGCCTCTGTGGGCTCTACGGGCTTGATGGCTTAACGACTTCAATGCATAGTTTCATACTCGAAAAACACTATCCGAATCACTTTCAGGTCTCGGAATTTTTTTTACCCTTCGTTTTCTTCACGTGAATTTTAGGTTAAAACGAGATCAACGTGGCTGGCCAACGGTTTACCATTGCTGAAGAGTGGTGCACTATGGTACTATTCCATTTCAATCTATGCACTCAGTTGTAAAAGTCGTACAGCGCAATTTTCACATTATGGACGGATGTCGCACCTTGCACCATAGATGTTGCGCCTAGGGGATATCGATCCTTCAGAAAGCCATAACGTTGACTCTTTTGGAGTTACAGGAGCCATAACCAGTTAAAACGAAGGTCTCTGTGAGCTGTACGGCTTTGATGGCTTAACAACGTCAATGCATAGTTTCATACCCACAAAACACTACTGGAATCACTTTCTGGTCTCGGAAGTTTTTTCCCTTCGTTTTCTTCACGTGAATTTTATGGTAAAACGAGATAAACGTCGCTGGCCATCGATTTACCATCGCTGGAGAGTGGTGCACCATGGTACTATTCCATTTCAAATCCATGCACTCATTTGTAAAATTCGTACGGCGCAGTTTCGGCATTATGCATAGATGTTGCACCTTGCACCGTAGACGTTGCTCCCAGGGGATATCGATCCATCGGACAGCCATAACGTTTCACTCTTATAGAGTTACGAGAGCCATAAATAGCTAGTCAAAATGAATGTCTCTGTGAGCTTTACGGCTTTGAAAGCTTTAAGCCATCAATGCATTGTTTCATACCCGACAAAAAAAACTATCTGTATCACTTTCAGCAATCGGAAGTTTTTTCACCCTTCGTTTTCTTTACGTGAATATTATGGTAAAACGGGATCAACGTGGCTGGCCATCGATTTACCATCGCTGGAGAGTGGTGCTCCATGGTATTATTCCGTTTCAAATACATGCTCTCATTTGTAAAAGTCGTACGACGGAGTTTCGGCATTATGAATGGATGTTGCACCTTGCACCGTAGACGTTGCGCCCAGGGGACATCGATCCTTCGAACAACCATAACGGTTGACTTTTTTTGAGTTATGGGAGCCATAACTTGTCAAAATGAAGGCCTCTGTGAGTTCTACAGCTTTGACGGCTTGAAGCCGTCAGTGCATAGTTTCATACCCAAAAAACACTATCCGAATCACTTTCAGGACTCGAAAGTTTTTTTGCCCTTAGTTTTCTTCACATGAATTTTATGGTAAAACAGGATCAACGTGGCTGGCCTTTGATTTACCATCGCTGGAGATACTATTCCGTTTCAAATCCATGCACTCATTTGTAAAAGTCATACGGTGCAGTTTCGGGATTATGGACGAATGTTGCACCTTGCACCGTAGATGTTGCGCCCAAGGGATATCGATTCTTCGGACAACCATAAGGATTGACTCTTTTGGAGTTACGGGAGCCATAACCAGTCAAAATGAAGGTCTCTATGAGTTCTACGGCTTTGATGGCTTAACAACGTCAATGCATAGTTTCATACCCAAAAATACTATCCGAATCAATTTTAGGTCTCGGAAGTTTTTTTGCCCTTTGTTTTCGTTATGTGAATTTTATGGTAAAACAGGATCAACGTGGTTGGCCATCGATTTACCATCACTGGAGAGTGGTGCACCATGGTAGAATTCCATTTCAAATCCATGCACACATTAGTAGAAGTCGTACGGTGCAGTTTCGGCATTATGGACGGATGTTGCACCTTGCATCGTAGATGTTGCGTCGAGGGGATATCGATCCTTCGGACAGCCATAACGGTCGATTCTTTTGAGTTACGGGAGCCATAACCTGTCGAAAAGAAGGTGTTTATGAGCTCTACGGCTTGGATGACCTAACGATGTAAATGCAAAGTTTCATACGCAAAATACACTATCCGAATCACTTTCCGGTCTCGGATGTTTTTTTACCCTTCGTTTTCTTCACGTGAATTTCATGGTAAAACGGGATCAACGTGGCTGGCCATCGATTTATCATCGCTGGAGAGTGGTGCACCATGTTACTATTCCATTTTAAATCCATGCACTCATTTGTAAAAGCCGTACGACATAGTTTTGGTATTATGGATGGATGCTGCACCTTGCACCGTAGATGTTGCGCCCAAGGGATATCGATCCTTCGAAGAAACATAACGGTTGACTCTTTTGGAGTTACGGGAGCCATAGCGAGTCAAAACGAAGGTCTCTATGAGTTCTACGGCTTTGATAGATTAACGATGTCAATGCATAGTTTCATACCCAAAAAACACTATCCGAATCACTTTTGTCTCGGAAGTTTTTTTACCCTTTGTTTTCTTCATGTGAATTCTAGGGTAAAACGGGATCAACGTGGCTGGCCATCGATTCACCATCGCTGGAGAGTGGTGCACCATGGTACTATTCTATTTCAAATCCATGCTCTCATTTGTAAAATTCATATGGTGCAGTTTCAGATTATGGACGGATGTTACACCTTGCACCATAGATGTTGCGTCCAGGGGATATCGATTCTTCGAACAAACATAGCGGTTGACTATTTTGGAGTTACAGGAGCCATAACTAGTCAAAATGAAGGTCTTTGTCAGCTCTATGGCTTTGACAGCTTATAGCCGTCAATGCATAGTTTCGTACCCAAAAAATACTATCCAAATCACTTTCTAGACTCGGAAGCTTTTTTGCCCTTCGTTTTCTTCACATGAATTTTATGGTAAAACAGGATCACTGTGGCTGGCCATCGATTTACCATCACTGGAGAGTGGTGCACCCTGATACTATTCTGTTTCATATACATGCATTCATTTGTAAAAGTCGTACGGTGCATTTTTGGCATTACAGATGGTTGACTCTTTTGGAGTTAGGGAGCCATAACCTATCATAACGAAGGTCTCTGTGAGTTCTACGGCATTGACGGCTTTAAGCCGTCAATGCATATTTTTATACCCAAAAAAACACTTTCCGAATCACTTGAAGGAATCGAAAGTTTTTTACCCTTCGTTTTCTTCACGTGAATTTTACGGAAAATGGGATCAACGTGGCTGGCCATCGATTTACTATCACTGGAGAGAGTGATGCACCATATTACTATTCTTTTTCAAATCCATGCACTCATTTGTAAGTGTCGTACGGTGCTGTTTCGGCATTATGGATGGATGTTGCACCTTGCACCGTAGATATAGCGCCCAGGGGATGTCGATCCTTCGGACAACCATAACGGTTGACTCTTTTGGAGTTAGGGAGCCATAACCAGTCAAAACGAAGGTCTCTGTGAGTTTTACGGCTTTGACTGCTTAACGATGTCAGTGCATAGTTTCATACCCAAAATACACTATCCGAATCAATTTCAGGTCTTGGAAGTTTTTTTACCCTTCGTTTTCTTCACGTTAATTTTATGGTAAAACGGGATCCACGTGGCTGGCCATCGATTTACCATTGCTGGAGAGTGGTGCACTATGGTACTATTTCATTTCAAATCCATGCACTCATTTATAAAAGTCGTACGGCGTAGTTTCAGCATTATGGACGGATGTTGCATCTTGCACCGATGATGTTGCGCCCAGGGGATATCGATTCTTCGGACAACCATAACGGTTGACTCTTTTGGAGTTACTGGAGCCATAACCAGTCGAAACGAAGGTTTCTGTGAGTTCTACGGCTTTGATGGCTTAATGACGTCAAGCATAGTTTCATACCCAAAAAATACAATCCGAATCACTTTCAGGCCTTGGAAGTTTTTTTCTTAACCTTCGTTTTCTTCACGTGAATTTTATGGTAAAACAGGATCAACGTGGCTGGCCATCGATTTATCATCGCTGGAGAGTGGTGCACCATGGTACTATTCCATTTCAAATCCACCCACTCATTTGTAAAATTCATACGGCGCAGTTCCGGCATTATGGACGGATGTTGCACCTTGCACCGTAGATGTTGTGCTCAGGGGATATCGATCATTTGGACAACCATAACGGCTGACTCTTTTGGAGTTACGGGAGTCATAACCAGTAAAAACGAAGGTCTTTGTGAGCTCTACGGCTTTGATGTTAATAACATCAATGCATAGTTTCATACCCAAAAAACACTATCCGAATCACTTTCAGGACTCGAAAGTTTTTTCTCCCTTCGTTTTCTTCACGTGAATTTTATGGTAAAACGAAATCAATGTGGCTGGCCATCGATTTACCATCGTTGGAGAGAGGCGCACCATGTTACTATTCCGTTTAAAAATCCCTGCATTCATTTGTAAAAGTCGTACGGCGCAGTTTTGGCATTATGGACGGATGTTGCACCTTGCACCATAAATGTTGTGCCCAAGGGATATCGATCCTTTGGACAACCATAACGATTGACTCTTTTGGAGTTCCGGGAGCCATAACCAGTCAAAACTAAGGTCTCTATGAGATCTACGTCTTTGATGGCTTAACGAATGCCATTGTGAGCTCTATGGCTTTCATGGCTTAACGATGTCAACGTAGAGTTTCATACTCAAAAAACTATCCGAATCACTTTTTGGTCTCGGAAGTCGTTTTTTACCCTTCGTTTTCTTCACGTGAATTTTATGATAAAAGGGGATCAATAAGGTTGTCCATTGATTTACCATCGCTGAAGATTGGTACACCATGGTACTATTCCATTTCAAATTCTTGCACTCATTTGTAAAAGTCGTACGGCGCAGTTTCGGTATTACGGACGGATGTTGTACCTTGCACCTTAGATGTTGCGCCTAGGGATATCAATCCTTCGGACATCCATAACGGTTGACTCTTTTGGAGTTATGGGAGCCATACCCAGTCAAAATGAAGGTCTCTATGAGCTTTACGACTTTGATGGCCTAACGACGTTAATGCATAGTTTGATACCCAAAAAACACAATTCGAATCACTTTCAGGTCTCGAAGTTTTTTTACGCTTCATTTTCTTCACGTGAATTTTATGGTAAAATAGCGTCAACGTGCTGGCCATCAATTTTCCATCACTGGTGATTGGTGCACCATGGTACTATTCCATTTCAAATCCATGCACTCATTTGTAAAAGTCATACGGTGCAATTTCGGCATTATGGACGGATGTTGCACCTTGCACCATAGATGTTGCGCCCAGGGATATCAATCTTTCAGACAGCCATAACGGTTGATTCTTTTGGAGTAACGGAAGCCATAACCAGTCGAAACAAAGGTCTCTGTGAGCTCTAGGGCTTTGATGTCTTATTGACGTCACTGCGTAGTTTCATACCCAAAAACACTATCTGAATCACCTTTAGGTCTCGAATGTTTTTTTCACCCTTCGTTTTCTTCACGTGAATTTTATGGTAAAACACGATCAACGTGGCTGGCCATCGATTTACCATCGCTGGAAAGTGGTGCACCATGGCACTATTTTGTATCAAATCCATGCACTCAATTGTAAAAGTCATACGGTGCTGTTTCGGCATTATTGTTGGATGTTGTTCCTTGCGCCGCAGAAGTTGCGCCCAAGGGATATCGATTCTTCAGAAAACCATAATGGTTGACTCTTTTGGAGTTACAGGAGGCATAACCAGTCCAAACGAGGGTCTCTGTGAGCTCTATGGCTTTGATGGCTTAATGACGTCAATGCATAGTTTCATACCCAAAAAACACTATTCGAATCACTTTCAGGCATCAGAAGTATTTTTTACCCTTCGTTTTCTTCACGTGAATTCTATGGTAAAACGGGATCAACATGGCTAGCCATCGATTTACCATCGCTGGCGAGTGGTGCACATGGTACTGTTACATTTCAAATCCATGCACTCATTTTTAAAAGTCGTACGATGCAGTTTTGGCATTATGGAAGGATGTTGCACCTTCCACCGTAGATGTTGCACCCAGGAGATATCGATCCTTCAGAAAGCCATAACGGTTAACTCTTTTGGAGTTACGTGAGTCATGACCAATAAAAATAAAGGTCTCTGTGAGTTCTACGGCTTTGATGGCTTTAAGCCGTTAATGCATAATTTCATACCCAAAAAAACACTATCCGAATCACTTTCAGGTCTCGAAGGTTTTTTTTACCCTTCGTTTTTTTCACATGAATTTTATGGTAAAACGGGATCAACGTGGCTGGCCATCGATTTACCATCACTGGAGAGTGGTACACCATGGTACCATTCCATTTCAAATCAATGCACTCATTTGTAAAAGTCGTACGACGCAGTTTCGGCATTATGGACGGATGTTGCACCTTGCACCGTAAATGTTGCGCCCAGGGATATCGATCCTTCAGGCAGCCATAACGGTTGGCTCTTTTGGAGTTACGGGAGCCATTGCCAGTCAAAACAAAGGTCTCTGTGAGCTCTACAGCTTTGATGGCTTAATGATGTCAATGCGTAGTTTCATACCCAAAAAACACTATCCGAATCACATTCAGGTCTCGAATATTTTTTTTACCCTTCATTTTCTTCACGTGAATTTTATGGTAAAACGGGATCAACGTGGCTAGCCATTGATTTACCATCGCTGGCAAGTGATGCACCATAGTACTATTCCATTTCAAATCCATGCACTCATTTGTAAAAGTCATACGATGTAGTTTCGACATTATGGACGGATGTTGCGCCTTGCACCGTAGATGTTGCCCCCAAGGGATATCGATCATTCGGACAACCACAACGATTGACACTATTGGAGTTACGAGAATTGTACCTAATCAAAATGAAGGTCTCCGTGAGTCCTACGGATTTGACAGCTTCAAGCCGTCAATGCATAGTTTCATACCCAAAAAACACTATCCGATCACTTTCAGGACTCGGAAGTTTTTTTACCCTACGTTTCTTCATGCGAATTTTATGGTAAAATGGGATCAACGTGGTTGGCCATCGATTTACCATCGCTGGAGAGTGGGGAACCATGGTACTATTCCATTTCAAATCCATGCATTCATTTGTAAAAGTCATACGGTGCAGTTTCGGCATTATGGACGGCTGTTGCACCTTGCACCGTAGATATTACGCCTAAGGGATATCGATTCTTCGGAAAGCCATAACGGTTGACTTTTTTGGAGTTACAGGAGCCATAACCTGTCAAAACAAAGGTCCTTGTGAGCTCTATGTATTTGATGGCTTAACGATGTCAATGCATAGTTTCATACTCAAAAAGAATATCCGAATTACTTTTAAGTCGCGGAAGTCTTTTTTTACCCTTCGTTTTCTTCATGTGAATTTTTTGGTAACATGGGATCAACGTGGCTGGCCATCGATTTGCCATCACTGGAGAGGGGTGCACCATGGTACTATTACATTTCAAATCCATGCACTCATTTGTAAAAGTAGTACGGCGCAGTTTCGGCATTATGGACGGATGTTACACCTTGCACCGTAGATGTTGCGCCCAAGGGATATCGATCCTTCAGACCACCTTAATGGTTGACTGTTTTGGAGTTACGAAAGACACAACCAGTCAAGATGAAGATATCTATGAGCTCTATGGCTTTGATGGCTTAACGACATAAATTCATAGTTTCATACCCAAAAAACACTATCCGAATCACTTTCAGGTCTCGGATGTTTTTTACCCTTCGTTTTTTTCACGTGAATTTTATGGCAAAACAGGATCAACGCGGCTGGCCATCGATGTACCATCGTTAGAGACTAATTGCACCATGGTACTATTCCATTTCAAATCCATGCTCTCATTTGTAAAAGTCGTACAGCGCTGTTTCGGCATTATGGATGGATGTTGCACCTTGCACCGTAGATGTTGCTCCCAGGGGATATCGATCCTTTGGACAGCCATAACGGTCGACTCTTTTAGAGATACAGGAGCCATAACTAGTTAAAACGAAGGTCTCTATGAGCTCTATGGCTTTGATAGCTTTAAGCCGTCAATGCGTAGTTTCATACCCAAAAAAACACTTCCCAAATCACTTTCAGGACTTGGAAGTTTTTTTACCCTTCGTTTTCTTCACGTGAATTTTATGGTAAAACGGGATCAACGTGGCTGGCCATCGATTTACCATCGTTGGAGAGTAATGCACCATGGTACTATTCCATTTCAAATTCGTGCACTCGTTTGTAAAAGTCGAACACCGCAATTTTGGCACTATGGACGGATGTTGCACCTTGCACCATAGATCGTGCGCCCGGTGGATATTGGTCCATCGGATAGCCATAATGGTTGACTCTTTTGGAGTTACGAGAGCCATAACCAATCAAAATGAAGGTCTCTGTTACCTCTATGACTTTTATGTCTTAACGACGTGAATGCATAGTTTCATACCCAAAAAACACTATCCGAATCACTTTCAGGTCTCGAAAGTTTTTTTTACCATTTGTTTTCTTTACGTGAATTTTATGGTAAAACGGGATCAACGTGGCTGGCCTCGATTTACCATCGCTTGAGAGTGGTGCACCATGGTGCTATTCCATTTCAAATCCATGCACTCAGTTGTAAAAGTCGTACGGCGCAGTTTCGGCACTATGGATAGATGTTGCACTTTGCACCGTAGATGTTGCGCCTAGGGGATATCGATCCTTTGGACAGCCATAGCGGTTGACTCTTCTGGATTTACGAAATCCATAACCAGTCGAAATGAAGGTCACTGTGAGCTCTACAACTTTGGTGGCTTAGCGACGTCAATGCGTATTTTCATACACAAAAAACACTATCCGAATCGCTTTCAGGTCTCGGAAGTTTTTTCCCCTTCGTTTTCTTCACGTGAATTTTATGGTAAAACGGGATCAACATGGCTGGCCATCGATTTACTATCGCTGGAGAGTGGTGCACAATGGTACTATTTCATTTCAAATCCATGCACTCATTTGTAAAAGTCGTATGGCGCAGTTTCGGCATTATGGACGGATGTTGCACCTTGCACCATAGATGTTGCGCCCAAGGAATATCAATCCTTCAGACAACCATAACGGTTGACTCTTTTGGAGTTACGAGAGCCATAACCAGTCAAAAAGAAGGTCTCTATGAGCTCTACAGGTTTGATGGCTTAACGACGTCAATGCATAGTTTCATACCCAAATAACACTATCCGAATCACTTTCATGTCTCAGAAGTTTTTTTAACCCTTCGCTTTCTTCACGTGAATTTTATGGTAAAACGGGATCAACGTGGCTGGCCATTGATTTACCATCGCTGGAGAGTGGTGCACCATGGTACTATTCCATTTCAAATCCGTATACGCATTTATAAATGTTGTACGATGCAGTTTCGACATTATGGATGGATGTTGCACCTTGCACCGTTGATGTTGCACCCAGGGGATATCGATCCTTCGGACAACCATAATGGTTGACTCTTTTGGAGTTATGAGAGCCATAACTAGTCAAAACGAAGGCCTTTGTGAGTTCTACGGCTTTGACAACTTTAAGCCGTCAATGATAGTTTCATACCCAAAAAAACTATCTGAATCACTTTCAAGACTTAGAAGTTTTTTACCCTTTGTTTTTTCACGTGAGTTTTATGGTAAAACAAGATCAACGTAGCTGGCCATTGATTTACCATTGCTGAAGAGTGCTGCACCATTGTACTATTCCATTTCAAATCCATGCACTCATTTGTAAGTCATACGGCACAGTTTTAGCATTATGTACGGATGTTGCACCTTGCACCGTAGATGTTGCGCCCAAGGGATATCGATCCCTCGGACAGCCATAATGGTTGACTCTTTTGGAGTTACGAAAGCCATAACCAGTCAAAACGAAGGTCTCTGTGATCTTTACGGCTTTCATGGCTTAATGACATCGGTGCATAGTTTCATATACGAAAAACACTATCCGAATCACTTTCAGATCTCGGAAGTTTTTTTACCCTTTGTTTTCTTTACGTGAATTTTATGGTAAAACGAGATCAACGTGGCTAGCCATCGATTTACCATCGCTGGAGAGTGGTGCACCATGGTATTATTCCATTTCAAATCCATATACTCATTTTTAAAAGTCATACGGCATAGTTTTGGCATTATTATCGCGCCTTTTGGCAAGGCCGAGATATCAATGGATTGGCTGAAGACCAAGTATCGCTCATCCCGAATGTCGGGTAAGCATAGGTTCACTATGGATGTCAGTGGATTTTGTTCGAGGCCAGATCGAGCTGCAATTGATATGACATGACAAGCAAAGCTATAAAAGTCAACTTTCCAAATTTCAAGTCAATCCGAGTTCATATGCTCATGTTATGATCGATACAAGCCAAAGAAATCATCCCATTCGAATCCATCCCCAAGGCCTCGTTCATATCCATCACCTTGCAACCATCCCTTCCCATCCATCATTTGGTATTGGTTAGGCCGTCTCCATTGATTCGTATCCATCAGGGGTATACCCGGTGTTTGTACTAATCTATTTGACTCCATCGTCAAACAACTCTACTTCGTATCGATCGGCATTTGCCATCTTCGTATCCATCGAGGATGGCCTTCTTCGTGTCCATTCGAAGGCATGTCCACTTCGAATCGGTTGGGTGTTACCCATTTCATATCCATCGAGTCGATCAAACATCATGCATACTTTGTATTGATCGACCACAGATCGATATGAAGTAGAAACCTACCCATCGATACGAAATGGGGCACCGGGCATCGATACGAAATAAAGCATGATCGATACGAAGGAGAGAACAGATGATCGATACGAAAATAAGCGCCGAGCATCGATCACAAAGACATATCACTCGATGGATACGAGGATGGAAGCAGTCAACTCGGCACTAAAAGTGGATCGGTCGAAGATTTAGCACCACGTTAGCTTACGAGCATGTGCACCAATCGATTCGAGCTGAATGATGCGAAGGTGATCGATACGAACCAAATAGCCTACTGAAAACACAAACTTGCACCGATTGTATCTTACAATCTATAAGTCCAAATGCTATGAAATTTTCACAGAAGCTTGCGTAAAACCTAAAGAATGTTCCTGCCAAATTTTGACTCGATTGTATCAATTATTGATCAATACAAAATTCGTTCGAATCAATCACGGATCGAGTCCAAATCGCTTGGGATCGGTCGCGTGGGCCCACCCACGTGCCAAAAGATGTCTCCCAAGATCTGAGTGAGATATCAGCCTCATACGCCTATAAATAGAGCTCCAGGGCCTAGAGAAGAAGGATCATTTGGCTTTTTGATGTCTTGACTCTGTCGAATTCAACTTTGCACTCCATAGCTGCTGTTATACTCGAATTTCAGAACTATAATCCGCTTATATTCTTTATAATCAGTTGTAATCGGCAAGTGAATATCAATAAAGCTATCAACTTCATAGTGGACGTATGCCATACGCCGAACCACTCTAAGTCCCTGGGTTTCTATGTGTTTTCATATTTGTCTTTTTTGAAGTGTTTATTGGATAATCCTCATTTTACATTTCTGTTATTTATTTTTATCTCTTTAAATACTTTCAAAGAGTGTTGTGCCCATTTTTCGTACAAATACTTTGGTACTTTTACTACGAGAATACAATTTTCTCCTGCTCTTTGGATCTACTATCGATACCGGATTGCACAAATCCAAGAGGAAGATCCAGATCTCAAGTTCAAAATCCTTCCAACCTATTCAGATTTGCATCAGATCTAGGAAAGGACTTCATTATTCGTCAGGGTTAGCATAAGGACCGCCTCTACAGCTGCAGATCAAGAAGGACGGGTAGACAGAATCTCGTGCAATTGCCTCCATCCAAACAGAATGTTGTCGGACCTTCAGATCCGATAGGCCGGGTTATCAGACAAGAATTTCAAATGCTACTTCAAGAGTTGACCCAGAGTCGGCAATAATTGGTTGAAAAGTTGCGTGTCAACGTAGAGTAGACCAACCAGCTAAACTACAAAGGCATAGGAGATCTAGGATGGATCACGCCTCTTACTTATCCACCGAGAGTTCAGCCACATCTGACTATCATCATAGATCTACACGCCCCCAACTGAACGTAAGCTACACCCTAGCCACCGGACATCAACCTACTTTGAACCGGACATCAACCTACTTTGAACGCTGGACATCTGAGAGTTGGCCCATCGACTAGCTTCTAGACTGAACCCTCCTCCCAAGGAGGTACTGCTCCTCACTACACCACAGACAACCGCGCTGCCACCGTCGCTTTTGAACCAGGGGTTGATGCTCGGAATCAGCCAGATTTGAACCACTGTCAGCGTGGACGTACTCCCAAACTGTACGACTCTGAAGACTTGGAACCAAGGAGGCGAGACATGGACCATCGACCGCGTACGGTCTAGCCTCGCATTGTGGAACCCGACCATACCTTGGCTCAACGTGCATAGAATGTCCAAATGCCGGATATACCAATTATGATTTGTCAGATGATCCACGAGAGTCAGGGTCTTATTAATGACGACTGGGGAATCTCCCAGAGTCATACCCCTTTCACAGATGAAATGCTCTATGTTGAACCCCCTCGACGGTTCAGAATGCTGGCTCTACCGGTCTATGAAGGAAGTTCTGATCCGAATCAACATATCCTGAAATACGAATGGCTGATGTATGCTGCGAGAGCTGATGATGTAGTCAAATGCCATAGTTTTCCTATTGCTTTGGAGGGCATAGCCACCATGTAGTTCACTCATTTGCCATCTATTTGCTTTAACCAACTAGAAATCAAGTTTGTTGAACAGTTTTGAATGCATGTTGCATGGCCAAAGGACATTAACACTCTATCTAGTTTCACTTAAGCTCCTGGAGAGACACTCAAACGCTACTTAGAGAGGTTTCACGCTGCGTGTGAAGAGAAAAGCAATCCCAATGACAACTCTATTTTGATGGCATTGACTAAGGGAATTGATCCTGAATCCGAGTTTAGAAATTGCTTAGCTGGGAAGCTCCCCGCGTCATTGGACCATTTCTACTCCAAGGCAGCCCAATTCTTGAGAAGGGATGATGCGAAACAGTCTAGGAAGAAGGATGCGCAGGGCCAAGTGGTGAAGGAATTCAAAGTAATATTGCAGTCAAGTAGTCCGGGGAGAGCTCTGGAAAGGTTCAGTTGAACATTCAAAACAAGCAAAATCTGCAAACGGATAATGGAAATTTAAACAAAAAATGAGATTAGAATCGTGGTCCACGACATGGAGCTCCAATGTTAGATAATTACACTCCACTGAATACGTCGCTAGAGAATATATATCTACACACCTACATACTATGTAGTATAAGAAGCCTGCTCCGAAGCCATCGTCGGAGAGGCAAATCCAAACAGGGAAATTTTGCAGATTTCATGAAAGCTACGGCCATAATACAAATGAATGTCGTCATTTACAAGATCTCATTGAAAAGATGATACATGAATGGAAGTTGGATCAGTTTGTGCAGGCGCCGCAATCAGGAGGTGCGGGCCTATCAACTTAGAATCGTGTACCAAATCAGGAAAGACAGGAGGAGCCTGCTCGTACCGGCAGGAGGTTGGTGATAAATACAATAGTGGTGCTCCTCATCCAGCAGACCGAAGATGGAGGGAAATGGAGTCGTATGCCAAATCTATCAGGCATGCAGACTTTGAGTGTTGTAGTAGTTGTGATGATGGGGCTCCGGCCAAGCAACAAAAGACCGATGACATCGTGTTCCGAAACAGAGACGCTGATAAGGTCGAAGCCACCACTATCGATCCACTTGTCATATCTACTCAAGCAAGCCCTTCTTTGATGAAGAGGATCTTGGTTGATACTGGAAGCTCTATGAATATTTTGTTTAAACGAGCATACGATCAAATGAAGATGGAAGCCAAAGATTTGAAACCCTGCCAGTCTCGAATCCACGGCTTCAATGGGAGTGCTACTATACCCACTGGAGTGGTGGAACTACCGGTGGAGTTGGGAGTTGGAGAATGCCGAAGAGTTTGGATATTGCAGTTTGTTGTGTTGGATATAAACTCCCCTTATAATGCTTTCTTGGGTCGACCGGCCCTTGCTGAATTCCAGGCAGCCATTGCCCCATGGTGCTTGACTCTAAAGTTCCCCACTGGTCATGGGGTTTGAGTCATTCAAGGAGATCAGGCTGCTGGACGAGCCTGTTATGTCGCTGAGCTGCGTGGGGCGCAACGAAAGGAGAAAGGCAAGGGCGTAGAGGAATCTCTTTACGTCCTTTTGCTGATAATTGACAATTGGTGCCTGGGCCCAGCCCAGGATCCCCAACCAATTCCAGAAGGATCTTGACCCGAGAGACAATGAAAGTAAAGATGAAACTAAAGACAGTCAAGCCTCCCCGGCTGAACTGACAATCGATGTCCCGATCGACGATAATGATGATTCAAAGATGATAAAGATTGGATCTCGGTTAAGCCAACAGATGCAGTAGGAATTGGTTGAATTTCTCTGGGCGAATCTCGACGTATTCACCTAGACGCATTTTGATTTGTGTGGGATCTCGCCGGACATTGCGAGCCACACCCTGAATATTGACCCATGGTGTATCCTGGTCAAGCAAAAAAGGCATGGTCTGGATCCAGAGAGATCTTTCGCCCTTAAAGAAGAGGTCGATAAGTTGAAATCGAATAGGTTTATCCGAGATGCCTTATACCCAGATTGGGTATCCAATCCCGTACTTGTCCGAAAGCTGAATGAGAAATGGAGGACGTGTGTTGATTATTCTGACTTAAACAAAGCTTGCCCGAAAGACAGTTTTCCTCTTCCCCAAATTGATCAGCTTGTAGATTCAACGGCTGGGCATGAGTTATTATCTTTTATGGATGCTTATTCTGGTTATAACCAGATACCCATGCACTTACCCGACCAAGAACATACTAGCTTCGTACCGATCAGGGAGTCTACTTTTACAAAGTCATGCCCTTCGGACTCAAGAACGCTGGGGCAATGTACCAATGGATAGTCAATCGAATGTTTGCCAACCAGATCGAAAAGACCATGGAAGTATATGTGAAAAACATGCTGGTAAAGTCACGATTCTCCACTAATCATGTACGAGACTTGGAATCAATGTTTAACATCCTTCGAGAATACATAATGAAGCTCAATCCACTGAAATGTCACTTTGGAATCGCATTCAGAAAATTCCTTGGGCTCATCATCAACGCCTAAGGAATCGAAGCAAATCCCGAAAAGATCTGGGCAATCAGAAGTCTTGAAACTCCGAGAACCATAAAGCAAGTCCAGAGCCTCAACGAGAAGGTAGCAACATTGAGCAGGTTCATTTCAAAATCCACCGACAAGTGCATTCCCTTCTTCGGTCTGATTCGAAAAGGGAGACAAAACTTTGTATGGACCGCGGAGTGTGAAGGCGCATTTCAAGCACTGATTCAACATCTCTACACACCATCGATTTTGTCAAAGCCCATCGATCATGAGAAATTATAACTTTACTTGACGGTATAAGAAAACGCAATCAGTATTGCCTTAGTTCGGGAGGAAGACCGAGTATAGAAACAGGTCTACTATGTTAGTAAGCGACTAACTGGAGCTGAGAGAAATTATCCAAAGCTAGAAAAGTTGGCTTACTGTCTTGTTATTGCCTCAAGGAAGCTCCGTTCGTATTTCCAAGCTCATCCTATCACTATTTACACCGATCAGCCGTTACAACAGGTCCTTACGCGGCCTGAGACGTCTGGTAGGTTACTTAAGTGGAACATTGAACTGAGCCAGTTTGATATCACTTACACTCTGAGGCGAGCTATTCAAGGACAAGTCCTAGAGGATTTCATAGCCAAATTTATGTCCCAAAGGACTTGCCCGAAACCAGTGAATCTCTCGAATATATCCGAAAGCTACATATTGATGGTGCATCAAACAGTCAGTGCTTGGGTGCTGGAATAGTACTTGAAACCCCCGAAGGTCGGTCTATATGTTATGCCCTGAAGTGTGATTTTCGTACGAATAATAATGAAGCTGAATATGAAGCCTTGCTTGCTGGGTTGAGACTCTCTCGCGATTTGAGAAATATTGCTATGGAAATTTATTATGATTCGAAATTAGTTGTATGTCAAGTTTGGGGTGAATATCGGGCCAAAGATCGAAGACTGGATACTTATCTAGCACAAGTCCAGGAAGTACTTAATCAGTTTGATTATTATGCCATTTTGTACATTACCCATGAGCACAATCAAAAGGCTGATTCATTAGCAAAGTTAGCGAGCACGGGTGAAGCACAGTAAATGAGGCTTGTTCCTATGGAGACGTCATCTTCCCCAAGCATTGATCAGATGGAGACAGACTTTGTATTTGAAATCACTCCCCAAAAGGAGTCATGGATGACTCCATACCGAAATTACATCAAGCATGGAACGCTACCTAAATGTAGGAGTGAGAAGAGCCAAATTCTTCGAAAGACTTTGCGGTTCACCATTCAAAATGGAGTTATGTACATAAGAGGATATTTCGTTCCTCTTTCTCCGATGTATCGCCCACAATGAAATTAAACGAATGTTACATGATGTACACGAAGGAGAATGTGGCGATCACACCGGGAGGCAAGCTCTCACTAAGAAAGTGCTCCGATACGGCTATTATTGGCCAATTGTAAACCATGATGCAGCAGACTACGCCAAGAAATGTGATAAATGTCAAAAGCATGCTCGAATTCCTAGAGCCCGACCAACTGAGATAAGCTAAATGGTCAGTCCATGGCCATTTGCAGTATGGGGCATTGATATCATTGGCTCTCTACCTCTTCCCAAAGGTAGTGCGAAGTATGCAATTGTCGCAGTTGATTACTTTACAAAGTGGGCTGAAGCTGAACCTCTTCCTACAATGACGACGAAGAAAGTGATTAACTTTGTAGTGCGCAACATTATCTGTCAATTTGGCCTCCCGCACATCATTATTACTAATAATGGGACCCATTTCGATAGTGCTGAATTCAAAGACTTCTGCCAACGATTCCACATTCAGAAGAAATTATCTACTGTTGCACACCCTCAAACGAATGGATAAGACGAAGCTATGAACAAAGTTATAAAGTTTATTCTGAAGAAACGACTGGAAAGGGCCGAGGGCAAGTGGGTTGATGAACTTCCTATGGCTTTATGGGCCTATCTGACAATCCACAAGTCCGCGAACGGACACACTCCATTCTCTCTATCCTATGGTTCAGAAGCCATCATTCCAGTCGAGATAGAAGTACCTTCTCATCGTGTGACTTACTATAATCCGAAGACAAATGCCATATTACTTTCTGAATCCTTAGATTTATTGGATGAGAAGCACGAAGAGGCAGATTTAAGGGCAACCGCATATCGAAGTCGAGTCACCCGATTGTACAATGCTAAGGTCCAACCCCAAACCTTTGAACTTAGCAATCTTATCTTCAAAAGAATCAATCTGCTTCCTTTGCACATGAAACCCACTTGGGAAGGACCGTATGTAATCGAACAAATACTCAGAGATGGTACATTTAAGTTATCGACCCTTGACGGTCTTACTTTACCATGGGCCTGGAACAGCGAGAGTCCTCGTCGCTATTACACATGACAGGCTTTATCTACTTTAGTCTATTTTTCATTTGAATTTGTTTCTGCATTTCAAATTTCAAATTTTTAATAAGGCAACTGACTTTGTCGTACATTCTCATTTCAGCGATAAAATGCCATCTCTTCGAGCCAGAGCTGTGATTTATTGGATGTGACATACAACCATCACAATGCACGAAGTGCAAAGTTCCATCATACGGTGGAATTTATTCAAATAGGGAGTGACTGTGATACGACCGGCCACTCACTAAGTGAAACCCGAGCTCGGGGGCAAGCTAATACACTAAAACCAAAAAGGATTGATACACGACAATCCTTTATCTAACTCCAGTCTCCCAGAGTGCGAGCTGGAGTGTAGACTTATAAAATATGGTTTCAAAGAGGGTGAATCAATCCACCTAACGACTTCGACCGTATCCTAACCAAGTTCGAGGAGGATGGATCAGTCCATCTAACGACCTCACTTGTTAATTTGGGGTGGATGTGAACCGACCACCCACGATCCAGATAAATCCATCGTTCCTCGAGTGTGAACGAAATCCTAAAGGCCTAAACATATGTGACTAACCATATATCGGCTGACTCCGAATTTCCAGAGTGTGAATTAGAGTATAAATGTCAACTCTAAGTTCCAGAGTGCGAACTAGTGTATAAACACCAACTTCGAATTCCCAAGTGCGACGGAGTATAAAAATCAACTCCAAATTTCCAGAGCATGAGTTGGAGTATAAAATCAACCAAATCCACGTTCTCGGAGTGCAAATTGGAGTAAAAATGTCGATTATCTTTGGATTCCCGAAGTACGAACCAGATTATCGATCACAAACTACTCTGAGTCCCTAGAGTGTGGTCATAATAACATAACTCGAGTGTGAATGACCACTCATAAACAACTTAAGTCCCCAGAGTGTGGACACATACTTAAAAACTTAAACAGGCGTGATTGACCGCCGAAGTTCAACTACAAATCCCCGGAGAGCGGATGTGTCATTATTAAGTGAGCGAGTGTGATTCGATCACTCAACTCTCACTTGTTTTAGCATCGATCGACAATGCTAAGCTCGACGAAATAAAGGCAAAAGGTAATTGCTGGCCACTCTTTACAACTCATCCTCGAAATTGGGGGTAGGGCTTAAGTGTTAACCATTGACCGAGGCATTGCAACATCGAAGTTCAACGAAATCCCCAGTCATGACTCATGTTTTGATTTTCAGAATCGATAAATAAAAACAAACTTGACTCAAAGGTCGAAACTCTACGAGTGCACTGGACTGAAATTCAAACACTGGAACACTTAAGCATAAAAGACAGTAATAGAGTTAAAGCCAAAAACAAAATTTCATTACAACTAAGTGTGAAAGAAGTTCATGTACATGTTTTTCCAAAATTCCTACTAGCGGGAGCCGAACCCGCATCTATACACTGCCTACGAAAGGAAAGCAAAATAAATTTCTATATACCAAAAATGTGCCGAAGAGGCCTATCTACTCCTTTTTATTTTTTGGCTTCATCTTCGTTGTGGACCCGTTGGAGCCGCTAATAATTTTCTGCTTTGAGCTCTTGCCTTTTGGCAGGCGGTCTCCAGGCGGGAGCATGATCTTAACGTCCTCCTTCGAACTCGAGTGTACGGGAATACTTTCTGCAGGCGGAGTCAGAGGGGTCGGATCTTCTATAGGGGGAGGAATGGTCACACTAGTTTCAACAACTGTACCTCCAGGTGATATCATTCTCAAAGAAGCCGGACCAGGCACCGCCATTCCACCTCCAGAACTGCCACCATGATTTGCTGCCTCCATTTCAGCATTGATTTCGGTCAATATTTCTTCTTCGTAAATCGATTCAGCCTCATTGGGGGCATCGGTGGTTTGTATTGAAGAAGTAGTAGCAGGCGCGATTCCACTTATGACAAATGGTAGGTCAGCAAAGGGAACACTGTGACGACTCAGGAGTTCATCCATCATCTACTCGTCGAAAGAAAGTGTGCCCCTTGCGTTCCATAAATCGGTGCGATCGTCGTTGTGGTAACCGTCTCAGTGATGATGGTCTCCTACGTTTGATGCGATTTTTGGGTTGCAAGAGGCGCTATCAATGCAACTCCAATCACTAGATAGAGAAAAAGAAAAACTGTTAGTAAGCGCTTCAAATCTAGCCTTCTACTTTGGACACGTGCGAAGAATGTTCAGAGTACCTTCCTCAGTTAGGCTGGTGGACGGCTGAGCGGCTTCAGAAGTATGCTCTTTAGCAGGAGATAGCTGCGGCTGTTCTGGACCATAAGCAGGGGACAGACTAGGTTTCAACCGATGATGCAGGCTCAGGTTAAGGTGGAGAAGGAATCTCAAGACTTGTAGCATGATGCTCAACACCTGAACCTTCCCCAATCTCCGAGTGTTGAGTGCCGATTTTCTCCCTTTCATGTGAAATCATCGGCTCATGGAGAATTTTCCTTTCATCTTCAGTCAGCACACGATTCTCGAGTTCAAACTCGTCGATTGATTCACCCAGATGCACAGCCTTCTCCTCCTCGACCAATAGGCCCTAAGTGCAATAAAGATGTGTCGAATTGTTTTCGAGCCAGGCCAAATTTCTATGTTTCAGCGCGTTAGCGTTGTAGGTAATGAGAAGATCTTCTATATCAGCCTCCAGCCTGGACTCCGCCATCCGAAACTTCTCCTCAACCTCAAACTCCACCACGCGGACTTTTTCCTCTACCGCATTCTGTTTGGCTTGGAGCACTACGGCCTGATAATATGCCTTCTGGGCTGCGTTGTTTGCATCATCCCTATCCTTGGCAATCTTAGAAAACTTGGCCTTGAGCTCGTTGAGTTCTTTGAGGGTCGTATCTCGCTCGGTAGTAACGGTGGTGTTACGATGGCCCATCTCCTCCACCAGGGAGTAGTGTGATTGCCTTATCCTCCCTATGGTCGAGTTGGCCTCGTCGGCCTTTTTAATTGCTTCCATTTCTGACTTTCGGGAGGATTCTGCTTCGGTGTTAAGCACCTGGATAATACGGTCCTTCTGAGCGAGCTCGGTCTCTAACTTCTCAATGATAGCTGCTCGCTTGAAGGCCAGCTTTGATGCTTTTTTCACGGCTTTCTCCCATTCCTTGTATTGAGTGTAAATGTCATGGATGTAATCGTGCACTGTGTTCTCGGCCTCCGTTGGAATTCTCTTTAAATGCGGGTGGAAAATATGACCATCAAAGATAATATCTAGAAAATCCTTCTTTAATTGGGCAAGTTTAATCGCACCTTCCCTTGCAGGCTCGGTAAGGACCTGCTCTGCAATTATTGGGGCCATTGTTTTAGTTCGATGATGTTGAGTTTTAGGCCTTGAAACGTGAGAAGACGACATGTGCCGTGAAATTTTCGGAGGACGTGAGGTATAAACAGGAGGCAGTGTAGGGTTTCTAGGAAGGAGAGAACAAGATCAAGATTAGTATCTGTACTCCCTATCTCTGTCATGTCGTTCTTGACTAGAGTATCCACGGTCATAGTCCCTATCCGCCTTTCTTCTATGCGACTCATAATATATTGAAGATCAGTGAGCTTTTCGAAGACTCCCTAACATCGAGCCTTGGCCGGACATTGATCTGAAAAGTAAAAAAGGAATGGAGTTAGTAATCTCCGAGGGTAAACAGCTTACGGTCAGTAATCGTGCAGTGCCGTAAAGTGTGTATATATGTACAACCCCCCGACCAACTGAAAATGTCGGCCATACTTGTGGGAAAAGATTCGCTTAAATCTAAAGAATACTAAAGCTCATCCAACCCGGCATTATCCTGGAGTGGCACATAATCTGGGGTTGCGATATCGGCGAGCCATTCGAAGAGGTTTTCCACCGGCGAAGGAGAAGCCTCCTAGATTTTAATCCTAGGAACTGGCAAAGACACGACCATAGATTTCCATCTCCCAGATTTAAAGCGTTTGAAAGCAGCTACCTTGCCGTTTCTCTATCCTTCGGAACGCTGAAAGGCATCAGAAGGCCCGACCACAAGTTCATCATCGGTGGGTGTCACGCCCCACCTCCATACTCACGCTAGCCAAAGACACTACAGAGTAATGCCGTCAACTAGCACGAAGAATAAGGCTGTTGAGGAGTGACCATCCATGTAATTGCTTTGTGCGAGCACCGATGTGTCAGATAGAATAACGTGCATTTCATTTCAAGAGGAAATCCGACACATCGATTCAAACATAAAGCTGTTACTCAGTGGCTATAAAATCTTCCAAAGCAAATATAGGAATAAGCATAACATAAATCAGTCACAGATGTTCATATCTCAAAGGCGAAAACATATATGAATATAATATGTAAAAGTGTACATCAGAGTAGTGGTCTAACAAGATCTATAATATCACAAAACGATAGATACAAGTGCTACACAAAAGAATACGTTATATCAAGGAGTCTCTATCTCGAATGTATAACAACAAAAACTACCAATCTAATGTAGTTAGCCAAAAGTCAGATAATACTCCCAGATGAGGAATCAAGCAGAAGCACATGTAACATCTCGGTCTGACCCGAGTATTATTTAATAAGAAAATAATAAATGGATCAGTCTAGCTATAAATATCAGATAAAATGAGATAAAATAAGAGATATGACAAAAACGCATGATAACAATAATACCATGCTGTGACAAGTATACATCTAACAACAACTAAAATCATACAAAATCTCAAGAAATCTCAAAGCACCAAAAAGAATGTCATATTCTTTAACACTTTCACCAAACCACAAATATTGACAAACTTATCAATGCCAATTGGAAAAGTTAGTGAAACACAAATTCACCAATGCACATATACTGATAAAGCTTATCAATGTAAATCACGAAAATTGGTGAAACACAAAATTCTAGAAATCATCAATAGAAATCCAGAAATCACAAAACGGGGGAGGCCTATCACAAATCGGGAGCATGAAAACTCACCAACACGTGTATCACAAAACGGAACGCTATTCAATGGCTGCTAACCATCAATTTTGAGCCGAGGCTCCACAAATGGCCCGAAGACCATGGGTCGCTACCCCACCAATTTTGAGCCTATAGAAACGGGGTTTAGTCTCCCTCGCAGACAAAGAGACATCGCACATTTCTAGTCTAAATCAGAAAATGATCATCATCGACCATCAAGAAGTGTCAATTACACTAAGCTAGTAAATATATGAGTTTATCTTCATGTCCTACAACCACTGGCTTAACTTAAGTATTTACAAACAAATTGTAAATCTCCACTCAAAAATTGTTACAAGAGTTTCAATCGAACAAGTCCAAAACTTAATCGGCAAAGTAAACGCAAGCGTTTCATACCACTTGTTTTGCTAAGTCGTTTAATTGGATTTCTCATATGAATGTGGTAAAGGTTTGTATATACTAATAGGTTGGAAAATGGTTTTAATAAACGAGCTTTATATTAAAATAGTGTTGAAATTATTTTGATGAAAGAGTTTTGATATTTACTACAAGTATAGAAACCTTTGTATTTTAAAGTGACAAATCATAGAAATGATTGTAGAAACAATCAATCACCAAAAATTCACATATGAAGCGGTGAATCAAATCCATAGAAATCGATATCGAATCCATCAAAATAGATATTCCCAAAAATCCCGAATAAGAAGTCACCAAAGTCGATAATAAACGTTAACAACAAATCGGGTCAACACAAATCGATAAAAATTTGGAAATCAACACAAAATAGGCAATTTGGGCTGAAGCAAGCAGACCAGTCGACTGGCACAGGGATACGAAAATTCTATCCCTAGGGTCAGTTGACTGACCCAGATGGTCAGTCGACTGACACAGACCTAGGAAAATTCCTGGGTTCTAGTTCAGTCAACTGACCCACTGGTCCAGTCGACTGAACCTGCTTCTATGGAATTTTCTGCCTTCTGGTTCAGTCAATTGGCCTTCGGGTCCAGTCGACTGAACCTGCTTCTGAAGCATTTTCAGCCTAACTACCTTGTGGGGCAAAAATCCTACAATTCGCGATCGATCAAGCAACGGGCGCTAGGGGTCTACGCCGATCGGCAACCCAGCCCTATTGGCTCTTCGATGCATCACTAAAAGCATGTTCAAACATCAAAGCTAGGATTTTTAAAGATTTGACTTCAAAACACCAAAAATTGGAATATTCGCAAAACCAATTCAAATCAAAAGCAAATGAACATGAATGATGTTAGGAATTCATACCTAACAACAAAGATAGATATGGACATAGATGTGAGATAAAAATTTCACATTCTACACAAAAACAAGGAAGGAGAAGCTTGAAAACAAAGGAGAGATCGACCACTCTTCAATCCTAACTATAAAAGCTCCAATCTAAGATCATAAGCAATAATTTTCCAAATTAGTTATAGGAAATTTCTGAAAATTGGAGGTAGATTTTGATGGAGAAGAAGGAGTTGCTTACCAAAGCTTCTCTTTGGAATTTGGAGCTAAAACTTGGATTTGCAAATGAAACTAGGGCTTAGGATTTTAATTTCCAATCTCTTCCCCCATTTTTACTAAAGCTTGAAGTGTTAGGAAATATTAGAACGAATGAAGAGAAGTGGAGTGGAGCTGCGTTGATAAGTTGGGGTTAATGGGATGAAACCCAAACCCAAAGCCACTCAAAAGGTCGCAAATGCTATTTTTAACTCAATGGAAGTGGTCTCGAGTCCTACTTCGACTATTTGCAAAAAGTAGCATTTCGGACTAAAATCCGACTAACGATGCTATATTTAAATAAAATATTTAAATATACGATCGTAAAATATGCGGGTTGTTACAGATTCCCCTCCTTAAAGAAATTGCGTCCTCGCAATACTTAAGAAAGAAAAAAATAAGATAAAAAGTAACAACCATAGAAGCATATCAACACAAAAGAAAATTTGAAATAAGAAGTTCACCTCAAAGTGCACGAGAGAGTAAGTCCGGATGTGTTCGCTCGATGAATTCTCTAGATTCTCAAGAGCAATCCTTAGGATTTGAGGATCATTGAACTTTCACAAGAGGAACACCTTTATTTCAAAGGCGTTTAACCTCCGAAGCAATAATACGAATATGATGTTGCTCATAAATCAAACTAGGTGAAACTTCAATTTCTTCCACAACACCGGGCTCAAGAATATAATCGAAATCTCGAAGACATTTTTTTAATTGAGGAACCTGAAACACGTCATGAATAGCAGAAAACTAAGCCAGTAATAAGAGGCGATAAGCCATGGAACCAATGCGTTTGGTGATGGGAAATGGACCAATATATCGAGGTGCTAATTTTCCCGATCGACTGAAATGCACAACGCCTTTCATAGGTGAAACACGAATAAACAAAAATTCTCCCATAGAAAATTATAATTTCCTTCTTCGGTTATGGGCATAGGATTTTTTCCTGCTCTGAGCTTGTTTTATCCTATGGCGAATAAGGTCAATCTTTTCTGTGGAATCACGAATAAAATATGGACCTAAAACCAGCTTCTCATCGGCCTCAAGCCAATACGAAGGAGATCGACATAGCCTTCCATAGAGTGCCTCGAAAGGTGCCATTCTAATACTAGATTGGAAGCTGTTATTATAGGAAACTCAACAAGAGAAATATGATCTTCCCAACTTCCACCAAAATCAAGAACACATGCACAAAGAAGATCTTCAAGAGTTTGGTTCACACGCTCGGTTTGTCCATCGGGCTGAGGATGATAAGCGATGCTAAAATTGAGCTTCGTTCCCAAATCTTTTTGAAGACTCTTCCAAAATCCACTAGTGAACAATGGATCACGATCGCTAACAATAGAAGTAGGGACTCCATGCAATTTAACAATTTCTTTCACAAAGAGTTTGGCCAAAAGAGGTACGGTCCGAGTGGACCGAATGGGAATAAAATGGGTGGATTTTGTTAGTCTATCAACTATCACCCATAGGCTATCATGACCTGAATGAGAATGGGGAAGACCATCAATAAAGTCTGTGGAAATTTGGTCCCACTTCCAAATTAGAATATCCAAAGGTTGCAATAACCCACCAGGCCTTTGGTGCTCGGCTTTAATGAGTTGGCAAGTCATGCAACACTTAACAAAGTTAGCAATATCAGATTTCATCCCATCCCAATAATAGAGTCTCTTCATATCCACGTACATTTTACTACTACCGGGATGAAAGGTAAATCAAGAACGATGAGAATCTTCTAAAATATCTCTACGAAGATTACCAATGTTTGGCACGATAAGTCAAACAAATTTTCGAGTACCGCCACGAGCATCAATATAAAAGTCTTTCAAACCTTCAATATCAATTTTATCCCTAAAATTTTGGCTAAGAAGAGCCAATTCAGGATCTAGCTTTGAGCTTCAAGGATGCGGTCGAAAAGAGAAGGATGAGCCTCAAGGCTACATAAAACAAGAGATGCACATAAATTGGATTCACGATCTCGAATCTCACAAGCAGATAAAGTCTTGAGATCATTCCATTCGGATATCATCATGGAAACAATTGCTTATTGCTTATGACTAAGGGCATCGACAACACGATTTCTCTTTCCGGGAGTATAAATAATATCAAGATCATAAGATGCAAGGAATTCGAGCCAATACTGTTGACGCAAATTAAGTTCCTTTTGAGAAAATAAATACTTCAAAAATTTATGATCGGTATAGAGAACGAATTTCTCTTCCAAAAGATAATGTCACCAAATTCTAAGGGAGAAAACAATAGCCGCGAGTTCTAAATCATGAGTGGCACATCTAGTCTCGGCAGGCTTTAACTGCCTAGAAGCATAAGCAATAACACATTCCCTTTGCGTAAGAACGGCACTCAAACCAACACGACTAGCATCAGTATAAAAAATAAAATCTTGGTTCCCTTCGGGAATCACAAGAATATAGCATCGGAACTTTTAATCTCTGAAAAGAAGCCTCACATTTGTCCGACCAAATGTGTTTAACTCCTTTCTTTGTCAAACTGGTAAGAGGCACTGAAATCCTTGAAAAGTCTTTTATGAACCGGCGGTAATAACCCGCCAATCCGAGAAAGCTACGGATTTCCATCACACTCTCCGGTCTCTTCTAATTTTGAATCACTTCAATCTTTGAAGGATCCATGGAAATTCTGGATTCAGAAATAATGCGACCAAGAAATTTCACACGAGATTGCCAAAAGTGGCATTTAGAAAATTTTGCTTTTAATTGATTGCTCCTAAGTGTTTCCAACACAATCCGAAGATGCTTTTCATGCTCTTCCTCGGTTTTAGAATAAACAAGAATTTCATCAATAAAGATGAGAACAAATCGATCGAGGAAGTCTTTGAAAAATCAATTCATAAGGTCAACGAAATAAGCTGGAGCATTTGTTAAACCAAATGGTATAACAAGCCATTCATAAGATCTATAACGAGTATAGAATGACGTCAAAGGAATACTATCCTCTGAAATACAAAGTTGATGAAAATCGATTGCTAAGTCTAATTGTGAAAAGACTCTAGCACCGCTAAGTTGATCAAATAAATCGTCAATTCGAGGTAAGGGATATTTATTCTTGATGGTGAGATCATTAATTTTGCAGTAGTCAATGCAAAGCCTAAGTGTACCATTGGATTTCTTTATAAAAATAGCAGAATATCCCCAAGGAGAGGAACTAGAACGGATAAAATGCTTCATCTCCAATTTGGATAATTGTTTACGCATCTCCTCATTTTCCTTATGGGACATACGATAAGGAGGACGAGGGATAGGTAGAGCTCTAGGGATTAGATTAATTCTGAACTTAATTGCTCGCTTTGGTGGTAATCCTAAAACTGGCTCAAATATGTCGAAAAATTCATGAACAACGTGAATGAGGGAAATGACATCTTCCTCGTCATCATTATCGTCATCATGAGGATTTATAGAATATAAAGATGCAGCCAAGTTGGAATCCGAATCTTTAAGAACAATAGAAATCTGCTTAACAGATTGAGGATGCCGAAGATGAATAGTCTGCTCAAGACATAGGATATGGGCTTCATAATGGTTAAGCCAATCCATTCCCAAAATCATTCCGAAGCCTAAGTAACGCATGACATTCAAATCGGCTCGGAAAGAAAAATCACATAAAATAATCTCGACATCTTTATAAAGAAAACTAAGTGTTGCGGATCCACCAACCGGATTCGCAATCCTTAAAGAAGTCATTAAAGCCATAACACTCAAAGAAAAAGTATCAACAAGCTCTTTTGATATAAAAGAATGGGATGCACCCATATCAAAAAGAACACGAGGTTGATCACGAAACATAATAATGCCATCAAGGATAGAATGAGAAATACCTTGACCGCGAGAAGTATTACTAGGAGCTTGCTCAACATTTAGCTTTCCCTCCTTCTTGCTTTGAAGTTTGTGACATGCAGATATATAATGACCCGAACTTTTGCAGTAGCGACAAGCAAGGGGATTTGAACACTTATTTGCATAATGGTCCTTAGAACCGTAATTGTAGCATTGCCCTCCACCAGAGATAGGAGTCTTTGCTACCGGAGTTGTTTGGTTCCCATTCTTATTGGGATAAGGACCTTTGAACTTATTAGGCCTCTTCTTGTTGTTGTTGAAGTTCAGTCTGGCACCCACAACTTCAACATCACTTTCTTTATCTGCCTCTTCAAGTCGAAGAGCGATATCAGCAAGCTGATCAAAAGAAACTTCCAGCTTCAGAAGTAAAGGCTTTTTAAGATTCTTATTCAAATCATATATAAACCTCTGATTTTTCTTCAATGGGGTATTTACATACTCGACCCCATATTTAGAGAGGGATTCAAAAGATACGACATATTCTGTCGCAGAAGATTCGCCTTGAACAAGTTCGATAAAATGACGAGTCAAAGTCACTTTTTCAGCTTCTGTACAAACTTCGATTGAAATCTTTCCCAGAGTTGCTCCCATGTAAGATCCGCTTCAATAATTTCAGAAATCAGAAGCTCGTGCCAATCTAATGCTCTTTCATGGAGCATACTCGAAGCCACTAGGACTCGATGAAGATCAATAAGATTCATGCGAGAAAAGATGCGATCGCATGTTCTAAGCAAAGCTTGGACTTCAATGACGCTTTCGGAACCTATGAATGGTTTCCCACCCAAGTTTGTATAATCACTGCACAGGCGTGCAAATCCGAATTTTGGGTGAGTAGGCTCTGGAATGGGTCCGACAACTTGAGCATTCTTTACAAGATCAAGAAACTGTGGGCATACATAAATACTCCATCCTAGGCTGTAGCACTTGATTGACCGGCGCTGGGTTGGTTAGATATAACCATTTCTCTTATTTAAGAAAAAAGAAGGAAGAAGAAAAATTTATTCTCAAAATGAATATCAAACGATCATGATTGATAAAACAAGGCATCACAAAGAAAATAGGATAGAATGGGTCCAATGACTCGAATAAAATCCTAAGGCATGACTCTTAAGATGGACTTAGGACGACGATCCTTGCTAGATTATGCTACATTGTTCCGAAGTTTGGCTTTGATACCAAGCTATTATGCCCCACCTCTATACTCACGCTAGCCAAGGACACTATGGAGTAATGCCGTCAACTAGCATGAAGAATAAGGCTGTTGAGGAGCGACCATCCGTGTAATTGCTTTGTGCGAGCACCGATGTGTCAGATAGAATAACATGCATTTCATTTCAAGAGGAAATCTGACACAACGATTCAAACTCAAAGCTACTACTCAGTGGCTATAAATCTTCGAAAGAAAATATAGGAATAAGCATAACATAAATTAGTCACAGATGTTCATATATCAAAGGTGGAAACAGATATGAATATAACACGTAAAAGTGTACATCAGAGTAGTGGTCTAACAAGATCCACAATATCACAAAACAATAGATACAAGTGCCACACAAAAGAATACATATACATCAAGGAGTCTCTTTCTCGAATGTATAACAACAAAATCTACCAATCTAATGTAGTTAGCCAAAAGTCAGATAATACTCCCAGATGAGGAATCAAGCAGAAGCACCTGTAACATCACGGTCTAACCCGAGTATTATTTAATAAGAAAATAATAAACGAATCAGTCTAGCTAAAAATATCAGATAAAATGAGATAGAATAAGAGATATGACAAAAACGCATGATAACAATAATGCCATACTGTGACAAGTATACATCTAACAACAACTAAAATCATATAATATCTCAAGAAATCTCAAAGCACCGAAAAGAATGTCATATTCTTTAACACTTTCTCCAAACCACAAATATTGACAAACTTATCAGTGCCAATCTGAAAAGTTAGTGAAATAAAAATTCACCAATGCACAAATATTGATAAATCTTATCAATGTAAATCATGAAAATTGGTGAAACACAAAATTCTAGAAATTATCAACAGAAATCCAGAAATCACAAAAAGGGGGAGGCCTATCACAAAACAGGAGCATGAAAACTCACCAACACGTGTATCACAAAACAGAACGTTATTCCATGGTTGCTAACCATCAATTTTGGGCCGAGGCTCCACGAACGACCCGAAGACCATGGGTCGCTACCCCACCAATTTTGAGCCAAAGATCCACAGAACAGGGTTTAATTTCCCTCGCAGACAAAGAGACATCGCACATTGCTAGTCTAAATCACAAAATGATCATCATCGATCATCAAGAAGTGTCAATTATACTAAGCTAGTAAATAGATGAGTTTAGCTTCATGTCCCATAACCACTGGCTTAACTTAAGTATTTACAAACATATTGTAAATCCCCACACGAAAATTGTCACAAGAGTTTCAATCGAACAAGTCCAAAACTTAACCGGCAAAGTAAACACAAGCGTTTCATACCACTTGTTTTGCTAAGTCGTTTAATTGGATTTCTCGTATGAATGTGGTAAAGGTTTGTGTATAATAATAGGTTGGAAAATGGTTTTAATAAACAAGCTTTATATTAAAATAGTGTTGAAATCGTTTTGATGAAAGATTTTTGATATTTACTACTAGTATAGAAACCTTTGCATTTTAAAGTGACAAATCATAGAAATGATTGTAGAAACAATCAATCACTGAAAATTCACATACGAAGCGGCGAATCAAATCCATAGAAATCGATACTGAATCCATCAAAATGGATATTTCCAAAAATCCCGAATAAGAAGTCACCAAAGTTGATAATAAATGATAGCAACAAATCGGGTCAACACAAATCGATAAATTTGGAAATCAACACAAAATAGGCAATTTGGGTTGAAGCAAGCAGGTTAGTCGACTGGACCAGGTGGTCAGTCGACTGGAACGGGGTTACGAAAATTATATCCCCAGGGTCAGTCGACTGACCCAAAAGGTCAGTCGACTAACACAGACCCAGGAAAATTCCTAGGTTCCGGTTCAGTCGACTGACCCACTGATCTAGTCGGCTGAACCTGTTTCTATGGCATTTTCTGCCTTTTGGTTCAGTCGACTGGCCTTCTGGTCGAGTCGACTGAACCTGCTTCTGAAGCATTTTCAGCCTAGCCACCTTGTGGGGCAAAAATCCTACAATTCACGATCGGTTGAGCAACGGGCGCTAGGGGTCTACACCGATCGGCAACCCAACCCTATTGGCTCTTCGATCCATCACTAAAAGCATGTTCAAACATCAAAGCTAGGATTTTTAAAGATTTGACTTCAAAACACTGAAAATTGGAGTATTCACAAAACTAATTCAAATCAAAAGCAAATGAACATGAATAGATGTTAGTAATTCAAACCTAACAACGAAGATAGATATGGACATAGATGTGAGATAAAAATCCCACCTTTTACACAAAAACAAGGAAGGAGAAGCTTGAAAACAAAGGAGAGGTCAACCACTCTTCAATCCCAACTCTTAAAGCTCCAATCTAAGATCATAAGCAATAATTTCCCAAATTAGGTTATAGGATATTTTTGAAAATTGGAGGAAGATTGTGATGGAGAAGAAGAAGGAGTTGCTTACCAAAGCTTCTCTTCGGAATTTGGAGCTAAAACTTGGATTTGCAAATGAAACTAGGGCTTAGGATTTTAATTTCCAATCTCTTCTCCCATTTTTACTAAAGCTTGAAGTATTAGGAAATATTGGAATGAATGAAGAGAAGTGGAGTGGAGTTGGGTTGATAAGTTGGGGTTAATGGGCTGAAACCCAAACCCAAAGCCCTAAGTGAAAAGGTCGAAATTCTCGCTAACCCCAAACATATCAATCTTTATATTCAAAAAGGTCGCAAATGCTATTTTAAACTCAATGGAAGTGGTCTCGAGTCCTAATTCGACTATTTGCAAAAAATAGCATTTCAGACTAAAATCCGACTAATGATGCTATATTTAAATATACAATCGTAAAATATGCGTGTTGTTACAGTGGGCGTTCTTTCTAGATCGACCTCCTCAGTTATAACAACTCTTACATCTTACGCTTAGCTCGTTTCTTCTAGACAGTGCCTTAGCATTCCCACAAGTCTTATACTTTGGCGGCGCTCAACCAATCCAATGATTCTCAAGTTTCTATCTGTCAAAACTGAGTCAATGTCCCTCTCTTTACTCTGAACTTCTTGAAGAACCCAGACTATCTCTTTGAAATGCTCACCTTCGGGTCGTGGGATTCCAGCTGTAAAGAAAAAAGAGATATAAGTTTTACTGTCAACTATGTTTATCTTATTAACTACTTTAGAAGACTACGGCACTTACGTCTGAATAGCCATCGGCTAGCAAACCCCAGGGGACAGCGAACATAAAACCATTCTGTTTTGAAGTAACTTAACCTGGTCCAAGACCCCGTTACCACTTGACAATTTCTTACCGCTTCTAGAAACGTGAAAGAAGGGCCATCTCCCTGGCTCTTGACATTGAATAGGTATTTTATTTCGAGCACGGTAGGTGGTCGAAAAAATACTCCATAAATATGATGAATAATCTATTCAGCAGAGCATATCCATTGGAGTGTAGCTGAGATGGAGCGATTCCATGAAAAGATAACACTTCCCTAATATATTGGTTGAATGTGGGAAGTGTTCCAACTACGCACGCATGGCAAATGAATGCGGTAAACCCTTCCGGTGGATAGTACAGTCTATCATTCGGTCCTGGTAATAACACATCATCTTGTGACAGGCCGTGCCTTAAACATATTCGTCCCATCATGTCTTTAGAAACGTTGGATGGTATAGAGTCTGGCGGATTACCAATAAACATAGTACCTGGTAGCTCATCTGGAGCCGGATCAATATCTTCGCCCGCGAAGGTCGATATCTCGATTGTTGGGAAGAGTGAACTCTGAACTTCCTCCTGTTTTGGGCTTGAAGGTTCCATAACTAACTAACTTATGAGAAATCATCATTAGACGATAATAAGCCCATGCATCACCCAGTGTGAAGTGTGTGAATGTGTTGTGCAATGCTACATATTACTTGAAAATTTCTACAGAGTTAAAGAAAATATGCAAACGATGAGACTTCAAAATTCGAATGGAGTGACCGTCCTCGCTGTCCGTCACAACCGCCATCTAAATGTTAACAATCAATCCAAGTTAAAGTTCGTTAAGTCACGGTCTCATCGACGAGCTTCGAGGGATAGTCAAATTTGTTGTTCAACAGTTAAATCCGGTTATACAAGGCTAAATCTCGTTGGAGTTAGATGTTCGAATATGCAAAAGGTCTCAAGTTCATCAAGGTTCAATTCGCATCGGCCTGAAAAATACAGTTCATATAGATCGAAGGCCATAGCTTCGTATCGATCAGTGTCAGCAACTTCAAGTCGATCCATAGTGGTCATTTCGTGTCGGTCGTTTAACCTCATTTCATATCGATCCTAAGCTACCGACTTCGTATCGATCGAAGGACTCCGCCTCATATCGAATCCCTCAATCGATACGATACTAAGGCAGGCGATCGAATTGAAGGTGGTCGATATGAAATCCAAGAATGAGAGATTGATATGAAATTTAAAATAGAAGATCGATACGAAACCTCCAATTAAAATCTATAAGAAATAAAACGCCTTCTCCCCCAATCCATCGATACGAAGTCAAGGCCGAGCAACTTTACGCTGTTTCCTTTGTCCCCTTCCACAATCCTTCTTCCCTGAATGGCCATAACACTATGCCTTTCCTTCTTCGACCATACTCCAAACCAGCTTCGACCTCAACACCACTAAAGTTTGGCCATGTGTGTATATGGATTAGTGATGGAATTCGAATCTCGTCGTTCCTAATGTGAGTTCATTAATCCATTACCTAATTGCAACGGCTAGTTCGATGGATTGAAAGTCTGTTTCGATTCGAAGGCAAGCGAATTTCTTTTTCCAAGTCTCTGGAGCAACGCGAAGACGAGAGTAAAAGTAGAAAATGAAAAGTTTCTAAGTCCGAAACGCTTTTATATGGGCATAGAACTGAAGGAAAGAAACGATTCATCTCCCGATCATTGCGACCGATCCTAGCCGGTTCTCCATCTCATCGATACGAACCACCCTCTTCGTATCCACTGTTTTTAATTTCTTCCAAGGCGAATCAATACGAATTGCACCGTTTGAATCCATCAAGTCGCAGCCTCCAAAGGCTCATATCCATCGATACGATTTGCTCTTCGAATCCAACAAGCTCGAGCTTCATCGATACGAAGTGTGCAACGAAGACTTTTATGAAACGTTGAATTCCATTGATTCGAAGTGCTTACTCGTATCCACCATTTTAGACTCCGTTCAAGATGCGTTGATATGAGCAGCTGCTCTATTCACATCCTTCATGCGTCCATCGATACGAAATGCCAAATTCGTATCCATCAATGCTAACAACACCGATGCGAAAACTATCTTTCGACCTTTTGCATTGATCCAGGAGAGGATCGATACGAAGGGACATTCCAAAGAAACCATCAAGCATTGTTGCAACTTGAATTTCACATCGATTCAGGAGAGGATCGATACAGAATTCGATACGGGAATACTGACAATGACTTGTAAATGTGCGAACGTTAACAAGAGTCAGGTTAACATATACGCATGTATGTCAGGCTAATTTTTAATTTTCAATTTTCAAAAATCACAGGTCAAATACCTACCTGATGACGATTACAACAATAAACATCCAATCGCTATCATGCAACAATCAGTTACAACAGTATAGGGTGCAACAATTGGCAATCAGCAGCTCATATTACTGAAAAATCAGTCAGGAGTTACAATTTTCAACGGAAAAATGACGATCATTCCGCAAGTTGGACAGAACTATTCAGGTTGAAAGATGCGACTATTCAAAGCATGTCATGTTATCACAAGACATACTTTGGAAGGAAAATGTTATCCTGCCTTTTGGCAAGGCCAAGATATCAAGGAATTGACTGAAGACCAAGGATAGCTCATCCCGAATGTTGAGGTTCATTATGGATGTCGATGAATTTTGCCCAAGCCCGGATCAAGCTACTATGGATATGACATGAGGATCAAAGCCATAAAAGTCAACTTCCAAATTTGGAGTCAATCCAAGTTCATATGCTCATGTTATGATCGATACAAGCCAAAGAAATCATCCCGTTCGAATCCATTCCCGAGGCCTCGTTCGTATCCATCACTTTGCAACCACCTTGTTCGCATCCATCATTTCGTATCGGCTAGGCCATCTCCATTAATTCGTATCCATCAGGGTAATATGTTGTGATCGTACCGATCTATTCGACTCCATCATCAGACAACTCAACTTCGTATCGATCGGCAGTTGCCATCTTCGTATCCATCGAGGATGGCCTTCTTGGTGTCCATCCGAAGGCAGGTCCCCTCGAATCGGTCGGCTGTTGCCCATTTCATATCCATCGAGTCGATCAAACATCATGCATACTTGACTCGATAAAACATCATGCATTCTTCGTATCGATCTAACATAGATCGATACGAAGTAGAAACCTAACCATCGATACGAAATGGGGCACCGGGCATCGATACGAAATAAAGCGCGATCGATACGAAGGAGAGCACAGATGATCGATACGAAAAGAAGCACCAAGCATTAATCACAAAGACATATCACTCGATGGATACGAGGATGGAAGCAGTCAACTCGGTGCTGAAAGTGGATAGGTCGGAAGATTTTGCACCACGTCAGCTTACGAGCACATGCACTGATTGATTCGATGCGAAGGTGATCGATACGAACCAAACAGCCTACCAAAAACACGAACTTTCTTCGATCATATCTCACAATCAATAAGTCCAAATGCTATGAAATTTTCACATGAGCTTGCATACAACCTAAAGAATGTTCCCGCCAAAGTTCGACTCGATTGGACCAATTATTGATCGATACGAAATTCGTTCGCATCGATCACGGATCGAGTCAAAATTGCCTGGGATCGGTTGTGTAGGCCCATCCACGTGCCAGAAGAAGTCTTCCGAGATCTTAGCGAGATATCAGCCTCCTACGCCTATAAATAGAGCCCCAAGGCCTATAGAAGAAAGATCTTTTGGCCTTTTGACATCCAGACTCTAATGAATTCAACTTTGCACTCCATAACTGCGATTGTACTGGAATTTTAGAACTATAATCCACTTTAATCCATTGTAATTATTTGTAATCGTCAAGTGAATATCAATAAATCTATCAACTTTATAGTGGACGTAGGCCATACGCCGAACCACTCTAAATCCCTGTGTTTTTGCGTGTTTTCTTATTTGTTTTTTTTGAAGAGTTTGTTAGATAATCCTCGTTTTACATTTCCATTCTTCATTTTTTCCTCTTTAAATACTTCCGAAGAATGTTGTGCCTAATTCTAGTATAAATAGGCATTATGGACGGATGTTGCACCTTGCACCGTAGATGTTACGTCCAGGGGATATCGATCCTTCGGACAGCCATAACGGTTGACGCTTTTAGAGTTACGGAAGCCATAACCAGTCAAAATAAAGGTCGCTGTGAGCTCTATGGCTTTGACAGCTTTTATCCGTCAATGCATAGTTTCATACCCAAAAAACACTATCCGAATCACTTTCAGGACTCGAAAGTTTTTTTACCCTTCGTTTTCTTCATGTGGATTTTATGGTAAAACATGATCAACGTGGCTGGCCATCGATTTACCATCGCTGGAGAGTGGTGCACCATGGTACTATTCCATTTCAAATCCATGCACTCATTTGTAAAAGTTGTACGACGCAGTTTTGACATTATGGATGGATATTGCACCTTGAAACGTAGAGGTTGCGTCCAGGGGAAATCTATCCTTCGGACAGCCATAACGGTTGACTCTTTTGAAGTTACGGGAGCCATAACCCATCAAATCGAAGTTCTCTGTGAGTTCTACGGCTATGACTACTTTAAGCCATCAATGCATAGTTTCATACCCAAAAAAACACTATATGAATCACTTTCAGGACTCGGATGTTTTTTTGCCCTTCGTTTTCTTCACGTGAATTTTATGGTAAAATGGGATCAACGTGGCTGGCCATCGATTTACCATCACTGGAGAGTGGTGCACCATGGTACTATTCCGTTTCAAATCCATGCACTCATTTGTAAAATTTGTACGACACAGTTTCGGCTTTACGACATAGTTTCGGCATTACGACACAGTTGTACGACCCGACTTTCTTACCATAGAAAATCGCATCATTTTTAAGAAAGAAAGGGATAGAAAAGAGAAAAGAAAGAAGAGAAGAAAGAAACAATATCAGAATCTAAACAGCGGAACGAATAAATTATATTAATAACATAAACATTACATAGTTTACAATCATTATCACAGTTACACAGATTTACATCACATACTAGACAGTTATAAACACATGTCTAGTTATACAACTCAATACAGTACAAGAAACAACTCAGAGAAAACTACACAGCGGAAAACTATATATATATATCTACACGCAGAAGCCTCCTGCTCCATTGCTCCTCCACAATTCGTCAAAGCTAACTTGAATCTCTTGGCTACTCGTAAAAATTTGAGTACCCAAGAGTTTAAGAAAAACAGAAAATAAACTACGGGTCAGACATGGGTCTGGTGTGAGTAACAGGTTAAGGTTGCTTAACTTTTAAAACCTTTTGAAAAGAAAGGTATCACGCAAGACTTCCCACACATAAACATGGAAAAGTTTTTACCTTACGCTAACCAAAACATTTGATAAGAAATCCGATGATATTATAATAGTGTCTAGGGTTTTCAAGTAAAATATAGAAATGGCTGGAATGCTTACATCTCACATTCCAACATAGCTGGGCACAACTAATACGTACGGCACTTATTGGATTTTGGATTCCATACAATGGCAGGGCTACTGGGGTACCGCCCGTCACAGTACGTGGCCTAGATCAACGTACCTAGGAGTACGCCCGCTCCCCTATAATACAAAGCCGGACCCATTCCTTACTGAACAGTTCCGAACAAGACAACCCCGTGGTTGTAGCTAGCAACCACCCACACAGCCGAATATAAAGGGACCTCTAGACAAGGGTAAATCTCGCTCTCTAGTGGGGGCTACCCACTAAGCCTTGCTGCACCTCCCCTGTTTTAGCCATTCCCGATTGATGAGGCTTGAGGTTACGATTACCTTTATAGGACATATCACTTAGAATGCACATCGTCCACCCAACGATGTTCTGAAAGCATTCGATCCATACAAGTTCGTTCCGGGTTCGAACGAAACCGAAGGCATTATCATGTTACACTCATTTTGGAATCTCCCTCAGAGTTAACGACGATAACACTTGCACTCTCAACCACCATCTCGAACCTATAAGAACTAATTCCGTCAAACTCATTACGGAATCACCCACAGAGTTATACTGACGTATAGTCCTTACACCTCGAGTCTTCACAAAGCTCCACTTTGATTCACGACCTAACATTAATTTGGATCGATGTGGTTTTCGGATATCCAAATATGGAAACCCGATCCCGGTCTCATCGAAGTCCGAAGCGTGTCTCTTAGGTCCAAGTTGTTTTAAAGTTTTAAAACAATTCAAATATCTATATACACCCAGAAAGATAACTCACAAATCACAATTGATAATCCACATTATCAAATAACAGGTAATCCATATTATCAATATCAAAATAGATAATCCATATATTACCATCACAATAGATAATTTATGTTATCATCAAAATGCAACCAAGCATTCATACCACACAACATTACTTATCTCATTACTGAGATCACAAAGCATCCAAGATAATCAATGTCATCCATACATATATATATAAGCAATAATTTACTCATCATAATATAATTAATTTAAAACGAATTAAATTAACTATCTCCATCTCTAATTAATTTAAAGTGAATTAAATTAATTACTCCATCTTTAATTAATTAAATAAAATTAAATTAATTACTTCACCAATATAAATCTTGCTTACTCAATCATTTAATTGATTACAATCAATTAATCATTCATTATTAATCACCTTAATTAATCACCCTTAATTATATTCATGCAATTATCCTTAATTAATTTCACAAATTAATTATTCTCAACCAAACAGTAATTAAACTTTAATTACTTCAATTAATTAATCATAATTAATTAAATTAATTCTTAATTAATTACATTAATCCTTAATTAATTACATTAATTAATTACCTTTAATTATTTATCATTGATTAATTAATCATAATTAATCATCTTTAATTACATCATTAATTATAATAATTAATGACTTTTAATTATGCTTAATTAATTATCTTCCTAAATTAATTACCTTAAGTAATTAACTTATAATTATTAATCATCACAGATTAATTACATTTAGTAATTAACTAGCTTAATTACTATATTAAAAAAAATTAATTATCCTTTAATTAATTTCTTAATTAATTCCTTGATTAATTACTAAATAATTAATCCAAATTACTTCATTTTTAAACATCACCACTTAATTACAACCTGTAATTATTAATCAATTACTTAACTAAGTAATTTTCAATCCATTAATTACATTAAGCAATTATCTTTAAAACCCAAGTGTTTAAAATTAATTAAACTTAATTAATTGAAATAAACAATCATATTTAACTTAATTAATTACCTTAATTAATTAATTTCTAAATTACTTCATAAAGTAATTACACTCAAATCATTCACAAATGATTATTATTAAATTAATTAATCTAATTAATTATTAAAATTAACCATATTAATTAATTATTAAATAATCCTGGTTAATGACCTTCATTAAGCATTATCTAATTATTTTTATTAAGTAATTAATTTAGATTAATTACAAATTTAATTATCCATTAATTAAAGTCTAATTAAATAACCTTAATTTAAAACTTAATTACATAATTAACAATTCATTAATCATTTATTTAAAAATCTAATTTACGATCTTAAATATAAATTGATTAATCATTAATCAATGTTAATTATTCCAAATTCAATTAATTAATTTAATTAATTAATCTTAATTACCTTATCAATTAAATTAATTCTAAAACATTAATCTTTAACTTAAATTTAAGATAAAACCATTTCTAAATTATGTTTTAAAACAAACTTGTTTGAAACAAAGTACTTTTGAAAATTACCTTTAAATTCCATTTTAAATACAAGTTTTAAAATAAGAATAATTTAAACTTATCAAAGTTTAAATAACTTAAAAGCTTTTAAACTGCAAGACAAACAAACAAGTGCTATAAAAATTTCGAAGTTTAATTCATTTCAAAATTTTAATAACTTCAATTTACATTTAGTTTAAAACTTTCAAATTTAAACCTTCTTTTAAATTTAAAACCTGAAGTTCATATTTAAATTTAAGATTTCCAGATTTGAATTTTATTTTAATTCTTGCTCACATTTTAAAAACTTCCTTTTCTTAAAAGTTCAACTACTTTATAAAGTAGTAACTTAAGTTCAATTTTTATTAAAACTTCATTTTTATTTAAACTGAGATTTGGAATTAAACTTGAATTTAAAAAAAAATCAAACTTGAATTTAAACTTTCCTAATTAATAAACTTCAGAGATTTTAAAAAAATTTAAAACAGAAACTACAAGTTTCTGGAAAAAACTGGAAAATGCAGAGCAACCCGAGAAACCCCTAAAATCACTTCGAGTTCCCTACCTAACTTCTTCGAGTCTTCAATCCACCCGCTTCGAGCAAATCACAGACCTTCCCTGCAACAAACAAAACCCCAAACACTTCACCAGTAACTCATCGTCGTGCATATGAACGGCGACCACCGCCTCCACTAATCATCGGAGATGATCGAACTACTCCCAGAAACTCATCTATGCCTAAATGCGATCAACAGTTCAATCAATTATGCAAAGAATCAAAATCGAGCTCCCCATTCCCAAACCTGGAAACTTCAAAACACTTTCTGCTTCAAACCTGTCAACGGCGAATATTCGCTGCTCCGACCACCTACGGTCCACCCAATCCGGCCTCGAACTTAACCACACACCATCTACCCATCCCCCAAACATCACAACACTCGATCCATTCTTCTTCCCGAAATGCCTGGTTCTTCATACCCTTCTCAAAACTAGGGTTTAACAATAAAAATTCAAACTGCGTCCTCTCTGACCAATTTTAAACCCATCCAAGATTTTTCTGAGCATCTCCTATACCTTCTTCATCGCTCAAAAGAATCCCAGGACTTCTCAATTCATGAATCAACATAATTTGCTAAAGATCCAATTTTAGTTCAACTCTAAACTGCAACTTAAACTAACACCTAAAAATCCTAATACTTGATTTAAAAATCAAGTTTTTGTTAGTGTTTTGATTTATACTACTGAATTACTTAAACTAAAATGTTTGGGTTATGGTAAAAATTCACATGCATGATGTTTCTTGGGTTTACAGAGGCAACATTCTGTATTTAACTTACTAATTTTTTTTAAATATTAACTTAAGAAAATAAAACAACTTTATTTTAAAAAATTTATCATTTCAGAAGCTAAGTAAAAAGATAAGTGTTTAGATGATGTTTGTGCCAGACAAATCAATAAAACAGAACAGGTATTAAGTAAACACAAGCATATATTTCATCTTCATATCAGATTTTCAAAAATACACAAACAACACTATTTCAATTTAGTAAAACCATGCAACCTTATTTTTAAAATTTAGGATTTTAAGTTACTCACTTATATTTAAAAGAAGCAGAGCTTTGTTTGTTCATTTTGAAATTTGCAGAAATAAAAAATGCAGGCATGATCTTTGTCTTAAAATCTGAGTTGCAAACCCTGTTGAAATCTGAATGCTCATGTTTCCAGCCTAAAATACTTACATGCAGATGCTTTTGACAAGCTTCACATTTGAAGTTGTGTAGAGAGAAGATCCAGGCTTGATTATTTCCAGGTTTTAGAAACAGAATGCAAACCTCTTTTGATTTTTTTTAGGAAGTGCAGATTTCTGGATTTTGAGGATGTTCAGATTTGCTTTATTTCCAGGTTTATAAAAATGCAAGTCTACTTGAATTTGAGAAATTTGTGTATGCAGATTTTTATTGATATAAAGGATTTGAATATGCAGGCTTTGATTATTAATATGAAGATGAGTTTTGATATTTTCTTTTTGATTAAGCAAATGAAAAAAAAACAAATATGAATGAAGATGCAAGCTTACATAAATGAATTTCAGATTTAATCAAATGAAAGAAAAATTAAAAAAAAAATTCACTTGTAAAAATTTATTCAACACTTGTCAATTTGTTATGTTAATTTTTGAACACTTGTTAAATTAATCCCTAAAAATGCAACACTTGTCTCTTTAAAATAATTAATACTTAATTCACAAATTAATGTGTGTATTAGCCTACTTTTAATTTGTTAGTTTATATTTAAATATGTATATAAATTTACAAAAGAAATAAAAACAAACCATGTTTATAAATAAACTTATACATATAGAAATTAAAACAATTAAGATTTATACTTTGGAATTTTAAATTCAAATCAAATTCAAAATCAATTATTTAAAAATCAAGTTATGATTACAAATTTAATTTGAAATAACAAATGCAAATTTTATTAAAAATCTATTTAAAAAGACAATACACTATTAATATTGTTTTTATAAATATCTTATTATTAAACTAAGAATCATTTTAAAAGAAATTATATTTTTATTAATAAAATATCTATTTTATTAAGCCATAAAACCCTTTTGTTTGTTCATTCTAAAATTAAAACTCAAGCCAATTTAATTTAAACATTTAATATTTTTTTCTTATCAATTTTAAAATCATACATTTATTTATGAAATAGTTTTAAAAACTCAGTACTAATTTAAATTAAAATTTCCAAATTATAATGTATATATTAGAATTTTAAAACATGATTCACTTATTAAATTTAAACCTCAACCATTTATTCTATAACTTTGAAAAGCTAATATTAAATAAAAACAAATTTTCAATTACTACAAATATTAAGACTAGAAAATATGCTTTACTTATTAAAATTAAAACAATGCTAATCTATTTAAAATATAAACCATATATTTATATTGTAAATAGAAACCAATTTCTTATTTTTAAAAGATAAAATAACTAATTGAATATTTATTGAAGATGATTATTAAATCAATTTGAATTATTATTAACAAAATATCAATATCAATTTAATTTTAAATACAGATTATTAAATTGATATTGTTAAAAATTCTGAGATATTACAATCCTTCCCCCTTAAAAGAATTTCGTCCCCAAAATTTAAAACAAAGGTAATTTAATAATCTCATTAAAGATTTAATTTTAAAATACAAGCATATATCAAACATATGCTAGCAATCAAAACAACAAATTCAGCCAATCAAACAAATCTAATTATCCAGACAAATTCTAGATAGAATTTCATTGAGTTTCCCCAAGTATATATATACCGGGATACTCGCTCTAGAGAATCCAAACAATCAATACTATGAAGCTACAAAGCTCCTATTCATCTATATCTAAAACGCTAGACAAGATATCAGACTGCAGACGAGTCTAACTCAACAACCAAAATAACAGAACTGCTGGTTCCAAAACCAAAGATAGATCATACACGTACTCTCTCAGAGATACGTGAAACTCATCGAATCCCAGTTATCCAAACTGGCAATCCAATCCTGTAGATCAATCACTTATTCTCCAAGATCACAGAAAAGATCCAAAACACTTCAGAGCTAACTTTTCAGACTTACCCAATCTTATAGCTCACTTACGATCGGAGAAAAACTTATCCAAAATCAAATCTCCTACTTCAGAATCCAAATTCATTCGACTCTAATCCACAAAACTCTTCGGACGATCCTGAGCTGTCTACAACCTTACTGATCAGCTCCTCCCTTGCTGATGCCTCTAGAAACAAACTAGACCAATCAACTCAACAAAATGATCTCCTCTAGATCAACCAGAATCAAAAACTCAAACTCTACTCCTCAACATCAGAAGGCAACAACTTCTTCTGTCCAGAAAAGAAAAGCAGACATACTTCCAAACTGCTTTCGCTGCTCAACTCTTATGCGAAGTAGAAGAGAATGCTGAAGAAAAACACGAGCACAACTCAACAGCACACCCCAGAGATATGGTTCAACAGATCCATTATAAAAATTCAGAAATTCTCCAAAACTCTTAGCTGCTACACCAACTCAATCTCTAGGAACCATTCTTCTATAAAGTTGGACTACCGGTAGTACTCCTGGAATTCCAGACGATAAGAAAACTCAATCTCCAGATGCGAACAAAACTCTGACTTCTCTGAAGACATCTAGAAAAAATCAAATAACCCAAGAGAACACTCAAACAATCGCAAGTCCCTTTTGCGATCCACCCAAACCAAATCCAAGGAAAACTGTTCTCCCTTTACCAAACAGAACAGCTTACACTTAACTAGCCAACCCATCGAAGAAACGAGTCCACTCAACTGCTTCTGAACTTCACTTCTAGAAAAACTGCTAAGCCAGAAGATTTCTTGCCAACATCGAGAACACTCCAAGCTGCACTGCTGCCACAGATGCCAAAGATTTCCAAATCAAAGCTCTTCGAGAAACTCGAACTTCAAAGCCAACAGAAACACCAGCTGAACACAGCCACAACACTGAAGCAGACTCACCTCCTTATCTTGTTCCAAAGAAAAAATCTTCAGGAACATCCATAGTCACTGCATCTCATCACGCAACTACTACTTCCTGAGGTATCCAAAATTCCATCACTCGCTTCTGCCCAGCCGACAGATCCAAACTCTACTCATTCAACTTCAAAGATAGACTCCGAACCTTAACAGGTTTCCTTCAGAGATCGATGAAATCCTTCATCACTACAGAACTCACTCGAGACGGTATTAGGTCTACAGTCTTGACAAATACACTTCCAACCTCAAACATTCAAACTCCAACCAATGGTAGTCGTGTCACAAACACTACTACCCCATCTACCTTTATAACTTATATTGGAAAACCTGAAAAGGTAACCCAACAGATAGGTAGAAATAAATATACTTATATATAGTTATATATAAAAATTACAATACGCTCTCTCAAGATAGATACTACTACAGAGCCTAATACTCTGATACCAAGTGAAACGACCCGACTTTCTTACCATAGAAAATCGCATCATTTTTAAGAAAGAAAGGGATAGAAAAGAGAAAAGAAAGAAGAGAAGAAAGAAACAATATCAGAATCTAAATAGCGGAACGAATAAATTATATTAATAACATAAACATTACATAGTTTATAATCATTATCAGAGTTACACAGATTTACATCACATACTAGAAAGTTATAAACATCTGTCTAGTTATACAACTCAATACAGTACAAGAAACAACTCAGAGAAAACTACACAGCGGAAAACTATATATATACATATATATATATCTACACGCAGAAGCCTCCTGCTCCATTGCTCCTCCACAATTCGTCAAAGCTAACCTGAATCCCTTGGCTACTCGTAAAAATTTGAGTACCCAAGTGTTTAAGAAAAATAGAAAATAAACTCCGTGTCAGACATGGGTCTGGTGTGAGTAACAGGTTAAGGTTGCTTAACTTTTAAAACCTTTTGAAAAGAAAGGTATCACGTAAGACTTCCCACACATAAACATGGAAAAGTTTTTACCTTACGCTAACCAAAACATTTGATAGGAAATCCGATGATATTATAATAGTGTCTAGGGTTTTCAAGTAAAATATAGAAATAGATGGAATGCTTACATCTCACGTTCCAACATAGTTGGGCACAACTAATAAGTACGACACTTAATGGATTTTGGATTCCATACAATGGCAGGGCTACTGGGGTACCGCCCGTCACAGTACGTGGCCTAGATCAACGTACCGAGGAGTACGCCCGCTCCCCTACAACACAAAGCCGGACCCATTCCTTACTGAATAGTTCCGAACAAGACAACCCCGTGGTTGTAGCTAGCAACCACCCACACAGCCGAATATAAAGGGACCTCTAGACAGGGGTAAATCTCGCTCTCCGGTGGGGCTACCCACGAAGCCTTGCTGCACCTCCCCTGTTTTAGCCATTCCCGGTTGATGAGGCTTGAGGTTACGATTACCTTTATAGGACATATCACTTAGAATGCTCATCATCCACCCGACGATGTTCTGAAAGCATTCGATCCATACAAGTTCGTTCCGGGTTCGAACGAAACCGAAGGCATTATCATGTTACACTCATTTTGGAATCACCCTCAGAGTTAACGACGATAACCCTTGCACTCTGAACCACCATATCGAACCTATAAGAACTAATTCCGTTAAACTCATTACGGAATCACCCACAGAGTTATACTGACGTATAGTCCTTACACCTCGATTCTTCACAAAGCTCCACTTTGATTCACGACCTAACGTTAATTTGGATCGATGTGGTTTTCAGATATCCAAATATGGAAACCCGATCCCGGTCTCATCGAAATCCAAAGCGTGTCTTTTTGGTCTAAGTTGTTTTAAAGTTTTAAAACAATTCAATTATCTATATACAACCAGATAGATACCTCACAAATCACAATTGATAATCCACATTATCAAATAACAGGTAATCCATACTATCAATATCAAAATAAATAATCCATATATTACCATCACAATAGATAATCTATGTTATCATCAAAATGCAACCAAGCTTTTATACCACACAATATTAGTTATCTCATTACTGAGATCACCAAGCATCCAAGACAATCAATGTCATCCATATATATATATATATATATATATATATATATATATATAATCAATGATTTACTCATCACAATGTAATTAATTTAAAACGAATTAAATTAACTATCTCCATTTCTAATTAATTTAAAGTGAATTAAATTAATTACTCCATCTTTAATTAATTAAATTAAATTAAATTAAGTACTTCACCAATATTAATCTTGCTTATTCAATCATTTAATTGATTACAATCAATTAATCATTCATTATTAATCACCTTAATTAATCACCCTTGATTAATTACCCTTAATTACATTCATGTAATTATCTTTAATTAATTTTACAAATTAATTATTCTCAACCAAATAGTAATTAACCTTTAATTACTTCAATTAATTAATTAATCATAATTAATTGCATTAATCCTTAATTAATTACATCAATCCTTAATTAATTACATTAATTAATTACCTTTAATTATTTATCATTGATTAATTAATCATAATTAATCATCTTTAATTACATCATTAATTATAATAATTAAGACCTTTAATTATGCTTAATTAATTATCTTCCTAAATTAATTACCTTAAGTAATTAACCAATAATTATTAATCATCACAGAGTAATTACATTTAGTAATTAACTAGCTTAATTACTATATTAAAACAAATTAATTATCCTTTAATTAATTTCTTAATTAATTTCTTGATTAATTACTAAATAATTAATCCAAATTACTTCATTTTTGAACATCACCACTTAATTACAACTTGTAATTATTAATCAATTACTTAACTAAGTAATTTCCAATCCATTAATTACATTAAGTAATTATCTTTAAAACCCAAGTGTTTAAAATTAATTAAACTTAATTAATTAAAATAAATAATCATATTTAACTTAATTAATTACCTTAATTAATTAATTTCTAAATTACTTCATAAAGTAATTACACTCAAATCATTCACAAATGATTATTATTAAATTAATTAATCTAATTAATTATTAAAATTAACCATATCAATTAATTATTAAATAATCCTGGTTAATGACCTCCATTAACCATTCTCTAATTATTTTTATTAAGTAATTAATTTAGATTAATTATAAATTTGATTATCCATTAATTAAAGTCTAATTAATTAACCTTAATTTAAAACTTAATTACATAATTAACAATTCATTAATCATTTATTTAAAAATCTAATTTATGATCTTAAATATAAATTGATTAATCATTAATCAATCTTAATTATTCCAAATTCAATTAGTTAATTAAATTAATTAATCTTAATTACCTTATCAATTAAATTAATTCTAAAACATTAATCTTTAACTTAAATTTAAGATAAAACCATTTCTAAATTATGTTTTAAAACAAACTTGTTTGAAACAAAGTACTTTTGAAAATTACCTTTAAATTTCATTTTAAATACAAGTTTTAAAATAAGAATAATTTAAACTTATCAAAGTTTAAATAACTTAAAACTTTTTAAACTGCAAGACAAACAAACAAGTGCTATAAAAATCTCGAAGTTTAATTCATTTCAAAATTTTAATAACTTCAATTTACATTTAGTTTAAAACTTTCAAATTTAAACCTTCATTTAGATTTAAAAACTGAAGTTCATATTTAAATTTAAGATTTCTAGATTTAAATTTTATTTTAATTCTTGCTCACATTTTAAAAACTTCCTTTTCTTAAAAGTTCAACTACTTTATATAGTAGTAACTTAAGTTCAATTTTTATTAAAACTTCATTTTTATATAAACTGAGATTTGGAATTAAACTTGAATTTTAAAAAAAAATCAAACTTGAATTTAAATTTGATTTAAACTTTCCTAATCAATAAACTTCAGAGATTTTAAAATTTTTAAAACAGAAACTACGAGTTTCTGGAAAAAACTGGAAATGCAGAGCAACCCGAGAAACCCCTAAAATCACTTCGAGTTCCCTACCTAACTTCTTCGAGTCTTCAATCCACCCGCTTCGAGCAAATCACAGACCTCCCCTGCAATAAACAAAACCCCAAACACTTCACCAGTAACTCATCGCCGTGCATATGCACGGCCACCACCGCCTCCACTGATCATCAGAGATGATCGAACTACTCCTAGAAACTCATCTATGCCCAAATGCGATCAACAGTTCAATCAATTATGCAAAGAATCAAAATCGAGCTCTCCATTCCCAAACCTGGAAACTTCAAAACAGTTTCTGCTTCAAACCTATCAACGGTGAATATTCGCTGCTCCGACCACCTGAGGTCCACCCACTCCGGCCTCGAACTCAACCACACACCATCTACCCATCCCCCAAACATCACAATACTCGATCCATTCTTCTTCCCGAAATGCCCGATTCTTCATACCCGTCTCAAAACTAGGGTTTAACAATAAAAATTCAAACTGCATCCTCTCTGACCAATTTTAAACCATCCAAGATTTTTCTAAGCATCTCCTATACCTTCTTCATCACTCAAAAGAATCCAAGACTTCTCAATTCATGAGTCAACATAATTTTCTAAAGTTCCAATTTTAGTTCAACTCTAAACTGCAACTTAAACTAACACCTAAAAATCCTAATACTTGATTTAAAAATCAAGTTTTTGTTAGTGTTTTGATTTATACTACTGAATTACTTAAACTAACATGTTTAGGTTATGGTAAAAATTCACATGCAAAATGTTTCCTGGGTTTACAGAGGCAACATTCTGTATTTAACTTACTAATTTTTTTTTAAATATTAACATAAGAAAATAAAACAAATTTACTTTAAAAAATTTATCATTTCAGAAGCTAACTAAAAAGATAAGTGTTTAGATGATGTTTGTGCCAGACAAATCAATAAAACAGAACAGGTATGAAGTAAACACATGCACATATTTCATCTTTATATCAGATTTTCAAAAACACAAACAACACTATTTCAATTCAGTAAAACCATGCAACCTTATTTTTAAAATTTAGGATTTTAAGTTACTCACTTATATTTAAAAGAAGCAGAGCTTTGTTTGTTCTTTTTGAAATTTGCAGAAATAAAAAATGCAGGCATGATCTTTGTCTTAAAATCCGACTTGCAAACCCTGTTGAAAACTGAATGCTCATGTTTCCAGCCTAAAATACTTGCATGCAGATGCTTTTGACAAGCTTCACATTTGAAGTTGTGCAGAGAGAAGATGTAGGCTTGATTATTTCCAGGTTTTAAAAACAGAATGCAGACCTCTTTTGATTTTTTTAGGAAGTGCAGATTTCTGGATTTTGAGGATGTTCAGATTTGCTCTACTTCCAGGTTTACAAAAATGCAGGTCTACTTGAATTTGTGAAATTTGCGTATGCAGATTTTTATTGATATGAAGGATTTGAATATGCAGGCTTTGATTATTAATATGAAGATGAGTTTTGATCTTTTCTTTTTGATTAAGGAAATGAAAAAAAAAAACAAATATGAATGAAGATGCAAGCTTATATAAATGAATTCAGATTTAATCAAATAAAAGAAAAATTAAAATAAAATTTACACTTGTAAAAATTTATTCAACACTTGTCAATTTGTTATGTCAATTTTTGAACACTTGTTAAATTAATGCCTAAAAATGCAACACTTGTCTCTTTAAAATAATTAATACTTAATTTACAAATTAATGTGTGTATTAGCCTAATTTTAATTTGTTAGTTTATATTTAAATATGTATATAAATTTACAAAAGAAATAAAAACAAACCATGTTTATAAATAAACTTATACATATAGAAATTAAAAAAATTATGATTTATACTTTGGAATTTTAAATTCGAATCAAATTCAAAGTCAATTATTTAAAAATAAGTTATGATTACAAATTTAATTTGAAATAACAATTGCAAATTTTACTAAAAATCTATTTAAAAAGACAATACACTATTAATATTGTTTTTATAAAAATCTTATTATTAAATTAAGAATCATTTTAAAAGAAATTATATTTTTATTAATAAAATATCTATTTTATTAAGCCATAAAACCCTTTTGTTTGTTCATTCTAAATTTAAAACTCAAGCCAATTTAATTTAAACACTTAATATATTTTTTTATCAATTTTAAAATCATATATTTATTTATGAAATAGTTTTAAAAACTCAATACTAATTTAAATTAAAATTTCCAAATTATAACGTATATTTTTTTTTTGGGCAAGGCCGACGGGGTTAAATGGACCCCGACCATTTTATTGCTACACCAATCGGAACAAACACATACAACAAAGAGCAGAACTCATAGAAAACAGAGTGACACTTGGCGCAACAAGCAATGGGCAAACAAAGAACAGAAAAGCAAAAAAAATAAAGAGAATAAACTACCTAGCACTACAAATGAAATGCTGCAAAAATCCCTGGGTCTATTGCATAGGAGAGAAGACTCAAGAATTTTTAATCTCAAGAAATAACCACTTCTTGAAATTAACATCAGACTTACCGTTATTGGCATCGAACAACCTCTTATTGCGCTCTCTCCATACTGAGCTTATGAAGCTCTTCAACACAGCAGTGAAAGTTCTCTTTCTTTCAGAATTAATTCCCGCTTTTTCATATATCTTTTCCCACTCCACCTGATTGTCAAGTGAGACATCATTACGTAGAAGCTTCGCCATAACGCTAATCCAGATTTTCTTAATAAAAGAACATTCAAGGTAAAGGTGCTCAATAGTTTCTGGTTGCACACAACAGTACGTACAGTAAATATCAACATTCACACCCGTGCAAGCAAGTTTTGCTTTAGTCATTAATGCACGATTTAGAACTTTCCAAAGCAAGAAATTTTCCCTCATTCTACTATCATTGCTCCATGTTCTCTTCCACCATCTCCAAGTTGGGCATGAACTGTTCTTCATCAAAAATTCATAAGCATCTCCAATCTTGAAATTAGCCTTTTTGTCTCCCCAAACCAGACAACCAGAAGTAGAGGACAGGGAAGTAAACATACATATTTTGTTCCAAATATATTGTATCCGCTGATTAGATGAAGAATAACGTGAAGTTTGAAAATTGTAGAGAATGTCTCTAACCTTAGTTGCCATGTGTATCCCCGTTTGCTGCAACTCACCGTACGTATGCTGACGTCGAAGAATGTACCCCTTATCTAACAATGGATCATCCCAAAAGTTCACCGTGTATGTAGGGTTAGTGTTCATTTGTATAAGAGGAAGAAACATCTCCTTTATCTTGAAAATACATTGCCAAGTCCGGCTTAAGTTTTGAGGCTTAGTCATGTTCCACAAACTCCTCCCCTTAATCACATTCTTTTCAGACCAAATAGCCCAAAGGCTTTCAGTACAGTTTTAGAATGTGTCTATATGTTTCGCAAAGGTTGCTATGTTCCAATGTTTTAAACTGTGTATACCAAGACCCCCCTTGTCCAGAGGCCTCTCTATTTTGCCAAAATTTATCGGGGCAATGTATCTTCCAGTTATTTTTCCATTCCATAGGAATCTCATAAAAGCACTTCTGAACATATTTATCAGTTTGAAGGGGAGAATGAAGGTTCTTGCCCAATACACTTGCATTGAAAATATTACTGACTTAATTAGGGTTAATCTTCCTGCTTGACTAAGAGACCGGGAGGTCCAACAACTAAGCCTAGCAGTTATCTTCTCGAAAAGAGGAAGACATTGATTAGTTGAGATCTTCGATGTAGCCAGCGGGAGCCCCAAGTATGTAACAGTATTATAGTTTAGAGTCAAGCCAGTGATTTGTGATATTTGTTTATGCTGTGCAATATTAACTCCCGCAATGATGATGTCTGATTTGCCAAGATTAACTTTTAGACCCGTCATGGCATAGAATTGGTCAAGAGTGTGCATTATGTTCTTGACGGTGATGATATCAGGAGTACAAAACACAACTAAATCATCAGCAAACATTAAAGCAGAGATCTGAGGTTCTTTGCATGATGGATGAAGCTTGAATCTTCCTTGGTATATTGGTTTATCAAATAACCTCGTGAGAAGTTCCATGACCAGTATGAATATATAAGCAGATAGGGGATCACCCTGCCTGATTCCTTGCTTACTAACGAAAAAACCTTCATTCATACCATTGATATTAACAGAAAAGGTCGGGGAGGAGATACTCTCATATATCCATGATATAAAATGTGGAGGGAAGTTCATGTACCCCATGATTCTTACAATGCTATTCCATTGCAGCATGTCAAAAGCTTTCATGATGTCAAGCTTCATCATCGCTTTCGGAGGAGCATTCTTGCGTTTGTATCCCTTAATGAGTTCGTGGGAGAGAAGAACGTGGTCCAAAATGTTCCTACCAGGTAAGAAAGCAGGTTGATTTTTGGAGAATTTTTTTGGAAGAACATACTTTAGTCTGTTTGCAATAACCTTAGAGATGCATTTATAAATTGTATTACAACACGAGATAGGACGATATTCGTTAACATAGTGAGCATTCTTGAGTTTGGGAATAAGTGCTATGTTAGTATAGTTAAACGATCTGAAGATTTTACTTTTCTTAAAGAAAAGGAGTATGGCATTCGTAACATCAGCAGAGACAATCGACCAACAAGAAGTATAGAATAGCGCATTCATCCCATCAGGGCCTCCACACGAATTAGTGTTAAGTGAAAACATAGCTTGTCTTATTTCTTCAGGGGTGACTTCATTGCATAGAAAGGTATAATCATCAGGATTAAGTCTAGGCAGGATGTCGTTGGGGATCTGATCTATACTCGGTATGAAGTTGTTTAAGTTGTTGTATTTAGAGCAGAGAAATGATTAATAAAGGCCTCCTTAACTTCAGCAGGAGAAGAGTGAAGTTCACCATTCATATCGTAGATAGTAGTTATGTTTTCTCTTCTTTGATTATTCTTGAGGCTAGCATGGAAGTAGGAACTGTTTCTATCTCCCTTTTCTCGCCAATTTATTCTCGCCTTTTGCCTAATCATATCATTTTCTTTAGCCAATGCACCATAATATTGCAGAGACAAAGAACTTTCAATGGCTGAGAGATTTGCATTATTTACATAAGCCATCATTGCAGTTTGGACCTCAATTAGCTTTTCTTTTATCAATGAACTCATTTTGTCACCTTTGCCAAATCTTTTAAACGCCCATTGCTTCATGACTTCCCTCATCTCTTTAATTTTCTCCTGCAAAATAAACATATGATTACCATTTTTAGGCTTATTCCATGCAATTAACACCATAGTTTTAAAGTCTGGTTCAGAAACCCAAGAATTAAAAAATTTAAAATTTGTTTTTCCTCTCTTGTCTGCTTCATGAAGATGAATAATTTGAGGGGAGTGATCTGAAAGGAGGGGAGGAGGGAGATGAGTGAAGAGAAGAGGCCATTTGTTTAGAGCACATTGATTAGAGAAGGAGTGATCAATCCTAGAAAAGGTTCTGCATCCATGTCTCCTCTTATTGTTCCACGAGTATTACATACCTACATTCCTGACCGTAACAAGTTCCGCATCAATGAGAGTATCAACAAGAGGTTTAATTTCATTAAGAGAGAGTGGATTTCCACCAACTCTATCAGAGAGAGAGAAAGTACAGTTGAAGTCCCCCAGAATAATCCATGGATGAGTGGACTGTCTGAGAGAAGGAATGATCGATAGTAACGAAGTTCTAGATGCTGCCGAGTTATATGCGTAAACAAAGGAAACATAGAATGATGATTTATCAAAAAGATCAGTGGCATGACAGTGTATAAGCTGGGAAGTTGAAAGGATGGGAGTTAGTTGAACCTGATTGGGATTGAAAAGTATCAATATCCTACCATACAGTGCTTCATTCAAATTGTGAATGCAACTCCAATTTGGATTAATATATGCTGTGGCTTTCATGGTCAAGGAAAGATTCAACTTGGTTTCAAGTATTGCTAAGATTGACAGGTGATGTGTTTTGATAAGCTCTTTACATTGATCTTGCTTGATAACCTGGTTACCACCACGTAAGTTCCATGCTCCAATGCAAGGCATCATTGGAGAACACGTGCATTGAGTAGTTCTATCTTCACTCTCCTAGTTACTGCCTGCTTCGAGGACAAGTAATTAGGGATCGTAGCTGAAAGTGAGGTAACTTCATAGTTTATTGCTTCCATAGGCGAAGGGGAGTTGGTCTGTGTGGCAAGAGATTGGGGGGTGGTTTGCAGAGAAATAGAAGAGGAGGGCATTCCTGTAGGAGAAGGAGCTTTGTATGCCGGAGGAGGCATGATTTTTGAGTAAATGTGTTGAGGAGAAAGGCTTTGGGTAATGACATTTTCTTGAGGTGGTGTATAAGCAAGTAGTATATCAAGCTGATACGTTGTGCATGTTTTATCTACTTTGTGCATTTTATCTTTCGTTTGAGCATTATTACTGAGCTTGGAGTTCTTGTTACTATTCTTTCTGTTTTTTCTACTACCTGAGTTAATTTCTTCCCCATTGTCACTATCACTATTTTGTCCTTGATCCTTGTTTCCAACATCTCTTGGTTCCGGACTTTGAATCTCTTTAATTTTTTGTTTCACCATATTTTCCCCTTGTTTTGTATTGCTTCTACTGTCTTCTTTTTGGATGATATGGTATTCAGTTTCCCCTTGTATTTCTTCCTCAATGCATTCAAGAGCTGCTTGACCATGAGTATCATCATTCATACTATCTTCTAGCATTTCATTCATATCTTCCCCATCATCCAGATCAAGCAGAGCAGCAAATTTATTGGAGGTTAAGAGTTTTCCATCTGTATCATTCTCTTCGTTTGTCCCCTCTTTTTTAGTTCTTTTTTCCTTACTCACAGTGGCTATTGGTAGTTGAGTGTTGGCTGCATCACCTTCATTTATATCTTCATTACCAACTTCGTTAATACCACATTGTCCATTTACATGCCTCACACTTTTATCCTCCTCATCGTTCTCGTTTTCCTCATTACTTCCTCTATTTTGAACCATTATGTTTTTCTTTTCAACTATCTCTGCCTTCTTTTTGCTCACACGTTGCCATTTTCTGATATTTTGTTTCTGAAGTGGTCTCACATTTCTATTAACTCGGGCTAATCCAGTTGTTTCAACCATGTTTACTTTAATTGCATTATTTTTGGTTTCCTTTGTACTCTCTTTTTGACTCTTTTCCTTATTTTCACAACAATCAGTTTTATGACCAAATTTCTTGCACAACACACAGACATCTGGCTTCCACAAATACTGTACATATTTTTTTTGATATCCTCCTTCCACCAACTTAACCATGAACTCGTCAGGAAGCTCCCTGTCTGGTTTAATTTCCACTAAGCATTTCGCATAGCTCAGTCTTTCCTGCTTTTTTGTCGTTTCATCCATACATAACATCTTCCCCAAATGACTACTGAGCCAGTTAATCCCAAGAGGCGACCAAGCATATAATGGAAGGTTATGCAGTTGAACCCATACAGGAACCGCAGTGATTGTGCCAGAAACATTGCTTATAGCTGCATCGTAAGGTTTGACTATGAACAACTTATTATTCATAATTATAGGATCACTTTGAAGGATCTTTGCTCTGTCTTCAGAACACGTGAAATTAAATAAGAATATAATACCATCAGACTTAACTGTGACCGAGCCTTTTAATTTCCATATTTTCTTAAGCTTTATAATTACTGCCGTGTAAGACAAAGGCTTGTCTAAGAAGAATCCAACCAATGTTTCCTTTCAGATCACTGCTCCAGCTTCTGGAACTTCTTGCATTGGTACTGATACATCATCTTCATACTCTGGATTCAGGTCAACGGGGATGTACTTCCCAGCATTCTTTGGTTTGTGCTTGAACAACGAAGTCCATTTCCGTTCACCATGATGGGGATAAGGCAACACGCCTAGATGAGATAGAGAAGATGAGAATGGTGGTGGAGATGAGATAGGGTTAGGGGGAACAAGCGGGGGATCTGGGGGAACAGGAAGAACTGTGGGAAGAGAACTAGATGGATTATGGACAGAGTTGGTGTTCGATGGGACAGGGTAGTGGGGTACGGGGGCGATGGTTTAGAATAGATTGGGGAAAGGACGGAGACGACGGTAGTGGAGGGGGGAGGTACTACAGAGCTATCAGAGGAGAGGTGGGTAGGTACAACTGAGTTGACGAGAGGGATAAGGGTATGGTCTTCATGGGCAGACATGAGAGGAGAGGTATGGTACTACGATAAAAACAAATTTTCAAATTACTACAAATATTAAAACTAGAAAATATGCTTTACTTATTAAAATTAAAACAATGCTAATCTATTTAAAATATAAACCATATATTTATATTGTAAATAGAAACCAATTTATTATTTTTAAAAGATAAAATAACTAATTGAATATTTATTGAAGATGATTATTAAATCAATTAGAATTATTATTAACAAAATATCAATATCAATTTAATTTTAAATACAGATTATTAAATTGATATTGTTAAAAATTCTGGGATATTACATAAGCCGTCAACGAATAGTTTCATACCCAAAAAAACACTTTCCGAATCACTTTTAGGACTCGGAAGTTTTTTTCACCCTTCGTTTTCTTCATGTGAATTTTAGGGTAAAACGGGATCAACATGGCTGGCCATCGATTTACCATCGCTGGAGAGTGGTGCACCATGGTACTATTCTTTTTCAAATCCATGTACTCATTTGTAAAACTCGTACGGCGCAGTTTCGGCAATGGAGGGATGTTTAACCTTGCACCATAGATGTTGCGCCCAGGGGATATCAATCCTTCGAACAGTCATAACAGTTGACTCTTTTAGAGTTATGGGCGCCATAACCAGTCAAAAGGAAGGTCTTTATAAGATCAACGGCTTTGATAGCCTTAAGCCATCAATGCATAGTCTCATACTCGAGAAAACACTATCCGAATCACTTTCAGGACTAGGAAGTTTTTTTACCCTTCGTTTTATTCACGTGAATTTTATGCTAAAACGGGATCAACATTGTTGGCCTTCGATTTACCATCGCTGGAGAGTGGTGCACCATGGTACTGTTCCGTTTCAAATCCATGTACTCATTTGTAAAAGTCGTACGGCGTTGTTTCGGCATTATGGACGGATGTTGCCCCTTGCACCGTAGATGTTGCGCCCAGGGGATATCGATCCTTCAGACAGCCATAACGGTTGAATCTTTTGGAGTTATGAAGGTCTCTATGAGCTCTACGGCTTTGATAGCTTTAAGCAGTCAATACATAGTTTCATACACAAAAAGTACTATCCGAATCACTTTCAGGACTCGGAAGTTTTTTTTACCCTTCAATTTCTTTACGTAAATTTTATGGTAAAATGGGATCAACGTGGCTGGCCATTGATTTACCATCGCTAGAGAGTGGTGCACCATGGTACTATTCCGTTTCAAATCCACGCACTCATTTGTAAAAGTCATACGATGAAGTTTCGGCATTATGGACGGATGTTGCACCTTGCACCGTAGATGTTGCGTCCAGGGGATATCGATCCTTCGGACAGCCATAACGGTTGACTCTTTTGGAGTTAGGAGAGCCACAACCATTCAAAATGAATGTCTCTGTGAGTTCTACGGCTTTGAAAGGTTTAAGCCATCAATGCATAGTTTCATAACCAAAAAAAAACAATCCGAATCATTTTCAGGACTCGGAAGTTTTTTTACCCTTCGTTTTCAATTTTATGGCAAAACGAGATCGACATGGCTGGCCATCGATTTACCATCGCTGGAAAGTGATGCACCATGGTACTATTCCGTTTCAAATTCGTGCACTCATTTGTAAAATTCGTCGGGCGCAGTTTTGGGATTATGGGTGAATGTTGCACCTTGCACCGCAGAAGTTGCGCCCAACGGATATCGATGCTTCGGATAGCCATAATAGTTGACTCTTTTGGAGTTACGAGAGCCATAACTAGTCAAAAGAAGGTCTCTGTGAGCTCTATGGCTTTGGTAGCTTAACGGCGACAACGAATAGTTTCATACCGAAAAAAACATTATCCAAATCACTTTCAAGTCTCAGAAGTTTTTTTTATCCTTCGTTTTCTTCACGTGAATTTTATGGTAAAATGGGATCAACGTGGATGGCCATCGATTTACCATCGCTAGAGAGTGGTGCATTATGGTACTATTCCATTTCAAACCTGCACTCATTCGACGTAGTTTTGGCATAATGGACGGATGTTGCACCTAGCACCATAGATGTCGCGCCTAGGGGATATCGATCCTTCGGACAGCCATAACGGTTAACTCTTTTGGAGTTACGGGAGCCATAACTAGTCAAAACGAAGGTCTTTGTGAACTCAACAGCTTTGAATGCTTTAAGCCGTCAATGCATAGTTTCATACCCCAAAAAAAACTATCCGAATCACTTCCATGGCTTGGAATATTTTTTTATCCTTCGTTTTCTTCACATGAATTTTATGGTAAAACGAGATCAATGTGGCTAGCCATCAATTTGCCAACGCTGCAGAATGGTGTACCATGGTACTATTCCATTTCAAATCCATGCACACATTTGTAAAAGTCGTATGGAACAGTTTCAGCATTATGGACGGATGTTGCACCTTGCACCGTAGATGTTGCGCCTAGGGGATATCGATCTTTTGGCAGCAATAACGATTGACTCTTATGGAGTTACGGAAGCCATAACCAGCCAAAACAAATGTCTGTGCGAACTCTATGGCTTTGGTGACTTAACGACATCAATGCATAGTTTCATACCCAAAATAACACTATCCGAATCACTTTCAGGCCTCGGAATTTTTTATTACCCTTCGTTTTCTTCACATTAATTTTATGGTAAAACGGGATCAACATGGCTGGCCAACGACAAACCATCATTGGAGAGTGGTGCACCATGATATTATTCTGTTTCAAATCCATGCACTCATTTGTAAAAGTCATACGGCATAGTTTCGGCATTATGGACGAATGTTGCACTTGCACCGTAGATGTTGCACCAAGTGGATATCGAACCTTCGGACAGTCATAACGGTTGACTCTTTTGGAATTACGGGTGCCATAACCAATCAAAACGAAGGTCTCTATGAGTTCTATGGCTTTGACAGCTTTAAGCCGTCAATGCATTGTTTTGTACCCAAAAAAACACTATTCGAATCACTTTCAGGACTCGGAAGGTTTTTTACCCTTCGTTTTCGTCACGTGAATTTAATGGTAAAACGGGATCAACGTGGCCAGCCATCGATTTGCCATCGCTGGAGAGTGGTGCACCATGGTATATTCCATTTCAAATCTAGGCATTCATATGTAAAAGTCGTACGGGGCAATTTTGGCAATATGGATGGATGTTGCACCTTCCACCATAGATGTTGCGCCCAGGGGACATCGATCCTCCGAACAATCATAACGGTTGACTCTTTTTGAGTTACGGGAGCCATAACTAGTCAAAACGAAGGTCTTTGTGAGCTCTATGGCTTTGATAGCTTTAAGCTATCAATGCAGTTTCATACCCCAAAAAACACTATCCGAATCACTTTGAGGATGCAGAAGTTTTTTTACCCTTCGTTTTCTTCACGTGAATTTTATGGTAAAGCAGGATCAACGTGATTGACCATCGATTTACCATTGCTGGAGAGTGGTGCACCATGGTACTATTCTGTTTCAAATCCATACGCTCATTTGTAAAAGTCGTACGGTGCAATTTTGGCATTATGAACGGATGTTGCACCTTGCACCGTAGAAGTTGCACCTAGGGGATATCGATCTTGCGGATAGCCATAACAGTTGACTCTTTTGGAGTTACGTAAGCCATAACCAAACAAAACGAAGGTCTCAGTAAGTTCTACGGCTTTGACAGGTTTAGGCAATCAATGCATAGTTTCATACTGAAAAAACACTATCCGGATCACTTTCAGGACTGGGAAGTTTTTTTACCCCTCGTTTTCTTCACGTGAATTTTATGGTAAAATAGGATCAACGTGGTTGGGCATTGATTTACCATCGCTGGAGAGTGGTGCACAATGGTACTATTCCATTTCAAATCCATGCATTCATTTGTAAAAGCCGTAGAGTGCAGTTTCGGCGTTATGGACGGATGTTGCACCTTGCACCGTAGATGTTGCGCCCATGGGATATCGATCTTTTGGACAGCCATAACGGTTGACTCTTTTGGAGTTACGGGAGCCATAACTAGTCAAAACGAAGGTCTTTGTGAGATGATAGCTTTAAGCTATCAATGCATAGTTTCATACCCCAAAAAAACTATCCGAATCACTTTCAGGACGCGAAAGTTTTTTTTACCCTTCGTTTTCTTCACGTGAATTTTATGGTAAAGCAGGATCAACGTGATTGACCATCGATTTACCATTGTTGGAGAGTGGTGCACCATGATACTATTCCATTTCAAATCAATGCGCTCATTTGTAAAAGTCGTACGGCGCAGTTTCGTCATTATGGACGGATGTTGCACCTTGCACAGTAGAAGTTGCGCCCAGGGGATATCCATCCTTCGGATAGCAATAACGGTTGACTCATTTGGAGTTACCGGAGCTATAACTAGTTAAAACGAAGGTATCTGTGGGTTCTACGGGTTTGACAGGTTTAAGCCATCAATGCATAGTTTCATACTGAAAAAACACTATCCGAATCACTTTTAGGACTGGGAAGTTGTTTTTACCCCTCGTTTTCTTCACGTGAATTTTATGGTAAAACGGGATCAACGTGGCTGGCCATCGATTGGCCATCACTGGAGAGTAGTGCACCATGGTACTATTCCATTTCAAATCCATGCACTCATTTGTAAAAATCGTACTATGCAGTTTCGGCATTACGGACGGATGTTGCACCTTGCACCGTAAATGTTGCGCCCAAGGGATATCGATCCTTCGTGCAGCCATAACGTTGACTCTTTTGGAGTTACGGGAGCCATAACCAGTCAAAACGAAGGTCTTTGTGAGCTCTACGGTTTGATAACTTTAAGCTTTCAATGCATAGTTTCTTACCCCAAAAAACACTATCCGAATCACTTTCAGGATGCGGAAGTTTTTTTACCCTTCGTTTTTTCACGTGAATTTTATGGTAAAGCAGGATCAACGTGATTGACCATCGATTTATCATTACTGGAGAGTGGTGCACCATGGTGTTATTCCGTTTCAAATCCATACGCTCATTTTTAAAAGTCGTACAGCGTAGTTTCAGCAGTATGGATGGATGTTGGACCTTGCACCGTAAAAGTTGCGCCCAGGGGATATCGATCATTCGGATAGCCATAACGGTTGACTCTTTTGGAGTTACGGGAGCCATAACCAGTCAAAATGAAGGTCTTTGTGAGTTCTACGGCTTTGATAGGTTTAAGCCATCAATGCATTGTTTCATACTGAAAAAACACTATCCGAATCACTTTCAAGACTGGGAAGTTGTTTTTACCCCTCGTTTTCTTCACGTGAATTTTATGGTAAAACGGGATCAACGTGGCTGGCCATCGATTGGCCATCACTGGAGAGTAGTGCACCATGATACTATTCCATTTCAAATCCATGGACTCATTTGTGAAAATCGTACGATGCAGTTTCGGCATTATGGACGGATGTTGCACCTTGCACCGTAGATGTTGTGCCTAAGGGATATCGATCCTTCATGCAGCCATAACGGTTGACTCTTTTGGAGTTATGGGAGTCATATCCAGTCAAAACAAAGGTCTATGTGAGTTCTACGGCTTTGAAAGGTTTAAGCTGTCAATGTATAGTTTCATACTCAAAAAAACTGTCTAAATCACTTTCAGGGCTCGGATGTTTTTTTCATCCTTCGTTTTCCTCATGTGAATTTTATGGTAAAATGGGATCGATGTGGCTGATCATCGATTTTCCATCGACGGAGAGTGGTGCACAATTGTACTACTCCGTTTCAAATCCATGCACTCATTTGTGAAAGTCATACGATGCAGTTTTGGGATTATGGATGAATGTTGCACATTGCACCATAGATGTTGCGCCTAAGGGATATCGATCCTTCGGAAAGCCAAAATGGTTGACTCTGCTGGAGTTACGGGAGCCATAACCAGTCAGAACGAAGGTCTCTATGATTTTTTTTCCCTTCGTTTTCTCCACATGAAATTTATGGTAAAACATGATTAACGTAGCTGGCCATCGATTTACCATCGCTGGAGAGTGGTGCACCATGGTACTATTCCATTTCAAATCGATGCACTCTTTTGTAAAAGTCATACGACGCAATTTCGGCTTTATGGATGGATGTTCCACCTTTCACCATAGATGTTGCGCCCACGGGATATCGAACCTTTGGACAACCATAATGGTTGACTCTTTTAGAGTTAAGGGTTCCATAATCAGTCATAACGAAGGTCTCTATGAGTTCTACGGCTTTGATAGCTTTAAGCCATCAATGCATAATTTCATATCCAAAAAAACACTATTCGAATCACTTTCAGGACTCCGAAGTTTTTTTACCCTTTGTTTTCTTCATGTGAATTTTATGGTAAAACGGGATCAACGTGGCTCGCCATCGATTTAACATCGTTGGAGAGTGGTGCGCAATGGTACTATTCCATTTCAAATTCGTGCACTCATTTGTAAAAGTCGTACGACGCACTTTCAGCAATTTGGATGGATGTTGCACCTTGTACCGTAGATGTTGCGCCTAGGGGATATCGATCCTTCGAACAGCAATAAAGTTGACTATTTTGGAGTTACGGGAGCCATAACCAATCAAAATGAAGGTCTCTGTGAGCTCTATTGATTTGATAGCTTTAAGCTATCAGTGCATAGTTTCATACCCAAAAAAACCCTATCCGAATCTCTTTCAGGACTCAGAAGTTTTTTTACCCTTCGTTTTCTTCATTTGAATTTTATGGTAAAACGGGATCAACGTGGCTGGCTATTGATTTACCATCCCTGGACAGCGGTGCACCATGGTACTATTTCGTTTCAATCCATGCACTTATTTGTAAAAGTCGTACGGCGTAGTTTCAGCATTATGGACGGACGTTGCACCTTGCACCATAGATGTTATGCCCAAGGAATATCGGTCCTTCAGACAGCCATAACGGTTTACACTTTTGGAGTTACGAAGGTCTCTATGAGCTCTGTGGCTTTGATAGCTTTAAGTCATTAGTGCATAGTTTCTTACACAAGAAAACACTATCCGAATCACTTTCAGGGTTCGGAAGTTTTTTTACCCTTCGTTTTCTTCAAGTGAATTTTATGGTAAAATGGGATCAACGTGGCTGACCATCGATTTAGCATCGCTGGAGAGTGGTGCACCATGGTACTATTCTATTTCAAATCCTTGCACTCATTTGTAAAAGTCGTACGGCGCTGTTTCGGCAATATGGACGGATGTTGCACTTTGCACCGTAGATGTTGCTCCGTAGGGATATCGATCCTTCGGCCAGCCATAACGGTTGACTTTTGGTGTTGCGGGAGCCATAACCAGTCAAAGCGAAGGTCTTTGTGAGCTCTACGGTTTGACAGCTATAATCCATCAACGCATAGTTTCATATCCAAAAAACACTATATAAATCACTTTCAGGACTCAGAAGTTTTTTTACCCTTCGTTTTCCTCATGCGAATTTTGTGGTAAAAATGGATCAACGTGGTTGTCAAACAATTTTCCATCGCTGGAGAGTAGTGTACCATGGTACTATTCCATTTCAAATCCATGCACTCATTTTTAAAAGTCATATGATGCAGTTTTGGCATTATGAACAGATGTTGCACCTTGCACCGTAGATATTCCACCCAGGGGATATTGATCCTTGGGACAACCATAATGGCTAACTCTTTTGGAGTTTGGGAGCCATAACCAGTCAAAATGAAGGCCTCTATGAGCTCTACGGCTTTGATGGCTTAACGTCGTCAATGCATAGCTTCATACACAAAAAAACACTATCCGAATCACTTTTAGGTCTGAGAAGTTTTTTTTACCCTTCGTTTTCTTCAGGTGAATTTTATGGTAAAACGGGATCAATGTGGCTGGCCATCGAATTACCATCGTTGGAAAGTGGTGCACCATGGTACTATTCCATTTCAAATCCATGCACACATTTGTAAAAGGCGTACGGCGTAGTTTCGGCATTATGGACGGATGTTGCAACTTGCACTGTAGATGTTGCACCCAAGGGATATCGATCCTTCGGACAACCATAACGGTTGACTCTTTTGGAGTTACGGGAGCCATAACCAGTCAAAACGAAGGACTCTATTAGCTCTACGGATTTGGTGGCTTAACGATGTCAATGGAAAGACTCATACCCAAAAAAAATAATCCGAGTCACTATCAGGTATTGGAAGTCTTTTTACCCTTCGTTTTCTTCATGTGAATTTTATGGTGAAACGGGATCAACATGGTTGGACATCGATTTACCATCGTTGGAGAGTGGTGCACCATGGTACTATTTCATTTCAAATCCATGCACTCATTTGTAAAAGTCGTACGGCGCAGTTTCGGCATTATGGACGAATGCTGCACCCTGCACCATAGATGTTGCGCCCAGGGGATCGATCCTTCGGATAGCCATAACGTTTAACTCTTTTGGTGTTACGGGAGTCATAACCAGTCAAAACGAAGGTCTCTGTGAGTTCTACAGCTTTGACAGGTTTAAGCCGTCAATGCATATTTTCATACCCAAAAAAACACTATCTGAATCACTTTCAAGACTCGAAAGTTTTTTTACCCTTCGTTTTCTTCACGTGAATTTTATGGTAAAACGGGATCAACGTGGCTGGCCGTCGATTTACCATCTCTGGAGAATGGTGCACCATGGTACTATTCCGTTTCAAATCCATGCACTAATATGTATAAGTCATACGATGCAGTTTCGACATTATGGACGGATGTTACACCTTGCACCGTAGATGTTGCGTCCAGTGGATATCGATCCTTCGGACAGCCATAACGGTTGACTCTTTTGGAATTACGGAAGCCATAACCAGTTAAAAAAAGGTCTTTGTGAGCTCTATCTTTGATGGCTTAATGATGTCAATGCATTTCATACCCAAAAAAACACCATCCGAATCAATTTCAGGTCTCGGAATTTTTTTTTCACCCTTCGTTTTCTTCACGTGAATTTTATGGTAAAACTAGATCAACGTGGCTATCCATCGATTTACCATCGCTAGAAAGTGGTGCACCCTGATACTATTCCATTTCAAATCCATGCACTCATTTGTAAAAGTCGTGCGGCGCAGTTCTCGCATTATGGACGGATGTTGCACCTTGCACCGTAGATATTGTGCCCAGAAATCGATCCTTCGGACAGCCATAACGGTTGACTCTTTTGCAGTTACGAGAGCCATAACTAGTCAAAACAAAGTTCTTTGTGAGCTCTACGGCTTTAACTGCTTTAAGCCATCAATGCATAGTTTCATACCCAAAAAAATACAATCCGAATCACTTTCAGGACTTGCAAGTTTTTTTACCCTTCGTTTTCTTCACGTGAATTTTATGGTAAAATGAGATCAACGTGGCTGGCCATCGATTTACCATCACCGTAGAGTGGTGCACCATGGTACTATTCCATTTCAAATCCATGCACTCATTTGTAAAAGTCGTACGATGCAGTTTCGACATTAAACTGATGTTGCACCTTGCACCGTAGATGTTGCGCCCAAAGGAGATCAATCCTTCGGTAGCCATAATGGGTGACTCTTTTGGAGTTACGGAACCACAACAAGTCAAAACAAAGGCCTCTATGAGATCTATGGATTCGGTGTCTTGAAGATGTCATTGCATAGTTTCATATCCAAAAAACACTATCTGAATCACTTTTAGGTCTCGGAAGTTTTTTTACCCTTCATTTTCTTCATGTGAATTTTTATGGTAAAACGGGATCAACATGGTTGGCCATTGATTTACCATCACTGGAGAGTGGTGCACCATGGTACTATTCTGTTTCGAATCCATGCACTCATTTGTAAAATCGTGCGACGCAGTTTCAGCATTATGGACTAATGTTGCACCTAGCACCGTAGATGTTGTGCCCATGGGATATCAAACCTTTGAACATCTATAATGATTGACTCTTTTGGAGTTACGGGTGCCATAACCAGTAAAACGAAGGTCTCTATGAGTTCTACGGCTTTGATTGCTTTAAGCTGTCAATGCATAGTTTCATGCCCAAACAAACACTATCCGAATCACTTTCAGGACTCGGAAGTTTTTTTTACCCTTCGTTTTCTTCACGTGAATTTTATGGTAAAACGGGTTCAAAGTGGCTGGCCATAGATTTACCATCACTGAAGAGTGGTGCGCCATGGTACTATTCAATTTCAAATCCATGCACTTATTTGTAAAAGTCATACGGCGTAGTTTCGGCAATATGGACGGATGTTGCACCTTGCGTCGTAGATGTTGTGCGTGGGGAATATTGATCATTCGGACAGCCATAATGGTTGATACTTTTGGAGTTACGGAAGCCGAACCAGTCAAAACGAAGGTCTCTGTGAGCTCTACGGCTTTGGTAGCTTTAAGCCGCCAATGCATAGTTTCATACCCAAGAAAACACTATCCGAATCACTTTTCGGACTCGGAAGTTTTTTTACCCTTCGTTTTCTTCACGTGAATTTTATGGTAAAACGGGATCAACGTGGTTGGCCATCGATTACCATCGCTGGAGAGTGGGGCACCATGGTACTACTTTGTTTCAAATCCTTGCACACATTTGTGAAAGTCGTACGGTGCAGTTTAGGCATTATGGATGGATGTTGCACCTTGCACCATAGATGTTTCGGTCATGGGATGTTGATTCTTCGGACAGCCATAACGGTATACTCTTTTGGAGTTACGGGAGCCATAACCAATCAAAACAAAGGTCTCTGTGAGCTCTACGGCTTTGGTGGCTTAACGATGTCAATGCATTGTTTCATACACACAAAAAAACTATCTGAATCACTTTCAGGTCTTGGAAGTTTTTTTTACCCTTCGTTTCTTCATGTGAATTTTATGGTAAAATGGGATCAACATGGTTGGCCATCGATTTACCATTGCTAGGGAGTGGGACACCATGGTACTATTCCATTTCAAAAGCATGCACACATTTTTAGAAGTCGTACGGTGCAACTTCGGCATTATGGACTGATGTTGCACCTTGCACCGTAGATGTTGCGTCCAGGGGATATCGATCCTTCGGACAGCCGTAATTTTGACTCTTTTGGAGTTACAGGAGTCATAACTAGTCAAAATGAAGGTCTTTGTGAGCTTTACAGCTTTGGTGGCTTAAGGACGTCAATGCATAGTTTCATACCCAAAAACACTTTATCTGAATCACTTTTTGATCTCGGATGTTCTTTTTACCTTTCGTTTTCTTCACTTGATTTTATGGTAAAACGGGATCAACGTAGCTAGCCATCGATTTACCATCATTGGAGAGTGGTGCACCATGGTACTATTCCATTTCAAATCCATGCACTCATTTTAAAAGTCGTACGGCGCAGTTTCGGCATTATGGACGGATGTTGCACCTTTCACTGTAGATGTTGCACCCAGGGGATATCTATCCTTCGGACAGCCATAATGGTTGACTCTTTTGGAGTTACGGAAGCCATAACTGGTCAAAACGAAGGTCTTTGTGAGCTGCATGGCTTTGACTGCATTAAGCTGTCAATGCATAGTTTCACACAGAAAAAAGTACTATCTAAATCACTTTAGGACTTGGAAAATTTTTTACCCTTCGTTTTCTCCACATGTTTTTTATGGTAAAATTGGATTAACGTGGCTGGACATCGATTTACCATCGCCGAAGAGTGGTGCACCATGTACTATTCCGTTTCAAATCCATGCATTCATTTGTAAAATTCGTACGGAGCAGTTTCGGCATTATGGACGGATGTTGCACCTTGCACCGTAGATGTTGCGCCTAGGGGATATCGATCCTTCGGCAGCCATAACAAGTGACTCTTTTGGAGTTACGGGATCCATAACCAGTCAAAACAAAGGTCTCTATGAGCTCTATGGCTTTGGTGGCTTAACAACGTCGATGCATAGTGTCATACCCAAAAAATACTATCTGAATCACTTTCTTGTCTAGGATGTTTTTTTAACCCTTCGTTTTCTTCACATGAATTTTATGGTAAAGCGGGATCAACGTGGCTGGTCATCGATTTACCATCGTTGGAGAGTGGTGCACCATGGTACTATTCCATTTCAAATCCATGCACTCATTTGTAAAAGTCGTACGGCGTAGTTTCAGCATTATGGACGGATGTTGCACCTTGCACCGTAGATGTGGCGCCCAGGGGATATCGAACTTTCGAAAAGCCATAACGGTTGACTCTTTTGAAGTTACGGGTGCCATAACCAGTAAAAATGAAGGTCTCTATGAGTTCCATGTCTTTTACAGCTTTAAGCCGTCAATGCATAGTTTCATACCTAAAAAAACACTATCCGAATCACTTTCATGACTCGGAAGTTTTTTTACCCTTCGTTTTCTTCATGTGAGTTTTACGGTAAAACGGGATCAATGTGGCTGACCATCGATTTACCATCACCGGAGAGTGGTGCACCATGGTACTATTCCATTTCAAATCCATGCACTCATTTGTAAAAGTCGTATGGCGCAGTTTCGACATTAAACTGATGTTGCACCTTGCACCATAGATGTTGCGCCCAAAGGAGATCAAACCTTCGGTAGCCATAATGGGTGACTCTTTTGGAGTTACGAAACCACAACAAGTCAAAACAAAGGCCTCTATGAGATCTATGGATTCAGTGCCTTGAAGATGTCATTGCATAGTTTCATATCCAAAAAACACTATCTGAATCACTTTTAGGTCTCGGAAGTTTTTTTTACCCTTCATTATCTTCACGTGAATTTTATGGTAAAACGGGATCAACATGGCTGGCCATTGATTTACCATCACTGGAGAGTGGTGCACCATGGTACTATTCTGTTTCGAATCCATGCACTCATTTGTAAAGTCGTGCGACGCAGTTTCAGCATTATGGACTAATGTTGCACCTAGCACCATAGATGTTGTGCCCATGGGATGTCGAACCTTTGAACAGCTATAACGGTTGACTCTTTTGGAGTTACGGGTGCCATAACCAGTAAAACGAAGGTCTCTATGAGTTCTACGGCTTTGATTGCTTTAAGCTATCAATGCATAGTTTCATGCCCAAACAAACACTATCCGAATCACTTTCAGGACTCGGAAGTTTTTTTACCCTTCGTTTTCTTCACGTGAATTTTATGGTAAAATGGGTTCAAAGTGGCTGGCCATAGATTTACCATCGCTGAAGAGTGGTGTGCCATGGTACTATTCAATTTCGAATCCATGCACTTATTTGTAAAAGTCATACGGCGTAGTTTCGGCAATATGGACGGATGTTGCACCTTGCGCCGTAGATGTTGTGTGTGGGGGATATCGATCATTCAGACAGCCATAATGGTTGATACTTTTGGAGTTACGGAAGCCGTAACCAGTCAAAACGAAGGTCTCTGTGAGCTCTACGGCTTTGGTAGCTTTAAGCCGCCAATGCATAGTTTCATACCCAAGAAAACACTATCCGAATCACTTTTCGGACTCAGAAGCTTTTTTACTCTTCGTTTTCTTCACGTGAATTTTATGGTAAAAAGGGATCAACGTGGCTGGCCATCGATTTACCATCGTTGGAGAGTGGGGCACCATGGTACTATTTTGTTTCAAATCCTTGCACACATTTGTGAAAGTCGTACGGTGCAGTTTAGGCATTATGGATGGATGTTGCACCTTGCACCGTAGATGTTTCGGCCAGGGGATGTTGATCCTTCGGACAGCCATAACGGTATACTCTTTTGGAGTTACGGGAGCCATAACCAATCAAAAAAAAGGTCTCTGTGAGCTCTACGGCTTTGGTGGCTTAACGATGTCAATGCATAGTTTAATACACACAAAAAACTATCCGAATCACTTTTAGGTCTCGGAAGTTTTTTTACCCTTCGTTTCTTCACGTGAATTTTATGGTAAAATGGGATCAACATGGTTGGCCATCGATTTACCATCGCTGGGGAGTGGGACACCATGGTACTATTCCATTTCAAAAACATGCACACATTTGTAAAAGTCGTACGGTGCAACTTCGGCATTATGGACGGATGTTGCACCTTGCACCGTAGATGTTGCGTCCAGGGGATATCGATCCTTCGGACAGCCGTAATTTTGACTCTTTTGGAGTTACGAAGTCATAACTAGTCAAAATGAAGGTCTCTTTGAGATTTACAGCTTTGGTGGCTTAAGGACGTCAATGCATAGTTTCATACCCAAAAACACTTTATCCGAATCACTTTTTGATCTCGGATGTTCTTTTTACCTTTCGTTTTCTTCACGTAATTTTATGGTAAAACGAGATCAACGTAGCTAGCCATCGATTTACCATCATTGAAGAGTGGTGCACCATGGTACTATTCCATTTCAAATCCATGCACTCATTTTAAAAGTCGTACGGTGCAGTTTCGGCATTATGGATGGATGTTGCACCTTTCACTGTAGATGTTGCACCCAGGGGATATCTATCCTTCGGAAAACCATATTGGTTGACTCTTTTGGAGTTACGGAAGCCATAACTGGTCAAAATGAAGGTCTTTGTGAGCTGGACGGCTTTGACTGCATTAAGCTGTCAATGCATAGTTTCACACAGAAAAAAGTACTATCTGAATCACTTTAGGACTTGGAAATTTTTTTACCCTCCGTTTTCTCCACATGATTTTTATGGTAAAATTGGATTAACGTGGCTGGACATCGATTTACCAACGTCGGAGAGTGGTGCATCATGGTACTATTCCGTTTTAAATCCATGCATTCATTTGTAAAATTCGTACGGAGCAGTTTCGGCATTATGGATGGATGTTGCACCTTGCACCGTAGATGTTGCTCCCAGGGGATATCGATCCTTCGGCAGCCATAACAGGTGACTCTTTTGGAGTTACGGGATCCATAACCAGTCAAGACAAAGGTCTCTATGAGCTCTATGGCTTTGGTGGCTTAACAACGTCGATGCATAGTTTCATACCCAAAAAATACTATCTGAATCACTTTCTGGTCTAGGATGTTTTTTTAACCCTTCGTTTTCTTCACATGAATTTTATGGTAAAGCGGGATCAACGTGGCTGGTCATCAATTTACCATCGTTGGAGAGTGGTGCACCATGGTACTATTCCATTTCAAATCCATGCACTCATTTGTAAAAGTCGTACGGCGTAGTTTCGGCATTATGGACGGATGTTGCACCTTGCACTGTAGATGTGGCGCCCAGGGGATATCGAACTTTCGGAAAGCTATAACGGTTGACTCTTTTGAAGTTACGAGTGCCATAACCAGTAAAAATGAAGGTCTCTATGAGTTCCATGTTTTTTACATCTTTAAGCCGTCAATGCATAGTTTCATACCTAAAAAAACACTATCCGAATCACTTTCATGACTCGGAAGTTTTTTTACCCATCGTTTTCTTCATGTGAGTTTTATGGTAGAACGGGATCAATGTGGCTGACCATCGATTTACCATCGCTGGAGAATGGTGCACCATGGTACTATTCCTTTTCATATCCATGCACTCATTTGTAAAAGTCGTACGGTGCAGTTTCGGCAATATGGACGGGTGTTGCACCTTGCACCGTAGACGTTGCACCCAAGGGATATCGATCCTTCGGACAGCCCCATTTGGAGTTACAGAGTCATAACTAGTCAAAACAAAGGTCTCTATGAGCTCTGCAGCTTTGATAGCTTTAAGCCATCAATTCATAGTTTCATACCCAAGAAAACACTATCCGAATCACTTTCAGGACTCGGAAGTTTTTTTACCCTTCGTTTTCTTCATGTGAATTTTATCGTAAAACGGGATCAACGTGGTTGGCCATCGATTTAACATCACTGGAGAGTGGTGCACCAAGGTGCTATTCCATTTCAAATCTATGCAAACATTTGTAAAAGTCGTACGGCGCAGTTTCGACATTATGGACGGATGTCGCACCTTGCACCGCAGATGTTGCGATTAGGAGATATTGATCCTTTAGACAGCCACTCTTTTGGAGTTACGGGAGTCATAACTTGTCAAAACGAAGATCTCTGTGAGCTTTACGGTTTTGGTGGCTTAACAATGTCAACGCATAGTTTCATACCCCAAAAAACACTATCTAAATCACTTTCGGGTCTCGAAAGTTTTTTCCCCTTCGTTTTCTTCACGTGAATTTTATGGTAAAACAGGATTTACATGGCTGGCCATCGATTTACCATCGCTGGAAAGTGATGCACCATGTACCTATTCCGTTTCAAATCCAAGCACTCATTTGTAAAAGTCGTACGGTGCGGTTTCGGCATTATGGACGGATGCTGCACCTTACACCGTAGATGTTGCGCCCAAGAGAATCGATCCTTCGGGCAACCATAAAATTTGACTCTTTTGGAGTTACGGAAGCCATGACCAGTCAAAACGAAGGTCTCTGTGAGTTCTACGGCTTTGACAGGTTTAAGCCATCAATGCATAGTTTAATACCCAAAAAACACTATTCGAATCACTTATAAGACTCGAAAGTTTTTTTACCCTTTGTTTTCTTCACATGAATTTTATGGTAAAACGGGATCAACGTGGCTGACCGTCGATTTTCCAACGTTGGAGAGTGGTGCACCATGGTACTATTCCGTTTCAAATCCATGCACTCATTTGTTAAAGTCGTACGGTGCAGTTTCGACGTTATGGAAGGATGCTGCACCATGCACCGTAGATGTTGCTCCCAGGGGATATTGATCCTTCGGACAGCCATAATGGTTGACTCTTTTGGAGTTACGGGAGCCATAACTAGTCAAAACAAAGGTCTCTATGAGCCATACGACTTTGGTGGTTTAAGGACGTCAATGGATAGTTTCATACCCAAAAAACACTATTCGAATCACTTTTAGTTCTCGGAAGTTTTTTTACCCTTCGTTTTCTTTACGTGAATTTTATGGTAAAACAGGATTAACGTGGCTAGCTATCGATTTACCATTGCTGGAGATTCGTGCACTATGGTAGTATTCCATTTCAAATCCATTCACTCATTTGTAAACATCGTATGGTGCAGTTTCGGCATTATGGACGGATGTTCCACCTTGTACCGTGGATGTTGCGCCCATGGGATATCAATCCTTCGGACAGTCATAAGGATTGACTCTTTTGGAGTTTTGGAAGCCATAACTAGTCAAAACGAAGGTCTTTGTGAGCTCTACGGCTTTGACTACTTTAAACCGTCAATGCAAAGTTTCATACCCAAATAAACACTGTATGAATTACTTTTAGGACTTAGAAGTTTTTTTACCCTTCGTTTTCTTCACGTGAATTTTATGGTAAACCGGGATCAATGTGGCTGGCCATCGATTTACCATCACTGGAGTGTGGTACACCATGGTACTATTCCGATCAAATCCATGCACTCATTTGTAAAAGTCGTATGACACAGTTTTGGCATTATGGATGGATGTTGCACCATAGATGTTGCACCCAGGGGATATCGATCCTTCGGCAGCCATAACGGGTGACTCTTTTGGAGTTATGGAAGCCATAACCACTCAAAACAAAGGTCTCTGTGAGCTCTATGGCTTTGGAGGCTTAACAATGTCAATGTATAGTTTCATACCAAAAAAAACTATCCAAATCACTCTCAGGTCTCGAAAGTTTTTTTACCCTTCGTTTTCTTCATGTAATTTCATGGTCAAACGGGATCAACGTGGCTGGCCATCGATTTACCATCGCTAGGGAGTAGTGCACCATGGTACTATTCCGTTTCAAATCCATGCACTCATTTGTAAAAGTCGTACAGCGCAGTTTCGGCATTATGGACGGATGCCGCAACTTGCACCGTAGATGTTGTGCCCAGGAGATATTGAACCTTCGGACAGCCATAACGGTTGACTCTTTTGGAGTTACGTGTGCCGTAACCAGTCACAACGATCTCTATGAGTTCTATGAGTTTGACAGCTTTAATCTGTCAGTGCATAGTTTCATACCCAAAAAAACAATATCCAAATCACTTTCAGGACTCGGAAGTTTTTTACCCTTTGTTTTTTCTCGTGAATTTTATGGTAAAACAGGATCAACGTGGTTGGCCATCGATTTACCATCGTTGGAGAGTGGTGCACCATGCTACTATTCCATTTCAAATCCATGCACTCATTTGTAAAAGTCATACGGTGCAGTTGCGGAAATATGGACGGATGTTGCACCTTGTATCGTAGATGTTGCGCCCCGGGGACATCGATCCTTCGAACAACCATAACGATTGACTCTTTTGGAGTTACGGGAGCCATATCCAGTCAAATAGAAGGTCTATGTGAGCTCTACGGCTTTGATAGATTTAAGCCATCAATTCATAGTTTCATACCCAAGAAAACACTATTCGAATCACTTTCAGGACTCGGAAGTTTTTTACCCTTCGTTTTCTTCACGTGAATTTTATGGTAAAACAGGATCAACGTGGCTGGCCGTCAATTTACCAACGCTGGAGAGTGGTGCACCATGGTACTATTCAGTTTCAAATCCATGCGCTCATTTGTAAAAGTCGTACGGCGCAGTTTCGGCATTATGGATAGATGCTTCACCTTGCACCGTAGATATTGCACCGAGGGGAATCGATCCTTCGGACAGCAATAATGGTTGACTCTTTTGGAATTACGAAGGTCTCTATGAGTGCTACGGCTTTGATAACTTTAAGTCGTCAATGCGTAGGTTCATACCCAAAAAAAACACTATCCGAATCACTTTCAGGACTCCAATGTTTTTTTAACCCTTCGATTTCTTCACATGAATTTTATGGTAAAACGGGATCAACGTGACTGGCCATTGATTTACCATTGCTGGAGAGTGGTGAACCATGGTACTATTCCGTTTCAAACCATGCACTCATTTATAAAAGTCCTACGGCGCCGTTTCGACAATATGGACAGGTGTTGCACCTTGCACCGTAGATGTTGCGCCTTGGAGATATTGATCCTTCGGACAGCCATAACGGTTGACTGTTTTGGAGTTACGGGAGCCATAACCAGTTAAAACGAAGTTCTCTGTGAGCATTACGGCTTTGATAGCTTGAAGCCATCAACGCATAGTTTCGTACCCAAGAAAACACTATCTGAATCACTTTTTGGACTCGGAAGTTTCCTTCGTTTTCTTCACATGGATTTTATGGTAAAACGGGATTAACGTGGTTGGCCATCAATTTACCATCACTGGAGAATGGTGCACCATGGTACTATTCCGTTTCAAATCCATGCACGCATTTGTAAAATTCGTACGGCGCAGTTTTGGCATTATGGACGGATGTTGCACCATGCACTGTAGATGTTGCGCCCAGGGATATCGATCCTTCAGACATCCATAACGGTTGACACTTTTGGAGTTACGGGAGCCATAACCAGTCAAAACGAAGGTCTTTGTGAGCTCTACAGCTTTGGTGGCTTAAAGACGTCAATGCATAGTTTCATACCCAAAAAAACACTATCCGAATAACTTTCAGGTCTCGGAAGTTTTTTTTACCCTTCGTTCTCTTCACGTGAATTTTATGGTAAAACGGGATCAACATGGCTGGTCATTAATTTACCATCACTGGAGAGTGCTGCACTATGGTACTATTCCATTTCAAATCCATGCACTCATTGTAAAAGTCGTACAACATAGTTTCAGCATTATGGACGGATGTTGCACCTTGTACCGTAGAAGTTGCATCGAGGGGTTATCGATCCTTCGGCAGCCATAACTTTTGACTCTTTTGGAGTTATGGGAGCCATAACCAATCAAAATGATGGTCTCTATGAGTTCCACAGCTTTGACTGGTTTAAGCTGTCAATGCATAGTTTAATACCCAAAAACCCTATCCGAATCACTTTCAGGACTTGAAATTTTTTTTACCCTTCGTTTTCTTCACGTGAATTTTATGGTAAAACGGGATCACCGTGGCTAGCCGTCGATTTACCATCGTTGGAGAGTGGTGCACCATGGGACTATTCTGTTTCAAATCCATGCACTCATTTGTAGAATTCGTATGGCGCAGTTTCGGCATTATGGACGGATATTGCACCTTGCACCGTAGATGTTGCGCTCAAGGGATATCGATCCTTCGGATAGCCATAACGGTTGACTCTTTTAGAGTTACGGGAGCCATAACCAGTCAAAATGTAGGTCTCTTTGAGTTTTGTGGCTTTGACAGGTTTAGGCCATCAATGCATAGTTTAATACCCAAAAAACACCATCCGAATCACTTTCAGGACTCGATGATTTTTTACCCTTCGTTTTCTTCATGTGAATTTTATGATAAAATAGAGTCAACGTGGCTGGCCATCGATTTACCATCGATGGAGAGTTGTGCACCATGGCACTATTCCATTTCAAATCCATGCACTCATTTGTAATTCAACATTATGGACGGATGTTGCACATTGCACCGTAGATGTTGCGCCTAAGGGATATCGATCCTTCAGACAACCATAACGGTTGATTGTTTTGGAGTTACGGTAGCCATGACTAATCAAAACAAAGGTCTCTATGAGCTCTACGGCTTTGGTGGCTTAACGACGTCATGCATAGTTTCGTATCCGAAAAAACACTATTCGGAAGTTTTTTTACCCTTCGTTTTCTTCACGTGAATTTTATGGTAAAACGGGATCAACGTGGCTGGCCATTGATTTACCATCGCTGGAGAGTGGTGCACCATGGTACTATTCCATTTCAAATCCATGCACTCATTTTTAAAAGTCATACGACGCAGTTTCGGCATTATGGACGGATGTCGCACCTTGCACCATAGATGTTGCGCTCATGGGATATCGAACCTTTGGACAGCCATAACGGTTGACTCTTTTGGATTTTTGGATGCCATAACCAGTCAAAACAAAGGTCTCCACGAGTTCTATGGCTTTGACAGCTTTAAGCCGCCAATGCATAGTTTCGTACCCACAAAACACTATCCGAATCACTTTCAGGACGCGAAAGTTTTTTTACCCTTCGTTTTCTTCACCCTTCGTTTTCTTCACGTGAATTTTATGGTAAAACGGGATCAACGTGGCTGGCCATCGATTCACCATCGCTGGCGAGTGGTGCACCATGGTACTATTCCTTTTCAAATCCATGCACTCATTTATAAAAGTTGTACGGCACAGTTTCAGTAATATGGACGGATGTTGCACCTTGCACCGTAGATGTTGCGCATAGGGGATATCGACAGGTATAACGGTTGACTCTTTTGGAGTTACGGGAGCCATAACCAGTTAAAACGAAGGTCTTTGTGAGCTCTACGGCTTTAATAGCTTAAAGCCGTCAATGCATAGTTTCATACCCTAGAAAACACTATCTGAATCACTTTCAGGACTTAGAAGTTTTTTTACCCTTCGTTTTCTTCACGTGAATTTTGTGGTAAAACGGGATCAACGTGGCTGGCTGTAACATGCCGCCTTTTGTACGCTTTAAATCGACGATAAACCACAGACATCAGACTTAAACCAAACAGAAGGACGGATTGTTATTGGGGTGAATAAGAAAAGTAGAGAAAGAAAAAAACAAAACAGAATCTTGCAGCGGAATGACAAAATATAATAATCAAATAACAGTTCATGAAGCTGTCTACAAAACATTTGATTATACTAATACAATATAAAATCAGAGTTACACTTACCAGAGAATAATAATTAACAATGCAGCGGAACAGTATGAATGTAGTGGAATAATATAAATAATAATTGTAATACAGTCTTCGTCTTCATCCTCTAGAAATAAGGTCTTCAAATCCTGAAATACTCAGGCTGACCCGAGCGAATAGAAAAGACAAGACACTCGAGTCAAAACTAAAAGATTTTATGTGTGTTAAATCAATGAAAATAAATATGAGTGGAATGGCGTCAGAGATGTTTACAGGATTTGACATCTCCTATCCAGTGTCAATATGAGTGCAGTAACTCAAGAGATGCTCGGGATTCACATCTTCTAAGGGTCCTTTAAACTATTTACTATATAGTAATATTTCGCTATTATAATGTCTATTGGTAAAATAAACTTACTTTAAAATAGTGTTAAAGATTGGCTCAATATTCCCCTTAACACGTAATAGCGCCAATAGTCTATACAATACCTGCATATCTCCTAATCGGGAGACTATGAGAAGATACTCCATAGGTACGACACAAATCAAACTCGTACAAGGCGCGCTAGGGTATGTGACACGGCACAACTAGGCAATGCTAGGGTCGATACACCAATTACGCATCTGGACAGATGGTGACACATAGTGCGCAGCTACCGCCGACCTCGATCCACACCCAAAAAAATCAAAGGGCCCCAATCAATCACAAAGTAATAGAATGGTATCGAAGGAGTGTGTTCGATAAGAGGGGCTACCTCACTGGCCCGTTAGCGCTTCTTTTTAGCCATCTTATACCAACTCACGGGAGTCGGGTCCACGCATATACCTCAAAGGAACTTCGCCACCATCCTACTTCATTCTGGAATCTCCACCGCGTACACGGTTGTTAAAATGGTTTTCGGAGTTGGCAGAGAGTATGACAACTTCCGATCCCGTCTCTTTAACAACCAAACGCTATTATAACACCGAGGTCTTTTCAAAATAGTTTATACTTTAAAACCCAATATCATTGCCCTTTCCAAATCAAATCAATGCGATATCATCTTCATTTCAAATATATCTTTTTCTAAAATCATAACACTTTCCAAGTTATAACATTTCGAAATTAAAACATTTGAATATTACCTTGAAACTCATAATTTTGACACATAACTTCAATACTTAAATGGCTTAAATATTAAATTACTTTATATAATAAAATAGCTTCTTCAATTTCACAAATCAATTCCAAATACAGATTTGAACCCCCAAATAAACTATTTCAATTCCTGTATATTTCAAAGCTTTAAATACTCACCATTTCAAAACTAGTTCCTTGATAATTCCGTATATATCAAATTCAATTACTATTATTTATATTTGAACTGTTTACTTAATAAATCAAATATCATCTAAGTAAAACCTTTAAACTTCAAATAACTGGATATTCTTTCAATTTAATTAGCTTGATATATTCATTTAAATCAACTTGATATTCATTTAGATCACTCTGAACCAAAATCAAGTTATAAAAAAAATCATATCCTTTAAAATCTCAATTTTATTAAATTTCAAATAAATTTATTCGAGTATAATTCTTAAATAATTTAAATTAAATCAATTTCATATTTATCTTCCAATCTCACATTTATTTAAGTCATTATAAACTCTATATACAATATATAAACAGATACTTAACCATGTTATATAAAAACAATCAAACTTTATTATTTAACCTATTTTATATTTCAAAACAAATTTATACATAGCTAAAAATCAATAATATATGACATCTAAAATCAATAATTATATAACCCGTATATTTCTTTACAAAACCATAGAAATCATTTCAATAAGCATCAAACTAATTATATAAATTTTGATTAACCATCGGTTAAACAAATGATCTTATGGCATTAGGAGTTAAGTTTACTAATTTTGATTTAGTTTCTCGAATACTCAACTCTTTAACATCAGATTGGGAAAGGAAGTTTTTAGCTATTGAAGAAGCTAATGATCTCTCTACTCTCAAAGTTAAAGAGTTGATAGGAAATTTAATGTCCTATGAAGCTAATTTGCAGGCACGAAAAGAACTGAATTCAGAGAAAAAGAACATAGCATTCCTAGCAACAAAGAATGATGACTCTGACTTAGATGAAGAAGAGATAGTCTTCATTGCCAATAATTATAATAGATTCAAGAAATGTAGAAAGATGACCAAATTCCAAAAAGAAGGGAAGTCCAACACAACAAACCTATCCCAAATCAAGTGTTATGAATGCGATCAATACAGACATATGAAGAAGGATTGTCCAAAACTCAACAATGATAAAAAGAAGAACATGTTTGAAAAATTCAAAAAGAAGAAAGCTTTCAAAGTAACTTGGGATGACTCGGACTCTTCATCATCTGAAAGTGATAGCGATAGTGACGGAGAACAAGCTAATGCGTGTTTTATGGTACAAACCGATGAGGTACCCAAAATAAAAAATAAGGAGAAATGGATACTAGATAGCAGATGCTCCAAGCATATGATCGGAAATTCAAAAATGTTATCAAATATAACATTCATCGATGGTGGAACGGTAAAATTTGGAGATAATTCAAAAGGATATGTCATAGGCATTGGAGAAGTCATCAACTCTGGTATATCTAACTCTCCTATTATGACAAATGTTTTATTAGTAGAAAATCTAAAACACAACTTACTAAGTATTAGTCAATTATGCGATAAAGGTTTTCAAATAAATTTTGAAAAAGATAGATGTTTTAGATAATAACAAACAACTTATTTTTGAAGGTGTTAGAAACAAAAATATTTATGTATTAAACATGAATATAAATAAAAATTCGAATTTATGTTTAACCGACAAACATGATGATCCATGGCTATGGCATAAACGATTCTGTCATATCAATTTTAAAAATATTAATAAATTGGCAAAATATAAACTAGTTAGAGGTTTACCTAAAATAAATTACAAAATAGAAAATTTATGCGACGATTGTCAAATTGAAAAACTTAAGAAAAGCTCTTTTAAATCTAAAAATAATATTTCTACGAAACAACCATTAGAATTGTTACATTTAGATTTATTTGGTCCAACACAAATACGATCTAAATAATAACAATATGTCTTTGTAATAGTTGATGATTTTTCAAGATACACATGGACTTTGTTTTTAAAACATAAAAGCGATGCTTTCGGTATGTTCAAGATATCTGGTAAAAGAATTAAAACACATGGATTTTAAAATTAAAATATTCGAAGTGATCACGGAGGAGAACTCGAAAACGATCTTTTTACTAATTTTTGTAATAGGAAAGGAATAACTCATAATTTCTCTTTTCCTCGCACACCTTAACAGAATGGTGTTGTAGAAAGAAAAAAATAGTATACTACAAGAATGTGCACGAACATTACTAAATAGTAGTGGTCTACCGAAACACTTTTGGGCCGAAGCTATTGCCATAGCTTGTTATGTATTGAATCGAGTAATAATACTTCCTATGACAAAAAAAACTTGTTTTGAAATATTTTTTGGTAAAAAACCTAAAGTATCATACTTTAAAAACATTCGATTCAAAATGCTTTATATTAAATACAAAAGGTAACTTAGGTAAATTTGACCCGAAGGCCGATGAAGGTATCTTTGTTGGATATTCGGATCATAGTAAAGCATATAGGATTTTTAATTAAAAAACTAAAACTATTGAAGAAAGTTTACATGTTTAATTTGACGAAAATCTTTTTAATCATCATACTAATGATGAAGAAGAAATTATTCCACTGACAAATTCAACAAATTCTATTAATAATGAAACGAATGTTCAAAATAACACTTTGGTATCACTCCCTAGAATTCTTAAGAATCATCCAAAAGATAATATTATTGGAGATCTCAATTCTAGAGTAAACAGAAATCAACTTAATCAGATAAGCCATATAGCATTTGTATCAAATTTTGAACCAAAAAATTATATAGAAGCTTCAAATGATAATTTTTGGATAATTGCTATGCAAGAAGAATTAAATCAGTTTGAACATAATAATGTTTGGGAATTAGTAACAAGACCTGAAGATCAATCGGTTATAGGAACAAAATGGGTGTTTAAAAACAAAGCAGATAAAAACGAAAATATTATTAGAAATAAAGCACGTTTAGTTGCTCAAGGCCAAGAAGAAGATATCGATTATGATGAAACCTTTACCCCAATAGCTAGATTAGAAGCCATTCGTACATTACTCGCCTTTGCAACTCATCACAATTTTAAATTATTTCAAATGGATGTCAAAAGTGCTTTCTTAAACGATTTTATCAAAGAAAATGTATATGCAGAACAACCTCCACTATTTGTTCACGAAAAATATCCAGATCATGTTTTTAAATTACACAAAGCACTATATGGATTAAAACACGCCCCTCGTGCATGGTACGAACGTCTTAAAAATCACTTAGTGACATCTGGTTTTCAAATAGACAAAATAGATACAACTTTGTTTATTAAAAGAGAAAATGATGATATTTTAGTTATACAAATTTATGTTGATGATATCATTTTTGGTTCAACCAACGAAAATCCATGCAATCAATTTCAAATATTATGAAAAATGAATTTGAAATGTCACACATGGGAGAATTAAATTTCTTCTTAGGTTTACAAATAAAACAACTTGAAAATGGAATTTTTATTCATCAAGAAAAATATTGTAACGATTTATTACGTCATTTTGAAATGGATAAAACTTCAAGCAAACCAACGCCAATGAGTACCACTGTTCACATAGAAAAAGACGATAACGGAAAAGATTTTGATGAAAAATTATATCGGAGCATGATTGGTTCTTTACTTTATTTGACAGCTAGTCGACCCGATATTATGATGAATGTATGTCTATGTGCTCGATTTCAAGCAAAATCAAAAGAATCTCATCTAAGAGCTGTTAAGCGTATTTTACGTTATCTATCTAGTACTAGAGATTATGGTTTGTTTTACCCTAAAAAATCATCGTTTGAACAAGTTTCCTACAGCGATGTGGATTTTGGTGGATGTAGAACAGATCGTAAGAGTACTAGTGGAACTTGTCATTTTATCGGACAATCTTTAGTTTCATGGTTTAGCAAAAGGCAAAATTGTGTTTCTTTTTCTATTTGCGAATCCAAATACATCTCCACAGCCCTAGTATGTGCACAAGTGATATACATGCAACAAACACTAATGGATTTCGGCAAAATTATCAACAAATCTCCAATATATTGTGATAACACGGGTGCTATAAATTTATCAAAAAACCCTGTTAATCACTCACGAACTAAGCATATAGATATACGCCATCGTTTTTTACGAGACAATGTTGAAAAAGGAACTATTTCATTAGAATACGTAAATACCGAAAATCAAGTAGCAGACATCTTTACGAAACCACTAAATGAACAAACTTTTATTAAACTCCGACGAAATTTAGGTATTTTCTCATTTCAAGATCTTCTTCCTTAAAATTAATCAATGTTTCCATTTTAAGGCTATGATTAGTTATTTATTTTACTACCACAAATTATACTTAATAATTTCTGAATCTTTTATTTTTTTTAGACAGTTAGTTTGTCTATAAATAATTCTTTCAACTTATATATAAAGAGGTATACAAAACTATATACACACAATTCATATCTTCCTTAAAGAAACAAAATATAGCCATGTATTTTGGGGACTCTTATATATCCATCTCCATCTCAACACCAATGACGGAAAACTCGACTGACACGCCACAACGGCTTCCTACATCTACACTAAAGCAGGAGCCAACGAATAGGTGGTCCTCGTATCATATGGGTTTTACTCCCGATAACAAGAAGACCAGAAGATTTATGTTTGTCTCTCCTAACACAAAGGAAAAAATTGATGAAATTCATCATTATCAAAAACAACAGAAAGATCTTCAACGAGAACTATATTTCGAACAAAAAGTTACAGCACGTCGGCTAAGCTTTTTGGAGCAAGTAACGATGAAATTTTGTTCATCACGGAAGAAAGATATCCATGAACTGCTACCAAAACCTTGTAGTTCTTTGGATCCCTCGTCTTCATATCGTTGTCCTTCAGACCCTTAACCAAGACGATATTCTGTCTCCTCGAGAACCTATGAACGTGGAAATATATGATCTCCACTTAAACCATGGACGTATGACAAGTCAGGAGATCGCAAAACTTCATCGCCTTCTAAATAAGTTATATTTGTTATTGTATGAATCTATGATTATCTATTCTTTTATTTCACAACAATAAAATTATTTGTTATAAAACATTCGAGACATAAGCAAAACCATCAAATTTTAGGCTATTTTTAGCCGCACTGCTTATTTCAGACATTTGAGTATGGCCTGCAGACGTTTGACATAATGATATACGCCTAAAATTTAAGCACTGTGCGTATGTCAGACGTCTGATATACCCCCTAGACGTCTGAAATTTTGCTCTATCTTGTCCAAATAAAAATAAGAGAATTTCAGACGTCTGAAATAAGATCCAATCGTCTGCCTTAGTTCCCTGCCATGAAGTTTTTCAAAAATAAACCAAACCAGACGTCTGGTTTTTATACCCAAACGTCTGATAAAACTCTCTGCCTCTCCAATTTTACAAATCTGCTCTAATCAGACGTCTAAATTTATCCGCTATACTCAATTTAGGGCAAACTAGACGTCTGATTTCCAATCTAGATGTCTGATTCCCAATCGACCATTTAAATTCGCCCAGATAACGTCATTTTTTTTCTTTTATCTCAAAATTGTTAAAACCTCCGATTTTCTCAGACACGATTTTCTTTCCAAAACATCATCTTTAAGCAAATCAAATCATAATGCCTCCTCGCACTAAGAATCCCAAGATGTCAAAACGAAAACAAGACCAACCGTCGTCATCTTTAAATTCTCAAGGGTGCTTCAATGAACAGATCGAAAGGTGGATGAAAAAAGCGCCGCATTCCATCAAAAGGTATGAAGACATCCTAAAGAAAAAACTATACATAGGTCCATTCTACAATCTCCTTAAATTTCCTATGTATGATTTGGATGAACTATGTGAAAATGACGGGTTGGAAACCCTAATTTCTTTCACTTCTAATGATATCCAAATAGACCAATTAGCCATATTTCTATTCTATGCGAATTTAGACAGTACTTCAGTGTGGAACACTGAAAATGAGGATAACTGGCTTTGGTCTAGAGTGTGTGGGAACACGATTAGATTAACTCCGGGCATAATAGGTCGAGCCCTGGGATGCTCTAACACAGGGGAAGATTTATACAACATTCCCGATATGCGCTTCAAGCCATGAAACAGTATTACTCATCAAATTTGGGAGGACGAAATGGCAAAATTTGCCTCCAAATATCTACATCCAAAAGCTCGACTCCTAACTCGAATGATAATGATAATTAATACAATTGTTCCACGAATGGGAAGTCACGAGAAAATCAAAGAATTAGAGCAGAAAGCCCTATATGCTCTATTTAGTGGAACAGGGGTAAATTGGGCCGAATTCATCTTCGACGAGGTCAAGCATTTTTGGACTCGATCACGGCCATCAATTATTTACCCAACTTATATTATGAGACCTCTCCGTGCACATAACATTCCATCATACCTATCAACCTTCAAAGAAATATCGCCTAAATATGCTTCCACCAAATTCTTCTCTCCGATGCACATACCTAAAATTCCCCCAGAATTCATGTCCTTTTAAGATTGGTCGCATAATCGTCAATCTAGACGAGTTGAGCCTCCTCCTCAACCACACATTGAACCATCACAAGAGGAGGAACAATATTGAGGGGCAACTCCACCTCCTCCCGCACCATTTGATTATTCGGGAGAAGATGAAATTATAGAGACTCGAACGGATACAAATCCAAATGAAAGTGTTCGAGATCTCACCCTTCGAAACCAACATATTCTATCCCAAAATCAAAAACTTTTGGCTAAGCAAATTGACAACTTCGAAACATCATTTGCTACACGCCTAGCCACAGTTGAAGAATCTCTTTCGACCGTCTTGTCGGTTCTTAAAGAAGTACTACAACGGGTTCGCGGTCCAACACCACCTTTTGAAGATTGGCCAACCCCAGTACCTTCTCCTCCCATAAAACATTCCAAACTCTCTGAGGATGAGCCTCTCAAGCAATCTTTAACTTCTCCTACAAAGGCTAGCACTTACGAAAAAGAAGAACCAAAGGAAGATGATCAAAATAAAGCTTCTCCAAAGGAATCATAGATTTTATGTTTTTGGAATATCAATTTTTGTACAAATCTATGTTTGTAATCAAACTTCAAGTTATTAATGAAATTTTCTTTTTGTTTAATGATTGTTTCAATTTTATAATTCTTTTTTATAATGCCAAAAGGGGAGAAATATAATTATAATCATAAAACATTAAAAATAAGCACATATTCAGGGGGAGATTTATAATCTATATATAAGTACATTGAATAGTTGTCAACATCAAAAAGGGGGAGATTGTTAGGAAATCAATTCTATGGTTTCGATGACAACAACTATACAATGGAATTCAAGTATGCACACACACACACACACACACACACACACACATATATATATATATATATATATTTACAGGTAATTGTTAAAGTAAACATCACCAAAAGGACAAGAATAAGACTCAAGAGAAGTATCAAGAGGCTACAAGTCAATAGAATCGAAGAGGAATGACACAGGCACAGGAAAAGCAACATGCACAAATCCAGACCTCTGAGTGCACTAGCCAGACGTCTGATTGATTCCTCTAGTTCGCAAATCAGATAGAATCAGACGTATGGTTAATATACTTAGACGTCTGAAAAGCAACCATATATAAAAAAAATATGAGAGCCAGACGTCTGAAACATTTTTCAGACGTCTGATTTTGAACTCGGCTATGTATATTCATAGTACAACTATTACAATTGAAAAGACACATTCGCTCCTCTTCGCTGCAACTCTTCATCACCATTAGAAGCGACCTTAGAGCACTTACTAACAGATGCAACTACACAAAGGATCTCTCTACCACTATAAATAGCATCAGGATTTCAAGAGAAGATCTTACCTTACTCACTTATACTCTTTACTCTTATACTCTAATTAATACTTGATCTCTAGCAATCTAATACGTCTATTTTAGTCCTCCATATACTCAAAACTCTTCAATCAATATTATCTATATATAGATTGGAAGCATTTGTACTCAACGGTCAATATTCGTGTTATAGAACTCACATTTGACAAGAACAAGCTTTTGTAACCAAGTCTATTCCTCCAGGCAAAGTGAGGGTGTTTGATAGTTAAATTCCGAAGAGGAGCTTCGGGACTGGACGTAGGACGGGAGGTCCGAAGCAGTATAAAATCTTGGTGTGATTATTTCCATTTACTATGCTATTATCATCTATCAAGTTTATATTAGATACATTATATAGTTAGTTCACTTATACTTGCATATATATACACTACATGTTCCACTCATATAGATTTTCAAAAAATACCATCTGAATCACTTTCAGGACTTGGAAGTTTTTTTACCCTTCGTTTGCTTCACGTGAATTTTATGGTAAAACGGGATCAACGTGGCCGACCATCGATTTACCATCGCTGGAGAGTGATGCACCATGGTACTATTTTATTTCAAATCCATGCACTCATTTTTAAAAGTCGTACGGCATAGTTTTAGCATTATGGACGGATGGCTCACCTTGCACCATAGATGTTGCTCCCAGGGGATATCGATCATTCAGACAACTATAACGGTTGACTCTTTTGGAGTTGTGGGAGCCATAACCGGTCAAAACGAAGGTCTCTATGAGCTCTACGTCAATGCATAGTTTCATACCCAAAAAACTATATCTGAATCACTTTCAGGTCTCGAAAGTTTTTTCTACCCTTCGTTTTCTTCACGTGAATTTTATGGCAAAACGGGATCAACGTGGCTTGCCGTCGATTTACCATCGCTGGAGAGTGGTGCACCGTGATACTATTCCATTTCAAATCCATGCACTCATTTGTAAAAGTTGTAAGGCGCGGTTTTAGCATTATGGACGGATGTTGCACCTTGCACCGTAGATGTTATGCCTAGGGGATATCGATCCTTCGGACATCCATAACGGTTGACTCTTTTGGAGTCACGAAAGCCATAACTAGTCAAAACGAACGTCTTGTGTGCTCTACGGCTTTGACGGCATTAAGCTGTCAATGCATAGTTTCATACCCAAAAAAACACTATCCGAATCTCTTTCAGGACTTGGAAGTTTTTTTTATCCTTCGTTTTCTTTATGTGAATTTTATGGTAAAATAGGAGTAACGTGGCTGGCCATCGATTTACCATCGCCGAAGAGTGGTGCACCATCGTACTATTCTGTTTCAAATGCATGCACTCGTTTGTAAAAGTCGTAAGGTGCAGTTTTGACATTATGGACGGATGTTGCACCTTGCACCGCAGACGTTGCACCCAGGGGATATCGATCCTTCGGCAGCCATAACAGGTGACTCTTTTGGAGTTACGGGAGTCATGACTAATCAAAACAAAGGTCTCTGCGAGCTCTATGTCCTTGGTGGCTTAATAACGTCAATGCATAGTTTCATACCCATAAAAATACTATCTGAATCACTTTCAGGTCTCGAAAGTTATTTTTTACCCTTCGTTTTCTTCACGTGAATTTTATGGTAAAACGGGATCAACGTGGTTGGCCATCAATTTACCATCGCTGGAGAGTGGTGCACCATTGTAATATTGCGTTTCAAATCCATGCACTCATTCGTAATAGTTGTACGGCGCGGTTTCGGCATTATGGATGGATGTTGCACCTTGCACCGTAGATGTTGCGCTTAGGGGATATCGAATCTTCGGACAGCCATAACGGTTGACTCTTTTGGAGTCATGGATGCCATTACCAGTCAAAATGAACGTCTCTATGAGTTCTACGACTTTGACAGCTTTAAGCCAACATAGTTTCATATCCAAAAAACAATATCCGAATCACTTTCAGGACTCGGAAGTTTTTTTACCCTTCCTTTTCTACACGTGAATTTTATGGTAAAATGGGGTCGACGTGGCTGGCGATCGATTTACCATCGCAGGAGAGTGGTGCACCATGGTACTATTCCATTTCAATTCATGCACTCATTTGCAAAAGTCGTACAGCGCAGTTTCGGCATTATGGACGGATGTTGCACCTTGCATCGTAGATGTTGCGCCCAGGAAATACCAATCCTTCAAATAGCCATAACGGTCGATTCTTTTGGAGTTACGGGAGCCATGACTAGTGAAAAAGAATGTCTCTGTGAGCTCTACGTCTTTGATGGCTTAATATAACGACCCTGACTCGTCCTTCGAAAATCGGCACCGAATACGACACTCATATTCAAATGCCGCAGATCTAAGCGTCGAATCTGGTTCACCGGAGCTTATAACACATTACGTATAACAACACAGCGGAAGAAAGAAATGAATATCAATATACAACATTGATCAATATCATAGATACAAAGAAATGCTGCAGCAGAAAACCCAATGAACTAGCAGCGGAAACAACTAGAACTTGAAACTCCAGAAGAAACACTAATATCAGCAATCTCCATAGATAGCTCGAACCACCATCAAGTTACACCAAGCTAAGCAAGGTCAGTCGTCCTAACCAAATACTTCAATATCCAAAGTCTTGAAAGAATACCAAAGAGAAAGTCGAAAGCTACCGAATCGATATCTATATCTACTATCTGAAAAACACAACTCTAGACTGCCCTTGTGGAAAATTGTGGGCACCCAGAGTTTAGGAAGGAAACAATAAACTCCGGGTCAGTCATGGGACTGATATGAGCAAACAAAAGCAATTTTATCTTTTAAAACAAACAAAAGAATTAAAATTCGAAATCCATAATGCTTTTTAGAACATGAAACTACCATAAGGCCTCCTACCACACACACAATGCAAACGTAGAATTGGAGGAGATGTCTCCTTATCATAGTCAAAAATGCTTGATACGCGAAAACCAATTTTATATTATTGTTAGTGTACAAGGCGTGTATTGGATGATTGGATTTCCAACAAATGGTCAGGCTAAGGAACTTCCCATTGCCACATGGGTACGCCTCTGGAGGGACGCCCCGAGAACCATCCCTCAGTTCTCTGCCAACATAAGGTCGGTGTATCCCCTTCCTGGGAGTATCACCTAAGATATTCCATCCCCGGTCGTAACCAACCTTTATCCGAGTGCTCGATACCAACAACCACAAAGTAATGTATTTGCAGTAACCACATAGGTTAAATATCTGAGCTCCATACCATGATATCACCTCTATCTAGAAGAAATGGACATACCCTAGGGGCGCGACCCCTGAAACCTTGCTGCATCTTTCCTGTGTCGACCATTTCCGATGTGTGAGGTCCTGATGCAGTCCCGTCCACAAAGCTATGCTTTTCACAAAACCTTGCTTTGATCAACAAATGATCAGCAGTACTTCGTATGCCACATTACAAAATTGGGAAGGTATCACTAGTAACCATCAACTACATAACCTCTAAACTCGTACGTCTCAGAGAAGGGTGTTAAGCTAAGAGAATAAATCTCTGCCACCAAATAGAAATGTATTTGATAGAAACCAGCTTTACATCTCAAAGTGTAACGTCAAACACACATCCATACAAGTCCATCCCGGGATCGAACAGAACCGAAGGCACTTCCGAAGAAGTCCTTGAAAATACGGATAATTTCTAATCACGTCAGGACTCCCCATCACAAAGGGTGCTCAAATCTCTATACCGGGGCCAGTCGGTGCAGAGACATTCGACATGTCATCCTTTCGCTTTCGAAAGTATCCGGTCTTCACCACCGGCTAAACCGAATAATGAGCGCAATATTTAAAAACATATGGATAATGGGATTTCGGTTAAGTCACAACTTATTACCCAAAATTTTTCTTTCAAATGGTTTAAACAAATTACCATTTAAAAATATTTTTGAACAAAAAGATTACTTCCATAAACCTTTCAATGGTTTAAACAATTTCCACACTTTAATCTTTTAAACAAAAGATTCACTTTTAAAATCCCTTTTTAATTTAAAAACAAGGTTCACCAATCTTTAATAAAGATTGATTTATAGCCTTTCAAAACAATTCCATTTCAAGTTGGATTAACTCATCCGGTCTTTAAATTAAAGACTCATTTTATAGCTTTCAAAACCATTTCCAAAGATTCATTCATAACTTTCAAAAAAATTCCCATTTCAAATCTTTTATATATAAAAGATACACCATTTAAAAATCCTCTTCAATTTCAAAATAGGGTTCAACTATCTTTCACAAAGATTCAATTGTAGCTTTCAAAACCATTCAATTTCAAATTTGAAATATTTTCATCATAATTTTGGAAATTCTTTCCATATATAAAAGCTACTATTATTTGAAACCATTTGTTTCTGTTTCGAAAACCCAATTATATTTGCATGAGTTAAGGCCTTTCAAATATAAACTTGGGTTAGATTCAAATTCTTAAAACCATACTTTTAAAATGGTTTAAAAACCCATATAAATACCTTTTATAACTTGTATAATCTTTTTAAACCAAAATTTCCAAATCATTGAATTCAATTTCAAATATTGAATTCAAACTCAATCAAAATATTTTAGATTTCAAACTAAATCAAGTTATTTAAAATAACTTTTATCTTCTAAATTCCTTTTCAATTATTTTTCAAATTCAACCCAATTTCATTTCCAAAACCATTTGGATTCAAAAATCAAATTTTAAAACCATTTCAAAATATTAAATTCAAATATCCGTGACTTAACTGATTTCCTCGTGAAATCCATATTTGTGTGTATAGTGTGGTCCAGGGGTTTTACACACAATAGTACGACAACATCAACCATTACAGATTCAAACACAGAAATATCGATAAGCGGTATAACCTATAACACTTATCTTCATTTATAGATCATGGATGAATAATATAAGTTCATCGCAGATAATAAACTACATCACAGATAAATACGGATAATAAACTACATCAAACACAGCTCAAATCAAAACAGATCATATCAGGGTATCAAACAATTCAATCATCCAATAGAATCCAAACATACATAAGTGAGATCAGATAATTATTTGATTAATTCAAATCAGATTAACTACTTATGACTTACTAATCCTGGTTAATTAATATTAATAAATCATTTTCATTAATTATTCTTAATTAATTACAACAATTAATTAATCCTTAATCAATAATCATCCCTTAATTACTTTAATTAATTAACTAACCTTTAATTAATTAATTACTTTTAAATTAATTAACTTAATTACATAAATTAATTATCCTCAAATTAATTAACCTTTAAACACTTGATTAATCAATCTTAAATTATTAATTTATTTACCTTAATTACTTTTATTAAGTAATTAACTTCAAGAAATTAATCTTCTTTAACAAATAAATTAACTTAGACTTTTAAATTTAATTAACAATTAAAACATCTTTCCTTAATTTACTTCTTATTATTATTAAGTTTATTTAAAATAAATTTTCAAAATAAAGGTTATATGTATCTTAACACTTTTTAAACTTAGTTAATTTCATTTAAAAACTTTTAACCATATCAAAAGTTGGATAAACTTTTATCATCTACAAAAGAATTGGCTTCTAACGAAATTGTCTCAATTAAACTCGATTTTGTTTTAAAGGTTAAAAACTGTTTTATGTTCAATCACTCAAACCCGATCCATATTCTAAATTACCCGAGCTTGTCTTCGAGTTTTTTTTTTCACCACCCACGTCTTCGAGCCAATTCGCAAAACACTCGAGCACAAACCTGAGAAACCCATTCCTTCTTCGATTTTAACTATATTCAGGTACACCCCCACAATAGTGCATGTGCACGATCACCAGAATGGCCTCCGACCATCACCGAGACCTCCAACCAGTCACCGATCACCTCCTAAGTTTCCACGACTACTTAGATCCACCAATTCGCCTCAGAATCGAAAAAGAGCCACCCAGCATCCTACTAAAACCCGACATCGATGATGAAAACACCTCGCCACGCCAATCTAGTCCATCAGAGCCAATGCCGATGAACACACACCATCGCCAGAGTCTCTTGCATCGACTCCCCTTATGCGATCGAGTTCGATCCTCTCTCGTCATCTCAAGAATTGACGTTGATTAAATCGGGTCTTTAAACCCTAACAAGTCACCGTGTCGCCACCAAGATGATCAGAAAACTCTTCGATCATTTTTGAAGAAGTAGTCAACGTCCAAGCTAGCTTCAACCCCGATTCCAAGACCCATCGCTTTGTCGATCATCAGAAATCGACAGAAACACTTGATTCCGTTCATCAAATAACACTTAATCAACATGAAACTAAAAATCTTGATACTATTATCTAAATTCACTATTTTCAGAGACGAATCATATTATAGAATCAAAATATAAATTCTAAATAATCAAGTTTCAGACTTTACTTTCTTTTCACTGTTTTATTTTTCCTTCCCAGATAAAATGTTTGATAATAATATTTTTGAACATAAAAAAAATGGTATGTAATTTGTTCAACATATTTCGTTTGACCATCACAAACTATAGAAGATTTGGGGAAGAGGAATTTGATTTTAAATCAAATTTGGTCTTAAAAAAAACAAACAGAGGCTGAAGAATTCATATATCCTTATATGCACACATCATATTCAATGTACATATAAACATGCAGGCAAAAACAAAACATTTTCCTGACATACTTCCATCATCAATCCAAAAATCAAGAGATATAAATAGTTTTAGTGAGTTTGCTCACCTGGTTTAGTTTTTGAAAGCAGATGAACAGGGAACTGAATTTTGTTTGAACTATCCTACGGAGTTGGACCTGAAGCTTGATTTCTAGGTTGAACTTGCTTAAATATTTACTTTGCCTTGAGTTTGATCTGAGTTTTGTTTTTCTGGTTTTTATTTTGATCTTGATTTCTCAGGTTTGAGAAATTCCGAACTATGAATCAATATTGAGAAATTTGATTATTTCTTTCTTTACATATGTTTTTAATTAAAAGATGATGAAATGTCACTTGTTGAATTCATTTCTTACACTTGTTACATATAGGTAATTTGTGTTTTTAACCTTGTTTTAAAAATTAATTTACAACTTTGTTTAAATCCTTGTATACTTTATGTTTTACATATTTATATCTTTGTGCATTTATGCTTTATATTATTGTCTTGAATTTATTTTTATAAACTTTGTTTTGTCCCTTTAGTTCATACATTTACAACTTAGTTCATAGAAATTTTTAAAAGAAAGAACTTTAAATCTTTTTGTCAAACTTAGATATTGTATATATATATACATATAAATTATACTTACATAATCTTTCAAAAGAAATTTTATTTAAAATAAAATTATACATTGATAAATAAACACATATATCTAAAGCTTTCATAATTTCTTGTTTACATTTTATCTTGTACTTATACAATTTTATAACAATGATTTGAAATCAAATTATTCATTACTAACTATTAACTATATATATTAGTTCCTTGAAACATAAAAGTTAAATAAATCCAACATTAATTTCAAGATATTTATCTATATCAAATTAAAACTATCACTTTCAAATCATAATGTGCATGTATATATATATTGAATTTAATTTTACTATATTAATCTCAAATATAACTTCCAAAATACATGTCACATAAGCATATTATATTATAAATTATAATTTTTGAAATATAAAGTTTTTCAAACCCAATTTAATTACAACACATTTATATTTGAATTTCAAAATCACATTCCACATGAATAAACTAATAACTTGTTTAATTGGAAAAATACAAATAATTTTTTTATGAAGTACTTATTTTTTTGAATTTTATTTTATTTTAGAGTTCCCGGATTAAAAATTCTTTTACAAATTTTATTTTTATTCTACATTTTTTAAATTAATTCATACTTAATTTATAATTTAACCAGAATTATATATTAATTTCCAAATAAATTAGGCTTAAAAATCAGGAATGTTACACTTCAAGTGAATTTTATGGTAAAACGGGATCAACGTGGCTGGCCATCGATTTACTATCACCGGAGAGTGGTGCACCATGGTACTATTCCATTTCAAATCCATGCACTCATTTCTAAAAGTCGTATGGCGTAGTTTCGGCATTATGGATGGAATTTGCACCTTGCACCGTAGATGTTGCGCCCATGAGATATCAATCCTTCGGACAGCCATAACGGTTGACCCTTTTGGAGTTACAAGACTCATAACCAGTCAAAACGAAGATCTTTATAAGTTATATGGCTTTGAAAGCTTTAATTTGTTAATGCATAGTTTCATACCAAAAAAACACTATCCGACTCACTTTCAGGACTAGGAAGTTTCTTTTTAACCATCGTTTTCTTCAAGTGAATTTTATGGTAAAATGGGTCAACGTGGCTGGCCATTAATTTACCGTCGCTGGAGAGTGATGCACCTTTGTACTATTATGTTTCAAATCCATGCACTTAATTGTAAAAGTCATATAACATAGTTTCGGCATTATGAACGGATGTTGCACCCTGCACCGTAGATGTTGCTCCTAGGGGATATCCATCCATCGGACAATCATAATTGTTGACTCTTTTGGAGTTACGGGAGCCATAACCAGTCAAAACGTAGTCTCTATGAGCTCTACGGCTTTGATGGCTTAACGACATCAGTGCATAGCTTCATACCCTAAAAGACACTATCCGAATCACTTTCAGGTCTCGGAAGTTTTTTGTACCATTCGTTTTCTTCACGTGAAATGGGATCAATATGGCTGGCCATCAATTTACCATCGCTGGAGAGTAGTGCACCATAGTACTATTCCGTTTCAAATCCACGCACTCATTTCTAAAAGTCGTATGGTGCATTTTCGACAGTATGGACGGAAGTTGGACTTTCCACCATAGATGTTGCGCCCAGGGGATATCGATCATTCGGACAGCCATAACGGTTGACTCTTTTGGAGTTATGGGAGCCATAACCAGTCAAAACGAAGGACTCTATGAGTTCTATGGCTTTGAAGCTTTAATCCGTCAATGCATAGTTTCATACCAAAAAAATACTATCCGAATCACTTTCAGGACTCGGAAGTTTTTTTTACCCTACGTTTTCTTCTAGTGAATTTTATGGTAAAACGGGATCAATGTGGTTGGCCATCATTTTGGCATCGCTAGAGAGTGGTGCACCATGGTAGTATTCCGTTTCAAATCCATGCACTCATTTGTAAAATTCATAAGGCGCATTTTCGGTATTATGGACGAATGTTGCACATTGCACCGTAGATGTTGCGCCCAGGAAATACCGATCCTTCGGACAGCCATAACGGTCGACTCTTTTGGAGTTACATGAGCCATAACCAGTCAAAATGAAGGTCTCTGTGGGCTCTACGGCTTTGGTGGCTTAACGACATCAATGCATAGTTTCTTGTCCAAAAAAAAACTATCAGGATTACTTTCAGGTCTCGGATGTTTTTTTACCCTTCGTTTTCTTTACGTGAATTTCATGCTAAAACGGGATCAACGTGGCCAGCCATCGATTTACCATCACTAAAGAGTGGTGCACCATGGTACTATTCTGTTTTAAATCCACGCACTCATTTCTAAAAGTCGTATGGTGCAGTTTCGGCTAATGAGCGGATATTGCACCTTACACCGTAGATATTGCACCTAGGGGATATCGATCCTTCGGACAGCCATAACAGTTGACTCTTTTTGAGTTACGGGAGCCATAACCAGTCGAAATGAAGGTCTCTGTGAGCTCTACAGCTTTGATTCCTTAACGATATCAACGCATAGTTTCATACCCAGCAAAACACTATCAGAATCTCTTTTCGAACTTCGAAGTTTTTTTACCCTTCGTTTTTTTCACGTGAATTTTATGGTAAAACGGGATCAACGTGGCTGGCCAACGATTTACCATCGCTGGAGAGTGGTGCACTGTGGTACTATTCCATTTCAAATCCACGCATTCATTTATAAAAGTCGTATGATGCAGTTTCGACATTATGGATGGATGTTGCACCTTGGACCGTAGATGTTGCACCCAGGGGATATTGATCCTTCGGATAGCCATAACCGTTGACTATTTTGGAGTTACGGGAGCCATAACCAGTCAACAATAAGGTCTCTATGAGTTCTACAGCTTTGATAGCTTTAAGCCGACAATGCACAGTTTCATACCCAAAAAACACTATCAGAATAACTTTCATGACACGAAAGTTTTTTTAACTTTGTTTTCTTCACGTGACCTTTATGGTAAAACTGGATCAACGTGGCTGGCCATCGTTTGCCCATCGACGGAGAGTGGTGCACCATTGTACTATTCCTTTTCAAATCCGTGCACTCATTTGTAAAAGTCGTACGACGCAGTTTCGACATTATGGACAGATGTTGTACCCTACACCGTAGATGTTGCGTCCAGGGGATATCGATCCTTCAGACAGCCATAACGGTTGACTCTTTTGGAATTATGGGAGCCATAACTAGTCAAAACGAAGGTCTATATGAGCTCTATGACTTTGATGGATCAACGACTTCAATGCATAGTTTCATACCAAAAAATACACTATCCGAATCACTATTAGGTCTTGAAAAAATTTTTACGCTTCGTTTTCTTCACGTGAATTTTATGGTAAAACGGAATCAACTTGGTTGGCCATCGATTTACCATCACTGGAGAGTGTGGTGCACCACGGTAATATTCTGTTTCAAATCCATGCACTCAATTCTAAAATTCGTACGGCGCAGTTTCGGCATTATGGATGGAAGTTGCACCTTGCACCGTAGATGTCGAGCCCAAGGGATACCGATCCTTCAGACCGCCATAATGGTTGACTCTTCTAGGAGTTACGAGAGCCATAACAAGTAAAAAGGAAGATCTTTGTGAGTTATATGGATTTGACAGCTTTATTCCGTCAATGCATAATTTCATACCCAAAAAAATACTATCCAAATCACTTTCAGGACTGGGAAGTTTTTTTTATCTTCGTTTTTTTCACGTGGATTTTATGGTAAAACGGAATCAACGTGGCTAGCCATCGATTTACCATCGTTGGAGAGTGGTGCACCATGGTACTATTCCATTTCAAATCCATGCACTCATTTGTAAAAGTCATACGACGCAGTTTTGGCATTATGGACGAATGTTACACCTCGCACCATAGATATTGCCCCCAGGAAATATCAATCCTTTGGACAGCCATAACGGTCAACTCTTTTGGATTTACGGGAGCCATAACCAGTCACAAGGAAGGTCTCTGTGAGCTCTATGGCTTTGGTGGCTTAAAGACGTCAATGCATAAATTTATATCCAATAAACACTATCTGGATCACTTTTAGGTCTTGGAAGTTTTTTTTACCCTTCATATTCTTCACATGAATTCTATGGTAAAACGGGATCAACGTGGCAGGCCATCGATTTACCATCGCTGGAGAGTGGGACACCATGTTACTATTTCGTTTCAAATCCATGCACTCATTTCAAAAAGTCGTACAGCGTAGATTCGGCATTATGGGCGGATGTTGCACCGTAGATGTTGCGTCCAGAGGATATCGATCCTTCGGACAACCATAACGGTTGACTCTTTTGGAGTCACAGGTTCCATAACTAGTCCAAACGAAGGTACCTGTGAGATCTATGGATTTGACAGCTTTAAGCCATCAACGCATATTTTCATACCCAAAAAAACACTATCCGAATCACTTTTAGGACTCGGAAGTTTTTTTACCCTTCGTTTTTTCACGTGAATTTTATGGCAAAACGGGATCAACGCGGCTGGCCATCGATCTACCATCGCTAGAGAGTGGTACACCATGGTACTATTCCGTTTTGAATCCATGCACTCATTTGTAAAAGTCGTATGGCGTAGTTTTGGAATTATGGTCAGATGTTGCACCCTGCACTGTAGATGTGTCACCCAGGGGATATCGATCTTTCGAACAGCGATAACGGTTGACTCTTTTGGAGTTACGAGGCCCATAACCAGTCAAAACGCAGGTCTCTGTGAGCTCTACGGCTTTGATGGCTTAACAGCGTCAATGCATAGTTTCATACCCAAAACAACACTATCCGAATCGCTTTTAGGTCTCGGAACTTTTTTTACCACTCGTTTTCTTAACGTGAATTTTATGGTAAAACGGGTTCAACATGGTTGGCCATCGATTTACCATTGTTGGAGAGTGGTGCACCATGGTACTATTCAGTTTCAAATCCATGCACTCATTTTTCAAAGTCATACGGCGCAGTTTCGGCTTATGGACGGATGTTGCACGTTGCACCGTAGATGTTGCGTCCAGGTGATATCGATCCTTCAGACAGCCATAACTGTCGACTCTTTTGGAATTACGGGAGCCATAACTTGTCAAAACGAAGGTCTATGTGAGTTCTACAAATCTAACAGTTTTAATCCGTCAATGCATAGTTTCATATCTAAAAAACATCATTCGAATCGCTTTCAGGACTAGGAAGTTTTTTTTTACCCTTTGTTTTCTTCACGTGAATTTTATGGTAAAACGAGATCAACGTGGCTGGCCATCGATCCGCCATCGCTGGAGAGTAGTGCACCATGGTATTATACCATTTCAAATCCATGCACTCATTTATAAAAGTCGTACGACGCAGTTTCGACGTTATGGACTAATGTTGCTCCTGCACCGTAGATGTAGCGCCTAGGGGATATCGATCCTTCGAACAGCCATAACGGTTGACTCTTTTAGAGTTACGGGAGCCATAACCAGTCAAAACAAAGATCTCTGTGAGCTCTATTGCTTTGATGGCTTAATGATGTTAATGCATAGTTTCATACCTAAAAAAACTATCTGAATCACTTTCAGGCATCGAAAGTTTTTTTACCCTTTATTTTCTTCACGCGTATTTTATGGTAAAACTGGATCAACATGGCTGGCCATCGATTTACCAAAGTTGGAGAGTGGTGCACCATGGTAATATTCCATTTCAAATCGTTGCACTCATTTCTTAAAGTTGTACGGCGCAGTTTCGGCATTATGGACGGTTGTTGCACCTTGCTCCGTAGATGTTGCGTCCAGGGGATATCGATCCTTCGGACAACCATAATGGTTTACTGTTTTGGATTTATGGGAGCCATAACTAGTCAAAATAAAGATCCCTTTGCGCTCTACGGCTTTGAGCTTAACAATGTCAATGCATAGTTTCATACCCCAAAAACACTATCCGAATCACTTTCAAGTCTCGGAAGTTCTTTTCACCCTTCGTTTTCTTCACCTGAATTTAATGGTAAAACGGGATCAATGTGGCTGGCTATCGATTTACCATCGCTGGAGAGTGGTGCACCACGGTAATATTCCGTTTCAAATCCATGCACACATTTCTAAATGTCGTTCGGCGCATTTTCGGCATTATGGATGAAAGTTGCACCTTGCACCGTAGATGTTGCACCTAAGGGATATCGATCTTTCGGACCACCATAACGGTTGGCTCTTTTGGAATTACGGATCCATAACTAATCATAACGATGGTCTCTTCGAGTTCTGCGGCTTTGATAGCTTTAATCCGTCAACGCATAGTTTTATACCCAAAAAAACACTATCCGAACCACTTCAGGGCTCGAAAGTTTTTTCTACCCTTCGTTTTCTACACGTGAATTTTTATGGTAAAACGGGATCAACGTGGCTAGCCATCGATTTTCCATCACTGCAGAGTGGTGCACCATGGTACTATTCCGTTTCAAATCCATGCACTCATTTTTAAAAGTTGTACTGTGTGGTTTTGGCATTATGGACGGATGATGCACCTTGCACCGTAGATGTTGCGGCCAGGAAATATCGATCCTTCGGATAGCCATAACGGTCGACTCTTTTGGAGTTAAGGGATCCATAACCAGTCAAAACGAAGGTCTCTGTGAGGTATACGTCTTTCGTGGCTTAACGACATCAATCCATAGTTTGATATCCAAAAAAAACACTATCTAGACACTTTCTGGTCTCAGATATTTTTTTACACTTCGTTTTCTTTACGTGAATTTTATGGTAAAACGAGATCAACGTGGCTGGCCATCGATTTACCATCGCTGGAGAGTGGTGCACCATGGTACTATTCCATTTCAAATCCATGCACTCATTTCAAAAAGTCGTACGATGCAATTTCGATATAATGGACGGATGTTGCACCTTGCACCGTAGATGTTGCGCCCAAGGGATATCGATCATTCGGACAGTCATAACGGTTGACTCTTTTGGAGTTAAGAGAGCCATAACCTGTCAAAAAGAAAGCATCTGTGAGCTCTACGGCTTTGATGTCTTAACGACGTCAATGCATAGTTTCATACCCAAAAAAACACATCCCGAAACACTTTCAAGTCTCGGATGTTTTTTTACCCTTCGATTTCTTCACGCGAATTTTATGGTAAAATGGGATCAACGTGGCTGGCCATCGATTTACCATCGTTGGACAGCGGGGTACCATGGTACTATTCCATTTCAAATCCATACACTCATTTCTAAAAGTCGTATGGCGCAGTTTCGGCGTTATGGACAGATGTTGCACCTTGCACCGTAGGATGTTGCTCCCAGCAGATATTGGTCCTTCGGTTAGCCATAACCGTTGAATCTTTTGGATTTACGGGTGCCATAACCAGTCAAAATGAAGGTCTCTATGAGATCTACGGCTTTGACAGTTTTAAGTCGTCAATGCATCGTTTCATATCCAAAAAAACACTATTCGAATCACTTTCAGGACTGGGAAGTTTTTTTACCCTTCGTTTTCTTCATGGGAATTTTATGGTAAAACTGGATCAACGTGGATGGCCATCTATCTACCATCGCTGGAGAGTGTTGCACCATGGTACTATTCCATTTAAAATCAATGCACTCATTTGTAAAAGTCGTATGGCGCGGTTTCGGCATTATGAATGGATGTTGCACCCTGCACCGTAGATGTTGCACCTAGGGATATCGATCCTTCGGACAGCCATAACGGATGAATTTTTTGGAGTTATGGAAGCCATAACTAGGAAAATGAAGGTCTGTAGCTCTATGGCTTTGATAGCTTAACGACGTTAACGCATAGTTTCCTACCCAAAAAACATTATCCGAATCACTTTTAGTCTCTAAAGTTTTTTTACCCCTCGTTTTCTTCACGTGAATTTTATGGTTAAACGGGATCAACGTGGCTGGCAATCGATTTACCATCACTTGAGAATGGTGCACCATGGTACTATTCCATTCAAACCAATGCACTCATTTCTAAAAGTTTTACAGTGCAGTTTCGGCATTATGGACCGATGTTGCACCTTGCACCGTAGATGTTGCGCCCAGGGGATAACGATCCGTCGGACAGCCATAACGGATGACTCTTTTGGGGTTACGTGTGCCATAATCAGTCAAATCGAAAGCCTCTATGAGACCTATGGCTTTTACAGCTTTAATCCGTCAATGCATAGGTTCATACTAAAAAAAACACTATCTGAATCACTTTCAGGACTCGAAAGTTTTTTTTTACCCCTTCGTTTTCATCATGTGAATTTTATGGTAAAATGGGATCAACATGGCTGGCCATCGATCCACCACATCGGAGAGTGGTGACCATGGTACTATTCTGCCTCAAATCCATGCACTTATTTGTAAAAGTAGTACGTCGCAGATTCGACATTATGGACGGATGTCGCACCTTGCACCGTATATGTTGCGCTCGGGGGATACAGATCCTTCGGACAGCCGTAATGATTGACTCTTTTGGATTTATGGGAGCCATAACCAGTCAAAATGAAGGCCTCTGAGAGCTCTGTAGCTTTGATGGCTTAACGATGTCAATGGATAGTTTAATACCCAAAAAAACTATCCGAATCACTTTCAGGTCTCGAAAATTATTTGAACCTTCGTTTTCTTCGCATGAACTTTATGGTAAAACGGGATCAACGGGCTGTCCATTGATTTATCATCGCTGTAGAGTGGTACACCATGGTACAATTCCATTTCAAATCCATGCACTCATTTTTAAAAGTCGTACGGCGCAGTTTCGGCATGATGGACGGATGTTGCACCTTGCATCGTAGAAGTTGCGCCAAGGGATATCGATCCTTCGAACAGCCATAATGGTTGACTCTTTTGGAGTCACGGGTGCCATAATTAGTCAAAATGAAGGTCTCTGTGAGATCTATGGCTTTGACAGCTTTAAGCCATCAATGCATAGTTTCATACCCAAAAAACACTATCCGAATTACTTTCAGGACTCGAAAGTTTTTTACCCTTCGTTTTCAATGTGGCTGGCCATCGGTTTACCATCGTTGGAGAGTGGTGCACAAAGGTACTATTTCGTTTCAAATCTTTGCACTCATTTGTAAAAGTCGTACGGCGCAGTTTCGACATTATGGACGGAAGTTGCACCTTGCAATGTAGATGTTGCGCCCAAGGGATATTGATCCTTCGGACAGCCATGACGGTTGACTCTTTTGGAGTTACGGGAGCCATAACCAGTCAAAACGAAGGTCTTTGTGAGTTCTACGGCTTTGACGGCTTTAAGCCGTCAGTGCATAGTTTCATACCCAAAAAACACTGTCGGAATCACTTTTAGGACTTGGAAGTTTTTTAATCCTTCGTTTTCTTCACGTGAATTTTATGGTAAACGGGATCAACGTAGCTGGCCATCGATTTACCATCGCTGGATAGTGGTGCACCTCTACTCCGTTTAAAATCCATGCGCTCATTTGTAAAAGTCGTACAATGCAATTTCGGCACTATGGATGGATGTTGCTCCTTGCACCGTAGATGTTGTGCCCAGGGGATATCGATCCTTTGGACAACCATAGTGGTTGAATCTTTTGGAGTTACGAGAGCCATAAACAGCCAAAACAAAGGTCTCTGTTAGTTCTACGGCTTGGACTGCTTTAAGCCGTCAATGCATAGTTTCATAACCAAAAAAACACCATCTGAATCACTTTTAGGACTCAGAGGTTTTTTTACCATTCGTTTTCTTCACGTGAATTTTATGGTAAAATGGGATCAACGTGGTTGGCCATTGATTTACCATCGTTGGAGAGTGGTGCACCATGGTACTATTTTTTCAAATCCATGCACTAATTTATAAAAGTCGTACAACGCAGTTTCGACATTATGGATGGAGCACCTAGCACCGTAGATGTTGCTCCAAGGGGATATCGATACTTTGGACAACCACAACGGTTGACTATTTTGGAGTCACGGGAGCACCAGTCATAATGGAGGTCTCTGTGCACTCTAGGCTTTGATCGCTTAACGACGTCAATGTATAGTTTCAAAAAAGCACTATTCGAATCACTTTCAGGTCTTGAAAGTTTTTTTAACCCTTCATTTTCTTCACGTGAATTTAATGGTAAAATGGGATAAACATGCAAGGTCATCGATTTTCCTTCGCTGGAGAGTGGTGTATTATGGTACTTTTCCATTTGAAATCCATTCACTCATTTGTAAAGGTTGTACGGCGCAATTTCGGCATTATGGACGGATATTGCACCTTGCACCATTGATGTTGCGTCCAGGGGATATCGATCCTTCGGACAGCCATAATGGTTGACTCTTTTGGAGTTACAGGAGCTATAACCAGTCAATACAAAGGTCTCTATTAGTTCTATGGCTTTGAAAGCTTTAAGCCATCAATGCATAGTTTTGTACGTAAAAAACGCCGTTCGAATCACTTTTAGGACTTGGAAGTTTTTTTTACCCTACGTTTTCTTCACATGAATTTTATGGTAAAATAGGATCAACGTGGCTGGGCTTCGATTTACCATCGCTGGAGAGTGGTGCACAATGGTACTATTACATTTCAAATCCATGCATTCATTTCTAAAAGCCCTACAGTGCAGTTTCGGCATTATGGACGGATGTTGCACCTTGCACAGTAGATGTTGAGCCCAGGGGATATCGATCCTTCGGATAGCCATAACGGTTGATTCTTTTGGAGTTACGAGAGCCATAACCAGTCAAAACGAAGGTCTTTGTGAGTTCTTTGGCTATGACAACTTTAAGCCATCAATGCATAGTATCATACCCAAAAAAACACTATCCGAATCACTTTCAACACTCGAAAGTTTTTTTTACCCTTCGTTTTCTTCACGAGAATTTTATGGTAAAACGGGATCAACGTGGCTGGCCATCGATTTACTATCGTTGGAGAGTGGTGCGCCATTGTACTATTCCATTCCAAATCCATGCACTCATTTGTAAAAGTTATATGGTGCAATTTCGGCATTATGGACGAATGTTACACCTTGCATCGTAGAAGTTGCGCCCAAGGGATATCGATCCTTTGGACAGCCATAACGGTTGACTCTTTTGGAGTTACGGGAGCCATAACCAGTCAAAACGAAGGTCTCTGTGAGCTCTACGGCTATGATGGCTTGACGAGGTCAATGCATAGTTTCATACCCAAAAAATACTATTCGAGTCACTTTCAGGTCTTGAAAGTTTTTTACCCTTCGTTTTCTTCACGTGAATTTTATGGTAAAACGGGATCAACATGGCTGGCCATCGATTTACCATCGCTAGATAGTGATGCACCATGATACTCTTCTGTTTCAAATCTTTGCACTCATTTGTAAAAATCATACGACGCAATTTCGTCATTATGGACGAAAGTTGCACCTTGCACCGTTGATGCTGCGCCCAGGTGATATGATCCTTCAAACAGCCATAACAGTTGACTCTTTTGGAGTTACAGGAGCCATAACCAGTCAAAATGAAGGACTCTGAGTTCTATAGCTTTGATAGTTTTAAGATGTTAACGCATAGTTTCATACAAGAAAAACACTATCTGAATCACTTTTAGGACTCGGAAGTTTTTTTACCCTTCGTTTTCTTCACGTGAATTCTATGGTAAAATGGGATCAACATGGCTGGCCATCGATTTACCATCGCTGGAGAGTCGTGCACTATGATACCATTCCGTTTCAAACCCATGCACTGAATTGTAAAAGTCGTACGGTGCAGTTTCGGTATTATGGATGGATGTTGCACCTTGCACCGTAGATGTTGCTCCCAGGGGATAACGATCCTTCGGCCACCCATAACGGTTGACTCTTTTGGAGTTTCGGGAGCCATAACCAGCCAAAACGAAGGTCTCTGTGAGCTCTTCTGCTTTGATGGCTTGACGATATCAATGCATAGTTTCATACCCAAAAAAACACTATCGCAATAACTTTCAGGTCTTGGAAGTTTTTTTAACCATTCGTTTTCTTCACATGAATTTTATGGTAAAACGGGGTCAACATGGCAGGCAATCGATTTACCATCGTTGGAGAGTGGTGCACTATGGTAATATTCCATTTCAAATCCATGCACCCATTTGCGAAGGCTGTACGATGCAATTTCGGCATTATGGACAGATGTTGCACCTTGCACCGTTGATGTTGCGCCTAGGGGTGCACTGTTGATGTTGCGCCCACGGGATATTGATCATTTGGGCTGCCATAACGGTTGACTCTTTTGGAGTTATAGGAGCCACAACCGGTCGAAACAAAGGTCTCTGTGAGTTTTATGACTTTGATAGTTTTAGGCCGTCAATGCATAGTTTCATACACAAAAAACACTGTCCGAATCATTTTCAAGACTCAGAAGATTTTTTTTATCCATCTTTTTCTTCACGTGAATTTTATGGTAAAACGAGATCAACGTGGCTGGCCATCGAGTTACCATCCCTGGAGAGTGGTGCACAATGGTATTATTCCGTTTCCAATCCATGCACTCATTTGTAAAAGTCGTACGACGCAGTTTCAGCATTATGGATAGATGTTGCATCTTGCACCGTAGATGTTGCGTCCAGTGGATATCGGTCCTTCGGACAGCCATAACGGTTGACTCTTTTGGAGTAACGGGAGCCATAACCAGTCAAAACGAAGGTCATTGTGAGTTCTACGGCTTTGATAGCATTAATCTGTCAATGCACAGTATCATATCCAAAAAAACACTATCTGAATCACTTTCAGGACTCGAAAGTTTTTTTACCCTTCGTTTTATTTAGATGAATTTTATGGTAAAACGGGATCAATGTGGCTGGCCATCAACTTATTATTGCTGGAGAGTGGTGCACCATGGTATTATTCCGTTTGAAATCCATGCACTCATTTGTAAAAGTCATATGGCGCAGTTTTGGCATTATGGACGGATATTGCACCTTGCACCTTAGATGTTGCGCGCAGGGAATATCGATCCTTCGGACAACCATAACGGTTGACTCTTTTGGAGTTACGGGAGCCATAACTAGTCAAAACGAAGGGCTATGTGAGCTCTACGGTTTTGATGGCTCAACGACGTAAATGCATAGTTTCATAACCAAAAAAACTATCCGAATCACTTTCAGGTCTCAAAGGTTTTTTACCCTTCGTTTTCTTCACGTGAATATTATGGTAAAACATGTTTTTGAATGATAAAATGCTTATGTATACGTGTTGATGATTTATTAATGTTCATACAGATTTTATGACATATTTCAAGATTAAAACCTTATTAAATGACATCCGTTAGCATTGCAATTTTTTATGATGGTCTTAAAAGATATTTTAGAGATGGATTTCAATTTTCATATTTTTTGAATTTTTGTGGAATCATTACGAATTTTCTAAGGAAGAAAATGATCATTTGGATTATAAAATTATATATGGAAAACTAATTATTATTTGGGTCTAAATTTTTTTATGTTGTAAAACATATACTAATTGATTTTCTTGAATTTTTTTAGATTTTTCCGAGATAATTTAATAGTTATGTAAAATTATTTAAGGTGTGAGACTTAAATGTTTAATATAATTATAAAGGTGAAATGGGCTTTTTCAAATTTGTTTAAATTTCCAACAAAGGGAAGTCAACAGCATTTTTGAATATAAAAATCTAGAAACCAATCAGATTCAGACAAATAAGACAAGGTACGTACTAAAGGACATTTTAAAGTATAAATAAATAGGCTTTTTACTATTTCAACTCTTTCGACAACAAGGTTCCGCCTCTATCCCAAACCATCCGACAAGGTCGAAAGGTATCAAACCTTACGGCTAGGCTAATACTAATGCATATGGTATCATACAACTAGTACGTAGTGAATTGAAAGGGGTGGAAAGGTTTAGGGAAGAAAGGTAAGAGCTTCCTAAAGAGATGAAGCTTTGTTTTGATTTTAAGGAAAATATGCCTGTTAGTATTCGACAAAAAGCTTTCAACAATGCAAAATGGTTTATAAGAAAAGCTTTAAATTAGGTTGATTTCTTGTTTTAATTGAAGCCTTTTAACAAGGATGAAAGGTAAACTTTCCGACAAGGTCGAAAGTATAGGTGTTGCTTCCTACCTTTGAATCAGTTGCTTTCGAATGGAATCTTTTGTTTTCTAAAATTTTCCACCTCTCCATTGCTTTAGAAGGGTTGGTTCCAACACCACACTTCATTGTTTTCGAATGGTTTTTTATGGTTTTGAAGTAGTTGCTTTCAACTCCAATGTTTTTCTGATCCTTTTTCTCCACTTGAAGGCATAATCCAAATGTTTTAAGTCGAAACATATAATTGGTTTGGAAGTAGTCAACTATGAATAGTTTCAAAAGGTTTCCACTTGTTTTAAATTGAACCCAAAGTGCTTTCGAAAGAGTTTTGTTTGATGCTTTCGAAAGGTTTTATCAATGATTTTAAAAAGGATGGTTCCCTAAGCTTTCGACTGGGTCGAAAAGAAACCTTTCGATAAAGTCGAAGACATAGCTTTCAATAATGTCGAAAGGAAACCTTTCAACAAGGTCGAAAGGTTTGTGCTTTCGACAAGGTCGAAAGGTAATGTTTTTTTCAATGTTTTTGAAAGGAAAGATTTAAATGGTTTTAAAGGTGGTTGTCATATGTTTTAAAGATTATAGAAGAAAAGTTTTTTATTGGTTTGAAGGAGTTACATTCAATGATTTCGAAAGATTTTATCAAAAGGTTTCGAAAGGGTTACCTTCAATGATTTTGAAAGGTTTTATTAATGGTTTCAAAGGGGTTACCTTTAATGATTTCGAAAGGTTGTTTAAAGGTTTTGAATATACTAACTAGGGAAATAGCCTAAGTGTTTTAATTATAAAGGACTTTAACTCATTTTTAAAAGGATAGAAAATCTTTATTGAACATCATCAACATTATTTTGAGCAAAGCATGGAAAAATAGCTTATTGTAAAGCTAAAGATATATTTTCCTTTTATAAGTATGATTTGATGGACTAAACCATTTTGAAAAGGTTTTCAAGGAAAATTTAAAGGGTAGTTAACCCAAAGAAAATTTGAGTATTTAGCTCATTTAAATTCAGACAGTCGGTCCATTTTAAGGGCAGCTAGCCCAAAGGATAGTTAAGAGCAATTAGTCCAGATATGAACAGCTAGTTCATTTGTTAGCATAATGGACCTTGCTACATCTTAAGGATAGATAGTCCACCTTTTTTACCTATTTTATGGATAGATAGTCCATTATTTAGCACAATGAATATTGCTATTTTGATATGATCGGTTTTAAAATAGTTAGTTTAGCAGAGGGCAGTTAGCCTAGATATCGGACAGAGAGTCCATTTATTTCCTATTTTTATCATAATGGTTCTTGCTATATTATTATTATAATTAATTGATTAACCAGTTTGGTTGCAAGAAAGGATTTGCAAAATATATATTTTGAAAAGAGATATTATTGAGGGTAAACCCGTTCCATTAAGTGGAGTGGTCTCACTAAATATTAGTAAACAAAGATGAAATAGAAATTATTTATACCAGGCTTTAAGCCTGACTCAAAGTTTTTGTTTCCTCTTAAACTCTTGGGTGCTCAAAATTGATTTGAGTAAGCTGATGGTTTAGGTTTCCAGGTTATAGCAGATTTGGTGAATAAAGCATTCAAAGACGAGCAGGTGGCTGATAGATAACTAAATTAGGAATTTAGTTTTAAATTGTTTCCGCTGTGTATTAAGACAGTTATGTCTAAATTGCTTTGATCATCCAAGGGGGCATCTTCATATGTCACTCTTGGCGTATTGTTGTAAATTATATTTGATAATTGCTTGGGATTACATTTAGGGATTTTTGTTACTCGGATATGGTATTATTTGAAATGTAATCACTGAAATTAATTTTTTTAGAAATCTCTAATTTTGTTCATATTCAAGTGCTTTTGATATTATGGATACCATTAACATTACCGTATTTCATCATCAAATGATAACTCTATGGATGACTGCTGCATCCATAACATTTAGCTTTTGGCCTCCAGATACAGGATGTTAAAATTTTAAACTAAGAAAGGGAAAATGATAATTTTACAAACATTGGAATCATATGATGAGAATTGCACAATTCCGAAGAGCTTGTTTTTATGGTCAGAGTGATGTATTGGTTTGTCCAGATCGGAGTCCGTATGGAGCAGTTATGTGATTTTTAAGTTGGTACGTTTTGATTTGTTATTTGAGGCTAAGCCCACTTAAGTGAAACAAAGGTTTAGAAAATTATGAGAAGCGGGCTAAGGTGTTTTTAAAATCATTTCATGTGCATTTCAGTTTCATCTTCTTCCTCCATCTCTCTGCAAATCTCTTCCTATGTCTTCTCACAACCTTTTCAATCCTCAACCAAATTCAATAAATAAATATACTAAATCGATCAATGTGAGAAGAGAAGCCCAATTATACCATCTATTTGGCGATTCAAGAATCTTTAAAGTACTCTGCTTCTGGCTAGCAAGGATTTAAGAGCAATTAAGCAAACAATTGTGCTTAAAGGCGTAAATTGGTGAGTGGGAATCATATCCTTCGATTATCTATAATCACTTTTATGGTTAATAATTAAATAAATGTGTATGTAAATAGAATGTATATCATTTATGGAACTATGTAAATGATAATGACCCTAGGAAATGTCTAAGTGATGATAAGAATGGATTAAATTAGATTAAAAATGTTTAAAATGCTAAAATGGTTGGAATTGGGTAAAAGGGATGATATGAAATGAAATTAGAAAGATTAGAAAGGTAGAAATGTGTAATATGATGTCTTAAAGATGTTGAAAACCTAAGAAACAAAAAAATATATAGATCTGGATAAAATTTGGTATGTATCGATAGCAAAATGGCTTCAGGTCGTAAGTAGTTTTTCTGCCTGGAGCATTCAGCGATCCATTGGTGTATGCCAACCGATCGACCGGTGAAACCAGTAACTGATGGGTTGAACCTACGCCCACCTAGGGATAAATCCATTAGCAATCGTTTATTTGCAATGTGAGAATCTCATAAGATGTTTATATGGGTTTTTACCTAGCGTTGTATATTATTTTGGTATGTGTGGATAGATGCTTGTCTAGTGTTAGTATTGTTTAACTAATATTAGTGCGTTTCGAAACTAGTCTCTATCTAACTAGTTCTCTATGTTCGTGTTGTGCTAGACCATATTTATCCAACATAATTTCTATTTATATCAGTCTATGTTTAACTTGTAATGGTTAGGCTATGTTTATGTTTACTTAACCACCATTCGTTTATGGGTTAGTCTATGTTTAACTAACCCATATGTTGTATGCTACATTATGCTATGTTATGGTGTTATTGTCGCAAAGTAGTTGAGTTCCACATGTTGTGTTTATTATATTAGGTTAACTTTGTGAATGCAGGTGAGATAGGTTTGGGTACGCCTTTGTTTAGAAGTAGCCTTTATATAATGTTATGCGATCATATTTGCAGTATATTCTTAGTGATGTTTTTCATTCAGCAGACTTATGTCTGAACCCATCCTCCTATGTTCCTTTTTGTTTATGGATTTATAGAATATGATGGTGGCTTGAGTAATATTGACGGTGCGAGTGGCGATGGCATTAATGGTGGACTTAGTATATGATGTATTTATGTAGATGGGCTTCGATGTGATCATGTGTGTGGAGAGGTGATTTGATATTAGATATTTGAAGTAGATATTATTATGTTTGTTTCCTTCTGTTGTGAAAGTATAGTTAGTTTATATAGCTCTCTGTATACTATTGAAATTATTTATAATGATTTGACTTTTCATTATACGATGATTTTATGGTTGTGGAAAGTCGGGATGTTACAGCCTCCTTGATGATGCTATTGCTAATAACTTCTCTACCTCTTCTTTGAGAGCTTGATACCTTTTTAGGTTGAGCGATTGTTGCTTTTGGCAAATATGGATGGCCTTTGGATCAATATTGAGCGCGTGGCAAATGATCCTAGGATCATTATCGGTCATATAAGCATGCCTTTAAGTGAATATGTCTTTATTCTATGGCAAGAACCTGATTAGGACTTCCCAAATCTCTAGGTTGAGTTTGGTACTAATTTGGACGATCTTGTTAGGATCAGTGTTGTCTATGGTGATAGATTCTAAGGGAGTTGATGACCCACCCTCGTGCCTAAATCACTCATGCAGGGATCCAAGGGGTCATCCTTTGGGCATGAGCAGGTTTCTAAGTGGCACCGTCTAGCACGTATATCATGTGTTCCATATTATCTTTGGTTGATGAAGGTTGTCAAAGTTAGGGAGAAGACTTCCCATCTTTCATAAAAGAGTCGGTCGTTGATGGGAGAGTAAGAGTGCTCATTCTTGGCGATCCCGCCTTCTAATGGGAAGCGACTTGTTCATTCCATGCCATGATGAGCTCTTTAGTTCTTGGGAATGGCCAGGAATACTAGGTTTCAACCATCCTAGATTACAATGCAACCGTGGTCCAAAGTGTTTTAAGATCTGAGGATGCTCATGGATGGTACACTTCTAGGGAGCATGGATTCGTGAACACGTCGGGTGACTAAGTTCACCGTCGAAGGAGCTGGTGTATTAAAGTTTACGGTGGCTTGAGCATCCATGTAACACCCAACGGTTTTACAATTAAAAAAATCAACTAAGAAATAGTAAACATTAAAAAGTAGAATTTCTACAAATGTCATAATTTGGATACGAAACATGCACCATTGTGTTCATGGCGATTTTCTGATCAACATTCATATACAATGTTTTTCGATCAGAGTTCAAATGGAAAAGTTATTAATGTCTAAATTTTAAATTTGAAAATAATTATATATATATACGATAATAAAATTAATTATCGCTAATTGTTAAGATTGGATGTTAATAAATGTTAACATTCAAACTAAAATCATATAGAATTTGCAATTAGTAGAAAAAATGTTAACAATCAATTAATAGTGGGAAGTAATCGACGCAATCATCTAATGAAGGAAGTAAATTAAAAAATCAATCAACCTATGAAGTTTCCCAAAATTGCACTGCATAGGTCGACCTATGAAGGACTAGGGTCGACCATGAGTGGTCGACCTAGACTCTTTAACGATCGACCCGTGTTAGTTTTGAGGTGGTAGTAAATCTCTTTTTAAACAACTCAAATTTAATTAGTTTGATCCAACGGTTACCACTGGTTTGAACCAATATAAATTAAGACATAGGGCTTCACTTACAACTCATAATTTTCTCTTCCTAAATTTTGAAATACACAAATAGATTTAGATTGCACGTATACACTTTGGAGAATGAATAAGATATGATAGAGAATATAAAATAGGTTCAAACAAAGGTGCTACATCGAAGGTAAACTATAAATCTAATTCTAATTAATTAATTCTAAATCTCTTTTGTCTAATCCAAATTCTATTAGATCTGCATAAATGTTACATGTGCATCCGAATAGAAAGCCAAATTAGAGAATACAGATAACAGGATTTAGATCTGGATTAGATCTAGAGATTTGAAAGTGATAATATAAGGTGAGTGGATTATATGTTTTTATATAATATTAGATGATATCTTTATAGATCTATTCCTATATGCCTAAGAATTGAATTCAAATTGCAAACAAATTCATGAATATGGAATGTTGAAGATGTTAAAGTCGCCTACGAAAATTATATAGATAATTGCAAAAGCGTAATGATTAGATTTAATTTTGTAATTGCATAATGATTAGACTTAATTCTTTAATTACGTAACGACTAGATTTAATTCCATAATTGCATAATGATTAGCTTTAATTTTGTATGCGTAATGATTAGAAATAGTATTTTAATGATAAATGAACTGAATGAAATCTTAATGAATGTGTAATGATTAGAAACTTGTTTTTATCTGACGATACGAATAAAGTTGAAATAAGAACTTGTTTAAATTTTTGGGTTTTTTCTGATATTTTAATATATTGGAACTTGAAATTTTGCAAGTAGATTTTCGCATATTATCAAGTTCAAAACAAAGAAAAGTGTGAAGTTTGGAACCAAAAGGAATGCATATATGGAAATAAAAAGGAAAGAGATGTACAAAATAAGAGAACATTTTCATGTCTTGTACTGTCTATTTTAAGAGGAATTAAAAAGCAATTCCTTTCCCATTTTACTTTTGGGACTTACGACTTTTTGATAAAGGAAGTGGTAAATGCTATTAAAAAGGTAAGTTAAACGCACAATAAAATGAGACAAAGGGTCAACTATAAGAACTATAGAGGCAATGAAACAAAAGAATGAAAGAATGAGAACATATAAAAATATGACATGTTTAGCCTCGGTATGCGTTTATGATGGATGTGGATTATTATAATTTAATATATAAATTACAAAAAGTAAATTACATAAGGTCATTAAAATAGTTGGAATGCAGAACTACTTCCAACTATAGGACCCGTGGAGAGTATACACTTGCATATAGATAAAGCAGTATCCTCAAATCAGGTTAGTGCTTGAAATAGAAGCTCCATAAACAAAGCAGTTGGATGGTCCATTAGGCAGATGTTGAGGTTGGCAACCACAGTAGAGTAATCTACTTAAAATTTGTTTAGAGGATGGTATTGCCTTGATTGTACTAGGTAATCTAAACAGATGATGATTGGGATCAAACATTAACCAATGTGTATGGTACGAGAGTTTTTTAAGGGCTAGGGTTGCATAGGTCGTGAGTCTGTCATTGGTCCCTTACGGTCAACGAGAAGGACAGGGTTACACCTAACTAATCTTCGCTACCTATTAGGATCAATTCTATTGGGTAATGTACCGCCACATTTGTTTGCTACATTATTTGACAGGGCAAGGCTATTTAACCTATAACGAGATTCCTTTACAATATGGATGGCATGATTAGTTGAACCATCCAAATGAATACTCTATTATATTTTAAATTATTCCGCTGTAATTTATTTCATTAGAGCTTTGTTATACATTCTTTTATTTTAATTACAGGAAACCAAACCAAGTCAATGATTCGAGTTAGCGAAAATCAGGCCTATTATGGTGCAGGTTGTTACATTTGGTATCAAAGCTTACGTTAGTCGATCTTGAAAATTTGAAAATATTGAGTGAACTTATTTTTATTTTTCCTATAAATATAATATATGTTAAATCCTAATAATTCCAACTATAGAATAGTTACATATGGAAAATCCCTAAAGCTGGATGGTACATGATTCCTTAGTCAGGCCATGATAGCTCAATGATTGTAGATCCCTATATTATTACCAATTTATGATCTACAATATGTCCAGATAAAGAAAAAATAAGAATTTATATGTCATATATAGGGGAAGATAGGGAAGTTTTGAAGAAAGGTATGAAACGATCATTTCTAATGGATAATTGGATTTTCAATATTAAGCGGGGAACAAGCTAATAAATTTAAGGAAAGATGTTCTTAGGTGATTGGTTAGAAACGACTTTGAGTCCAACCCAATAGTAAGAAATTTCTAAGAGGTGAGAAGAAAAGGTATAAATTGTACGCTTAAAAGGATTTTTGATGAAAATAGTCGCAAAAGTAAGTAAATATTAGACTTTGAGAATTATCTACAAAAGCTTTGTTGGAAAAAAATAATAGATATATATTTAGTTAAATTGAAAAGTTTTCCATAAAATGGTTTTACAAAAGTAATTCGTTTTAAAAATTAATGAAGTATATATATGGCTCACTAGTTCCTTGTAAAGAAAGAAAAGTGCAAACATAAAGTTCTAGTAGAAATTGATATTTTTTAGAAGTTTAAGATTTCAGTAAAGGAAAGATATTAGGGAGTTATTTTCTTTTAAAAAGGAATGATATAGCACTAGAGCTCATGTTTTTTTCTATGTAACGAATTTTTTTACGTCGTGAAGTAAAAATTTAGGAGTGGACAATATGAAGTGGTAAAAGTTGGAATAAGTGCAGTTTAGTGGAGGAGTTGAATAGTAGAGAAGTTATGAAATATAAATAGAAATGAGATTTGATTTATAGTAATTAGGTTAGTATTTGACATTATTAAATTCATTGGAATAAAATAGGATAATAATATAAGTTTTATGAATCAATTAAGTTGCAAATAAAGGTGTATTATTTGAAATAATAAGGAATGTAAAGGCAAAGAAAGAGACGTACAAAATATAAAAAAAATATCATTTTGTACTGTCTATTTCAATAGTTTCAATAAAGAAATAAAGTATAATTTCTCATAATTTCACACAAAGCACAAATTCTCTCTTAAGTAATTAATATAGAATTATAGCGTTAATAATTCCTTCTGAAGGGAGAAAGTAATTCCAATGCATCAAAGCATAAGATCCTTAAATATAATAAAAATATGAAGTAATTGGAAATTATGTAGGAGAACGTAAGAAGAAATTTGACTAGTAATCTAGCTAGAAGCAATAAAGAAAAATGAATATTTTCTACAGTCGTGCACATTGGTTGCACGTACCTTTTAAAAGTTCCCCTAACATGAAAAAGTAGAGACTCCACCTAAGATGGATGGTGTGGATAGAAAGAGCAATAGAATGAAAGTTGTTCTTATCTACTCCAGTTTTATTGTTCAAAAATATGGAAGATGTTTCAGCAACATTGTAAAGTATATTTCTTTGAAAAGAATGGTTTGGTGGAGTAAATAAGTGTTTGAAAGGAAAATTTAATAAATAGCTTGATTAGAAATCCCAATTTTAAAAAGTAAAGGTTAAACGGGTCTTTAAAAGGAAAATGTTAATTTGAAGAAAAAGAAAGAAACTTTTTAAATTTAGATTTGATACTGAACTAAATTCAAAATTCATAATTTTTAAAGGTTAAAGACACTAAGTATTTTTGAATTTAGTAGAAGGTTTCTAAATTGTACTTTTTAAAGATAAAGGTTTTGGAATTGAGCGCTTCAATATTTTTGAAGTTTCTAATTTTTGAAAAAATATATATAAAGATCAGACGAAGATTTTAAATATGGACTAGATAGGAATGAATTCCTAGAGAAGATGATATAAATGATAAAGCTATGAACAAGGTAGCAACAATGACTACTTATGGAAAAGTAATAAGGAACTCCGTAAAGCGTAAAAGATAATGGTAAAAACCTAGAAATACTTTGTTAGACATAAGTGCAAGATTTAAGAATACTATCAAGGAATTTGGGTTAAAATAAAATGGTAATAAAGGATTATGAGGTAGCAAACACCCATGGAGGATATTGTCAAATTCAAATTAAGATATGAGGATTTTAGAAGGATGACATACTGGAAGGTCCATTCAATTTGATCATGAAGTGATAGGATCACAACATCGCTAGTGTTTGTTAATGTTGTTGGGCAACTTCTAACAGTTGTTCTTGTTAGGTTGGGTTGAAAGCATTAGTTGTCTTTAGTGAGAGTAAAAGCGCTACGATGTTATAGGAAGTGCTTTTTTTTCAAGATGGACCACAATATTATGAGAAAACAATAAGATAAGGAAATTTCAGAAATGATAGACAAGTAATACATTAGAAAAGAAAATAGTAGAGGTTAGAAGTTAAGAAATATATAAATTAAGAAAATTTATTAAATTAGTTACTAAAATGAAAATGAAATAAGATTGATAAATTTTTGCAAGTGGAGGATGGGGAGGAATGCTGCGTAGCCATGGGTCAATGTCCCTGTACTCCAAATGCTGAAATTTATAGTTAAACTTGGTTGCTATTGTAAATAAAAGAAAATTTTTGGAACTTCAAATTTACTGCGTAAATTAAGAGAAGTCCATTATAGACATTGGACTGTTGACTAAACCTCGATTTTTTTAAATGTGGTAAAAACTACTTTGAAAAGCCTATATACATATATACACTTTTGAAGAAAATAAAATGCCTTTACAAAATATTTTGAAAGACTCTTAGAAAGTCAAAATTTTTATCGATAATTTAGAAAGTAATACAAAAGTAATTTTGAATTGAAAAAAAATTCAAAATTTTAAAATACCACATACTTGACTTTAGGCAAATAGTTGACAGGTTGGTTAAACTAGATTTTACTGTGCAGCATAAGTGGTAGAAAAATAAAATGCGATTAGAAACAAGGAAGAAACTGGTATAATTAAGGAACCGCTTTCTTCGTACCTTGTTAATAATGAAAGTTTGAATTTTGAAATAAAACCTTGTTTTTAAAAATTTAAAAGAAAACCGACTTATGCAAACTGTACTTGAAAAAGTTGAAAAAGTAATGGAGACGAAAGAAAAGATTTCAAGATACAAGGAAAAGGATACATAAGAGAAGGATGGAATTATGGAATCTTCCATCTAGACCTTTTCCTAGAATAAGAAAATAGGTTTAAAAAAATGAATTTTTCAAAAACCTGGATGTTAGCAATGGTGTGCTAAGGTTTTGGATGGTAAGGATTGGTTGTAAAATTAATGAACTATAGTTCTATTAGTAGAAGTGTGGGAATTTAGATGTAAAGCAAGTTTTTGGTTTTCAAATGTTGCATACATGTGGAACTGCCAGTATATTTAGGATGTTTGCATCATGTTTTTGAAAATTAACTTAAAAGAGATCATTCATCTAGAGGCGCCAATTGGAATTATTGTTCATGCATATCATATGTTTTGTGATATACCGTGCACATGTACATGGATTGTTGTAAAAATTTGTAGCACACTAATTGATTGTTAATATAGAGTGGATGTGTGATAATTTTGCATGATCGAACCATTGCGGAATTTCGGGAATGAAATTCTTTTAAGGGGAGAGAATGCAACACCCCGCGGTTTTATGTTACTTAATTAATAAATAGTAAATGGTGAAAAATAGAATTTATTCACATGTCATAATTTGGCTATGAAACATGAACCATTGTCGTTGTGATGATTTTCTGATCCATATTCATGTACAATGTGAAAACCCATCTCCTCGACTCTCGAAAGTTGGCACTAATACATCCACGGTTTTCACATGCTGTAAATCCAAGTACCGATGAGGCAGATTTTCAGGGGTAAAGTAAAGTAAAAGATAGAAACACCAATTCTCACATTACGTTAAATGGATAAATAGTACCAACACTAGGGTACATCAAGGTTTTTGCATACACCAATTCAGCTAGGAACAGTTATAACTGCCTGCTCCCACTCTTGCTGGTATTGACTAACTAAGACACGGTGGAAAAAAATAGATAGATTTCCACATCGAATGCTCCAGCTTCATGCTCCAAAAATCTCTTCCTGCATGCTACTCCCTAAAATACTCTAAACAGAATCCTGACTACATAACTTCCCGAGAAAATTGGGCACCCAGAGTTTAAAGGGAAAACAAAATAAACTCCGGGTCAGTCAAGAGACCGATAGTAAGAACTCAAAATACATTGTTTGAAAACCAAAAAGGTATCTCATAAGAACATGCCGCACATAAACACGGAATGAGTTTTACTTTATGATAACCAAAACATTCTTACGTAAAATAAGAGATATTATTTTTAGCGACATATCTTTGAAAACATTCGCAAGTAAATTTATTAATCATAGTCGAAATTGTTACATTGTTAACTTCTAGCATACCATCTTGTAATACAAGGCTTTCTACATCTAAAATCTTTCGGGCTCTTATTGGAGAATGGGTTTCCATACAAATGACTGGTGAAGGGACTTCCTTCCGTCAGTACATCTCTAGAGAAACGTACCGAGGCCTAACAGATGGTCCTCTACCAACACAAGACCGACCTACCTCTTTGTAGATTGTACCAAATATGTCATCGCCCCAGTCGTTACCGACCTTACCAAGATGTCTCTTAGCATACACCACAATAATTTAAACCCAAACATCATAACGGGTAAAAATATATCCAGAAGGAGATGATCATACCCTAATGGTTGCGAACCAAATAGCCTTGCCGCATCTGCCCTATTTCGGTCATTTCTAGGTGTGAGGATTGACGTAATGATTACCTTTCTCATTCCAAGTCATCTTTCTTTGAATGCCATATTGCCATCCCATGGTCAAACAACTGATTTCTACAAACGTATAACTCCTGAGCTCATACATCTCAGGAAAAGGTGTTAAGCTAAGGGAAGTTGCCTTCTCCGCCACTAAAAAGATGATACGTTCATAGAGCTCACTTATGCAACTAAGAATGCAATGTCATATATTTGTCCATACATGTTGTCTAGGAACAGGACAAACAGAAGGCACTATACCTCCTCCTGTCGAGAGTTCACCCGAGGATTAGTAGCGGTTAGTCCTCGCATCGGATATTTCGTATTGAAGAAACTACCGCTACTATATGTATAGTGGGATTTTATCTCCAAATGTTCAACAAGTAGTCCTTCATTATGAAAATCCCAATATCATATCTACGCCTTCACTTTGAATACGCAAATTAGTTGGAAGTGGTCTTCGGATAGGAATCATCCAGATCCGGCCTCGATTCATTCGAAAAAATCATCCATAAAATGATGTTCTTGTGAATAGGAAACCATTCTTTAATTGGTTTAGTTCTTTCTATCAAAATATATTTTGGAGATATACGTTTCTTAAAACATTCTATCCGGTATATATGGAAATATTAAACCTCTCTTGTAAAATTCCTTGATAATCTTTTAAACTTCTTTTTACTAGAAATCAATTCGAAATGGTTTCATTTTTATTTTAAGAAGATATTTATTAGAGTAAACCAAATTCACCATCCCCTCCGTCGAGCCAGTCTAGATAGCCAGGGAGATTAGAAAACTGGTTTTCCAAACCCAAGCTTAGACAATATCTCTTTGACACCCATAAGGTGATCAAGTTAGTTGATCGACTCTAAATTTTTAATCATTCCAAAAATTCTTCAAATCATCTTTGAAACACTTATTAAATAATTTAAAAAACATTTATAAAATATTTGTAAAAGAATAGTTAAGTTTAAAGGTATGATTCAAAAGTTTTAGAAAAAGTGTTACGAAAATTATTACGGAAAGTGCTCTTTTCAGCTATATAGGTCAGAACGACTTTTTATTATTTGAAAATTCATGTTTATTACTCATATAGCTTTTATAACATTTTTGAACATTTACAAGATTTACTCCACATTTTTAAAACATCATTTTCGAAGAAATCCATTTTTGGATTCTGAATTATAAATTTAGGATTTTTCCAAAACTTGTTTTACTCATATTCTAAAATCTACTTTTCGAAATCTTGATTTTATTTCTTAGTTGGAAAATTATGGATATACTAGTTTGGAAAATAGAAAATTCTTATCTCAAAGAGTGTCGAGCTATATTCCAACTTTTATACTAGTCTGATTTTTATAGCGCGAACTACCATTACGCGACACACTTGTTTTTAACTACATTTTCCATTTCTTTTCAAAATTCACCAAACACTTTTAAATTTTTATAAAACATTTCAAATACCTTTTAAACCAATTTTAAGAGATTTAACAATTCCATATACACCATTTCATTAATTCAAGGAAAGTGATTTCCTTTGTATTTATCGACGTGTATATTCGTGACTTGCATATATATTCAACATTCATATGAAAACAGCCAAACTTATGAAGCATATTAAACATCCATTTGAAACATTATATCATCATCCGACATATAGCATATTAGTTTTAGGAGTTATCAATTTGGGTTTTAAACGATTTACTTAAATATTCACTATAGCTCCGCTATTCGAGTTCCGTAGCTTGCTATTCTTCAGATTTTAGCTCGTAAATGCCTCGACCAAATCTTGAGGAGGCTAAGGGGTGCATGGCCTAGGGTATAGCAATCGATAGGCTCGACCTATGATGAAATGAAGTGGAGTTGGTGAAGAACAAAGAGAAATGAGGAGTTTTTGGATCGTTTTGGGGTATTTTACTATATATAACTATATTTTATGATTTTTAGTTTCTATTTTTGAAATAAATCTTGACATTATTTCTTTTTGATTGTAAGCCATTAAAAATGAAGAAAATGAAGAAGAAAATGAATGAAAAAGAAGAGAAGAGAGTAGGGTATTTAAAGGAAAAAAGAAGAGTATAAAGGAAGACATGTACACATCACTTTTTCCAAGCTGCTCCAACACACCATCCTCCCTCCAAGGCATGGCTAGAAGCCTCCTCCCATGTGCACATCACTTCCATCTTCTCAGGTATACATACGTTGACTCATAAAAGCTTAAGGAGTAAGTTTGATTAAAATATCTTATATATTTTATATTATTTTCTTATACTTAATTATTTTCATATATCGATGTTTATGTACATTTTATATGTATGCATATGTACACGTATATGTGCATGTAATATATCACTATAAATATTGCACAACTTACATAATGTTTTATCGTTAGAAATCCCGATTTTAATTTTCGAACTTATTTTCACTTTTAAATTTCTATGCATATTTTTGTAAACAAATTTTGAAATAAATTTTCTTATTTTTATTAACTAATTAAAATGATCATGTTTTATTTATAAAATCATATAAATTAATATAAATAATTATTCACAAATTATTTGTTTTATTGACAAAGCTAAACGATCATTTATTTAAAGAGATATATTTATGGGTTGTAACATATAATGTTTTCCTCAGAGTTCAAATGGAAAAGTTATCAACGTTTGAAGTTTTAGAGTTGGAAATAATTATATATGTAAATATGGTAATAAAATTAATTAATGCTAATTGTTAAGATTGGATATTATTAAATGTTAACATTCAAACTAAAATCTTAGAGAATTTGTAACTAGTGGAAACAGATGATAAAAATCAATTAACAGTGGGAAGTAATCAACGCAATCAGCTAACGAAGGAAATAAATCAACAAAATCAACCAACCTATGAAATTGCCTAGAATTGCACTGCCTAGGTCGAGCTATGAAGGACTAGGGTCGACCCATGTTATTTTTAAGGCACCAATAAGTCTCTTTTTAAAAGACCAAGATTTAATTGGTTTGATCCGACGGTTAGCACTAGTTTGAACCACTATAAATTATGACTTAGGGCTTCACTTTTAACTCATAATTTTCTAATGAGCGTGGAAGCTCTGCCATTTTCTTTTCTCATTCAAGACTTCTAAATACACAAAAATAGATTTAGATTACACGTATACATTTTGAAAAAGGAATATGAGATGATAGAGAATAAAAAATAAATATGAGATGATAGAGAATAAAAAATTGATTCAAACAAAGGCGCTACATCAAAGGTAAACTGTAAATATAATTCTAATTAATAAATTTAATCTAAATCACTTTTCTCTAATCCAAATTCTAATGGATCTATATAAATGTTATTTGTGGATCCAAATAAGAAGTCGAAATGGAGAATATAGATAACAGGGTTTAGATCTAGATTAGATCTAGAGATTTGGGAGCACTAATAGAAGATGTAGGAATATTATTATTTTTCACATAACATTAGATTATATCATTGCAGTCTATACCTATATGCCTAAGAATTGAATTTAACTTGTGAATAAATTCATGAATATGAAATGTTGAAGATGTTAAACTAGCGTATGAAATTTATATCAATAATTGCAAAAGTGTATGATTAGACTTAATTTTGTAATTGCATAATAATTAGCTTTAATTTTGTAACTGCATATGGATTAGAACTGGTATTTTAATGATAAATGATCTACATGAAATCTTAATGAATGCGTAATGATTAGGAACTTGTTTTTTTTGATGGTATGAACGAAGTTGAAATACTAACTTATTAGATCGATTTTTGTGATATTTTAATGTATTGGAACTTGGAATGTTGCAAGTCAATTTTTGCATATTATCAAGTTCAAAACAAACAAAAGTGTGACGTTTGGAATGACAAGGAATGCATATATGAAAACAAAAAGGAAAGAGATGCACAAAATAGGGGGAAATTTCCTTGTTTTGTACCATCTATTTCAAGATAAATTAAAAAGGTAATTTCTTGTAATTGCAAACACAGCACAAACATTTCCTCTTTTGGTAAGATATATAAATTTACTACATTAACATACATTGAGTAGAAGTTTAGTTCTGATATATTAAAATGTCGCAAGTCCTAAAATTTGAACATTTAGATATGAATGAGATATAAATATCAAATATATGGAAAGAAATGAAAAAGGAAGTTTGAGAAATAGGCAAAAAACGAAGTAAAGGACGAAATGAGAATAGAAACTGAAGCTAGAACTAATAAATAAAAAGATAACGGTATTAAGGAACTGATAAAGGAAGTGGTAAATGCTATTGAAAAGGTAAGTTACACATAATGAAATGAGACTTAGGGTCAACTATAAGAACTATAAAGGCAATGAAAGAAAAGAATGAAAGAATGTGAACATATAAAAGTAAGACATACATTTAGCCTCGGTATGCGTTTATAATGGGTGTGGATTATTATAGTTTAATATATACATGATATAAAGTAAAGGACATGAGGTCATTAGAGTAGGTTGGAATGCGGAAACACATCCAACTATAAGACTCGTGGAGAGTATACGCTTGCGTATAGAGAAAGGGATACTCACAGGTTTGTTTAGTGCTTGAAACAGAAGCTCTGCAAACATAGGAAATTTGATGACCAATTAGGTGGATGTTGAGGCTGGATAAGCACTATAAAGTAGTCTGCTTTAAATTTTTTTGAAGGAGGGTATTGTCTTGATTGCACTTTGCAATCTAAACGGACGATGACTGAGATCGGATATATGCAATGCATGTAGTATCAGAATTTATTTTAAGGGGTAGGGTGTCATAGGTCGCGAGTCCAACTGGAAGGACGTGGTTACATCCAACTGATGCAAACGAAAAAGGAGGGTCTGACAACCATCCCCAATCAAGATAAGACCAAACTGATGCAAACCCGAAAGGCGACCAAGTTCTCTCTAAATAAAGAACAAAGGCACAAATCCTGGGCTGATATTGTCTCAGAGCAATCAAAGGAACCAAGAGATGAAGAATGCAATCTTGAAACCATTTCACATATACAAATCAATAACAAGAAATATGGTGTGGTGAAGGAGGCAGTTTGTAAAAGAGCAATAGAGAGTTGGAATAACCTTATTCTGGTTTATGTGGTAGGCACCAAACCATATTTCTTGTTTTTTTAAAGAATACATAAAACGAGTTTGGAAACTGATTGGTGAGTTCAAAAATTTTTCTAGAGAAAATGGGTTTTTTCTTATCAAATTCAATGAATCTTAAGATTGCAATTCAATTATTCAAAATGGTCCTTATTTTCACAATGGCAAGCTCATCATCATGAGAAGGTGGACTGAGTCACTGAAGTCGGACAGAGATTTACTATCAACTATGCCGATATGGGTTAAACTACCTAGTGTAAACGTCAAACTGTGGGATCGTGAGGCTTTTGGTATTATGGCAAATATTATCGAAAAACCCATAAAAATGGATGCAGCTACTACAATGAAGATGAGAACAAATTACGCTCAGCTTCTAGTGGAAGTTTCTACTGCTAATGAACTTCCAGATGAAATTAGTCTCAATCTTTATAATGGTGAAATCATTGTACAAAAAGTTGAATATGAATAGGTTCCATCAAATTGTAGCATTTGTAAGTGTTTCGGTCACACTAGAGAGCATTGCAACCCGAAACAGATGTGGATTCCCAAAACCAGTGATAAAGATAGAGTTGATGTGCAAGAAAATAGATCTGAAGGGATTCAATAACCGAAGCTCGGTAAAGATACAAAAAATAATCAAGACCTCAAGGGGGCAGTGACCGAATAAATCAAGATGATATCATTTTCGATCAAGAAAATAATTCAAAAGAGCTCACCTGTCAAAATGGTCAGATCTCTGCTATGGAAGTTCCTCGGTTAAAAGATTATGAAGGAAATTCAAATGATTTGGTACTGATTGATACAGAGAAAGGTAAAAATAAAAAGGCCTTTAACTCTTAAACCCCTCCTATTTCAGAGCCATGTTTAGTTACAGAGTATAATGTTACAAGAATAATCAACAATCTTCATCAGAGTTTGAGCCAGAATAGAGAAAGTGATATAGAGAAGGGATCCTCTTCGGTGCTTGCTGCAGATGTTAAAAAGAATAATTGTATTCACTCAACATTGCCTCGCAAGTGTGATCCTCCTCTAGAGTAGGCTGTAGTGACTGAATGTAATGATTCAGTCCCGCCTCGCACAGCTTCTTTTGATATTTCCTTGATTAAGGTCCTAGAATCTGCACAAATGGAAGAAGAGGAATCTGAGATGGTTGTTAATAATGAAGAGTTTGACATATCAGAATTGCATATCACAAAAACAAAAGCATCTGGTAAGTTAAAGGGAGCAAAGAGAAGAAAGCTTTCAAGCAAGACTACATTTCAGTCAATCCAGAATGGGACCAAATGTCTACTAGATTGAAAGCTAAGGGTACTGATTATAAAAGGAGAGGTAAAGGTACTATAGTGTCAGGTACCATTTAAATTTCTTATTTTTATTAGATATATTTGACTTCATTTGCTTCGAATGTCAGGGGGATGAACACCCCTGCTAAACAATCTGATATTCTTTATATGATTAATGTTTACGAACCTTCTATTATTGCTTTAATTGAGAATAAATTGAATGATGAGAATTTTGAAAGGTTTTGCCTCAAGATGTCTAGTAACTGGAAAGCTATAAATAACAATGATTGTGGCTGTAAAGGTAGAATCATTGTTATTTGGGATTCTAATATCTGGACTAATATGAGTATAAACAAAGATAATCAATTTATAGATTGCAGCTTTAAAAATATTGGGTGTTTTTCTTTGTAGGTTACTAATGTTTATAGTAGTAATGTTGAAAAAGAAAGAAATGTTTTATGGCAAAAACTTAAATCTCTAAATTTCATATATGATTTTCCTTGGATTGTTTTAGGTGATTTTAATACTGTTTCTCATATCAATGATAAGTTTGGAGATATTAAAATCCCTCAAAGTAAGTTGGATAAGGTTAATAAATTTCTATTAGACTCTGGTCTCATTGAACCAATTGTTAGTGGGAACAAATTTACATGGAAATTTGGACTAGCTAAAACTATTCACTGCAAGTTAGATAGGATTCTATATAACAAAGAATTTTCAAAAGAATTTCCTAATAGTATTTGTTCCACTTTAGAACAAAATTTGAGTGATCACACTCCTTTATTGGTTAAGCCTTTTGTTAATGTTGAATTTAATAGTAAAGTATCTCCCTTTAGATTCAAAAACAGCTGGGTTATTGAAGAAGATTATAAAGTTCTAATGGAAAACAGTTTGAACTTTTCTTGTGAGGATACTAAACAGTATTAGTTTTGTATGTTTTTGAAATACAGTAAAAACAATCTTAAAAGCTGGAACATAAATAACTATATGAATAAAAATAAGATTATTAGCTTAAGAAAAGAAGGAGAATTATTACAGCATAAATTTGATAATAAACCTGATGATATTAATGTTATCAATAAAAATTTTAATAATGAGAAATAGCTTTTTAGTGAAATATATAAAGAATTTGTTAATGTTAGACAAAAGGCTAAAGTTGATTGGCTTAGTCTAGGTGATGACTGCACCAAAATCATTTATGCTAAAATGAGTAATAGAAAGCACTTAAATAATATTGGTAACATTATAGACAAAGAGGGTAATTTATTAAATGCACATGATAAAGTTACTAAGGAAGCTATCAACTTCTATGAGGATCTTTATTTATCTGCATGTACTGAAAAAAATATTTCTCATATTACTTTGTAAAAATATTTTGAAATATAATGCATCTGAAATTTTACTTGCTCCTGTTAATTTAGATAAGATAAAATACATTGTTTTTAATGCTAGTGATAATAAAAGTCCTGGCCCTGATGGGTTCAATGCAAAAAATTCTAAAAATCAGTGGGACAATATTAAAGAGTAGCCTTTTGAAGTTATTAAAGAATTTATGGATAAAGGGAAAATTCTCAAAAGTTTAAACCATACATTTATTACCCTTATTCTTAAGAATAAAAACCCCACTAATATTGATGATTATAGGCATATTTCTTGCTGCAACTTTATTTACAAAATTATTGCTAATGTCCTCAATAATAGAATCAAAGTGTTTTTGACTTTTCTTATTTCTGAAAATCAGAGCGCTTTTGCACCTGGTAGACTTATCTATGAAAATTCTCTTTTAGCAAATGAGATGGTTAGAAAATTTAACACAAAACAGGGTGATAATGTTTGCATCAAAATCGACTTACAAAAAGCATATGATAAGGTAAACAGATACTTTATTCATCATATTATGAAATGCATAGGATTTCCTATAAAGTTTTGTGATTTGGTGTTTGAATGTATTAATACTCCTACTTTTTCTATTCTGATTCAAGGAAAGGCTGAAGGATATATTAAAAGTAATAGGGGTATAAGATAGGGTGATCCCTTATCACCTTATCTTTTTGCTACGGTTATGGAATATTTCTCCATATTTATGGATATATAAGCTATTAAAGGAAATATTCATCCTATAAATATGATTCAGCCCTGTATAAACCATTTGATTTATGCTGATGATCTCACGGTGTTTGTAAAAGCTAATAAAGCTAATGCAGATACTATAAAAAAAAAACTGTAAACCTGAAATCCTATGCTGGGCTGCAGCTTAATGTTAATAAGTGTAAAGCTTATTTTAGTAGATCTAGTAAATATAAAAAAGAGTTTTTAGATATTTTACAAATAGCTGAGGGACATCTTCCAATTAAATATTTGGGATTGCCTCTTTTTATAAATCAGATTAAGGATACAGATTGTTCTGTTCTTATTGAAAAAATCCAAAAAAGAATGGAGACTTGGTCTTGTAAGTTACTTTCTATTGCTGGAAGACTTGAACTTATTAACACTGTGATTTATGCTATTATTTTATATTGGCTACAAACTTTTTATATCCCAGCTGCATCTACTAAAAAAATTAGAAAGTAGATGTGTTGATTTCTTATGGAGGGGTAAATATCACAAAATTAGCTGGAAAAAAGTGTGTAGGCCTACAAATGAAGGGTTTCTTGGCATTAGAAGTATTAATGACCTTAGTGTTACTTACCACTTAAAATTATTTTAGAGATTCCTTAATTCAGACTCTTTATGGGCTAGATGAATGAGATCTAAGTATTTGAAGCATAAATTTTTTTGGACTACTGTGCATAATAGTATCAATCTAATGCTTGGAAGCAAATATTAAATTGCAGAGAGTTAGGCAAAATATTGCTTGAAAGAAAATTTAAACAGGGTGAAGAAACTAGTTTATGGTTTGATCCCTGATTTAAAAATGAGGCTTTTATAAATAAAGTTTGTTGGAACGTTTTGGTTATTTGTGGTGGATCAAATGCTAAAGTATCTGATATTATTATTAACAAACAGTGGCAACCACAACTACGCCCTATTACCAACCCTCATAAAGATGAAATATGCAAAATTCAACTTGATCCTTATGCAAAAAATGACTACTGAGAATGGAAAGCAAGCAACAGAGGGAAGTTTTCATTTAAATCAACATGGAATTTTATTAGAAATAAATTCCAAACGGAAGACTGGTATCAGTGCATATGGAACATAGTGAATTGTCCCAAGATGGCATTTTGTACATATTTTGCAATTAAAAACAGACTGCCAACATGGGATAGACTTAATAAATGAGGCAATAATCTCGATTCACTCTGTTCCTTGTACAATATGTGTAATGAAAATGCTAATCATCTATTTTTTGAGTGCAGTTATTCTTACTTTATTTGGAATCAAATTAGAGCTACTCTAGGTGTTGATGGCAATAGTCAAATGGACATGATGCATGTTATCCAAATAATTAATAACAAATTCAAATCTACGTCCAAGGAAATAGACTATGCTCACATTCTCGTTACTACTGCCATGTAAAATTTGTGGAAAGAAAGAAATATGTGTGTGCATAATAAAGGCAGTAGAAATAAAGAGCAGATTTGGTTACTTATTAGCACGACAGCAAGATCATTCTTCAAAAATCTAAGAAAATAATTAAAAACCAAACCAAGTTTGTTTCCCTTGTCGATGATTGGAGTTCTGAAGCGGGAAGCAAGCACTTAGAAGCGTATTTATCGAGAGCAAGAGGCTTCCAGATCGAAAGCATACAAATAATTTGATTCGTGAGTTTAGCTTCCACAATCAACAATATTTTGTGGATAACGCTGTGAATATGAGCTCGTATATAGCTGCTAGCAGTAAATCTCACTTCAAACAATCTCTAGAAGATAATAATTTGAATCTAGAGCTGACATGGTGGTTAAATGCGATTTGAAGAAGACAATGTCAGATCTGGGTCGCAGTGACGCCAGATCTAACAATTTTACTTTATTATTCAACAGTTTTAACCATTCGAGCAACGATAGAAGACATAGGGGTATGAGAGAAGATTTTAACGAGAGCTTATCATATTGGAAACATGGTGAATCAAGTGGAGTGAAGAAAGAAGGCGAGATGGCTTAAGTTCTGAATCGCCTTCCGTCATTTTTGAGTATCGCTCTTTTATTTTTGACAAGGAACGATAGTGTCGGCAACCCTAGATAGGGTTTACTTTGTAAAGCTGCTTTTGGATTGAGAGGTTTTCTACCCGATTTATTGTATTATACTTGGGTTGGGCCCTTTTACCCATCTTCCTAAAAAAACATATGCTTGGTTTGAGATAGTTGCTTTGAGATATTTGTGGTATCACAGGGTTGTTAGGATGGAGTTGATTATTTTGGGGCGCCTTTGGCCTATATTGGAATCCAATCTCTGTATTTGATGAAGATGTGGCCATTTCGATGATTGTTCCACGTGACAAACATGTAGGAATTTCTACCATGGATCCATATATATGGTTGTTGATTTTGAGGTGCTATGATTGTATGCGCTTCTTCGAATTTGCTTTTGTCATCATGGGTTTTAAAAAAGGATGTTTATATCGAGCTGCAACAAGATAAAATCGTATATATTGAGCTGCCTAGGCTATATTTATATTGAGTTGTATATACTATGATTGGTATTGTATATACTATGATTGGTATTGATTTTCTTGGTTTTCGGTATTGACATTTATATTCTTGATAAAATCATTTGTAAGCTGCTGGCTTCGGATGTAGATGTAATTGATTAAAACTTCAATACGGGGGTTATCCTGTCTCCCTTTATGCGAAAAAATATTGTGGTATAACACGTACCATTTCAAACAAAAGTCTACTGTTGACAGGTTTTGATAAAAAAAAATTACTTCGGTTAATTAGTAACTGTGAATTATGTCAACTACATAAAGAAAACACGATATTATAAATTTTAAGCATCTTCTATGTCTATGACGTTTAGATACGTCCGTTGCACCTCAAAGTTCACGGTTTCGGTGGTCCAAAAAATTGAACTGTTGGAATCATGCATTTTTATCGATAATTTAGACTCCGCTTAGGAATTTTATAGTAGAGATTATGAGAGATTTTGAAAGTACCAATTTTAACCGTTAATAATCGTTGCAGTTTTGATTAATTTATACGATGTGTTATCGTAGCCGATCAATACATATGTGAGAGGTAACATACTTACAAATATATATATATATATCCTTATATTTATTTTATAATTTTATGAAAATTAATTTTTCAATATGATAATCAGGTGTGTGATTGGAAAAAATAAATTATAACACCTCAAAACATCCTCATTTAATGATTGAAAATTTCCCTTACAACCGCTCGTCAGTTTTCACTGGTTTTATAACGAATAATTATCAGTTCGAAAAAATAAACTTATAAATAAAGGTTATCACAACAACTTAAATGCAAAGACCTCCGAAATCAACCGGTCAAAACCGATAGGAAAAAAAACTCCGAAGTGGAGCCTTATGTCTTTCAAATGTCAGTTATAGCACAAGTGTATGATAATAATTCATTTTAGAAAATCACTATAGGGAGTAAACAATGATCAATAAACTTAATAACTTGATTAATAACTCTTAAATAGAAGTAGTATCAAGTATGATCAATGAGCAACAACACTAAAGTTGCATAATTAATTAATAAATAATGGTATGTAGCACGAAGTTGTGAGGACTAATAGTACTAGAAAACCTATAATAAACTAGTATACAACGCACGTACGTGCATCTAATATCCAAGGATGTTTATCTTGGATGGAAGAGTGTGTTTCAAGTGGAAATGTTTTTATAGTCACAACACATTTCAAGTTATTTTGTTGGTGATTTCGATAACAAATCGATAGTAAAATTCCGTTGGTGGATGAACGAAAGGGTAGTGAGATTCTATTAACGAATGAGGATAATTTTGGAATTTCAAAAACATGTTTACCTTCGATGGGTGTGTGTTTTAAGTGCAAATCCTTTTGTAGTCACAACACATTTCAAGTTATTTTGTTGGTGATATCGATGAAAAATTGATAGTAAAATTCTGTTGGTGGGTAGGCAAAAAGGGTATTGAGATTGGGGTAATTTTGGAATTTCAAAAAGACACTATTTAAATCATGTTGATGGAATTCTCTTTATTAATAGTAGAGATAGAGAATAGCGATAGAGATAGAGATGTTGGAACAGATACGGTGAGGACGGTTAGACTAAGAAAGTTGAATTTGAATCTTTAGTATGAAATGAACATGCAAGCAGGATTAAAAAATTGAAAAATAAAATATCATTAATAGAGTTGTCATATCTTTTTTTTATAGTGGAATACTTGAGTGTTTGTTAATTATAGTCGTATCTTGCTGGTGATGGGCTATATAGTTGAGCATCATATTTATGTGAGTTTTGTTTACATATTCCTTGATGACAGAGACATACTACTGTTTGCTTTTAAACCTTTCAGGATACGTCTGTGTCAATTGCTTCTGTGGGTCGGTATTCATCTTCGTTTTTTTATTTGCCATATTTTGAATTAAAATTACGTGATATCATGGAAAAACCCATGAATTTTATAGCAATTTCTGTTACGGTGGAATTTTACATTTCGCAAATCGTTACCGTCTCCTACTACAGTAGACTCCATTTCTCATTACATCAACCAATCAACACCGTAAAAATTAAAGTAGTTGTACGTGGAAATAATTTAATTTTAAGTAGTCCCACATCATCAAAATATCTTAATTAGCAGCGTATATAAGCTAAGAGGGGAAGCATAAGATTGTCAATCCATGCAGGTCCTATAAAATTGTGTTGAGGTAGGGAGGGTAAGTGAATTCAGGTTGACCGCATAATAATTGAATGTGCTTTTTCAGGCGCTGTTTAAGTCCTAACATTCGAAGGTCATTTTGAACTTTTGGTGATGCAATGGGCATTTCGAGAATTTCAAAGGATACGTTTGATTTTCAGTTCATTGAATTATCATTATCAATTTTAAAAATAAAGATATTCAGTTTACTCATGTAATAAAAACAAACAAATTACTTACAGCCGTAATTGTTTGATGTGACCAATTCATCTCACTGTAACTTAACTACCAATACTTCAATGAGAAATAAGCAATGAAATCTTTTACAATCACTTAAAACAACTAATCAATGACCTTTTACACGATGAAAAAACCATCATTTTAGTCCCAAGAATACCAATATAAATTCTAAGTAATCGAACTGTTATACCAACATGTAAAACCTCCTTGAAGAGGTAAATTTCAACCTGACTTTAAAGCAAAAACATCCAATACACATAATCAACCAGTACAGATTAAGAAAGAGCATAAAGATGGTACCTTTAAAAATAATAAATTCCATAAGTTACCAAATCGGAACAAAAATGAGAAAAGAAAAAACAAAACGAACTAAAATTTAAGCTATGATGTACCCGAGTGAGAAGTTTGACTGTAAAATTAAATGATCAAATCCTATTTGCATTAGGCACTATTTAAGTCCTAACATTCGAAGGTCATTTTGAACTTTTGATGATGCAAATTGCATTTCGAGAATTTGAAAAAGACACGATTGATTTTCAGTTCATTGAATTATCATTATTAGTAGTAAAAATATTGATAACATTAAATAGCATCAGCACTTCTCCAGGACGAGTGAAGAAGTTAGCCCCTTTTAAAAATAAAAATAAAAACTATAAATGATTTTCTGAAAACCATTTGTGGTTACGACTATTACGACACGCGCTTTGTGCATATCGACGACGTATGAATTATTTTTCTATAAATTATATATGTTCAATAGATTCAATAGGAAATAATTTGTGTGTGTGTGTGTGTATTCAGTCATATTTTACTCTAAAAATCACGTGTAGTTGGTTTCAATTTTTAATTTTAAGTTGCAACATCTAATTTTTATCCGTTGAAATTTTTATTTTTATTATTAGTTAATGAAGAATGGATTTGTAAGGAAATTTATTTGTTTGACCATATTTTTGATTGTAATTAAGATTTGTTAATATTCTAGAAGATCGTTTTGAATTTGCATAGGAAGACTAATTGTTAGATCCCATGTTTCAATGGTGTTAAGATTTCGTAATATCCTTAAGGGTGTGTTTTTGATAGTTTACGCTGACATTGAAAAAGTATGACATTAAAGTATTACAATAATTAACAAAAATAAACTCGTTTATAGCATAATGGAGTTTTCGAAAAACTTTAAAGTATAAATGGTTTTCAAAATTTATGGATCAGACGGTTACTGCGGTAACGTGAAAAAATAGAAAATGAAAGTTGAATTTCTCTCATATTTTTTTTTTATAATTTTTTTTTATTTGTTTAGTCTAGCTGGAGATGTTCCGAAAAAGAGTAATTAATGGTAATATATGCTTAGTCACAACCAAACAAAAGAGCAAAACACACGTTGCATGCTGATAATTTTGAAAACCTTTCCGAGTACACCTCTTGCGTACTAGACAATATTAATTAAAACCTTAAAAAAACCTCATTGAAACGGGCATTGCTAGATGGTTCGAGGATAACTCTGTCGGTTCTGATTATTTTTAACATGTAGATGTTAGTTCATTGGTTAACTTGTTTAACGTTTTGGTGTTAAGCCGTCTTGAAATTCTCAGTAATTTTACTCTGCACAAACTATCAAAGTAACCACATTGCAGAAGTAATTGTAAATTGTAACAGAGAACGTAGGCAAAGGCTTCAAGCTAAGTTCCTGCACGCACAAAAAGAAAAGTAGAACAATGATTGACGGATTACATGCAATTTGTTTCGTGCATGTTTAAAGTAAACAAAACGAATAAAAGAAAGAAAAAAATGTTATCATACTAGAGGACAGCGGATTGAATGCTTTATCAACATTTTCAATAAATTCAGGCCTTGTGCTGTCCCTCTCCTTGTGGAAAAAAGCATCTCTTATCGACCCTACACAAGCAGCGACAATCCGACATATTTGACTATCGGTAAACTCATAAAATCTAAGACCAGGTTCATAATTGTAGCTATGGCTTCCTCCTCCACTTCAAGTAGCCATAACAGCGCTCCTGCACCACCACCACCAACGCCATGCAACCGCAACTGCTCTGAAATTTCAAGGAACTTCAACAACGATGTCGACCATGATGCTCTGGCTGGCTTCCTTGACCAACTCCTGCTCAATCAGACAGCTCCGGCTTTATCGTTGAACAGCAGGTACAAGAATCGTGCTGATGGCAAAGATGGAGATAGGAACAAGGATGAGAGTATGATCCAGAAGTTTTAATAATCAACACGAAGTTGCATCCTCTTTCATGGTCTGTGGTTTTCTTCTACTTTTTGAGATGTTTGAATTTGAACTTTGAAGTTTGAACGATTATGTCATTTGAATGTTGGGAAATGAGGTTCTAATTGTTTGAATTTGCATGATTTTTGCATTTGAGACATAGATCCCTGAGATTTGTCTATGTCTCGGCAACCTTCAAAGATGTGGCCTTGAACTATATTTGTTGTAAGTTGGGCTGTTAAAAACGAAATATTGTTTATAGACGTTGATTAAATAGTGGGAATGATAAACATCCTGAACATTTAGGAATGACCTAGCACAAACTGAAACCAACTCCATTGAATCGGATAGAGCGGCTAAATGGTCTCATGTTATCTTTCTAAAAGAAATATTATAAATTGAATCCATCGGATTCAATATGCTTCCATTACAGTTTGGATAATAAAACCAAACACATTAAACTGAACCTGAACACTTTAAAAGTTTGGAAGGACAACATTATAAGTAATTTTACAGATAATTTACAAGTAACCTATTAAGAACTTTTGTTTCATATACCAATACATTTGTTTAATGTTTTATGAATAATAATTACTGCCTAACATCAAACTTCAAAATAAACGTGAGTTTGGTATATTCATTGGGGACTTCTATCAATTCTTTTTTTTTACATATATATCGTGAATTCAAACTAAACCGGATCAAAAGTAACCTATATCAAAAGTAGCATGTATTACTGTTTAATATTATAGTTTGCATCTTGATTAACCATTTGATGCTGTGCGGAAATGGTATGAGCATCAAACCAAACCAATCCGTGCTCACACCGAGTAACAATCCTGCCGCCTAATGTTGGTCATAATATCTTGAAACATCTGCAATATCTTTGTCTTTTTTTTCACTTTGAAAAGTTTGACGTTGTGATGTAAAATTGGACGTAAGATTGTAAGTGCTTATTTATATATTATCTACTATGCTATTTGGTAACATTATCTTACTTCAAAATTATTAATTTAATAATTATTTATCTTCGTAAATAATCAAATAGTTAATTACTTATTCATTTATTTAATAAGATTATTTTATATAATAAATTACTTAAATAACAATCTTTTTTCCACATGATGAGCTGGGTTGAATCATCCCTTAATATTTTCATCCAGAATACAAAAAATGGTAGTAAGAGAGTGGAAATGATACTCTTCAGCTAGTAAACAAATTATAAGAGAGAATTTCTTCTTCAAATAAACTAAATTATGTACAAAATCTAAATCGGATAACATAGCAAATAACCTAATAAAGCTTATCCAATTAATATCTATCATCCTCAACCTTATCATATACCCACTTTAGCAGATTGAGAGAAAAATTAAATAGTTCATCTGAATGTATGGATGAAACTATTGTCTTAATCATCATTTAACAGGACATTCTTGTTAAGGTTATCCAACAATCCATCATACAAAAAAGATAGAGAATTACCACGAAGGGTATAATATAGCATTCGATGATCAGTATCATGACAAATTTGTAGTAGAAATTATAAATAAAGTGGTGTACCACTCGTATAATGCATCCAAGCATTCACCACACAAATTTAAGTGACAACTATCAATTTTCATGACAAATTTATAGTAGCAACTATAAATGAAGTAGTGCATACCACTCGCTTAATACATCCACACAAATTTAAGCAACATAATCATGTGGATAGTCATCAATCATAGCAACAATAACTACAAGGTCGCAGAGATTATGCAATGATGGTTGTGGTTACAATATAGATGATACCCTCATCTTGGACAATGCAAGCTTGAAAGAACTAGGCCGATCTATAATGGATGAAATAGAGGTATTCCAAAAAAATCCCTATTAGATCATAATGGACTTGGGAGTCTAACTAGTTTTACTAGATTCAATCTAATAATTTTTTAATAAAATCATAATTTATTAATATTTTCATAATAATAATAATTAATTAAACCTATTTTAATTAAGTGTGAAACTTGAAAAGGTTTGAAAATATCAAATATATTCATATTTTAAAGTGTATAAGAGTCATTGAAACATTAAGCAAGTGCAGCGTTTAGGTGTTAATGGATGTGAATAAACAAAAAATTAGATCTAGATGTAATCACATCCGGAAAGATATAAAATGGAGCATCATTGATCGATTCTGCCTTTCCTCCTTAACAAATTTAATTGACACAACGTCTAATTTACATACAATGGGAGATATGATACAACAAAAATGACAGAAACAACAAACAATAACATAATCAATATATACATGTATAGATACTGTGATTTATATTTATCATGTATAGCTATTTATACATATATATTATTACCTTAATTCTAAATTGTTCAATCAAATGATTTAAAAATGTTTCTAAAACATTCCATAAAATTATAAAGTATAAATATAAATCTTCATCCATACACACACAAATACATAATACACACATATACATACATTCATATATATATATATATATATATATATATATATATATATATATATATTATGTGTGTGTGTATAACGGCTAATCCAAAACTTTCCAATTGATTCAAAAACAAACATCCATATTATGTTAAATTTTCTGATGTATACTTAAAATAATTGATCAAATGCATATATATGTGTGTGTGTGTATCTATATATGAGAACCGCTCAATGATACCCGTTTTGCAGCACCTATTTAGCCCCTTATTTTTCATTACACAATCCGAATTAAATGAGTGATACACTATTGGGGATGTCATTGAACGTGCACATACACACATATATACATATACATATACATATACACATAAATAAAGTTTCCACCCAAAATAAATTTTTGTTCTTTTAGTTAGAAGGTCAAAAATTATAAAACCATAATTGCACACGTAAAACCGAACAAGATATCAACAATATTTTAAAAGATTCAACATGGACATTTAAAACATTAAATTATATAAGATGTTTAGAATATTAATATAAGTAATTTTAAAATATAGGTACATAACCTAGACATTATTTTAATCATATCTATAATTTGATTTTGATTTATCAAATTTAAAAAAAGTTGAATTATTCAACAAATTGTTTAAACTGCTTAACTAATTCAAAATCAAGTTAAAACAATAATACGTACATATAAAATCATGATAAACATATTACATCTAAGAAAAAAGTTAAAATCAGAATACATCTTATGTATTAGCCAATAAGTTACACTTTGATATGGAAATCTCTCCTTAGATCCTCGAATCTGCACCCAATCTTTGCAAGAGATAGATGAACTACGTGGCTCTTCATTTTATTTGATGCATTGATTTGATTTAAAGTCTCTAATTTTTGAAAAAATAGAAATGAAATTTTAGCCATGATTCAAGGAGAATGGAGAAAAGAAAATTAAATAAGGAAATAAATGAGAGAATATGTTTGATGGAAAAAAATTCTTTTGTATTCTTTATTTAAAACATTCCCCTTTAATTCCTAGTCAATTTCAATTATACCAAATCACCTTGTTCTACAGTTGGCTAAGCATGTGCACTTACATGGACTAATTTTCCAAAAAGCTCGTTAAGTAATTTTCTCGATTTAAAGCCTATTTAAATACATATAGATGTGTGTATACATAAATTTTATATATACATCCAAATAATCACTATCAACACCCAAAAAGACATACAAATTAATAATAGTTTATTTCATAAATATTTATTATTTAATTAATGTATAAAGTTTTATAAACCAATTGAATCTTGTGGTTTTTCACAGGATTCACAAATGCAATGGTAGATTCAAAGGGTGAATTCGTTCAACGATTAACAAATCAAATATTAACGTTCATACATTATCTTAGCTAGTGCCGTGACAGTTTGACTGAATTCATTGCATACAAGTCTTTTTGGTAAAATCTAATTTCACGTTTTTTAAGTGTTACCATTAAGCAATGATTATTTACATACATTCTCTTCATTAACACTATATCACTTTATGGTTTTGGAGTTTGGTTTTGGTCAACATTCTTGTATCTCTTATTCAATTTAGTTATTCCATAAACAAAGTCTTCGGTTTAATAACATTTATTATTAACTGTACTACTTTGACAAGAGATTTTGACTTTATATTTACTACAGTTGACTATGATACTAAGTTCGCATAATCTGAGAAGATAAATTCTCAGTTGAATAGCGTTGATGCCAAAAGTGGCATAACACCCAAATATGCATATTGTAGGATTAGATCTAGTAGAAAAGTGCATAAAAGCATAGAAAAATAGAGAGACGCAAGATTTTTATAGTGGTTCGAAAATCTCTGGCATGCGTCCACCTTACTTTTTATTGATTATAAATTTGATAGGAGTTAAAAGAGAGACTAGAGTCACTAGTACAAAGGGTTCATGGGTTATAAAGCCTAGAAGTGCCAGAAATATTTGCCTAGTTGACTATTGTGTAGGGAGATAGGAAATGAAGAAGATCTAAAGTCTGGAGTCCAGAAGAAAGGTCCTAGTTTGGTTGCTATATGGCTTTATTTATAGAAAAACTACTCCGCAGGTCTGCAGGGTCGAGTTGTACAAGGTCCAGATGCAAGCCCACGGGTGGAGGAAAGAGCACGCCAGCCCATTCTCCAAGAAAGACCTCTCAGTATCAAGAGGTTCCTTTTAGTCCCTAGAAGTCCGCTTTGGTGCAAACTCCTTCTCACTTGCTTTTATCATCTATCTTAAATTCGATGTATTTTGAAATCTTTTCCATAGAGGTTGAGTCGATCCCGATGATTCCTTTGATAACACCTATATTATCTTGCTTTCTTCTCATCAATCCTTAAAGTTGCTTTTCCAATCTCTAAGAAAAGCACTTGATGACAACTAGTTCGAGTAGTGTATGAAGTATATAGGACTGTAGAAGGTATAAGTAGTAAGAGAAACCTCTCTGTTGCCAGAGTTTTCCTTAGTATCAAGTGGTTTACTTGGCTTGATTTTTAGTGAATCTTCTTGAGTTCCATTCTCTACTCATTCCGACGGTGTTTCTAAGTTCTCGAGCCATTTTGTCTTTGTTTTGAACTTCTGCTTCTAATTGAAATCTGCTTTGTTAAGAAATCAGTTTACACTTGCCACCGGAGTATGCTTTTGTTGAGAACAAAGCACGCTATGGATCAAGACAATTTCCGACTCGTTATCTCATGATTTCAGATGATTATTCAGGCATTACTTCAAACCAGTTGCTTTCACCAGGTTGATATTATTTAACTGCTTTGTATAAACAAAGTTCCATTCTTTATGCTAAGGATAAGATCAATGCTTCGGAGATCGTTCCATGTCTTAGACGAATATGCATTCTCTTTGTCGTGATTTCTACAAGTTTTTGACATCAAAATACATCTTGGTATCGAGAGGTTTATCTCAGTGCTAACATCTTTCGGCCCACCGATTGCTTACATATTAAGGATTTAGAAAAAAAATTAGACTTCGCTTTCACTTTTTTCTTTGCCTTATACTCACGAATCCTTCCCAACCCCAACTTCTTTGATTCCACTTGTGACCAATCCATCATTGACCTTGACCATTCGCCACCGCTGACCCCACTTGCCACCGTATTGATTCAACAACCGTCAAACATAGAGAGCCGTTGCCTTCCAGATCGTCGCCGACTTCAATCATCGATTCATTTCATGGCTGATGTTTTTAAGGCCGATTAAGCCTTCTTGCTCAAGATTCAACTCATCTAAGGTGGTTTTCTTATTCTTGGAACGGCAATGATGATGATGGTGATAAAGACAATCCCTTACTGGGAGGAGATAGTTGAAGTTAGGATGTGGACTCAATCTAGGGTGAACTTTTTTGTTTAGGTCCTGCGCATGCTGTTATGGAGATATGTCCAATTTTTCAACTTCAACTAATTCCTGTCAAGGCACGAGTAATCTTGCACCGTCATTCAAATTCGAATAGGGCAGTTTAATCCAAGAATGGTCATATTGGAGTTTCCACCAGGTACTTTACCTATTTCTACACTTCCAGTGTTCTTGTAAAAAAAAGCTTCTGCCTTGCTCTAGACAACAGTTCCACTGCAAGAGTGACACGTTTTCAAGCATGAGTGGGTTATCCACACATGATGGTCCATTCATTGTATAAAGGACACAGGACTCATGCTACATAGATTGACACTTTCACTTGCCCCAGTCAATAATCGAAATTTGATTGGTCAAAACACATTAATATCCTTTGGATTTCGATGGATAGTCACACGGTTTAATACTTAAAATAAAACTTACTTGACCATGTTAAATGCGAAGTTTTATTTTTAAAATGACTCTTCGACCGTTGTGCTTCAAATCCGATGAGGGTACGTTTACTCCTCCTGAAGCTAGGTCCTCCATGGCTCAGGCTTCCCCCTTTATTCCTATCAGACCCAGACATTCGATCTCGGTTGAGTTACGGAATGTAGTCGTGCCAGTGGACCCACTACAAAATCAACCTCCTTCTCTGGATGAATATATCGAACTAAGGTTCTTGAATGACCTGTTGACCAAATCCCGACTGTCCTTTCTAGGAAAATTCTTTAAAATATCTATCGCCGGTATGGAATTCTAGAGGATGGTGTACGGCTTCCTACTCAGGGTAAATGAGCACATCTCCCTCCTCTAGGATTCATAGCTTAAAATAGATATATGTGTCTCGATGGTGTCGTTCCTACCTTCAATCCATTTCTTCACTTGATTTTACAAGAGCTTGGTTGGCTCCGGCTCAAGTGCATCCGAACAGTTATGATCTGCTGAGCTCTTTGTATGTGCTCTTTGTGAACCACTTCAATCGGGCTCCCACTTTCCAAAAGCTCACTTACCTCCTGCACTTCAAGCAAATGCGGGGGACTTCTTGCTATATGATCATCAAGGCTTAGTGTAGATGTCAAAGTCATCGAAGATCTCCATAATAAATGCTCGTACTTCAAAAATAAGTACTTCTTCTTTCTTTGATCATATGGTTTCAATGAGCGTTAGCTGTCTGGAAGTGAATTCCATTCCTTTCATTTGCTTCACGCTTTATTTTTTTCTATCTAAATGCTTAAGATGCTATTTATTTGTTCACAGTGATATGCTCTTTTCAAGCAAGCTAACACTTCAGATGGATTAAGGGAGGTCAGCTTTCAGCAACACGCTATTTCTTATCTCATTACTAATGAGAATCTCCGACGGTGCGGTCTACTGCCCTCTAACAGGATTGTCATCCCTGATCTGACTCCTCCTAGCACTTCCAATGTGCCCGCTTGAACCACCATTCATAAACATAGCTCTAGTGAGAACCTATAACATGAGGTTGAAGGCCATGGAGTGTAGTGCATTTAGAGGAACCTATTGAAAATGGAAGCGAAGAGCCCACTATTGGTGATGTCCTGAGAGAAGGGGACGAGGGATTTGGATTGCCGCTAATCCCTAAGGAAAGTGATGGAGATAGAAGTAGAGAAGGAAAAGAACCAATGATCGAGGAGAAATAAAAAAACGCCAGTGATATCAATAGTGACTATCATGCTAATGCAGAAGAAGACGAATCGTTCCGTGAGATGCCTTACGAAGGCCTGAACTTCCTAGATCGCCCTGTTTGGAGCATGTTGTCGTTGAAACTTCCAAAAAGGCCTTAGAGCAAGTTACATTGCCTCTATGAGAGACAAATCCTTGGGGTTGCGTTGTTGGTGATGTATTCACCAGCTTAAGTGACTTCGATATTTCAATTACAGATCTTCTTACCGAAGGCTCACTCGACTTCAACTTTTCTCTTGAAGTAAATATAGGAAAAGGTAGTGAGAATCCTTCTTTACACCCATGCAAACACTGTTTGTAAAGTAACTAGGGGTTCATCCCACCACACACATCACTAGGATTATGGACATGCATCCTTGCATTCATTCATGTTCCAAAACTCTGAAACTAATTATAGCAATTTCCTACATGTTTCATGTTTCCGTGTGTTGTGATAGGTATCAGAATTTCTCATACAAGAATGGCGACTTTAGGGGCTAGACTCCTGATCCTTATCTGCACTACTCTAGTTATCACATTTGCCATGATACCAAGGATGAGAGGCATAGGAGAAAAGAACGAGTAGCGAAAGACAACCAATAGGACGAAAGAGAAAGAGAGGAAGAGAGGAAGGAAGAAAAGAGAGGCTGTAGAAAAGTTGTCATGTGACTCAGCCAAGCGGTCGAGATAATTCCACTATCGCTACGATTCTTATTCTGGCACCATTTCACCATGCACTATACTTCAATCTTCTTCTCATAAGCGAGTTCCTACTTCCCAATCCTTGGCTAATGTTTCCATTCTATGCTCTAAAGGGATTTCCTCTCTCTCGGCTTCACTTCCTTCTCCACCATGCTTGCAAATCGCATTTCCCGAACTTTTCCTACATGAATGTGATGTTTGACCAATACATTGAAGATGTTCCAAAAGAAGTTGCGGACAGGGATGCCCGAAGTGCCCAAATGCATATCGACTGAGTGTATGAGTGGGAACAGTTATCTTATGCCCTCTCCCGAGTCAATGAAATTAACTATACATACATCAAATCCTTTAACTCCAAGAAGGAAACATTCGAGTGAATCGTCAAGGAGCGGAAGGAGGACTTAGTGAAGGTTACACGAAAGAGAGAGAGAGAGAGAGAGAGAGAGAGAGAGACATAGCTCTTGAAGCTAAAGCCCATTCCGACAGCTTGTGGGAGGAAATGAAAAGGATTGTGAACGTGCTGAAATCATGATGCAGAATGCGCTGGAAGTTGCTATGAAGAGGGTGCCAAGTTGAAGAAGCAAGTCACCGAGAGGGACCTGACTCTCACTGAAAAGGATAAGACTATAAACATATAGGATGTAGAACTAGAAAGACTCCAAGAAGAGAACCACAAGCTTGTTGAGGGCTTTGAGCTATTGTCAAATGAAAAGCTTAATCTGACACTGAGCTTGCAATCGCTTGGGGAAAGGTTAAGGAGCTTTTGGAGGAGAAGTCTAATGAGAGAGAAGGGCTGAATATGAACCTCCAATACTTCTATGCTAATGTCATCATTTACAAGAATATGAAGTGGATGGGAGATACTTATCCCAAAACTCTCGTTGATGCCTAGGAAGAGGTGTTATGACGACATGCGAAGTCTAGGGACAACTGTTCTAGTGAAGAACTCATGGCCAAGCACCTTGATGTTAAGGACATACAAAAACTTGAAAAGGAAAAGGCCATTCTTGCTGCTGAAGATGATACTACTATTGCTTCCACCAAGGCTCTCGCAGGCCCAAGTTCACTGGGTCAGCACAAATCATTTACTCCAAAGTCTGGAGAGACTACGTTGACTATTTCTACGTCCATGGGGGTCAGCTCTAAAACCGCCCGTATGACTCCGATTTCTAGAGAAATGGCTTCTCATGCCCTACATTCCTTCCGTAATGGGCCAAACGAAGGAGAACAGGACTGAAGAAGGGAGTTTATGGCTTCTTTTGCAGATTGAAGCCCAAGATCAAGTATATATCTTATCTCACCAGTCTTTGAGAAGCTTTGGTTCCCTCGTGAATCCATTATTAAACTCTGTCATTATATTCGTCAACTTGTAGGTCAACCACATCTTTCCCTTCCACTGCTATCTACTCTAGGCTTGGGAACGGAGGCAATCTTCATCGCATCGACTTCTGTTTCTATGTGAATTGTCTCTTTGGTTCTACCTTTCAGTTTTGGGCCTAGTTCTGATTCCTAGAAGATTGTGGCTTTAAAAGGGCTGGAGGACATTTCCCTGTTCTAGGAGGAAGACATCATAATCACTGGTGTTATGGATCCAATGGGTCGAATTTCAATGGCAAAGTTGTTGAAGGTTGACTTCAAGAAAATTAAGGTGAAATTCGAGCCTAGAACCACGAAGCCTGCATCTTTGATTCCAATAATCCCCTCATCCAAACTCCCCTCGATTAAGTTCAGGCCTCCTAAGGCTAAGCCCACTAAATCTTCTGCTTGAAAATCTGATGACCCTCATACAGCGATGAGTGATGAGACTGCCCATTCTAAGGTTGATGCTCCCGAAAAGGAGAAACCCAAGGGGGATCGCAAACACAAAGAGCGAACCAGCAATTCTAGCGGCCCTGGCAGTAAGAAGGGAAAGAAAGAGTAGAGGATGCTTGGAGCTTATCGATATGGTAGCTATTTTGTTTTGTGTTGTCGAGTTTGTACTTTCCCTTTTCCTTTGAGTCAAGCAGACTGTGTTTGTGCGAGAGTGGCCCTCGTTGTGTCTTGTGCACAAAAGGTTAAAGAAACGAGAAGGATTTCCTTTTGTCTTCCAATCTCTATACCATTTACTTTTCCATACCTTTATATATTGTTTATATTTTATATAACCACTTGTACTGCAATTATATATATATATGTGTGTGTGTGTGTGTGTGTGTGTGTGTGTGTGTGTGTGTGTTTCTTTTGTAATGTGCTTACTTATTGCAACTCTATGCATGTAAGTAATATTCCTATAATTGCTTAGTCTGTATGATGTTGGCTCTGTTTATAGCTGTCAAATTATTCCGTTTTCCGAAACAGAACCATTACTTAACCAATTCTATCATTATTTTCAGTCGAGTTCCTTTCGACCTATTGGTAGCGACGAATAATCACGGTTCCACGTTGCTCCAAATTGTCATAGGGCAGTAGTTAGGATGCTCATTTTTTCCCATTTGACTTCATTGTGCGCTTATTCCTATTCACGAGATTTATCACTCCGGATGCCAGATTTTAGGCATCAAAAGGGATAGAGATATTGTGGGTCAAATTATCCAAATGCCCCTAGTTTAAATGTGCTTTTCATGACCTCCTTGCTTATCCTCACTGAGCGTGTCCTTCTCAGTAGAAAGAATCACTGTTGAAATTCAATTAGACACTAGTTTCAATCTTCAAAACCAGCGTATAGGTGGTTCAATTCCAAGGGTTTCTCCGTGACACCGCTTGTCTCCAGGCAATGTCAAATTATTGCAAGTCAGGTTCAATTTATTCACTCGATTCTTGAGTTATTCTTTGGAAAGCTAGGCCAAATTATCTGATTAGCCTTGAAAATTACTACATGCTGACAGTGCTTATCTTTGAACAATAAAATGTCCCTGCGAGTTAGGATTGAACTGTCCAATCGATCCTTAAAGGTTTGATTGAATTATCCAATCGACTTGAAGTATTAGCCATCCTTGACATTGCCAATCTTCGAGCAATGCCAGATTCCTGAAGGATGGAGGATTCACCTTGCTCACAATGCCAATCTCTGGGCAACGGAAAATTCCTACGCGTTACAGTTTTTTAAACTTTTTATCATTGACTATCCCCGGAAACGATGAACTCGTAAATATTTTATTGAATGGGGAAACCCTTTTGTCGCCGTCTATCTTTGGGAAACAATGAATTCTTGAAGGTTATAGTAAATTGGGAAACATTCTCGCCATTATCGATCTTCGAGCAACGACAAATCCCTAAAGGTTAGAATTTTCCTCTCTAGCATTGCCTATCTTCGAGCAACACCAAATTCCTAAAGGATGGGATTTACCTTCCAGACATCGTCTATCTTAGAGCAACACAAGACTCCTAAAGTTTGAGGTTTGCAAACCTTTTCATCGTCTCTTACCATTGGGGAACATAGAATTCCTGAAGCTTAGAGTGAAGGGGAAAGCATTCTCATCATTGCATATCTCCAAGCAATAACGAATTCCTGAAGGTTAACTTGGATTGAATATGAAGGCCTTTTCACCATCACCTATCTTCCGTTAACGATGAATTCCAGAATGTTGGGTCGAACTGGCCCTTGGGAACATACTCCCTGTCCATTATTTGAGGCCAGAGGAGTACGTTCCTAGGTTGTACTGCTAATCATGGGTTTTTTTTTTGAAAATATGGTTCCATTAGTTCAAGAAGCCGACTTTATTCATGAATGAAAGATGTGGCAAGTCATGTCTTGTTACATCGTCCACGGTGCCTTTTGGTGGCTTTTTTGCAAAAAAATAAAGAGAAACTAAGTGTAGTAGTGTCGAAGCAAATCACTGTTCCATGCATACGGGATAGATATTCTGTCAACAGTTGCCAGCTTAAATGTTCCATCTCCAAGCTTTCGATCGATCGCATACAATCCTTTCCATTTTGGGCCAGGTGCTTCCATATTAGAGAGGACTCATTTTAAAACGAGATCTCCTACCTCAAAGGTGCAGTTGTGAACCTTGGCATTAAAGTTCGTGCTACCCTTTTCTGGTGGACAGCAACCCTTAATTTTTCTTTTTCCCATTTCTCATCAACCAAATCGAGAGACTCAAGAAGAAGCCCCTTGTTCACCTTCAGGTCAAAATGCCTTTTACAATGAGAAGGGACTTCCATTTCTATCATGGTAATAGCCTCTGATCCGTAGGTCAACACGAAAGGTGAGTATCTAGTTATAAACTTATGTGTCATCTTATAACCCCATAGTGCTAGTGGAAGCTCATCAACCCAGTTTCCTTTAGCGCTAGTCAGTCGCTTTTTGAAGATGGATTTGATGATCTTGTTTACTGCTTCCACTTTCCTATTTCCGTTGGATGTGCCACCATGGAGAAGCTCTTCTCAATCCTGTATTGGTTGCAGAAATCCTTGAATTTAGCACTTTCTAACTCGGTTCCACTATCCATGATAATCTTTTGAGGTATTATGAACCTGCAAAGAATATTTTTCATTATGAAGTTAATTACCTTCTTCATTGTAATTGTGGCAAGCGGTTCCACTTTAACCCATTTTGTAAAGTAATCCGCCGCGACAATAGTATATTTGGCTCCTTTCTTTGCTATCAGTAGTACACGGATGATGTTGATTCCCTAAATTGCAAAAGTCCATGGACTGACCATTTGTGTAAGTTCCATCGATAGGATCTTGGAATTTTCGCAAATCGTTGACACCAATCATACCTTTGGTGTAGTCAGCAACATACCGATTTATTATTAGCTAGAAATATCCATGTCGAAGTACCTTCTTTTCCAAAGTCAACCCTCCGGTGTGAGCACAATAGCCGCCCTAATGGACATCCATGAGGATCTTCCTAGCGTCGTCCTTGGCTACACACCGAAGCAGCAGAGTTGAGAATCATCTCCTATACAGTACTCTATCTTATATCATGAATTATGGCGCTATGCAAAGGAGTTCCTTTCATCTACTCTAGTCCCTAGGGAGAGTTCCTTTGAAGATAGTCCTTGATTAGGGTCATCCACAAATCCTCTTTTATGGTCCCTAAAATCCAGTCGACATCCATCTGATCGATGCTCGAAGCTGTCAAAACTTCCACTGGAGCTAATCCTAATAGATGTGCTTTCCCTGAGCTAGCTAGAATAGCTAATGAATCAACCTTCACATTTTTCTCTTTAGGGATGTGAATTATTGTATAGTGCTCTACGTCCTTAAGCTGTACTAGCAATTATGATAGGCAAAGGGCTAGTCTTGCACCCTTGGCCTGATACTCCTTCTTGATTTGTCTAACCACAAGTTGGAAATCATTGAATATGTATAATGTCCTTATCCCAAATTCCTTTGCTATCCTCAATCCTACTATTAGCGCCTCATACTTGGCTTCATTGTTAGTTGTAGAAAATTCTAACTTCAACGCATAACAGATTGATATTCTTTCTAGCATTTCAAATACCACTCCTACCCCCAAGCTATATTCATTCAAAGCACTATTGACAAATAACTTCCAGTGGGTAACTACAACCTCATCATCCTCTTCATCTTCACTGTCACGAGCGGTAAACTCGACGATGAACTTTGCCAATGCCTACTCATTTATCTTTCTCCTTGAGTGGTAAGTAATGTCATATTGGCTCAACTCAATACTCCACTTTAGCAACCTTCTTAAATTCTTGGGTCGGCAAAATACCTATTTCAGAGGTTGATCTATTAGTAGCATGATTGGATATGCCCAAAAATATGGTTGTAACTTCCTAGATGCAATCAACAAACAATATGCAAGTTTTTCCAACTTCGGGTAATTATTTTCAGCTTTAGTAAACCGCTTGTTGATGTAGTAAATCGATCTTTGAATCTTGGTCTCCTCACATACCAATACTGCACTCAGAGCATGAGTAGACACTACTAAGTATACAAATAAATCCTCGCTGTCCTATAGCTTAGATAACACAAATAGCGTTTCATGTGCCTTAATAATTATTCGAAAGCGTTCTAGTAATCTTGATTTCATTCAATTTTTTCTTCCTCTTATTAAGGGCATCAAAAAAGGCTATGCACTTATCTATTGCCTTTGAGATGAACCGACTCAAAGCAGCAATCTTTCTATTCAAGATTTGAAGTTATTTTTTCATGGTCAGGGTAGTTATATTCCTTAAGGTGTTTATCTGCTCTCGATTAGCCTCAATGCCCCGTGTATTGATACTAAATCCCTTAAATTTTCCATATGCTACTCCAAAGAAATTTTTAACGGAGTTAGCTTCATTTTTTATTTCCATAAAACTTCAAATTTTTTTGAAAGGACATCTTGATGGTTCCATGACACTTGTGATTTCACATGCATGTTGTCTACATATACTTCTACTATCCCCTAGATTTCATTTTTAAACATAGAGTTTACCAATCTCCGGTACGTGGCTCCAGCATTTTTCAAACCGAATGGAATTACTTGGTAGTAGAATAATTCCAAGTCCATTATAAAGCTAGTATTCTTTTGATTCGGTGTATGCATCAGAATCTGGTTATAGCCTGAATAAGCATCCATTAAGGAGAGCAACTCATGTCCTGTAGTTCCATATACCAGTTGGCCATGCCTTATTCAAATCTAAGTGATGGATACATGTTCTCTATGACAACCTACTTCCTAAACCCTTAGAAATCAAGATTAATGCATCCTCGATATTCATGTGTCATAAATCCATGTGCCGAAGAGGCAGATTTGTGTGGGGTAAAAGAAAATAGATGTAGAAAATAAATAAAATAGAATCTCACATGATATTCAACATTTAATTATATATATGAGTAGCACATGCAATTACTCCAGTGCTCCATCAGAGTTCTGGTAAGTACTAATCCAGTCAGGATAGTTATAACTACATATCCTCACAAGTGCCGGTAGACACATAATACATAATATAGCGAAAATTGAAATAGATGACTATATAGGACCCTCCAGCTTCATGCTCCATGCTCTTCCAAAATGCTCCAAGTTATCTAACTACTTGGTTGCCTGTAAAATAGGGCACCTAGAGTTTTAAAGGAAAAAGAAAAAAACTCTGGTTCAATCATAGGACTAGTTAGAGAAACTCAAAATAAAGATATTTTAAAACAAATGATATCTCATAAAACCATGATGCACATAATGACAAAACAAGTTTTTACCTTATGATAACCAAAATCTTTACCATGCAAAATCTAGTGATATTATTTTTAATGACATTCTTTTGAAAAAATCTTTAAGGTAAATATACATAATCTTAGCCGATATTGTTACATTATTAAATTCCAGCACAATAGGTTCTACAATCAAGTCAGAAGGCACTTATTGGAGAACGGATTCCATATGCTGGCAAGGTAAGGAATTGCCTTCTATACAGGACATCTCTAGAGCAATGTACCGGGGATCAACACATTTGAAACCTCTGCACCTGGCAAGACCATCCTACCGGTAGACCTATCTGGTGGGGATAGAACCAAATGTAGCATTACCCCGGTCATAAGCTACCTATCCGGGATCCTATATAATACACAACATACTCGACATATAACGAGGAATCTAAAAAGGTGATGACCATACCCTAATGGTTGAGAGAACATAATCTTACGGCAAGCCCTATTTAAACCATTCCCATGTGATGAGTCTCGAGGTAAAGATTACCTTTCACATAGCACATACCATTTTGAATGCCATATTGCCAATTCCATCACACACTACTGGTTTCCACAAATGTACAACCTTTGAGCTCGTACGTCTCAAAGAAGGGTGTTACGTGTAAAAGAGTTACATCCTACACCAAAAAGATGTACGTTTGTAAAAATTAATGTACGAATATATTAGAAATGCAATGTTAGACATTCATCCGTATAATTTGTCCAGGAACAGAGCGAACTGAAGGAACTCTCCCACTACATCCTATCAGGAATCACCCCTAGGATTAACAGCATGCAACCCTTACATCGAAGATCAAATGAAAATACTATTGCCATATATGTGTGATATAGGAAATTTCACTCGAGGGTCCGTGACAAATAGTCGTTCATTCCATTTATTATTATTCCATGTCTTCACCTTTGAATACGTAAATTAGTTTAAAGTGGTTTTCGGATAAGAATCACCAAAATATGATCCCGCTTCCTTCAAACCAATATTGATAAAATAATGTTATGTTTGAGGGTGATTACCATTTCATTTATCAATATCTTTTAGCAAATAAAATATCTCTTTTAGAGATATAAATTTTTAAATCCAATTCTTTTTCAGTAAATATGGAATCATTAAACCTCTCTTTAACTTTGGAAATAACAAATCAAAATAATTTCTCATAAATCACATTGTTAAACCTTATTGAGTAAAAAAGGTTGATAGAAGTTGTACTAATTATACTCAATATCAATTTGCGTATTCAACCTTTACTCTCCGTCTAATAATGGTGAATTCACCTTTTAAATTCGTAAGGATAGTATGGATTCCCTCATTGGAATTTAATACTAAATATAAGAAGATTATTTCTTTACAATCCGTGGTGTATTAAATATGGAAAAATTAAAACTTTTATGCTCGCTTTATTTCCGACATTTTGACCTTATATATCCCTCGCCTAGGAAAGAGGCTAGGTGAGCTAGGGCACTAGTTGCTCCAAATATCTCCTTAGTTTAAGCACCTCATATTCATATCTCATGAATAGAAAAATCCAGTCTACTCATTGGCTTTTCGAGCCAAGATTAAACACTTAATTATAACAGCTTTTCTTTAAATCATTTGATTTAAACTCTATAAAATAAATTATAAATCCTCCAAATAATCTTTAAAATACTTTATTTTTTATTTTAAAACATTTGTAAAATATTTGGGAAAGAATACTTAAGTTTAAAGCCGTATTGCAAAAGTTATTAAAAACTGTTGCAAAAACTGCTGCAAATAGTGCCATTAATAGTGCTTTCAAGGCTTGTTTGAGCAAAACAACTTTTCAATCAATTAGAAATTCATTTTATAACTCAAATCTATTTTCAAATATTTTAATATATTTATACAAGAGTGAATTAGGGTAATGACAAACTTTGAAAAAAAATCAATCCTAAGGACACCAAGTTTCATTTTTAGGCTGAAGGACAAACGTAGTTATGATTAGCATTATATTCAACTTTTACATTATACAAAATGCTAGTTATATCTACCATTATATTTACTTTTACACTATACAAAATTCAAGTTATAACTAGTATTGTCCTTCGGCGTAAAAAACAAACTTGTTGTCTTTCGGCCTAATTTTTTTTCTAAATTTGTCCTTGTGGCTATTTTCCTGTTTATACAATTTATTCCAAATTGTACTTTCGAACTGCCAAACCACGATGATTCTGAAATCTTGATTTGATCATATTTCAAAATCTACTAAACAAAATCTCGATCATTTTCTTTCGTTTGAGAACTATGATTATAAGAGTTCAAAAAATTCTTATCTTAAGATTTCCAACTCCAAATCCATCGTATAAATTGATTTAACTTTTATGGCGTGAAATCGCGAACTACCATTATGTGATGTGCTTAACTTTGACTTAATTTTCATAACTTGTCGATACTTTAGCAAATTGGGTTTTTATGTTTATATTACATTTATAAACCATTTTAAAGAGGTTTAACAATCCCATATACACCATTTAATTTATTAAAGGAAAGTAATTTCCTTTGTGATATTCGACGTGTATAAAACGTGAAATGTTTACACATCTTAACAAACATATTATCATATCCAAAACAGGTTTACAATCATCATAACCAAACATAAACAAACATATATGTCATCCAAAATATCATAATATAAGTAGAGTATCTCATATGAATTCATTTCTAACTTTGCAAAAATTTGCTATTGCTTTGCTACGATCGTACTGGAGTCTATGGAATCGAGCATTGGTCCTTTGGGAAGGCTCGGCCAATGCTTGATAATGGAGATAGACTATGTCAAGTGTGGTGGATGGTGTGGTCGTGGGTTTCAAAGGGAGAAAGGAGTGGATTTTCTTTGGTTTGGAGGTGTTTATATTATATATATAACTTTAATTTCATTTTACAATAAATTTTCCATTATTTTCATTAGGAAAGAGGCCATTTAAGTGTAGTATAAAGAGGTAACGAAGCTTAGAAATTTATGAGAAAATGAAGTGAAGACGGACGGTGGTATTCGTAGTAAAAAAATAAATAAAAATATAATGATATTTATGTGCACACACATCAGCATTTCATCACAACCACCCCCATCCTCCTCCATCATCTTGCACAACTGAGCACCCCCCATGTGGCTATTCCATGTGCTTGTATTTTGGTATAAGAGGTTGACTTTGGATTTCTTATGGATGAATTTTTAGGAAAATATCTTAGATATTTTGAAATATATATATATATATATATATATATGTATATGTATATATATATATATGTATGTATGTATGTATGTATGTATGTATATGTATGTATGTATGTGTGTGTGTTTATATATGCTATATATATGTATATGTGTGCATGTGACATGTAGGTGCATGTATATGTATGTGCACATGTACATATACATATGTATGTCATAATGATTTACAATGTCACACAACTTTTCTACAATGAATCGTTACAAAATCCAATTTCGATTTCCAGTCAAATTTTCACTTCTTATTTAATATACATATTTGTAAACAAAGTTGGATAATAATATTTCTATCATTATATAAAAATTAAAAGGGCTTATTTAATAACTAAAATAATTGTCAAATCATTTAAACTCAATTTAAATTCAAAAATAGTGATATCATTAATGATATCATAAAGGGATTTAAATTTCAAAAATAAAATAAACATTTTTTCATATAGATAAATGAGTATATATATACAGATCAATGCGTGACTTTGGATGTTCAAATAGTTGTTTGTAGATAAAATATTTTGGCTATTTTATCGATATTTTCCAAAGTGTATATTTTTATAAATATTTATTCAAAATAAGATTGCCAATATTATTTATTGTTTAAAACACCATTATTATTGTTAAAAATCTTATATTTTTAAATCTAAACATTATTTTCCAAAATGATAGATTCACAGGTCTTTACAGACTTCCCTCCTTAAAAGAATTTCGTCCTCGAAATTACGACAAGAAGATAACTCAAAAAGGTGTGTATATATGTAATAAAATGTATACAAAGATATGATAAGTGACAACACCATAGGCGGTGAGTATACTATGATGATATAATACATATATATATAGGCCACACATCCATCTTAAACATAGAGTAAGCTTTTTTCATTCTATCTTCTATTTCCCATGTGCAATCGTTAGCATTACCACTGCTCCATAATCGCTTCTCATCACGATCCACTATCCCATTAGGCTACCTAATAACTAGCAAGTTAGGTTTCACTTCCAAATCTTCTTGTACTACCATCTCTATAATTTGTTCTAGGTCATACACCTACTTCCGTAAATAGGATACATGAAAAAACTTGTGTACGCCTAACAATCTTTCTAGAAATTATACTTGATAGGCCAATCCGTTTAAGAATGGGTAAAGATCCAATATATTGAGATGCTAGCTTCCATGTTCTTCCAAATCTCACTACCCTCTCATAAGAGAGATATTTAAAAACACCAAATCTCCTGCTTAAAATGCCAAATTCCTACACCTTTGATTGGCATTACTCATTACCTGCTTTGAGCTTCTTTCAGCTTTTTCCGGATCATGTCTACCATATTTGAGGCTTCTCGAATCTAATCGGGTCAAGTACTAACCGATCTACTATTTCGATCCAATAGTTGAGGATCTACACAGACGACCATATAACCCTTCATATGGTGCATATCAATGCTTGCCTAATAGATGTTACTGTAGGAGAAGTCCACAAGATGAAGATGATTTTTCCATGAACCTCCAAAATCTAAGATACAAGCTCGTAGAATATCTTTTATACTTGGTTTACCCTTTCGGTCTTCCAAACAGTTTGAGAATGGTATGCGGTGCTTAAATCCAGCTTCATTCCCAAAGCCGTCGGCAATGCCTTCTAAATCTGACTTGTAAAAATAGGGTCCCAATCACTCACTATATTGCTTGAAACTCCATATGATCTTACAATTTCCATTTATGTATATTTCTTCCAGACTTGAAGCAGTTCTTTTTGTCTTTACTGGAATAAAGTGTATGCTCTTGATCAATGGTCAACAATAACCCAAATGCCTTCATTTCCCTTCCTTGTTCAAGGTAAACCGTCTATGAAATCCATCGGTATCTGGTCCCACTTCCAAGTTGGAATCTCCAGAAGTTGTCGTAGTCCAGCAATTTTTTGATGATTGCTTTTGATTAGCTGACAATTTTCATATCTACTAACATGAATAGAACTATCCGTTTTTATGCCTTCCTTCCAGAAAGTCTTTTTCATGTCTCGGTACATTTTTGTAACCCCAGGAAGTATTGCAAGTCGAGGATTGTGGCACTCGGCTAGAACTTCCTGCCTAATCCCATCAACATTTGGAAAACAAATCCTCCCTTGCATTCTTAAGATTCCTTGATCATCCATATTGAATCCTATCTATCTTCATGGTAAAATGTATTCTTCCGCTTCCTTGGCCATCCTTTGAATGAACATATCCTTAAGCCAGTTCTCGTTTATACGATCAATCAAGGTTGGATGTACTACTAAATAAGCTATAATGGCATGCCTTCTACTTAGCGCATCCGCCAGTACATTGACTTTGCCCAGTGTGTATAAGATATCAAGATTATACGATGCAAGAAATTTCAACCAACGTTGCTATCTCATATTTAACTCCTACTAAGTGAAAAGATACTTCAAAGATTTTTGATTCATAAAGATTTTAAACTTTTAACCTATTTAAAGAAGGAATATTATTTACCAAGGTCAAACAAAATTTATTAAAATAAAATACGAGAAATTCTTACCCGGTAAATAATGTGTAACATGCCAAAATTCATCAATTTAAAATTGGTAAATGTTGAACTTTTATAATAAAATTTGAAAAGTTTTAAAATAAATAAATAAATAAATGATGATATAAATGAATAAGAATTTCAAATTTCTTTAAAGTTTAAAATTTTAAATGTTAAAAGTTTTTAAAATCATTGAATTTAACTTTTGTTCATATATATATGTGTGTGTGTGTGTGCATACATTGGTAGATTTGGATATTGAATTTGATTTTAAATCTAGATTTAAATTTTAAAATAAATGTTTTTAGTAAAATAATTTGCATTTATATATACATATCCATGAGAATTATTTAATATGTATTCAAATTCAAAAAAAACTCTCTTTTTAATAATATGTATTAACATAAAACTAATATCTTTAATGGAAAGATGTAAGTATAAATACAAATAAAAATAATGTAACTTTGTTAATAAAAGAAAAAAAAATTACAAGTGTTAAATTTATGATAACTAGAATGACAAGTGTTATCAGAGCTAAAGGTTGAGTAAGAACTTTAGCTACGAAGTATAACACATTAGAGATAGGGTGAAGTATACCCTAGAATGAGTATAAACCGAGACTAAAACCCAAAATTTTCTTAGTCTATTTTCTTTAACTGCCGATATTCCTTAAGATATCTCGTCCGAATCTCTAAACCAAGTTTCTTACTAATTACAGATAGTAAGAATGAGTGGGCGCAGAGGTAGAGCTAGGAGTCAGGGAAATGCTACAACAGCTAGTCAAATTTCTCCTTCAGCGAAAGCAGTTATGCGTACTCAGTATCAGCCAAATCTGGCTGATTTGCATAAAAGTTTCACAAGGTTGGGTGGTAGGCCTTTCACTGTCAAAGAGTCAATTATTGAGGCCCAGGCTTGGATAAGAGCATGTGAAAAGATCTTTAAGGGGCTTAAGTTGCAAGATGATCAAATGCGACTAATTGCTTCTTGGCAGCTGCAAGATGAAGCTTCAACCTGGTGGGAAACTGTCACAATAGATGAACCTGAAGAAGAGTTTTCTTGGAGTCGATTCAAAAAGGTGTTTGAAAAGCGTTGTTTGCCGTCGGCAGGAATTTCACGAATGTATCAAGAGTTTCTGGACTTAAAGCAAGGAGCCTTGTCTTTTGAAAAATACTTAAAAAAGTTCAATGAATTATCCCATTTTGGACCGGAGTTGGTGAATACGCCTTTAAAGAAAAATGAAAAATTCATTCGTGGGATGAATAAGAAATATCACGAAAGGATGACCGCACACATCAAAGAATCTTTCCCTGATCTTATCGATATGGGATATCGGTACGCCACCCTGGATATGCAAGAGATTCCAAGGGAAAGCGGAAATTCCAGTAATCAGAATTGGAAGAAGAGAAAGTTTAGGGGTAACAAGCCATATCAAGGCAAGGATAAGAGGAACAATCAAGGAAATTCGGCCAGAAATGTAACCTGTTACAATTCCCAAGAAAAGGGGCATTATTCAAACAACTGCAAGAACCCGAAGAAGCAAGTCAAGAAGGAACAATCTGTGAAGAATAATCAAGGAGCTAGAGAATGCTATAATTGTCACAAGCCTGGACATATTGTTAAGGATTGCCCAGTGTTGAAACAAGCAAAGGTGGCAAATGTATATGCGATAAAGGAAGACCCTTCAACTTCGAAAGCAGATGAAGGAAAAGGTGTTTCGGAAGGTAACCTTACTATTTGTGATAAAGTTGTTAGAGTTTTATTTGACATGGGAGCTACACATAGTTTTATCTCCCAACAAACCGTAAATGAATTAAAACTTAAACCTAATTTTGTCGACGAGCCCATTTGTGTGAAAAACCCAGTAAGTGGTCCTATAAACCTTTGTTTACGATGTAGAGACATCCCTATCTCGTATTCATGTTATCGATTCCCTATCAGTCTCTTTGTTCTTGATTTTAATGAATTCGAAATTTTACTCGGAATGGATTGGCTAACAGAATACGAAGCCAAATTAGATTGTAATAATCGAACGATCTCGATCAAAACAAACTTTGGAAATTTTATTGAAATCTCTTGTGAGGATCCAAGTCCAAAGAGAGATAAATTAATGTATACTTTGGGATATCCTTAACCCAGTTTGGAGTCTATACCTGTTGTTCGGGAATTTTCCGACGTTTTTGAAGAAGTAAAATCCTTACCTCCACACAGAGAAATTGAATTCCGAATTGACTTAGTACCCAATGCCCATCCTGTCGTTCACGCAAGTCGCAGGATGGCACCTAGGGAAAGAATTGAATTAGTCAATCAAACTCGAGATTTGTTAGAAAAATGATTGATTCGCCCTAGTGTTTCCGAATGGGGTTCAGCTGTCGTATTCGTAGCTAAATCAGACGGATCTTTGAGATTGTGTGTAGAATACCGCGATCTCAATAAACAAACTCTCAAAAATAAATTCCCTTTACCTACAATCGATGATCTATTCGATCAACTTCATGGCGCTCGATTCTTTTCTAAAATGGATTTAGCTCAAGGATTCCATCAACTGCGAATAGCCGAGGATTGTTTTCATTTAACAGCCTTCAGGGGTCCTAACATGTTCTACGAATGGTTAGTCATGCCTTTCGGACTAACCAACGCTCCAGCGTATTTCGTAGATTTAATGACCCGTGTGTTTCGAGAAGTACTGAACAAATTTGTCCTTGTATTTGTTGATGATGTCTTGATTTATTCAAAAACCGAAGAAGAGCATGCTGAACATCTCAGAATTGTTTTGGAAATATTGAGAAGGAATATCTTATTCGCTAAATTCTCTAAATGTCACTTTTGGGTCAAAGAAGTCAGATTTCTCGGTCATATTGTTAATGAAGAAGGGATTTCTGTTGATCCAAGCAAGATTTCTGCAGTTCTGGACTGGAAGCGACCCACTACTCCTAGAGAAGTTCGAAGTTTTCTAGGTTTAGCAGGATATTATAGAAAGTTTGTCCAGGATTTTTCTAAATTGACCAGTCCATTGACTAAGCTAACAATGAAGAATGCTAAATTCAATTGGACTCCAAAGTGTGATGAAGCTTTTCAGGAATTAAAAAGGAGATTAACTACCGCTCCCGTTCTCGCTATCGTTAACGGGAACCAAGGGTTATCTGTTTATACCGATGCTTGTGGAGACGGTTTGGGTGCAGTACTAATGCAAAATGGAAAAGTAATTGCCTACGCTAGTAGACAATTACGACCATATGAGAAAAATTACCCAACACACGATTTGGAGCTTTTAGATGTTATTTTCGCTCTAAAAATATGGCGACACTATCTTTTGGGTAAGAACTTTTTCAGCTTCCTTAACAATATAAGAAATTTAACTTAACTAAATAAACATACTTAATGAACTCTCTTTATTCTAGGTGAAAAAATTGAATTATTCACCGATCACAAATCTTTAAAGTATCTCTTCACCCAGAAAGATTTAAATCTACGGCAACAACGATGGTTAGAATTTCATGCGTCATATGACCTAAATATTCTGTATACACCCGGTAAAGCCAATGTAGTTGCTGATGCTTTAAGTAGGAAGCGCGCTATTCTTGCCCATCTGATCGTTGCTCCTACTCTTCTTGAGAAAATCGCCATCCAGCAAAAAGAAGATGAGTTTCTTCATCAAATTTATGAGAAGATGTGTCGTGGTGAAAATACCAGTTTTAAAATCGACGGCAAGAAAAATATAAGATTGAAAGGAAGAATTTGTGCCCCTGATATCCCAGAATAAAAGCGTGAAGTTTTAGATGAATGTCATAAGTCAAAACTCAGTATCCATCCAGGAGTAAATAAAATGTATAGAGATATTAAAGGAACCTTCTAGTGGAAAATAATGAAGAGAGATATATCCATATATGTGAGTCGCTGTGCTACCTGTCAGCAAATTAAAAGCGACCAGAAGAAGATGGCGGTTTACTCTAGCCTTTGGAAGTGCCAAAATGGAAATGGGATCAGGTATCAATAGATTTTATCGACGGATTGCCATGAACCAAGAAGGGAAATGAAGCAATTTGGGTTATAGTGGACCGCCTAACCAAAACTGCTCACTTCATTCCAGTGAAATCCACTCGGACATCAGCAAGTTTAGCTGAGTTATATATCAAAGAGATTGTCCGTCTCCATGGTATACCGAGTAGTATAGTGAGTGATCGTGACCCGATCTTCACTAGTAGATTTTGGGAAGCCTTTCAGGACACGTTGGGAACAAAGCTAAATTCGTTACTGCTTATCATCCACAATCTGATGGGCAGACTGAAAGGATAAATCAAATATTAGAGGATCTTTTACGAGCTTGTTTTCTCTACTTTGGTGGTTCTTGGGAAGACTATTTACATTTGGTCGAATTTTCATATAATAACAGCTATCAAGCTAGTATCGAAATGGCTCCTTTTGAGGCTTTATATGGTCGACCATGTCGATCACCGGCATGCTGGATTGAATCCGATGATAGACTGGTTTTTGGACCGGACATGATTAAGGAAGCCATTGAAAAGGATGATTTTATCCGAAAGAAGTTGATAACTGCTCAGAGTCGCCAGAAGAGTTATTACAAGAAGAGCTTTGGAATTTCAAGTTGGAGATTCTGTTTTCTTGAAAGTATCTCCAATGTGGGGTGTGTTAAGATTTGGGAAAACTGGTAAGTTGGCACCGCGATACATTGGTCCTTTTCCTATTTTGGAAAGGATTGGTCCTCTAGCATATCGAGTGCAACTACCTAACTGGCTATCCGGCATACACGATGTATTTCACATTTCACATTTTCGAAAGTACGTGCCTGATCCAGACAGTATTATAGAAGAGGCAGCACAGCGGGATTTGGAGATCACGCTAAATTTATCAGTTAAAAGAGAACCAATTAAGATTGTGGGTCGGTACGAAAAGCAATTAAGGAACAAGATTGTGAAATTAGTTAAAGTGCAATGGACCGGAGATCCAAAGGACTGTACTTGGAAGACAGAAGACTGTATGCAAAAGTCTTATCCCAAATGCAGGGTGGATATCTCGGCTTAAATTGGTAAGCCATTTCTCTATTCTTTTCTGAATTCGTACATTCTTTGTTTACTTTTCTCTCTCTTTCAAATTTCGAGGACGAAATTTTCTTAAGGAGGGGAAATCTGTAACATACCAAAATTCATCAATTTAAAATTGGTAAATGTTGAACTTTTATAATAAAATTTGAAAAGTTTTAAAATAAATAAATAAATGATGATATAAATGAATAAGAATTTCAAATTTCCTTAAAGTTTAAAATTTGAAATATTAAAAGTATTTAAAATCATTGAATTTAACTTTTGTTCATATATATAAATATATATATATATATATATATATATATATTTGTGTGTGTGTGTGCGCATACATTGGTAGATTTGGATATTGAATTTGATTTTAAATCTGGATTTAAATTTTGAAATAAATGTTTTTAGTAAAATAATTTGCATTTATATATACATATCTATGAGAATTATTTAATATGTATTCAAATTCAAAAAACACTCTCTTTTTAATAATATGTATTAACATAAAACTAATATCTTTAATGGAAAGATGTAAGTATAAATACAAATACAAATAATGTAAAATATTTTGTTAATAAAAGAAGAAGAAAAATTTACAAGTGTTAAATTTATGATAACTAGAATGACAAGATTTTATTTTCAAAAATCATAATTTTTGATAAGCATTCAGATGGTATAATTGAAATTTAAAATCTACTAGCTTTGAAATTAATCATCACTTGAATTTCAACCGTGCTTTCTTGTTCCCGGTTTAAATCCTGAATAATATCTTTTAAATGTTTAAACTTTCAATCTGAAATGAATTTAAACATTTTTTTGTTTTTGATACTTCAATCTAACCAAACCAACATTGATGAATTTGGGTTTAATACAGTTTTTCCTTAAAACTGTTGCTAGAACAGGATTTATAATCCTGTACATCAACATGCACATGTAAAAAAAAACATATTTCATTCAAATTTTGTTGCATGCAAACTATTCTTCAACTTTCAAATATCAAGCATTAAATCAACCAGATAAAAATCAAATTTCTTGAAAAATTTACTCAACAATTTGGAATTGAAAACAGAAGTGGACAGAGGGAAGTTCTGTAATTCTTTGAACTGCAATTTTTTTTCTAGCTTGATTTCCTTTGAATTATTTATCTGCAGTAAGTTTGCTTAAACTTATTTGAATTTTGATTTAAATTTTACTTACTCAATCTTGAATCAACAAATAACAAAAATGAAATAACTTATAGTAATTTTTTTTAATTGAAGCAGAGGAAAAATTCTCTAGCCTGCAACTATTCTTCTTCTCTTACTTTAATCTCTTTTTTTTTTTAACTGAGATCTGCAAATTGATGGTTTTAGATCACTAATTACTCTTGTTAATATTCATTCATTTAATTTATTAGTGACCAAGATTTTTAACTTACCTACAGTAAATCTTTAATAGCAGAAAACTCCCCTCTATTTCTGCACTAGAAATCAAAATGGATTAATGCTTTTAATCCCTGATTCTTCCTGCAGAAAAAAAAATTAAAAATTGTTGTATTAAGTCTTTGATGTATTCATTTATTTCAATCATAAGAAAAATAACAAAATTTTCAGATTTCTTACTGATTGATCAAGAGAAACTCTTTTCTTCTTTTTTGGATATGCTTCTTGATTATAATTGTTGAGACAAAGTAAGTTTGTTTTTCTTTTGATGATGATTTTTTTTTCTGAAATAAAAGATTGCACAAATTCTTCTTTGAAATGAATAAAAGTAAAGATAGAAGATATTGTATAAGTTTATTTCTTTTTTTATTTTTCTAAAAATTACATAAGAAAAGAAATTGATAGAATGACACTTGTATAACTCTTTTTCCCTTGAATTACACTTGTCATTCTAGTTATCATAAATTTAACACTTGTAAAAAAAATTCTTTTATTAACAAAGTATTTTACATTATTTTTATTTTTCTTATGATTGAAAATAAAAGCAGTTTCTTTTATTAACAAAGAAGTTTTTTATTTTACATTATTTTTTTCTTTTAAAATAAACTGCTTTTATTTTTTTATGGGGTTTTTGCGAAATTCCGACCATCGGCGTGACGATGATAGACGAGGTTGTGGGTGGAGATGGCTGACGCGTTGGGGGTTCTAGGAAAAGTACCTAAAGAATTTCTACTTAACCGTGGTTGCCGTGCGACGTTCATGTGGGGTTTAAACCCTAAATTGGATTGCAGTAATATATGGGTTCACTGTGGTCTCCTCAAGCCACCGGAGTTGATCGCTCTGGTGCGGATGGCATCGTTAGTTCGAGATGAAGCTTCGGTTAAAGTATGGTATCCTCCAATGGCTAGAGGAGGGAGAGCGTGGGGTTTTTCTGGAACCAGTTTTGATGAAGTTTTGGGTTTGGGAGACAAATTTCGAAATCGTGTTTCGTTCAAATTTTTGAGTGTTTGGGAAGCTCGAGCAAACATTAAAATTTTTAAGTTAGTGGTTACTGGGATAAGCAAATGTAACCAAAATTGGGGTTTTTGCGAAATTCCGACCATTGGCGTGACGATGATGGACGACGATGTAGGTGGAGATGGCTGAGGCATTGGGGGTTCAAGGAAAAATACCTAAAGAATTTCTACTTAATCGTGGTTGCCGTGCGATACTCATGTAGGCTTTAAACCCTAAATTGGATTGCAGTAATATATGGGTTCACTGTGGTCTCGTCAAGCCACCGGAGTTGATCGCTCCAGTGAGGATGGCAGCATTAGTTCAAGATGAAGCTTCGGTTAAAGTATGGTATCCTCAAATGGCAGAGGTGGGAGAGCGTGGGGATTTTATGGAACCAGTTTTGATGAAGTTTTGGGTTTGGGAGCCAAATTTCGAAATCGTGTTTCGTTCAAATTTTTGAGTGTTTGGGAGGCTCGAGCACATCGTCGTTGATATGTGGACGACCAGAAATTCACCCAGAGGTCGTCGACGAGGTTGTGCCGGTGCGCTCGGGTTTGGTGGTGTCAGGGAAAGCAAGTTTGGGGAAGAAAGGAAGGACCCGAAGCAGCTATTGGGTAATAGGGTTTTGAACTCGAGCAGGAACTCGAAGCAGTGTATGGGTCTTTCGAATGGTACTTAGAAAAAAATTTGAAGAGAAAAAAAATGGGTCACTCGGGTCAAACTTTATGGAAACTCGTAGCAAGCATAACAACTTCTCGGGGAAGACTCGAAGGGGTTCGGGGGAAAGTCAGAAAACAGGAAATTTTTCCAAATAAAAACAAAAAATTTCAAAACTTTTAAAATTTTAAAACTCATGTTTTAAAAGACGGTTTTGATTTATATTTAAAACAACTTAATGTTAAGTAAGATATTTTTTAAGTAATTTAATTTAAATTAATTCTTATCACATTACTTATATATAAAAAAATTTGTTATAAAATGTAATTAAAAAAATAATGTTAAAGATTAAATGATTTATTTATGTAATAAATGATTTATTTATGTAATAAATGATTTACTTAAAATAAATTATTTAAATTAATTACCTAATATTTAATGATTATTTAGGGATTAACTTATTAAGATAATTAAGTGGGGAAATAATAAATTAATAAGAGTAATTAAGACTTAATTTATGAACAATTAAGAATGAATTAATTAGGGTAATTAATTAAGTGATGATTTAATTATAAAGATAATTAAAGCTTTTATTAATTTTAATTAGCGATAACGAATCGTTCATTAAAGCTAATTAATGAAATTAAATATGTGATTAATTAGTTTAAATCACACAATTGATTTATCTTAGCTGGACATGTTTGATAACTATTGTATAATGTATTTGATTGATACCTCTGATTTTATTTGTGATGCTTTGTGATTTAATTTCTTTATGCCAAGCTATGCTATCTGTGATGAATATATCTCTGTATGGGTAACAAATCCCTTTGGCCCGTAAAACAGCTTTTGAATTTCGATCCGACTGGGAGTCGGATTCCAGTTGGTTATCCGAAACCCACATCGAACCTGTGAATCTTTGTGAATGACATATCCACATTTTTTAAAATTGACGCTCGCTATTAGGATCAGCCGGAAAAGGACCTTTGTGTCATATGACCCATTTCGAATAGTGATTCGACGAATGAAGAGCAATTGAAGACCGGTGGTGAAGACCGGGTGTCTTCAAAAACGATAGGATAACCTATCGATTGTCTCTGCACCGAGTTGCTCCGGTATAGAGATTCCCTAAGTGATGGGAAGTCCAATCAGGATTGTGGACAGCTGGATTTGCAAGGGCTTCTTCCTTTATTGGACGAAGTGCCTTCCGTTCTGTTCGAACCCGGAACAGACTTGTATGGTCGTGTTTCTGACGCTACACTTTGAGATATAAAGCCAATTTCTTTCAAATACATATCTATTGGTGGCGGATAATTTACTCTCTTAGCTTAACACCCTTCTCTGAGACGTACGAGCTCGGAGGTTATGTAGTTGAAGTTATCAGCGATATACTCCCAACTTGGTAGTGTGGCGCGCTAAGTGCTGCTGTGTATTGATGATCATTTTTTGATCATTAGATGATCAAAGCATGGCTTTTGTGAAAAGCGTAGCTTTGTGGATGAGACTTCGTCGAACCTCACAATCCGATAATGGTCGAAACAGGAAAGATGTGGCAAGGTTATTGGGGGTAGCGCCCCTTAGGGTTTGTGCATTCCCTTCTGGATAGAAGTGGTATCATGGCATGGAGCCCAGATACTTAACTTATATGGATATCGCAAAAGTATGTATTCCTTTGTGATTGATGTTGGGGCCTCGGATAAAGGTTGGTTACAACCGGGGGATGGCATACTCGTGTAGTAGTTACCTAGTTATAGAGGTAACCCCGTCTTGTGTTGGCAGAGATCCGGTTAGGTTCTCGGGACGTCCCTCCAGAGGCGTACCCATGTGGACCAGGAAGTTCCTTAGCCTGACCATTTGTTGGAAATCCAAAGAAACAATACGAGCCCAATACGGTTTTAAATTGTATAACCTGCCACCTCAGGTGGTAGCTATAGTAGGCATAGTATAATGGTACCTATGCCGGCTAAGATTTATATTATACTTTCAAAATTGTTTTTCACACTATGCACTAATCATAATATATAAAGTGTTTTCTAGTATCAAGCATCTTTGACTGTCATAAGGAGAAATCTTCCCCAAGTCTGCGTTTGCATTATGTGTGTGGCGGGAGGCCTTATGGCAGTTTCATTTTCAAAAAGCATTGCGAATTTCTTTCAAATTCCTTTGTTTGTCTTTGATTTAAAATAAACTGCTTTTATTTTCAAAGCAACTTTTTTTTTTTGCTTACTCATACCAGTCCTATGACTGACCCGGAGTTTATTTTTTCTTTTCTAAACTCTGGGTGCCCATAATTTCCACACGGGCAGCCTAGTAGCAGGTCTTTATTGTTTAATTGCTAGCTCGATCTTGGAGTCGTATGGTTTGGAGACTTCTAGTTTTGAAGTTTTTCTTTAACTTGGAAATATTTTGAAACTTTTGGATCTCGAGGTTCTCAGTTTGGAAGTTCGTTATTGCTTTATCTCTTTGAAGACTTTCTTGGAATGATCACATGTTTTTCTTTTGTGATGGTCTATTTTGGAGTTGTGTTGTATATGTATATGTATATGTATATAAATACTATGATGTTGGTGTTGTTGTTGTATAGTATTGTGATGTTGTATCTGGGATATTTATGTTAGCAGTTTTATTTTCCGCTGTTTATATTTATCTAATTTTGTTATAAGCTCCATCCGAACTGAAATTCGACATTCGAATCTCCGACAGTCGAATACAAGTGAGGTATTTGATGTCGATTTTTGAATGCTGAACTTCGGGTCGTGACATAATGCCTCCATATTTTTAACGCAAACGTAAGGGCTAATAATTCTAAGTCATGTGTTGCATAATTCCTTTCATGAGTCTTTAGTTGTCTGCTTGCATAAGCGAAAACCTTTGCTTCTTGCATCAGTACCGCACCTACTCCTTCTCCACACACAATTAAACCGCCGGTTTCATCAGCAATAGTTAGGTATAGAATGGTAGTTAACCTTTTCTTGAGTTCCTGCAATGCTTCTTCACATTTTGGTGTCCATTCAAATTTAACATCGTTTATAGTACTCTTTGTTAGATGGAGGCAAATTTTGGAGAAGTCTTGAATGAGCTTCGGTAATATCCTGCCAATCCTAAGAAACTGCGAATATCCTTCGAAGTTTGTGGTTGCTTCCAATCTCGTGTATCTGAAATCTTTCTAGATCTACTAAGATGACTTCTCTTGATACAATATGCTTAAAGAATCTTACTTATTTCTCCCAAAAGTGACAATTCGAGAATTCAGCTTTAAGTACTACTCTTCTTAATATTTCCAACACAGTCTCCAGATGCCTTTCATGTTCCCACTCGATCTTCGAACAAATAAGAGTATCCTTAATAAAAACCAACAAGAATTTGTTTAGAACATCTCTGAATACTCTATTCATAAGGTCTATGAAATGAGAAGGCACATTGGTCAACCCAAAAGGCATAACAACCCTTTATAAAAGCAATCCGGACCTCTAAATGCAGTTAATAGAATGGCATCCTCATCTATTCTTAGTTGACGGAATCTTGTAGTTAAATAAATTTTTGAGAACACCCATGCACCATGAAGTTGACCAAACAAGTCATCTATGCCGGGTAGAGGATACTTTTTTAATCATTTGTTTATTTAGGTCTTAATAGTCTACACAAAGCCTTAAGGAGCCATCGGATTTTGCAACAAAAACCAACGTTGCACTCCAACTCAAGCGACGTGGTCTAAGTCCTTGCTTTAACAATCTCATCTGTTTGGTTTGCCAATTCAGTCTTTTCTTTTGGGGCCATCCTTCGAATAGGGTGAATAAGGAGACTTGCACTAGGAATTAAGTCAATACGAAACTCAATTTCTCGACACGAGGCAAACTTTTGACTTCCCAAAATACATCTTTAAATTCCTTGACAATTGTTATTGTCTCCAAACCTTATTTAGATAAGTAAAACGTATACAAGAAAATATCCCGTGACTAGACTAGGATACCTAATAAAATATTTCTATAAATTTTTTGAAGTTGGTCGATAAAGATACCGTTCTCTCAAGGCAATCAAGGACAACTTTATTCTTGGATAACCAATCCATACCGAGTGAAACCCCAAACCTAATAAAGTCAAGAACAAATAGATCACATGAAAAATTATGGGAAGGGTGAGTAACTTGGACGTCTTCACAAATCATACAAAGATTAGTTGTACCACCTATGGAATAAGACACACAAATAGGGATATCTACTATTTTTGCGATCAGTTTTAATCTATCAACCAATCCTTCAACAATGAAACTATGGAAAGCCTTAGTATCAATTAATACTTTAACTAAATTCTCTTTAACATGGATGTTACCTTCCAGAACTCCCTTGCCCTTTACATCTTTAGAGGTTTAAGGCTCATCTTTAATAGCATAAACCTTAACCCACTCTCTTTTCTTCATTAACGATCATTTGTTTTTCCAATGCTTGGGTTGATGGCGGTTGTGGTGGAAACTATTATGAATCTTAGGAGATAAGGTTCCTTGCAACTGCCTTTGAGCCTTAGGGCTCCTATATATTTTGAATAACGGCCTTTCTTTCCATATTTAAAATAATCAACATCTTTAAAACGGTTTTCTTGAGATCCTCCTTCGGGCTTGCTTTGCCATGACTTCATTCCATTGTTCCTAAAATTCCTCTTGTTGTCGTCGTTATTTTAGGTTGTGACCAGATTCTTCTTGCCCGAAGCTTCATAACAAAAACTCATATCTATTAAATCCACAAAGATTCCTTTTACATAAGCGGTCATTCTATCTTGATACTTCTTCATCCTAGAAATGAACATCTAGTTTTTCTTCAGAGGCATGTCTATCAATCTAGGCCTAAAGTGAGATAATTCATTGAATTTGTGCAAATATTCTTCCACAAACATCTCCTTTTGTTTTAGGACCATGAAATTCCTATAAAGGTGGAATTTTCCAACGGCGGGCATGTATTGTTCTTCAAAAACTTCTTTGAACCTTGCCCATGAGAAATTATCTTCAGATCCATTAAGAGTAATGGACTCCCACCAAGCTAGAGCCTCATTCTTCAATTTCCAAGAGGCCAAAAACTTCTTTCGATTATCATCGATGTCTAATCCTTTAAAGATTTTCTTATAGGATTAAAGCCAAGCTTGAACTTCAATGATAGATTTCATGCCTTCCAATGGCTTCCTTCCTAGCTGGTATAATCTTTCTAAAGCGGCATAGTTAACTTGAGGTGGCACAAGAATTACCAATTCCTCAATTACTATAGCATTTGATCGACCATTAGTGGCCATGGTGTTGCTACCTCCCCTTCCTCGTCCTCTTCTATTACTCGTTTCTAACTATCTGCATAGAGTAAGGAGCATCTTTAGAATTATAAATGAGATTATCTTTGGGAATGGGCATAAAACTTAAATATACTTATTCAGATAAAAATTTCAAATATGCACTCCCTCCAAAGAAACTCATTCTAGGGAATTACTAACCCTATCTCTAATGAGTTAACCCCATCAAGGCTTAGGTGTTCGCTCAACCTAAGCTTTGATACCAAATGTGAAGACACGCCTACTCGACGCTCGGAAATTGACACTAATACATCCTCGGTATTCACTTGCCGAAAAACCAAGTGCTGGAGATGCAGATTATCATTGGGTAAAAGAAAATAAAGGTTGAAGACAAACAAAATAGAATCTCACATCGTATTCACCATTTAGTTATACATATGAGTAATGCATGCAATAAACCTAAATTGCTCCATCGGAGTTCTAGCAAGCACTAATCCAGCCAAGATAGTTATAATTGCCTATCCTCAAAAGTGCTGGCAGAAACATAATACATAATACAACAGAAATAGAAACAGATATCTATCTACATAGGACCCTTTAGCTTCATGCTCCATATTCCTACCAAAATTCTCTAAGTTACCTAACTACTTGGCTGCATGAAAAATAGGGCATATATAGTTTTAAGGGTAAAAGAAAATAAACTCCGGGTCATTCATAGGATAGGTGTGAGAAACTCAAAATACAGATATTTTAAAACAAAGGATATCGCATAAGACCACGCCGCACATAAACACGGAACGAGTTTTTACCTTATTATAACCAAAATCTTTACTACGCAAAATTTGGTAAAATTATTTTTAGTGACATTATTTTAAAAACAACTTTCAAGTAAATATACATAATCTTAGTCAAACTTATTACATTATTAAATTCCAGCATACTAGGATCTTAAATCATGTCCGAAGGCACACATTAGAGAACATATTTCATACACCGGCAAGGTAAGGAAATACCTTCCATACAATACATCTTTAGAGGGATGTACCAAGGATTAAAACCCTTGAAACCTCTGCACTTGGCAAGATCGGCCTACTGGCAAACCCATCTAGTGGCGTATATGACTGAATATGACATCACCCCGATCATAACCTACCTATCTGGGATCCCATAGCATACACAACATACTCAACATATAGAGAGTAATCTAGAAAGGTGATGACTATACCCTAATGGTTGCGAACCATGTAGTCTTATGGCATGCCCGGTTTAAGCCATTTTTGGGCGATAAGGCCCGAGGTAATAATTACCTTTTGCGTAGCACATTCCACTTTGAACACCACACCGCCAATTCTATCACACACTATTGATTTCCATATATGTGCTACCCTGAGCTCATACGTATCAGAGAAGGGTGTTAAGTGTAAGAGAGTTACTTCTTACACCACCAAATAGATGTATGTTTGTAAAAATCAATGTACATGATGTTAGAAATGTAATGTCAAACATTCGTCCATACAAGTAGTCCCGAAACAGGACAAACCGAAGGAACTCTCTACTGCATCCTATCGAGAATCACCTCTAGGATTAGTAGCAAGCAGCCCTTGCATTGAAGATTAAGTGAAGATACTACTACCACATATATATGATATGAGAAATTTCCCCAAGGGTTAGTGACAAAATGCCCTTCATTCCATTTGTTATCATCCCATGTCTTCACCTTCGAATGCTTAAATTAGTTTGAAGTGGTTTTCGGATAGGAATCACCCAAATTCGATCCCGGTTCCTTCGAACAAATTATTGATAAAATATGTTAAGTTTGAGGGTGATTACCATTTCAATTATCAATATCTTATATCAAATAAGACATCTCATTTAGAGATATAAATCTTTAAATCATATTCATTTCCAATATATATGGAATCATTAAATCTCTCTTTAACTTCGGAAATACCAAATCAAAATCATTTCTCGTAAATCACATTTGCTAAACCTTATGGTGTAAAAAGAGTCGATAAAAATTATACTAATTCTACACAATATCAATTTCCGCATTCAACCTTTACTATCCTCGAATAATGGTGGAATCACCTTTTTGAATTCACATGTATAGTATAGATTCCCTCCTTAGAATTTAATACAAAGTACAAAAAGAATATTTCTTTACAATCTAAGCTTATTAAATTTGGAAAAATTAAATCCTTTATACTTGCCTCATTTTCGACATTTCGAACTTATCTATCCTTAGCCTAGGAAAGAGGCAAGGTGAGCCAGGGAACTAGTTGCTCATGAATATCCCCATAGTTTAAGCACCTTATATTTGGATCTACAAATAGAAAAATCGAGTCTACTCATCGGCTTTTAAAGCCAAGACTAAATCACTTAATTATAACAGCTTTCTTAAAATTATTTATTTAAACTCTTTAAACTAAATTATAAAACCTCCAAATCATCTTTAAAATGCTTAATTATTTATTTGAAAACATTTATAAAAGATTTGGAAAAGAATACTTAAGTTTAAGCCATATCTTAAAAGTTATTAGAAGCCGCTGCAAATTGTGCTATGAATAATGCTTTTAAGGCCTATTTGATCAAAACAACTTTTCGATCATTTAGTAATTGATTTTTATCACTCAAACCTCTTTTAAAATATTTTAATATATTTATAGAATTTATTTAATATTTTAAAAGAATTAAAAATATCAATTTTAAAAAATTTATCGCTCTGGTTTCCGAACTGCCAAACCGTGATTATTTTGAAAACTTGATTTGCTCATATTTCGAAATCTACTAAACAAAATTTCAATTTTCTTTTTTCTCTAAAACCTATGATTATAAGAGTTTAAAAAATTCTTATTCTAAGTAATTCCGACTCCAAATCCATTGTATAAATGGATTTAAACTTTACAGCATGAAATCTCTAATTACCATTACACGACGCTCCTATTTTTGACTCAACTTTCAAAACTTGTTCAAACTTCACCAAATTGGGTTTTAGTATTTATAAACATTTATAAACCATTTTAAACATTTTAAAGTCGTTTAACAATCTCATGCACACCATTTCATTTATTAAAAGAAAGTGATTTCATTTGTGATATTTGACGTGTATTAAGTGTGAATTTTTTTACACATCCAAACAAACATAGTATCATATCCAAACATGATTCACAATCATCACAATCAAGTATAACCAAATATGAATGTAGGGGTGGGCGCGGTCGGTTAACCGATTCAATCGTTTAAATTTGTCGGTTAACTGTACAAAAATTAACGGTTCGGTTAACCGATTTTCGGTTAATTTGGTTCTGATTTGCCGACCGAACCGGTTAAAATTAACCGCGGTTAACCAGTTAATTTAACCGGTTAACCGATTAATATAAATGGTTAACCGTTGATCGGTTAACCGTTTATTTTGATCAGTCAACCAGTTAGATTAACTGGTTAACCGATCAAATAGCAACATATATACACTTGCAAGCATTAAAAACATGCATGCATGCAAATAATCACAGTTTCAGACATACACTTGCAAGCATGACTTCGGTCGGTCAAGAATAAAATAAATAATTTTGTTACATATTCTTACTGATATAGATAAATGAGTGTATGTAACCAGCTCCATGCATGACTTCGGATGGCCAAAGAGCTGTTTATCGATAAAAAGATTTTTGGTTATTTTATCAATATTTTCCAAAGTATATATTTTTGTAAATATTTATTTAAAATAAGATTACCAATATTATTTATTGTTCAAAACTCCATTAATGTTAAAAATATTATATTTGAATATTTTTAAACTTAAACATTATTTTCTAAAATGATAATTTCATTGATCGTTACATTCACCTTTTCCCGTTTGACTTCTTAACCAATACAAGACTGGATACCCAGTCGGGGTATAAAAGTATCATGGATAAAGCCAAAGAGAGTGCGGATTAAGGATCTTAAGGCTAATTTAACACTAAAGGGGGGTGAATAGTGTTTAATGGATTCTAAGACTTATATGAACTAACTTAAAATTATGACAGAAACAAATGCAAAACTTAATCACAGAACAATTACAGAATCAAACATAGATGCAGAAAGTAAATAAAAAATAGTAAAAGGAAAGAACTCATAGGATTTTATACCGGTTCGGATTTACCCTACAACCAGTCTTGTACCAAGGCGAACCACCTTATACGGATTTTTATTATACCAATGTTGAGATTACATTCCTCAATTTCTAAAGGCCTTGAGGCATCCTCCTGTCTCACGAGTCCGAGGCAAACTCTCTTGATTTACGGGCCACAAGATTACCCAATTGATTTCCGGGCACAACCATACCTTATAGAGAGACTCGATAAACTTTTGATTACAAATTGATCCTATAGCTATGAATAGCACTTTGATCTTCGAGAGAGGCAGAGAATCAAACAAGAATGAGATTCTAATTTGATTCACTTGAGAATTCAACATCATTTTGGCACGATCTTAAAAATATGAAAATTATAGAATATGGATTCGTGGAGAAGAAAACATGAAGAAAATATGAAAATATATGATTAAAAAATTCGTTTGTGAAGCCTATTTGTAAAGCACCAATTGTCATAACCATTCATGAAGAGATTTAAACGAATAGACACTTCTTTTGAAAATTGAAACTTTTGAATTCAACGGCCACCATGTCGACATGGGGTATCCCTTGATGTCGACCCCTATGTAAAAAACAATGTAAAATTTGTTTTCGAAAATGAAGTTTAAAACAAGAGTTTATCTTAAAACAAAAACAAATAATATTTTAAGTCTAAAACTCTTTTTGAAAAATCATTTGAAAAGATAATTTTAAGGCTAAAATATTTTGAAAAGCAGCTTTGAAAATTATTTTGAAAATCATTTTGAAGTAGTTTTGCAAGCTTCTTCCTGTAGAATATCTCGTCACATCATCACTCGAGAACTTGTACAAAACCGGGATGTTCGTGGGTTTGTATGCCACTTGTCGTAGGTTTGTAAGCCACTTGTCGTAGATTTGTAAGCCACTAAGAAAATGGAAATGGGTTCCATCCCAAATGAAATTCAAAATGAAGATTTCCATGCTATTGTGAAGTTTTAACAAAAAACTAGACACATATCTTGAAATCTTGATCTAGATACTCATGAGTCTTCAAACTTGATTTCGTCATTCTTTGATCTTGATACTTTATAGTCTTCAATAATCAGTACCGGCCTTACATATATCCTGCATGATAACATTCATATACATATTTAGACAATAATGTTAGTATATAAGTTATAATAAAATAAGTTACAAAGGTTGTTGTCATCAAAATTACTATGTCCGGTTCCTAACAATCTCCCTTTTTTGATGATGACAACCTTATAAAATATACTTACCACTTCGATTGTACCATAACTCCCCCTTACTCCAACAGCTCCCCCTTACTCTAACAACTCCCCCTTACTCCACCTTTGTCATCAACCAAAAAATAACCTATAAACCTTGAACTTAATAGTAAAATTGATAAACAAACATATAACATAATAATATAACATCCCAACTGGAATTCATGTTTCGGCAGGGGATGTTCTTCTTCTTGATCCTCTTGCGGTTCTTCTAGAGGCTCTTCTTCTTCAGAATCCATGGCTTGTGATGATTCTTCAATAACAATGGGATTGGCATGGTTGTCCATAAGGAATTTTTGTAGATTCCTAAGGATTCTTCCTTGCCTATCTTATTCTCTTGCCATTCGCAGTTGACTAACTTGAATCTTCGTCATCAGTTGAAGCAAATCTTTCATCTTCTCTTGCAATTTGATGACTTGTACGTGTGTGGATCATTGAAAAGGACAAGAATGAGGAGAAGTAGGTGAAGAAGCTTCATTATTAGGAAAGGAAGCCGTTAATTTACTGTTTTAGAAGTTTGTTATAGGGAATAGAACAGGGAAAAGGAGTAAAAATCGAAATATATAAATATATAACTTAATAACTAATTTTAGAGGAAAATTTAAATTTGAAAATCACGGCTAGTGTGTCGACATAGGGGAATGAGTCATATCGACATGCCTAGTGTAATTTTTGGGAAATTTTTATTTATATTAATTATTAATTATACTGTATTATTTAAAATTTATATTTCAGTTAATGAACATATACCTAACTCTCTTCTAAATTTAGTAAAGTTTTGTTTATTTAATGGTTTGGTTAATATATCAGCAATTTGTTTTTCAGTATTAATATATTCAAGAGTTATGACTTCTTTAATTACATTATCTCTAAGAAAATGATGTTTAATATCAATATGTTTTGTTCTAGCATGATGAGTTGGATTCTTATATAAGTTTATCTTACTAGTATTATCGCAATAAATTAGTGACTTAGTTATAGTTAATCCAAAATCTTTTAAAGTTTGTTGCATATATTTAACTTGAGAAAAGGCCAAAGCAGTAGATATATATTCTGCTTCAGTTGTTGACAAGGATACAGTATTTTGGTTCTTACTAAACCAGGAAATCAGAGAATGTCCTAGAAAGTGACAAGTTCCACTTGTACATTTTCGGTCTGATTTACAACCAGCATAATCAACATCACAATGTGGTCATTTTTAGGGTTAAATAAACCATAATCTAAAATATGTTTTATATACCTTAAAATTCTTTTAACAGCTTTTAAGTGAGTTTCTTTGGGTTGAGATTGGTATCTTACATAGAGACAGACACTATGCATGATGTTAGGACGACTTGCTGTTATATAAAGTAGCAAACCAATCGTTCCCCTATATAATTTTTGATCAACATCTTTTGTTTTATCTTCTTTACTTAAAGCTACATTAGTTGTCATTAGAGTTGATTTCCCACCAGAAGTGGTCAATCCAAATTTATTAATTAAATCCTTAGCATATTTTTCTTGACTAATGAAAATTCCTTTATCTAATTGTTTGATCTGAAGTCCTAAGAAGAAATTTAGTTCTCCCATATGACTCACTTTAAATTATTTAGTCATTATGTCTGAAAATTCTTTATTCATTATGTTATTAGTTGATCCAAATATTATATAATCTACATATATTTGTACTAGTTGAATATCATTTTTGTTTCTTGTAATAAAAAAGGTTGTATCTATTATACCGATTTCAAAACCAGATTGTAGTAAATAAGATCTTAGTCTTTCAAACCAGGCTCTACGGGCTTGTTTCTGACCATATAAAGCTTTCTTTTATTTAGATACATGATTTGGAAATTATTATCATTGAAAAGTGGAGGTTGTTCAACATAAACATCTTCTTTTACAAAACCATTTAGAAAAGCACTTTTAACATCCATTTGATATAACTTAAAATTATTGTAGTTTGTGAAAGCAAGTAGAATCCTGATAGCTTCTAGTCTTGCTACGAGTGCAAAAATTTCGTCATAATCAATTCCTTCTTCTTGACAATAACCTTGCGCGACTAAATGAGCTTTATTTCTCACTACCTCACCAAATTCATTCATTTTATTTTTATAAACCCATTTTGTTCCAATTATACTTTTATCCTCAGGTCTAGGGACAAGTTCCTAAACATCATTTCTGGTGAACTGATTCAATTCTTCTTGCATAGCAAGAATCCATGAATCATCAGATGATGCTTCCTTTGGATTTTTAGGTTCAATAGTTGATATAAAATCTACATTACTCATACTATTTAGTTTATTTCTTGTTTTAACTATAGATTGAATATTTCCTAGTACATTTTGTACAGGATGATCTTTTAATAACCTAATTATTTCATTTAGGTTGAATGATTTCACAATTAGTTTCATTAGGTTCATTATTTAAAATTACAAAATCTTCTTCATCTTCTATTTGTACAGTATCTTTAAAATTTTCACCAAAAGATACGTGCAATAGTGTTAGTTCTTAAATTATAAATCTAAATGCTTTACTTCTATTAGAATATCTAACAAAGATACCTTTGTTGGATTTAGGTTCAAATTTATCTAAATTATCTTTTGTATTAAAAATAAAACACTTGCTACCAAAAACTTTAAAATAAGCTCTTATGGGTTTCTTATTGTAAATCAATTCATATGGCGTTTTATTAGTTAATGGTCTGATTAAAATCCTATTTAATATATGACATGCCGTAGTGACTGCTTCAGCCCAAGATTAGTTATCAGAAAGTATTGTTGAAGCACACTTTTGAATCGTTCTATTTTTACGTTCTACCACTCTGATTTATTATGGAGTTCCTGGAAAAGAGAAATTACGAATAATTCCTTTTTTATTACAGAAATTCTCAAAGTTTTCACTTTCAAATTCTCCACCGTGATCACTACGAATAGTTTTATTTTTAAAGAAAGTTGATTTTGAATTCTTTTAGCGAAATTTTTAAATAATCCAAAAGCATCACTTTTAAATTTAAGAAAATTTGTCCAAGTATATCTAGAATAATCATCTACAATTACAAAACATATTTATTGTGATTAATTATTGAACTTGAGATGGACCAAATAAATCTAAATGAAGTAATTCTAGAGGTTTAGAAGTAGAAATCATATTTTTTAATTTAAATGAACTTTTCTTATGTTTTCTTAATTGGCAAGCATCACATATACTTTCTACTTCAAACTTTAACTTAGGAAGACCTCTAACTAAGTCATGTTTTGATAACCTAGATAACAGTTTAAAATTTAAATGACCAAATTTTTTATGCCAAATCTAAGGGTCACTTGTATTAGCCAAAAGACATAAGCTACTATTTAAAACTTTCATACTGAGAATGTAAATGTTTTTCTTGCTAATTCTTTTAAAGATAATATTTGACTTATTATCTTCAATATGACACTTATCTTTTCCAAATTTAATTTTAAATCCTTTACCACTTAGTTGACTTATACTAAGAAAAATTGTATTTTAAATTCCTAAATAGAAAAATATCAGAAATAAGAGGAGTTTAGAATTACCGACATTGCCGATGCCAACCATATATCCTTTTGAGTTATCTCCAAAGTTGACCAATCCACTATCTTGATATATAATGTCATTGAGTATCTCAGGATTTCCAATCATATGCATTGAACAACCACTATCAATTATCATTTATCTTTCTCAATTTACACAGTTTTTCAATTGGTTGTTGATTCTTCAAAAGCCATGTAACATATCTGTTCCTACATAGCAAACCAATTCGGTAGATAACTTGATTTTTCGTAAAAATTATATGCAGACTTATGATATTTGATGAAATGCATAAATTCAAACTAGTATTAACAAAATTTCCTAAAAATGCCATTTTTAACTTTTCAAGTTTCAGATCACGAAAACTATGAAAACCTATGCCTTAATACCAATTGAAAGGGAGTGCGGATTAAGGATCTTAAGGCTAATTTAACACTAGAGGGGAGTGAATAGTGTTTAATGGATTCTATGACTTATATGAACTAACTTAAAACTATGACGCAAACAAATGCAAAACTTAATAACAGAACAATTATAGAATCAAACACAGATGCAGAAAGTAAATAAAAACATTAAAAGGAAAGAATACACCAGATTTTATACTAGTTCGGAATTACCCTACATCCAGTCCTGTAGGAAGGTAAATCACCTCATATAGATTTTTATTATACCAATGACGAGATTACATTCCTCAATTTCTAAAGGCCTTGAGGTACCCTCCTGTCTCACAAGTCTGGAGCAAACTCTCTTGATTTGCAGGTCACAAGATTACCCAATTGATTTCCAGGAACAACCATACCTTATAGAGAGACTCAATAAACTTTTGATTACAAATTGATCCTACAACTCTGAATAGCACTTTGATCTTCGAGAGAGGGCAGAGAATCAAACAACAATGAGATTTTAATTTGACTCACTTGAGAATTCGACAGAATTTCGGCACGATTTAAAAAATATGAAAATTATAGAATATAGATTTATGGAGAAGAAGTGAATAAAATATGAAAATAGATGATTAAAAAAAAATTTGTGACGCCTAATTATAAAGCACCAATGGTCATAACCATTCGTGAAGAAATTTAAACGAATAGACACTTCTTTTGAAAATTGAAACTTTTGAATTCAACGGCCACCATGTCGACATGGGGTATCCCATGATGTCAATGTAAAATTAGTTTGTGAAAATGAATTTTAAAACAAGAGTTTATTTTAAAATAAAAACAAATAATAACTTAAGGCTAAAACATCTTTTTGAAAAATCATTTGAAAAGATAATTCTAAGGCTAAAATATTTTGAAAAGCAGTTTTGAAAATTATTTTGAAAAACCAGTTTGACGTTCTATTGCAAGCTTCTTCCTATAGAATATCTCATCACATCAGGACTCGAGAACTTGTACGAAACCAAGATGTTCGTGGGTTTGTAAGCCACTTGTCGTAGGTTTGTAAGCTACTTGTCGTGGGTTTATAAGCCACTAAGAAGGTAGAAATGGGTTCCATCCCAAATGAAATTCGGAATGAAGATTTCAATGCTATTATGAAGTTTTAACAAAAAACTAGACACATATCTTGAAATCTTGATCTTGATACTCATGAGTCTTCAAACTTGATTTCTTCATTCTTGATCTTGATATTGTACAGTCTTCAATAATTAGTACCTGTCTTATATATATCCTGCATAATAACATTCATATATATCTAGACAATAGTGTTAGTATATAAGTTATAATAAATAAGTTACAAAGGTTGTTGTCATCAAAACTACTATCTCCAGTTCCTAACAATAGTCGTTTGCCAACGCTTAATCACTTCTTCCTTCAACGCTGCAGATCGCTCCAACTTCAGACCTCGACCATGCCTTTTTGTTTTATTAGCTTGAACTTTAGGTCAACAATCAATGCATGACACGCTATCTCCAATGATATCCCACATGTATTCATATACGTCCAGGCAAATACATCCAAGTTTACTCAACGGATGTTCACCAATTGCTTTCTTTAGTTAATGTTGAGCTAAGATCCAATTTTTAGGGCCATGTCGATTGGAATATTCATCATTACCTCAATCAATGCTGGTCATCATTCCCCTACCTGCTTCCAGGGATCCGTAGCCTTGTTAAACTGACTATGGTTCCCGAGCTAGGGTCTAGGCTTTGATTTCTATGCTTTCAAATCATAAATGTGAAGAGTTCTCTCCGCATTCTTTCCTTTCTTATGTCGCTTCACTTCACTGAGTTCCATGATGTAGCATTCTCTTCTAGCTCTTTGATAACCTTTCACCATTTCGACCTCTTTTTCTGTAGTGAATTTCATCACCAAACACAAAGGTTCCAGTGCTATTCTAAAATTAGCGAGAGTTAGCTAGTCTAATAAGGCATTGTATGCCAAGTACTCATCTATGATATTGAACTTCTGAATTTGGAATATTCTGAGATCTCCTTCGTCCGATTCCATAGGTAAACGATTGTTCCGATCGACTGTTTTGCTTCGCCTATATATATGCTTGAATCTTGGTTTTGCATGTTGTAACCTCCTTCATGTTGAACTTCATTTAACCAAATGTTCCCTTGAATAGTGTATTCACCGAACTCCCGGTGTCCACCAAGACTTGTCATACAGTTATCGGTCCAATTCTGACTGTTATCACCATGGGGTCAAAAGTCGATGCTTCAACTCCAACAGAATTTCTATTCCTAAATATGATATCATTAGTAATCATCATTTTCTGCTTGGCTGTAGCTCTGTCATCTACAATGAAGCAGCCCTCCTATAGTACATGCTTCGATGAGCTCATGCATCGTTCCATTTCCCTTCGGTGTTTCTCTGCTGGATGAGATTCTCCAATTATGGTGTTGATAGCTAACTTTCCATTGTTCCGTTTAGGCCCTTCTCCGCTTGGTCCAAGTTGATTCCCTTAGCCAGGCAGCCCTGGGAGTCTTGGGACTTGAGCACCTTCCTACGGTTCATTGGCATACTATTAGAGATTATTTTTTCCTTATGAGCTCTTTGATAAGATCCCTCAAATGTCAGCACTCATTCGTGTTGTATCCATAAGTTTCATGGAAACAATGGAACTTTCCAAAGCACCTTTCCTACTTGGTTGCCTCCATCCTTGGCGGTTTCTTATATTGTTCCGTTCCTTAAATAGCTAGGTATATGTTTTAAATGTATCACTCAAAGGAGTGTAATCTTTCGGTTTCAAATTCCTTGGTCACTTCTTATTGTCATTACGCCTACCACTAAGGACTTGGTTGTGTTTATTTTAATTTCTAGAGTTTCCAGCATTAGTTGCCACATTACCAGTGCTATCCCTAAATTTCTTATCTACTATGTTGTTTTGTATAACCTCCTTCGACTGTCCATCATCGATGTTTCCTAAGGCAAGACTTGCTTCTTCCAAGGTAGGAATTGATTAGCCTTCCGATGGAACATCTTCACAGTCGTAGATTGCTTCATCTTCAGCCATCTACCAAAATTTGTGTCTAGGTAAATGCCTCGGACCAATGCCATGAATACCAAATCCTCCTTCGGATTACTAATTGCAGTAACAATAGTGTTAAACTGGTTCAAGAAACCTTTCAGCGACTCTATAGTCCCTTGAGATAAGTCCAATATGGACTTCACATCCTTAGGTAATGTAGCATGCAGTAGGAACTAGTTCATGAATTTCCTATTGTTATCCAGCCTTTTGACCCGACTATATTCAAACTGGTTGGGCAAGTTCAACCCGATTGTTATTTAATTAATTGTTTCCTCTGTTTCATTTAATTTTCTTCATTTATTTCCCTAGAAAAACTCTATTGGGTTTTTGTGCCAACTTTTGGTGTAAACATTTTGGTGATTTCATTGAGGGGAAAGATTCTTAGCTCTGTTTGGATCCCTTTATCGCTACTGGATTGCTAAAAATCCATAGAAGAGATCCAGAACTATCTTCACATAGTTTATCCATTCTATCTAGATTTGCAAATATCTAAAGAAAACTATCAACAATGGTTAGGAAGACCGGATCTATCTCTCTGAATGTAGGAGGAAACGAGAATGCTAACATCAAATAAGGAGGCCATAGCAATCTACTAGTAGATGTTAATGCTACCAATCCAATTAAAGTCCAAAGTTCAGCTGATTCCATAACAAGGGCCGATTTTCAGAATATGATGAGAGAGCTAGTGCATAGCTGCCGACAGTTAAACCAATAGATTTAAGCCAATATTGATTTATTGAAACAACTCAAAGATCAATAACGTGGGAAAAGCTAGGAGGGGCCAACTCCCTATTCTACATCGGAGAGCTCAACTTCGTCAGGTGACTATCATAGTCGAAGGCATCATTGAACTGACAGATACCATGCTGAAACATCAACCCGCCATCATCCGATCGATCCATATAGATAGATAACGATCGGTACCAATCCATCTGGAATGATTGGTGCCAATCAAACTTTTAGAAGTGGATTACAGCAGATGAAGAACGCATACTGGTGACATTGTGGTTGATCTGGATGCTAGAGTTCAAGTTGATGCAGACTAGCTACCTCCCTGGAATGATGATGAAGTGAATGCACATGATATACATCGAGAAGATGTTGAGCCAATATAATGTGGAATGGCCCGTAGACATCGACCAGATCATTCCCATGAGATGGAGAACGACTACCTCTTGGCTCACTATCGAAACGTCGAACTTGTCGGCTATGGTTAGATATTTTGTAAAAGAAAGTCAAGGCTTGATCAATGATGATTGAGGGATCTTGAGAAGCCATACCCCATTCACTAATAATATCCTATACGTGGAGTATCCAAGGAGGTTCATCATGTCTTCGATACCTGCTTACGAGGGAAAAACCGACCTAGGCAACATATTATGAGGTATGAATGGCTAATGGATTTTGCATAAGCTGATGATACAACAAAATGCAGATGTTTTCCTATCACGTTCTCTGGCAAAGCAATAATGTGGTTTATGAGATTACCACCATGGTTGATTTCTAAATTTGATGATTTAGCAACATAATTTGTGAAGCAGTTTCGTATGCATGCAACTCGCCCCAAAGATGTGATGTTACTATCTAGTGTGATTTAGGCTCCAGGAGAATAGCTGAAAGATTATTTGAAGAGATTTTATAAGACCATCACATAAGTCAGTAATCCGAATGACCATTCAATATTAATGGCCATAACAAGTGGGATTGATCCAGGATTTGACTTTGGCGATTGGTTAGCTAGCAAAATACCTGTAACATTGGCACATTTCTATGCAAAAACAACTCAGTATTTGAGGAAAGAGGAAGCTAGATGCTCTAGAAAGAAGAATGTTGTGGGATCTAGTGGAGAGGGAGTGCAGATTAACATTGCAGTGGAATAGTCTCGGGAGAGTTTCGGAAAAGTTCAAGTGAATGTTCAAAATAAACCGAGTCGGCAGAAGAAAGGTGGTGATCGGAATCGTGAACGAAATGGGATTCTGGAAGAGGAAAGCCTAGAATTCCAATGTATGATACCTACACACCACTAAATACATCCCTAGAAAACGTCTACTTGTCTACATGCAATACCTTGTAGTATAGGAAGCCACCTCCGAAAGAATCGATGGAGAAGTAGAAACAAACTGGAAAATATTGTCAGTTCCACGAATGCTATGGTCTTAACACGAATGAATTTAGGCATCTTCAAAATGTCATTGAAAAGCTGATTCGACAAAGAAAATTACAGCAGTTTGTTAAAGCCCCACATGATAATGGGTAGGGGACATCCGAGTCCAACCGAGGATAAGCACCGTGTCGAGCTAAGGAGCCTGTGTGGACTGGTGGAAGATTAGTGATTAATATAATAGTTAGAGGAGCGCATCTAGCTGATAAAAGCTGGCACAAGGTGGAGCACTAGGCTAGCACGATCAAGCATACAAATTTTGAATGTTGTTCGAGTATAGAAGATTGGGCTCCGACAAAACGGCAATGTAAAATGGCAAACAACATTATATTCAAAAACAGAGATGAAGACAAGGTGGAGGCATCGACGATCGACCTAATGGTAATTTTATCCATGATTGACCCTGCCTTAGTGATGAGGATCTGGTTGATTGTAGAAGTTCGTAAATATAATTTTCAAAAATGCTTACAATCAAATGAGGATGGAATCCAAGGATTTGAAACTGTCAAAAGCTTTCATCCATGGCTTTAAGGTGTTGCGATCGAAGCTGTCAGTTATGTCGAAATGCCCATGGAGTTGGGAGAAGGTGACTAAAGAAGAGTGCAGATGTTGCCATTTTTTGTTGTGGATATTGACTCTTCACGCAATGCATTCCTTGGCCGACCAGCCCTAACTGAATTCCAAGTAGCTCTTGCCCTGTGGTACTTGAATTTGGTGTTCCTAACTGATAATGGTGTTAGAGTATGATGGTGATCAGGTGACCGGACGAGCCCGTTATATGGCTGAGTTGAGGGACGCTTAATAGAAGGGAAAGGAAAGGGTGTGGACAAGTATGTCCGCATCCAAGCATTGAAGATTGATCACCAGCACCTAGGCCTTGGTTTAGGCACCATAGTCAGTTCTATAAAGATATAGATCCGAGGGATGACGAGAAGGAGCCTAAAGAGACCAAGACTGCACTGGCTGAGTAACGATTGACATCAGGTCAGCCACAAGGACCCATCACAGTTCCTTACGATCGGATCACAGCTTAGCGCCCCGATGATGCAAAAACTTGTTGGTTGTCTCCAAGAAAATCTTGATGTGTTTGCTTGAACTCATTTTGATATGCGTGGGATCTCTCCTCCTATTGCGAAAATGCATTAAACATCGACCTAAGGCATGTCTCGGTGAAGCAGAAAAGGCGTGGTATGGATTCGGATAAAATTGCCGCCCTTAAAGAGGAGGTGGATAGACTCAAAAAAAAGGTTTATCAACAATGCCCTCTATCTTAAATGGTTATCCAATCCTGTACTTGTGAGAAAGGTGAATGGAATGTGGAGAACTTGCGTTGACTATTCGAACTTAAACAAGGCATGTCCAAAAGACAATTTCCTCTTTTGAGGATTGACCAGCTGGTGGACTCAACCGTAGGACATGGGCTACTACCTTTCATGGATGCATTCTCTGAATATAATCAAATCTTGATGCACATTCCCAATTAGGAGAACACCATTTTTTACCGACATTGGATTGTATTGCTATGTGGTAAAGCCATTTGGATTGAAGAATTCTAGAGCAACCTATCAATGCCTAGTCAACACAATGTTTAATGATTAGTTTGGAAAGACATTGGAGGTGTATATGGATGATATGCTCATGACGTCATGATGATCGAGCGATTACATTAGAGACATAGCAGAAATGTTCGATATCTTTTGATATTACATAATGAAGATCAATCCTCTAAAATGTTCTTTTGGCATGGCATCGAGAAAGTTCTTGGGTTTCATCGTCAATGCTCGTAGAATCGAAGCTAATCCCAAGAAGATTCAAGCAACTCGCAACATTTAGGCACCAAAGACCATCAAACATGTATAGAGCTTAAATGTGAAAGTTTCCACCCTAAGTCGATTTATTTCTAGAGCCACCGATAAATGCGTTCCTTTCTTCTATTTGATAAAGAGATGGAAAAGGAACTTTGAATGAACAAAGGGTTGTGAAGACGCATTCCAAGCTTTGGTAAACTTCTTAGAGAGGCCTCCCAGTCAAAGCCTATGAGTCACGAAGACTTGCGTATCTACTTGGCTATGTCAGCACATGCTATAAGTGATGCACTGCTTTGCGAGGAGAATCAGATCTAGAGACTAGTCTATTATGTTAGCAATTGATTAACAGGGATTGAAAGGAATTATCAAAAGATTGAGAAATTGGCATACTACTTACTGATTGCTTCATGAAAGCTCACCTCATCAATGTTTACACTAATCAGCCGTTACGATAGGTCCTACAGTGACCTAAGACGTTTGGAAGGTTACTCGAGTGGAATATGGAACCAAGTCAATTTGAAACACTTATCTCCCTCGGAGAGCCATCCAGGGATAGGCACTGGCGGACTTTATAGAAGAATTCACTGCATAGGATAATCTTCCAAAGAGTAGTGGAGTCATCACTATTTGATGGAAAATGTATATGGATGGAGTATCCAATGATCGTTGTTCTGGAGCTGGGATCATGCTAGAAACTCCAGAAGATCGATCAATTTTCTATTCTTTGAAGCTTGACTTCCTTGAAATGAACAACAAAGCCAGGTATGAAGCTTTGATTGTTGGACTTTAACTTGTTAGAGGAATGGGTATAAAGTCTTTTGCAATCTTTTGTGATCCACAGTTAGTGGTATACCAAGTCAGGGGAGATTACCAGGCTAAAGGACAGTGACTTGCTCCACACCTTATCCAAGTTTAAGAGCTATTGATTGGCTTTGATTATTATGACATCACGCACATTCCCTGAATCAGAACAAAGAGGCATACTCATTAATAAATTTTGCTAGCATCAGAGATGCACAACAATTGGACATGGTTCCTGTAGAAGTACTAGACGCACTGAGCATAAACCAGATGGAAATTGACAAGGTACTAGAGACAGAGCCTAAGAAAGAGTCGTGGATGACTCCAATTAAAGACTATTTGCTACAGGAGTCCTTCCTGAATGGAGGAATGGAGGGCAACAAGTCATCTGCAAAGTTTCATGATATATCACTCATAAAGAAGTCATTTATAGAAAGGGTTTTTCCATTCCTTGCTTCAGTGTATCGCTCATGATGAAATAAAATGTGTCCTAAAGGAAGTTCATCAAGGGGAATGTGGAGATCACAATGCGGTGCAGACCCTAGTAAAGAAAATACTCCATTATGGGTATTACTGGCCAATTATCAATCGAGACACTGCTGATTATGATAGGAGATATGACAAGTACCTGACGTATGCGAGGGCTTTGAGATCCCTGCCAAAAGAAATCATGCAAATGGTAATTCCATGTTTGTTTGTCATATAGGGCATAGACATTACCAGTTCCTTATCGATCTCTAAAGGTGGTGCGAAGTACGCCATCATCATAGTTCATTACTTCACCAAATAGGCTAAAGAGGAACCTCTAGCCACAATCACGACAAAGAAAGCAATTAACTTCATTGTCCGGAACATCATCTGTCATTTTGGTTTTCTACGAACCATTGTAACTGATAATTGGACTCAATTTGACAATGCTAAATTGAAAGACTTCTGCCATCGGCATTGTATTGAAAAGATATTTACGGGGTTGCTCACCCTCAAACAAATGAACAAGTTGAAGTTGCAAACAAAATCATACAGTCCATTCTGAAGAAGTGTTTGGAAAAGGCTAGAGGTAAGTGGGTGGATGAACTCCTAATAACATTATAGGCTTACAAAACCACCTATAAATCTACAAACAGTCATACTCCATTCACCCTTACTTATGGCTCTGAAGCCGTTATTCCTGTTGAACTCAAAGTCCCTTCTCGTCGAGTATCCTACTATGATCGTAGAATCCTCTTAGAATCTCTAGATTTTGTAGATGAGAAGTGTGAAGAAGCTAATTTGAGGGCAGCTGCACACTAACAATGAGTCGTCTGATATAATAATACTAAATTCTAACCTAGCACCTTTGAAATCGGTGATCTCATCATGAAACATGTTTTTCTGGCCCCGTCACACATGAATCCTACTTAGGAAGGACATGGAATAGCAAGCATTTACAATGCTTTTTCACTTTGTCTATTCTTTTTCATTCGGTTGTGTTTAATTTTCGAGTTTGCTTTAGCATTTGATTTTCCAAATATGTAATAAGACAAATTATGTTATTTCTTTCCATTTGGAAAATAAATTTTGAAATTTCCTTTATTTTTGTGATTGCTTTAGCACTGCATGTTAGTTGTGATACCCAACAAACCGATATTGGCATGTCCAAGCAGGTTCTTAGAGTTCGAAGCTAGCCAATTACACAAGTACATCATTGATCTAAACAAAATGAACATAGTCCGACCGTTCAGTCAATGATTGTCGCTCATAACCCCATAAATGGAGTACCTAACAAGAAAAGGGTACAACTTGACCATCCAACAATTGAATTAGTCCCACCAAGCGATAGGACAGACGTGAATCAAAAGCGATTATGACATGACTGATCGCTCGCTAAGTCAAACCTCGGACTTAGGGTTAGACCGATCAATCAAGGAAAGTATGGTCCAACTATTTTCCAAAATAGCTCTAAATGTCCAAAGCATGAACTGGAGTATAAACACTAATTGGGTGCAATCCGACCACCTGCCAACTAACTCTTATCCCTAGAGCATGGATATGAGTATAAGAAAATAGATGAGAGTGGTTCGATCACTCACTATTCCATAAATTCCGACCTGAAACCGACATGAGGAGTATAAACTCATTGAGGATGGAGTTCGACCATCCGCTATCAAACTTTGCTGATCCGAGAATGGGGCAATAGTATAATCACTTAAACTACTGAAGCAGATGGTGTAACACTAGGGCTTGAGCCCAGTCTTTGGTAGAACTTGAGGCCATGAATGCATTGAGGCCTTATGTAAAAATTAATGGGCAATTATCTAAATAGAGGAGCAATGAATTATAAGTACATTGAATGGAAAATGTAATAGCTAAACTACTTAAGTACATTCACACAAGAGTTCGAAAAAAGCTAAAGAATTTTTTTTTACATAAGCTTGGAAAGTTAAGTACAAGTATCCACAGTAAAAAAATCCAAAAATTGGGAGCCAATCCCTTACAAATTCGACCAACAAAAACCCAAAAGACTTAGGATCATTTATGCATGTGAAGAATCACTTCCTCCTTGGCTTCCTTTTCTTCTTCTTGGAATCAGAGAGATTTCACTTGAAATTTCTCCACCTCTCTTCTCCTATCTCTTCCCACTTTCTTGGTATTTCACTAGAATAGATTGGGTCAATCCATTAGGTGCATCTTGAGCAGGCTATGGCTGAGGAGCGAAGGCATCCACGGTTTCTCCAGGAAAAACAATGAAGATAGGATGGGGAACGATCTCCATTTTCTCCTACTTGACTTTCACCTCAAGGTCTATCTCTGCTTCAAGTTTCTATGCCATTTCTTGTATAAGGAAGCCCGATAAGGGTTGGAAAGTTCAAATAATTATAACATCGTCATCAATAGGAATTCCTTGACGTGGATCGCTTTCTTCCCTCAATAAAGCATCCACTAAGTACTCATCGATTATAAAAGCTTTCTCTTCTGGAACATTTGGGTTGTTGCTGAAGCTGTGATAGCTCCGTCATTGGCATCTAAGGTCTTGGTTGAGATTCTTGAGGAATAGGTCAAACGGTAGGTAGCGGATTTAAAGCTGAGGAAACATAACCAAAAGGATTAGGTATACATATTGGGACACTCCAGCTTTCTAAAGGAAATGTGAGTTTAATGAAATGCCTTCTCCAAATTGATCCTCCATAAGAGTTGGGGAGCCATCGAAACCTCATTCCATAACTGGGGAGAGCCTGCTAGACGTAGTAATATGTGGTTTCTTCAGGTTGTAGATGGGCTCGATAGAAGAATCCACAGTAGTGTTGGGAATAACACGGGTTACCGGATTCTAGTCATTTTCGACATTGTGTGACATGGATCCAGAACATACACCAGCTTCATGTTGAGAGGTTGTGGCGTTTTCTTTATGGAGTAAAAGACTAGGTTTCATGAAGAACTTTGAGTTCATCACCCAATATAATTTCACCTTCCAGCCTCCTTCTCCTCGTGGATAAGATACTCCCAAGCACGTACAAGATGGTAAGGACAGTCACCATAGAGCCACGCTAAGTTTATTTACTATAGGATGTTAGCATTGTAAAGAACGAATAGTGGATCTAATTCCTCCATAACCTCCTCCCTCACCTTTTCTTTCGCCGCTTCCATTGCTCGTTTAACGAGAGCATCATGTCTTTGGCCTTTTCAATAGCCGCATCTCTTTCAAGCCTGATGGTAACCGACTCCTCACAAGCATCCTGATCGATTTTCTATGCTCCTCTTTATCTTTGGATTCACACTCAAACTTATCTTTGGGTTCACGCCCAAATTTAGTTTTGTACTTGGCTATGCTTCTTTGAGCCGCATCCCTTTCTAGCACCAGCTTATGATTTCGATGATGAAGTGCTTCAACTTTGGCTAAGTGCCTGGCTTTCTCATCTTCGAGTGTCTTGACAGCTAATTTTGATTTTCTCTCTGCTTCTACCTATGAACTCCTTAAAGATTCTAACTCATTGGTTAGAGTTTTAATGATCTACTTGTCCTGAGCCTCTTAGCATTTCAACTTCTCAATCCTTACCGTTCTCTTAGAGGATACCTTAGAAATCCTCTATGACGCTCTCATCCACTCGTTATACTTCTTACGGATATCATTCACATAATCCGTAGTGTTTGTTAGACTTTTTCATGAACTATATTAAGATTAGGAAAAAAGGGAAATCCATTAAGGCATACAGTTGGAAAGTCGGACTTAAGTTGGGCCATGCGAGCGGCGACATCGGTTTGTTGAGCTTCGGTGACAACTTGAGTATCAACACTTTCATTGTCGAATCTTTGTTGGGGATTATCATGATGCCAATGGTCACTTGGTCGTTGAGGATGAGATGGGAAAATGGACTATGAATAAATCATAGTATAAAGGGGACCATGAGAGGTATCAATAGTAAGAATATTGTCGCCATGATTTTATTGCTTTTCAGAATATTTAGGGCGAGGAGATCCGGACTGATATTTGTCAGTAGAAGACCTATCTGTATCACCTTTATTCAGATAATCACAATCTTGGTTGGAGCGATAGCTAGCATCAAATTTACGACCACTACCTTGGCGATACGAGCCCGAATAAGAACTAGGATTCTGGCGTGATATATCCTGTAGAGACTAAAACAGTGCTTCTTCCTCATTATTGTTTTTGCAAAGAAAGATATAAAACAAACCAATCTAAGTCTTGAAGGACTCGAAAGAGGTGCGATGCAATATTGTGAAGTGTGTACAAACGTGTGTCCTTATGTCTCCCTAACTGAATAGTTATTGTAGCTTTACTAGCAAGAGTAATCTCTCCACTGGTAGCAGGAGGGATTCCAACCCCAGCTCTGGAAGGAGATTCTGATCCACCCATGCTCATGTCAACAAAATGAAAAGCATCAAAACATTGTCCGGTATCGGAAGATTGGATAATGACTTAAATGTTTTGTCCAAATGTTATGAAGGTTGAGAAGCGGATTGATCTGGAATAGCCCGAGGTTCGATAGATTGCTTGGGCTGTTTAAGGAGGCGGCTCTTAGGGAACCTACACACAAGCGTCTTCCATCTTCTTTTTTTTGGGAGCAGGGGCTATGAAGTTTGCGAAGATCCAGTCGTAGCCCTAAGACTAGAACCCGCATTGTCACCACTAAAGTCGTCCTGCTTATCTCCCGCTACGTCTTTACCGGTAGCTTCCTGGGCTCCCTCCTTTGCGGGCACGACAAGATCAGCTTGATGGCCATCATCACCATCTGTATCCCGCTGCTAAGCTATTGTAACTCTAGTGATGACCGATAGCCCTATGCTATGACCCTCTTCGATCAAGCTATAGGTAATGAGACGTTCATTACCAAGGAGATTCTCAATGTATCTATCTTCTATTAAAACCCTTTTAAGCACCAAGATCGTTTCAGTATATTGTTTTCCAACTGGTCGTGGATAATAACCTACATAAATCAGAAAAATTACTTAGTTAAGGATACAAACTGGATACAATCACTTAAGAAATTAAGTAAGGAGTAACACTTACATCCTTCTAACCACCGCCTAGCAAAGCCAGGCAGGCAGCGGATGTAAAACCACTCGCTTTTGAAAGCACTCAATTTGTTCGAAGTACCAGTCAGGATCTGGCATTTCTTGGCTGACTCGAGAAATGTGAATGAAAGGCTTCCCTTTCGTCGCTTGAAGGTGAAAAGGAATCGAATGTCTTCAGTAGTTGGAGGATGGAACAAAAACTTGATGAATGTCATGTAGATACATTTGAGTAAGGTATAGCCGTTTGGATGCAGTTATGCTAGTGCTAACCTCATATGATATAGCATTTCTCAATAAATTATATTGAAGGGTGGGATGCATCCTGCCCAAGACATGAACTTGTTGCATGCACTAAACCCTTCAAGGGGAATATAAGCTCTATCATCCTGAGTCGGGATTTGCACATCATCAAACGAAATCCCATGTCTGGCACAAATTATGCGAAGAGAGGCTTTGTTAATTTTCGAAGCCATAGAATCCTCCAGATCTTTCAAAATATAGCGTCTTCTAGTGTTTCAGGAGTAGGTATTTCACTTCTGCAGGAAGAATGGGAATGATAGAGAAAAGGTCAAATGATGGATAGACTTTCTAGTTATTATGCTTGATGTCCAAGGGAGAATTCATCAAATGCATTTGCGGAGCTTGATTTGTCCGTCGTACTGCTATGCTATGAAATCTATTTAGAAGACATGGCAGCCAAATGCCCCAAGCTTTTGGAGTCCATGACTACTAAACTCAGTAGATAATCACCATTATAAAAAATAACCTATTTCCCATATCCAAAGTGTGTGCTAGTGCAGAGTGGTGCAGTGTCATGCAATGCAATAAAAATATTTCAGAATTAAAGGTTATAATTGTGATGAGACTCCGAGGTTCAATCGTAGTGACCGTCATTACTGACTGTCTCAACCAATTCTCTACATCAATGGCAAGGGATACAGCCTAGTCGGGATCAGTTGTTGGCATGTTGAAGTTTGGATTGTACGTTTCAAAGTGGACGAGCTTCAAAAATTTGTCTAAGGCATTGGTAACAAACACGAATATGCACGGAATTAGCCAAGTTCGTTCCATGGTTCGATTGTCATATACATACAATATGCTGTCCATTTCATATGCAAGTCACTTATGGTCGTTCAAGCATTCAAGATCGAAGTTCATAACAAATTTTAAATTAAAATTTTAGGATTTCGATTATGTTTATCGAAGTTAAACCAACAACCGATCCAAGATAATGTTATGATCGATCGATCGTGACACCCTTTACTGATCTTTTCTAGGAAACTGTTTCATAACCGATCATTCCTCAATCGATCATTCTCCAACCTTCAACTCCGATCCCACACTTCACTCCAACTCAAGACTCGAAGCACCGATCCAAACATGACAGGCTAAAAACCCTAACAGAAAATGACCAGTTCAAATTCTCTTTAACTTTTCAAATACTAATCCATCATAACGATCGATCGAACTCCATTTGATTCCCCTATGCCAACAACTTCACAACATCCACCTCATTATAAATGATCGACAGAGAACTCCAAGAACGATCGAAGAAAATAATTTCCCACCTTCGACCTCAAATAAGTGCACTCCATCCAATCTTGGCACTAATACAAACTACCCAACCCGATCGTCACCATCTCCCCCCTTTACTCCAACCATTGAATCGCTGTGATCTGAATCATGCTAAATGAAATGAGAACCATCATCTCGTCACAAGTCATAAGAAAAAGAGTTTCGACCTACCAATGTCAGAAAGTTAAGAAGTAGAGGCGGTATGAACTCAAGTATAAAGCAAGGTCTACTGGAGAAGGTGGTGGTGATGGTTGGTGTAGCAAGGAGTCTGACATATCTATGGAGATGGTTACAAGATAAGTATAGGTTGTATCGAAAGGCTCGGTGGATCGATGGTGAAGGAGAAGATAGAGATGATTGTTTTCTTTCTCTCTTTTTTGGTTTGGGTAGCTGCAATGAAAACTGAAATGAGGTGAAGGAAATAATCTGAGTACATGAGTATATATATATATATGTGAAGGGGCGATACAAACCATCGAAGTTTGCAGTTCAATGGAAGCCCAACCGCTAGGCGATTGGGTACGATCGTTTTATGATGGCTTTACACCGATCCATTCTCCCAAACCTATAGTTCATTCAAATGGCCAAATCAAGAAACATTCGAGGTGATATCTTTCTGTAATGGATGTACGTCGATCCTTTTCTTTAATTTAAAAAAAGAATGAGAAGGGAAAGAACAATCGAAGTGGTCTAATCTCAAAGGGACTCATGCTGATCCATCTTGAAAAAAAATACAAAAATTCAATAACCCATGAGCGTATGAACGTATTCGGAAGCCAACGATAAGAACATGTACATGAACATTCACATATACATCCTAAAATTCGATTTCTTGAAATTAATAGAAAATGAATTCTCACCTGTAGTTATTAGAGAAAAAGCCAAATAGATAGTCGAGGCCTATTAGCTCAATGAAACTAGGCATATATGTTAATTGGCAAATTACAATTTAGAAATTATATTATTGGAAATCATTTGATCATCGTGTCAAACAGAGAGAAATATGACTCTTCTAGGAAAGCAATTCACTGAAGGGATAGCAACTTTTTAGAAAGATGAATGGATTCCTTTCCGATTAACTTGCATCAATTCAAAGCACGTCATGTTGAGAAAGAAGTACTTTAGAGCAAGTGTTATCCAGATTTTTAGCAGGGCTATATTTGGACTGATTGGGCAAGTTAAACCCGGTTGTCATCAGGATCGATAAGTCAGATTAATAATAAAGAAACCCAGAGATCAGGCACAGATGATAATATGAAGCAGTGGCAGAGTGAAAGCAGAAGACAGACTCAATAGAACGATAAAAGTATGAGAATATACCATTTACGGAAAATGGATCCGGTACGATCCATATTCATTAATTATGGATCATACTATATTGATACTACAGTTCAATGCAATAGAAAATGATCGATATCTCAAAATCTACACATTAAATGCCCATGAAACTTTGGAAACTTCAATATATTGGAGAGTGGAGCCCACCATATCGATCGCACGTCCAAACAAGCCCAAATAACGATTGGTATTGATTGTTATCTTGAAGGATGTTGAACCCCCTATCGATCATTTGACTTCATTTGGATCTAGAGACTCCGTTGATAAAATTTCAGGAAGATATTTCACCATCTTCTCTTATAAATATAGACTTGATTGTTCATTTTGAGGGATATTTATGCTACTTGTTACATTACACTTCTTTTTAACTAAGGGTTTTATTCTGATCCGTCCTTTTGTACTCAGCAGTTTAAGTGTTTAATAAAGTTATTCGAAAATGGACGTAGGCTTTCAATGCCGAACCACTGTAAATCATTATCTTCTTACTATTGCTTACATTATGTTATTTAATTGTTTGTTTCCTTTGTATTCATTGATTTTTCCTCACGTATTTCTCTACAAAATCTCTATTAGGTTTTTATGCCCACTTTTGGTGTAAACACCTATCCAACTCCTCAAAAGTCGATATGGATCTCGATGCAAGCCTAGTGAACCACATCAACACAACTCATTCTAAGAAGATGGGAAAGCATCTGAATCGAACAACATTCATTGCCTTCGCACCATCTGTATTCCATTTATATTTGAGTAACTATTTTCTAGGAATGGTAATTCCGTTGTATGATAGCGTAATCAGCATTGTACACTTCTTGGGATACTCTTCTCTCAAAATATTCTCCATGAATAGAGTTCTGCTTAGTACAGCACCCCAATCATCATTCTTTCTACCTTTACTTTCCTCTATCAATAACTTAACTATGTCAACTATGTATTTCTCATTAGCATGGTACTTTGTAGGACGACTACCAAGGGCTGCATCGAGTGTTTAGCTCCATAATCTATCTCGGCTTGCCTATTGCCGTCTAGGTTCTCCAGTCTCTGGGAGAATCACTTTATGGTATTAAGATGGTATATGGTTAGTTCAGCTGTGGTTGTCTGAAGTTTGTCTTCATTAGCCTCAATATCTCGCTCAGGATTTTTATTGTCCACCTACAGTTCCTCTTCCGAATTAGAAACATCCATTGTATCAGCACCCTCTTCCTCATTCTCTCTTTGATTCCTCTGGGTATTGAGAGAAATCCTCTCGGTATTGAGTAGTTATTTTGTGAGAGGAGCACTACTGCTTCGTCCTACAACTCCTTCTACAATTCCAGCAACTACTTTCTTATGTTTCCCTTTTTCCTTTCACCTGCTCTGACAAGAAACGGACGAATTCTGTTCTATAGATCCAATGGAAGTAGGATCTCTCCTATTCCATCAAGTCCTTTGTGATTTCTGGGTTAGTAGAGCATCCATCTTGCCTAAAAGCATTTTGGCTATCTAACACCTTCCAGTTCAATTCCTGGTCTTCTTATCAAGCTCACCTCTAGTAACCACTTCCTATGGAGTATATGATCTTGGTATCGTTGAGTACTAACTTCAACTTGATGAGCGCTTCCTTCATCACCACCAGCTACTAATCCTATGGATCTACTGGATTTTCCAAGTGCCATTGACCTTAAGTAGAAAATTTAAAAAGTTCTTCAAGAAAAACTTTTGGATCTAACAATTGGACCACTTCAAATCTAAGATAGCAAGCTTGCTCTAACTCTAAGTTTGATCTCTCAGTGAAAGCACCAAAATGTTGATGCCAAAAGTGGCATAACACTTAAATATAACTTGTTGTAGAATTAGATCTGGTAGAAAAGTGCAAAAAACCATAGAAAAATAGAGAGAAATAAGATTTTTATAGTGGTTTGGCCATCTCTAGCCTACATTTGTTTCATATTTTCAATTGATTATGGATTTGATAAATGTTTTAGAGAGATTAGAGCCACTACTACAAAGGGTTAATAGGTTCTTAAGCCTAGAATCGCTAAAAATATCTGCCTAGGTGACTATTGTATATGGATATAGGAGATGAAAAAGATATAGAGTTTGAAGTCCAAAAGAAAGATCCATGTTTGGTTTCTATAGCGCTGGTATTTATAGACAAACTGCTTCGTAGATTGTAGGGTCGAGTTGTACAATGTAACAACCTAGAATTTCGAACAGTTTGCATTAAAATATCTAAATAATTTAAATATTTATGTATAATATTCATTGTGATTAAATATGATTTTATAATCTTGTTAAACACCTTTTAATTAATAACTAATGATAGAAAATTTATTTTTGAAATATGTTTATAAAAATATACACTTTTAATAAACATTGAAAATGTGACCAAAAAATGTTTTGTTGAAAATCAACTTTTTATTGCAATACAAGTTGTGTAGATACTTATAGTAATATAACAACACATATGACAAATTATTAACATATAAGATAACCATAAATTACTTAATGTAAGCACATTTGATTAAAGGAAACATATGGTAAAAAAGGACCGCTAAATCAAGGCACAAATCAAGGAAAACATGCTTGTGTAAGGGTATGGCCTTACATGCTTGAGTCCTCTTTAATTTATGGCTAAGGAGGGGCTTTAGTAATGTTTTCCACTCGTTTCCTAAACTTATAAATAGATGAGATGTAACGATCCTGAATTTTGAACAATTTAAATTGGAAAATATTTAATTAATTTTAAATATTTGAATGATGATTTAAATTGAATTCCCAATATAACTATGAATTTGACGATTAAATATAAATTTTTTTTTTACCTATTGAAAGTTGAATAAAAATTTGAATATTCAATTTTAAGCTGTACGGTAACGATTCCGATTTTTAATTTATTTTAAATTGATAACTGATTTAATTCTTGGTTTAAATTTGTGAGATTAATTGGTTAATCGATTTGAGTTTTCCAAATTCAAATAAATTATGTTGTTTATTTATAAAGAGATAGTTTCATTTATAAATTGTTTTGAGTTAATATCTAGATAATGAAGGTATGACAATTATAAATTGTGCCAAATTGCTGTTGGAATTTTAAACGGTTGAATTCTTCTAAAATTGAGTTATAATTCTTTAATAATTTGATTAAGGAATTAGGTGGGCTTTACAATTTTTCTTAGCCCATGGTTTTGCTTAGTGCTGTAATATTATCTAAGGCTATACTCGATCCCCATCTCTCCATTTTCATTTCGAAAACCCAAGTAGAAAAAAAGGTGAAAACGAAATAATGGCTGCTTTGTGGTTCTCTTCCGTTCGTTCCTCTATGATAATATATATATATATATATATAATGTCGGCCCGCTTCCTGGTGAAGAGTGGTGGCATGAGTTTCTTCTTCGTCCTCCTTTCGAAAATTTAGGGCGTTGCTGCCGATTGGGATGCTCGTTCAAATCGAAGGCATCGACATCAGCATTCGATCGATCGACGACTTCGTTCGTCTTCGCTTCAGTGAAGGTGAGAAATTTTATTTCTCACATCTAAATTCAACTTCATATTTATGTGATTTGTGATTCCCACAGCTTTGAATTCTTGGGTTTTGCTGGGTTGTTTTTGTTCTTGTTGTCTTTTGATGTTGAATTGGTTCGAATTTGGTCAATTAAGGCTATATTGGTTTCTGGACATTGTTTAACTTGAGCATTCTCGGCCATTTGACTTTGCTTCGATTTTGGGTTTGTTGGCCACCACGATGTCGATTTATTTTGCTAGAAATAAACTCTAATCTACTTAATTCAACACTTAATTATAACATGCATTTGTTCTCTCAACTGAATTACCCGGATTCCAGAAGTACTTCTATTTATTTTGCTAGAGATAAATTTTAAACTTTGAGTATTGTTTAAGAGACATAAAAGTTTTGGATTTTCTAAACCTAACAAAGATCAGGTGAATAGATTTGTATATTTTGATCTAACTTTTAAATTCCTAAACTAAGAACAGAGGCACTTGGATAGAACAGGCATGTTTATTTGCAACATGTATAAACTCAGAAATATCCACCATGTATATATATAAACAAGCATTTATCATCTCAGCAATTTCACAAGCAACAAATAAAAATCTGATTTTGAAGCTAAAATCTTGGGTTTTCAATGTTGAACTTGCTGTTGTGATTCCTTTCATGACTTCGATTACTTCAAAAAAATGTGATTTTTATCACTTGATAATTTTGAATTTGACTTCTCTGGCACTTGAATTTTATAACTTGACTTCTGTATATTTTCTCATTTTAAACTCGGTCTATTTTTTTATTTTTTTTCGTGTGATTCCATTTTGTTCGTTTCGACTTGCGTCTGCATTGAACAATTTCTTTGGTTTTTCCGGCCCCTGTGAGCTTCGCCTCTGGCCATCTTCTCTGTTGCACTTTGCTGTTGTTTATGTTGATATCTTGTGTGCTTCGTCTCTGTACTTACTAAATATGCTGACTTTGATCATCTATTTGATAGCATGTTTTCGATGATGATTTTGATATACTTGCTGGGGCTGCTGTACTTGATTTCTTGCATATGCATTCATGTAGAATACATGTGTTATCACCTTGTCCATCTCTGTCTAGAGTAGGTTCTGCATTGTTCCATTGTATTCATATATGTTGTCATTCTTAACGATCTAACTACTTGTAGCTTTTGTAGCTGTGCACTTCATTTCATGTTCATGTGTTCACTCGAGACTTTGGTGCTGTAGTTGTATGCATTTGCCACTGTATGTCTGTACTTGAGTCTCTTGACTTTACTTCCTTGTTGTTGCATTTGTACAGGCATTCATTCTGTTTTTGAGTCACTTTAACCTGTGCATTCATGTACTTGAAGTTACTTGAACTTGGTTGTTCACTTATGACCAGTTGCATTGTGTAGTTACCACTGTCTTGTGCTTGTAGACTAGCTTGTTGCATTCCAGTGCATACTCTAGTCTGCACATTCACCTATGCTTGTGTGGTCTTCATTTATGTGCCGTCTGCATTTTACATTGCCTCTGACCTTTGAGGCACACATACTTCATGTTGTTCACTTGTGCCTTTGCGACTATTGCAGTTTGATTATATGCAGTTTTGAGGTCACACCACGTTTGATCATTTATTGCAACTGTCTTGACCACTTGAGACAGTTTGCCTACCTGTTTTATGAAGTATTGAGCATATGTAAGGTAGTCTGCATTTTTGGATTTTGTCATGGCTTTGATTTCATCAAGTTGCAACAGTTTCGACCTCTTGAGGTTTGCAGCCCACTTGAGTACATATGTATAGTCTCTTGCATGCATTTATATAAGTATGCATTTTTTTTACTGTACTGTTTAAATTGCATATAAACTTGGATTTTTGGATCCACCACTGCACTTCCATCACCATATCTCCATCACCTCTGTATCTGGTCTGGTTGCTTTTATTTGATGCACATGTTTTGTGAATTTTTGGCATATACCTGAATCATTTCTTTGATTATTTCTGCACATCCCTGGCATACTTGTTTATGCCTTGAATATGCTATTTGGTTCAGTCCATATCTCTGTTTTCTTACCCCCTTCATTCGGCTGTGTCATAACGTGTTCCACTGCCATGTGCAGTTCCATGTTGCACCCCTTATTTATTTTGTACATGTGCAGATCGTCATGTACATTAATGTGTGTACAATTGGGTTTACATATATATTTGGTCCATGTTGCCTTGCATAATCATTTATTGTGGCAGGTGCATCACTTGTGTAAATTATTTGGTTTTTGTACAGTCTTCGCTTTGACCTTTCAGTTGAGACTGTCTGTAGCTGTTTTGTTCCACTTGATTGCATTTGGATGTGTTTATAGAATTCACTTGAGTTGAATCCAGCTTAGACGCTCGGATTTGACCTTGGGCTGATTTCTTTTTTTTTTCCACTATTGTGGCAAGGCAGTGCACGCGTGCGTGTACTGCAGCCACACGGTATTGATTTTAATTGATAATTCTTTTTCTTTTGATCCATTGATTTCTTTGCGTATTTCATATGCCGTATCGGCGAGGCCATACACGCGTGCGTGTACGGCAGCCAATCGATTTTGATGTTTTAAGAACTTTCCAATTATTTGAATTGACTTGATTTAAAATGATGTTTTTGTTGTTAAATGCCGTGTAGGCAAATTTTGATGCTTTTTCTAAATTATCTTTTTAAAAGAATTTTTTTTTCCTTCATCCATCTTCGTTAAAAATTTGAATCTGTTGATTTATTGTTTAACACTGTTAAGTGTTATCATTTACCGTTATCCGATTTCTTGTTAAAGGGTCGGATAGGTAAATTTATCTTTGACTGTCGTCTAATTGCTATTTAATTATTATTGCTTCTATGCACTAATAGCTGAGTTTGAATTAGACTGACCCGTGTATTATTTTCTTTTTGAATGTAATACTCGGGTCAGACCGAGTATTTTGCAGCTTGAAGATTTTCAGGCAGCGAAGTTAGAGAGAGGGGGATTACCGCATCAATAAAGTTTTTTAGGAAAAATTTTCTTGTACTAAATAATAAATAAATTGTTCTGCTGTATTAAAATGTAATTCATTGTATAACTCTGATATCTGTATATAAAAGAAAAGCTCATTTATGTGAAATATATTTATTATTCTGTGATTCTGTGACTGATTCTGTTTAAATGTTATAAAGTAAATAACAATCCGTCATTTTGAAGGTTTCTAGTTGGTTAATTACCGACTAGAGGCGGTCAGGGCGGCGGGTCATTATGGAAGTGGTATCAGAGCTTTGGTTTACACAAAGCTTAGTTTATGGCGTTTAATATGAATAGTTACTAGAATCACTATTAAAGAAAACGTTTTCAAATCTAAAGAAGTATAAAATTGTTTTCTTTGAAAGATAAAAGTTATTTTAAAAATTCAAAATTATTTTTCGAAAATTCCCCTCTCTAAATTTAGGTTTGCGATAGTTTCTATTCGGTGAGGTCTCCTTAGATTTGAGTCCCGATCATTCGAAAACCCATTATCGAATTGCTGAGAGTTACGGAGAATAAAATAAATAAGTTAAGTGAATTAATGAATTGGTTTAAATCGAATATTTCGAATATCTCCAAAGTAATAGTTGGAAAATAAAAATGACATGTCAATTTGGTTATAACCAAGAGAATTATTGAACTATAACTTGAGAATTTGGTTCTGAATTCTTTTGAAGATTGATTTCAAATGTTCTGAAGAATGATTTAGTAAATAAATGGATTATAAGTACTTAACTTATGAATGGACTTTTGGTATATAACTGAGTTATATAAATTGAATTGAATTAATAAAGGAGATTATAAATCGAAGTTCTATAAAAAGAAGTGGAATTTGTAAAGATTGTTTATAATTCGAAACCAATTGAATTTGATAAATGAAACATAGAAGTTATTAAAGGAGATATATTCATGATTGTGGACAGCGAATTATCCTTTAAGTTGAATATTGTGATAACAAAAAGTTAAATGGGAATTTTATTCACAATTTTGGGACAGTGAATATATTATTAAATAAATCGGATATATCTTGGGAAAATGATTGAATAATCCGACCTTTACTAATGAGGATTGCAAATTTTGACAGGAAATTTATTTGTCAACTTAATTGTATGAATAAAACCAGTTTTGATGTAAAAGCTTATATTCCAAGTTTAGACTAATGCCTAAAATAGTTGATGTGGAAATATGAATCTAATGGAACCAAGTCGATGAATGGCTTACTAAAGAACTAGTTGATTATTTTGGAAATGAAAAGCAAATGCAAAAATTCAAATGGGATTTAGATTTCAAATTTGATATTTGTTAATATGAAAATCCATAATAGATTTAATAGATTCAGTGATGAATTTGAATTTGAACGGGCAAGGAATTAAGTTAAGTGGAAAACTTAATATTGGAAATTTGAAGTTGTTTTAAAATGTGTTAAGAATCGAATGCATAGATTTCAACATTCATTGTTGAAATAGATGTTTTCGAGAGAAATCAAAGGAAATGGTGGACTATAACACTGTTGTTATAGTAAATGGTTTCCGAAAGGAAATATTTTATATAGTATTGGGATTTATATATCTATCTTAAATTCGAATCCCTATACTAGTGATTTTGGGTCGTCGTAACGATGTTTTCCGCAACATTCATTTTGACTCAAATTAATGTGTTTAAAAGAATGATTTCCTTTAAGAATGAAATATATACTTGATTATGATTTAAGTATATTGAATATTTTCCAAGTGTTGAAAATGAATGGATTTGTGAATTACTTATTATTAAATTAGTATCGAAATGTTTTCCAATATGAAGTGAATGTTTTGAGATTTTATCTTTTAAAGATAAATTAAAAATGAATATTTGAAATCGATTTGAAAATCATATATTCATAGATATTTTGGAAATGTAAATTCACTATGGAATTTATAAAAGAAATGGAAATTTGCTAAAAATAAATATTGATTTATTTTTTGAAATATGGAAATAAATTTACGGATTAGGAACGTAAGTTTAAAATAAATCGGTAAGGATTTATTTGATTGATTTAAGTGAACCCTTTTAAGTTTAAAATGGATAAATATTTGGAAATGTTTCCGTTTAAGGAAACTGATTTGAAATTTGTTTTCAAAGATTGAAAAGTGAATATTTGAATTTGTTTTCAAATGGTTGAAGCGTGAAAAATATATCTTGTAAAGATATTTTTGGGGAAATGTGAACAATTAGTTCAACTTGGAAATTTTCAAAATGATTGAATCTTGAGTTAAATTGAGTTTAACTTCGACCCCAAAAACAATATAAGTTGAGCTTTGAATTTTGAATAGTTGATTTGGATTGTATGTCTAACATTGTGAATTGATGACATAGCAATTGATCTCTATTAAATATATATCTGTTGGTGGCGGAGAATTTATTCTCTTAGCTTAACACCCTTTTCTGAGACGTACGAGCTCAGAGGTTATATATCGGTAGACATCAATTATGTGTTGAGAATTTACGATGTCACGTAAAATCCAAATCGAGTGTGAAGTCGATAATAAATTAGATTATGAATGTGAATTAGGTTTGAGATAACCTTAAATTTCCAAATCGACTTAGAGGTAAATTTTAAATGGATAATGAAATGGAAAATTTGTGAATCCTCTGTTTGTTATGGGTATGAGATATTGAGGTTTTTAGAACGTATATATGAGAATACGATAAATTCGAAAACCATTAGTTTGGAAAGAAATTGTTGTGGAAAACTTATGTAAGTACATGGGTGTGATATGTACGAAATGTGAAATGAAATATTATATATGTATGTATGATATTATGTTTTCCAAATTGAGGATATGGAAAAGTACCTTCCATTTAAAATTTGTGAAGGTTGTTGGAACTCGAGATGAGTGTCCATTTGAAAATCGTAGCTACATAGAATTCCATTAGTTGGATTGACCATTTGATTTCCATTAGTTGGACTGGCCATTTGTTTTCCATTAGTTGGATTGGTCGTTTGTTTTCCATTAGTTGGAGTGACTAGCGTAATTTGAGGGGCGTGATGCCTACAGTTACAAGCGATTCCATTGGGATAGTGGCGCAACCGCCGAGTAAGCTGCAATCTAGATGCCAAAGCGAAATTCGAGGGGCGAGATGCCTACGGTCACAAGCGATTCTACTGGGATAGTAGCGTAATCGCCGTGTGGACCGCGATCTATGGCAACAACCATGGCGAAATTCAAGAGATGAGAAATCTACGGTTACAAGCGATTCTACTGAGATAGTAGAGTAACCGCCGGGTAACTGTGATCCATGGGGGAACGTGATTTCCATATCCATTTTTAAAAGAATTTTTAAAAGTATTTTCACTGGGAATTGAAGCAAGTATATTTAGTACTTGGAGATTTTTAGACTTGCGCATGGCCAGCGTATGCCTAATGTCTTTAAGAACGACAATAGACTTGTTAAATTTCGAGTTAGCAAGTATTTTCAAACTTTAAATAGCAAATAAATAGTCTGAAATTAAAATTACATAACCCCAACTTAATAAACTAAGGAAGAGGATTTTTTAAATATTTTGAAAGTCCACAGCTTTGGAAAAGATATATTATGTAAATCTCTGACATGAAGAATTTCAAATTTAAATTTGAGTTTTTGTAAGTCGAAAATTTTGGTAAAAGACTTTTGCGTCTGGATTGTAGAAATTAATGAACAAGAGATAATGAACAAAGCTAGAGAGATAAAAACCAATGGAACGAATCCTATATTCATTTATTTTTAATAAGCTTCGAGCTTGATAAAATTGTGTAGGGTATAAATATCGGTCTATTTTTTTTTCCTAACTTGTAATTTCGGGACGAAATTCTTTTAAGGAGTGGAGATTGTAATGATCCTGAATTTTGAACAATTTAAATTGGAAAATATTTAATTAATTTTAAATATTTGAATGATGATTTAAATTGAATTCCCAATATAATATGAATTTGGCGATTAAATATAAAAAAAAAATTTACCTATTGAAAGTTGAATAAAAATTTGAATATTCAATTTTAAGCTGTACGGCAACGATTCCGAATTTTAATTTATTTTAAATTGATAACTGATTTAATTCTTGGTTTAAATTTGTGAGATTAATTGGTTAATCGATTTGAGTTTTTCCAAATTTGTGACGAGACGAATTTTGCCCGCTCGAAAATCGACATCCATACTTCAAATCGTATTCGAATGCCATAGATTCGACCGTTCAAATCCGATTCGCCGGAGCTTATAACAACATTAAGTAAATATCACAGCGGAATAAAAGAATAATACATTGATATACAGCTTTGATACAATATCTGATACAACAGATGATCCAATAGATATCAATATACATCAGAGATATGATACAATAAATAGCAGCGGAAAAGAAAATAGATGACATCTAGCGACGGAACAATATAACTCTAAGATAGTCTTCAAAAGAGAACTCCGAGAACTGCAACTCCATCTCCAAGAACCAATCCAGCAATAGCTCGAACCCCCATCACATATCACCTAGCATAAGCAAGACTGGTCCGGTCCAAAGACTGAACTAACTCCAGATAATCTACTGAACCTAGCTATCTAAAAACCCAACTCTAGACTGCTCGTGTAGAAAATAATGAGCACCCAGAGTTTAGGAAAGAAAACAATAAACTCTAGATCAGTCGTGGGACTGGTGTGGGCAACAAAAACAGTTTATCTTTTAAAACATTCTAAGAAATATTTTAAAGTTAATTCGCAATGCTTTTTGAAATGAGACTACCATAGACCTCCTGCCACACACACAATGCAAACGCAGACTTGGAGGAGATTTCTTCTTATGTTAGTCAAAGATACTTGATACGTATTAAAAAGGAACATTTGATATTATTACTAGTGCATAGTGTAGGAAAAATTCATTTTGAAAGTAGAATATAAATCTTAGCCAGCATAGGTACCATTATATTATGCCTACTATAGCTACCATATTAAATGGCAGGTTCTACAACTAAAACCGTACAAGTGTCGTATTGTTTCTTTGGATTTCCAACGAATGGTCAGGCCAAGGAACTTCCCATTGCCACATGAGAATGCCTCTGGATGGACATCCCCGAGAACCAAACCGGAACTCTACCAACACAAGGTCGGGTTACCCCTAACTGAGTAACAACTGACCGAATATGCCATCCCCCGGTCCTTTGGGACCTTTCACCCGAGCGCTCGTAATCAATTCACACAATCATAAAGTGGTTTCAACATGAGTAAGTATCTGGGCTCCATACCATGATACCACCCTTTTCCAGAAGGAAATGCATATATCCTAAAGGGAGCTACCCCTCATAACCTTGCCGCATCTTTCCTGTTTTGACCATTCCGGGGTGTGAGGCTCGACGAAGTCACGTCCACAAAGACACACTTTATACAAAAGCCGTGCTTTGGGTCAACAAATGATCATAGAAATGATCACCAGGATAGACGATCAAATAAATGATCCTATCACAAATAATCAACACAATGATCATTTCACAGCAACACTCAGTATGTCACATTACCAAATTGGGAATATATCGCTGATAACCTTTAACTACATAACCTCTGAGCTCGTACGTCTCAGAGAAGGGTGTTAAGCTAAGAGAATAAATTCTCCGCCACCAACAGAAATATATTTGAAAGAGATCAGCTTTATATCTCAATTTGTAATGTCAGACATACTATCCATACAAGTCTGTTCCGGGCTCGAACAGAACCGAAGGCACTTACAAAGAAGTCCTTGCAATCCGGATATTCACTAATCACGTTCGGACTTCCCATCACATATGGAGTCTCTATACCGGGGACCATTCGATGCAAAGACATTCGACGATTTGTCCTTTCGCTTTCAAAAATATCCGGTCTTCAACACCGGTCTTCAAATGCTATCCATAACGACATATCACATATTCGGAATGGATATATGACACAAAGGTCCTCTCCCGGCTAAACCGAATAGTGAGCGCAATATTTACAAGAAATATATGGATATTGGGATTTCAATTAAGTCACAACTTATTACCCAAAACTTTCTTCCAAATGGTTTAAATCAATTACCATTTCAAATCTTTAAACAAAAAGATTTATTTCAAAAAGATCCATTCATAGATTTCCAAAACAATTTCATTTCGATAGGATTAACCCGTTAAATCTTTAAATCAAAGATTTAACTTATAGCTTTCAAATCGTTTCTATAACTTGGAAATCATTTTCATTTTAAACTAGAAATCTTTTTAACACAAATTGGAAGTTCATTTCTTATGTGAAAGCTTTTATTATTTGAAAACAAACAGTTGTTGTTTTCGAAAAATCTATTTACACGAGTTAAAGCCCTTGAATTCTATTCACATCCCCAAATCAATACTTTTAAAATAGTTTAACCCATATATAACTGGTATAACATTTTTAATCCCTAGTTTTAAATCATAGAATTCAATTTTAAATCTTGAATTTAATTTCAAATCAAATTATTCAACTTCATATTTTATCGAGTTATTCAAAATAAATTTCATCTATGAAATTCCATTTCAAAAGCTTTTCACTTTAAACCCAATCCATTTCCAAAACATTTGAATTCAAATATTCAAATTTAAAACTATTTCAAAAATCTATGACTTAATCGATTTCCTCGTGAAATCCATATTGGTGTGTGTGTATAAGTGTGGTCCAGGGGTTTAACACAATTAGTGCAATCATCATTTAATCATCACAGATTAAAACACAGAAATATAGTTGATAAGCGATATAAACTATAAAGCTTATCGCCCATTCACAGATATATATGACATATAATAAATTACAGTCATCTCAAATAAATAAACTAAATTACAGATAGCACACAAATCAGGATATATCACAAAACATCAGACATCGGGGATACCAACAATTCAACCATTCAATAAGACCTAAACATTCATAGGTAAAATTTATTAATCAACTGATTAATCTAGATCAGATGTATTACTTGTCATAAATCATGGTTACTTAACATAAGTTAATTTCAAATCATCTGAGATATATTTCCTTTTAATTATTAACTAACCCTCCCTAATTTATGAATCAACTGATCTTTAACTTCTAAATTAATCTTAGTTAATAACCTTTATTAACGATTAAAATTTCTTTAATTGCTTTGCTAAAGAAATTCACTCATATGGATCTTTATTGATTTTAATTTGAATAACCATTAAGAACACATTAATTAATTCTAATTATTTAGTTAATTAAGTTCAAAGCAATAGCTAAATAAATTCTTAATTATTTGATTGATTTATTTCCAATCAAAAATTAATTCTCTTAAGATATCTAATCTTATCCAATTTATAATCCTTAATTACATTCCTTAATTAATTAACTATTAATTATTCATTAATTTCTTAAGTAGTTAATTACAATTTACTTATCACTTAATCATTAATTTATCTCAAATTATAATTATAATGTAATTATAATTAATTACATTATAGAAATAATTAACTGGTATTAATTATTAAACTAAATAAACCATTTAAAAATTTTCTTTTAAATTTGAAAATCAATTTAATATCAACTACAAACTTTAGTGTTAATCAATTTCATACTTAACTTCACTTAATTATTTAATTAAAATAATAATTAAGAGTTTAAAATAAGTATTAAATAATTAAAACATTTCTTATAATAATATTTCTTAATTACAATTTGTATTTGATCTTAACTTTCAATTTTAAAACTTTCTTAACATCTCTTAATTTTCTCGCTATTAATTACAATCAAATCATTTATCTTGTGTTTAAATAAACGCCAGTTATAACTTTTGAAAATTTCCAGGTTAACTATAATTATACCCGAGGCCAACGTTATTTACTCGAGCAAGGCTCGAGTTTCCCCGACATTTCGCTGCGTTCTCTCCCTCGTTCTCTCGTGTTCTTCTCTCTTTTTTTTTCTTCCTACAGCAAAGTTAAGTTTTAAACTAAAGTACACATTCAAGCATCAGGCCTATACACGCACGCGATCCAAAAACCCGAAGCAACTTCCAAATTTTCTCGAGCAAAAGCACGCGGCGACCCAAACTTGCTTCTTCTTCCACAACTTTCCAAACCCAGATACCACATTCACGCGTGCACGTGCACCCAGATTCTGGCCATCTATGGTTGCCGCCGAGGCCACCCCTACATCACCACTGACCTCCTCTACTAATCTCGACCACTCATCTCCGATGACCGCATCAAAAACGAAATTCGACAACTTCGACCGCTACCTGCACTTGAACTACCATCAGGAAATCGCCTATCGCCACCCCCCTGACCCATCAGAGACCATGAAAATTTGTCCAGAGCCATGCCAACATCTCACACGACTAACCCCTCTGGAGCGATCGAATAAAAATCCCTGACGAGAACGCGGTTCCACCGAGAAACCCATCAACCATAAACCCCGGTCGAACCCTAGATCGACCAAATTCTATCACCACAACACTTTATACATTCAGTTCATATTTTTCTCGAATCCACCGATGTACCAGCTAGCCTCCCACTGAATCGCGATCCAAACTTCACTATTGATTTCCCAGAACTGATGAAAATCCAAATTTTATTCAACTCAAAAGTTTCCCATAAATACTAGCTTAAAAATTTTAAGATGATCATCAAAAATCATGGATTCGAAGTACTAATTCATTTCTATAGTTAAAAATCAAAACCTTGACATTTGAAATTTTTGTTAAAAATCTGATCATCTCTGTTTTTTTTTATATATATAACTACAAAACAAATGTTCATGAAACTATTTTTAAAATTAGCGTTTCTTGGTTATAATTATTTCTCGTTTAGAAATTGAGTCCTGAAATCATCTAGATAGGATGAATTTGATTTTTGATAACAGGTTCCATAACCCTGTAACAATGAACAAGAACACATGACTGTATACAGTCATGTATACACAAGCAAATTCACAGCCATGCAACATACTGATATAGTTATCAACTACACAAAATATATCTCAAGCATTAACTCAAATATCAAAACATATAAATGGGTTCGAGTGTGTTTTCTCACTTGTGTTTGATTTTTTTTTTTTTGAGTTTTAAGTGGTATTTACTTCAGTATTACTTTAAATATCATCCTGAATACAATATAATTATTAACATGCAAGCATCAACTATCACCAAAATTTTCACAAGCAACAAGATCACTTAAGTATAAAAAAAAAAAAAAAAAAGTTGCTCACCTGGAAATAAATTTAAACAGAGACTTCTTCCATTTTGAAACAGAGTTGCATTTTCAAGCTGAAGCTTTTAATTTGATCCTCTGGTTTGAATTTGATTGTATTGTTTAAGTTGAATGGTGTTTAAGTTTGAATGATTTGTTTACTTCAGATTTTAGCTTCAAGGAACGAATTGATGAAAATATATAGGAAAGCAAGTTTATAGGTTGATATATATAAAAGAGGAGTTATACAGGTTGATTATTATTTTACACAAGGTGATGTTATTTATCTTTTACAAGGCATGGCTGAAGATAGTGTTTGGATGTACTAAAGAATATGGCAAGTACATGAATCATTTCACTTGATTTGTTTATTCATACTTTATACTTGACAAGGCTTATTTATTTATTTGAATACTTTTATTTGCTATGCCTAGCTTGTTCTGATTTGGTGACTGCAGATCTCTTGTTTTGGTGGCTGGAGATATCTTGTTTGTACTAAAGAGGTAAAATGTTGTGCTTGGTTTATGTTCATGCAGTATTTATTTTACTTCTACTTTACTGCATACTAGCAATATAAAGTCCTATTGTTTGTGAATATAGTTGTACTGTTTGTAGATGTTATGTTCACTTATTTTCTTTGTTTGTTATATTTTACTTTGTTTTGTTTCTTATTTATTTATCTATTTGTTTATTTAGTTAGCTTTGTATTTGGATGTAGTCTTATTTTTAACTTGCTTTGAACTTTGAAATTGTTTGTTTGTTTTACTTTGTTTTGTTTACTTTGCCTATTTAATTCTTTTTTTAACTTAAAATTTTAAATTCAAATCCAATATATGCACATTTACATATATATTCACATGTATATATATAACGTTCAAATTCATACGACTTACTATAATTTCTATTTGAATCGGGAAACTCACTGCCATTTATAATCAATTTTACAATATTTAATTCAAAAATTCATTTAAATTATCAATTTAAATTTATAAAAATCTTGGGTCGTTACAAAATTCAAATAAATTATGTTGTTTATTTATAAAGAGATAGTTTCATTTATAAATTGTTTTGAGTTAATATCTAGATAATGAAGGTATGACAATTATAAATTGTGCCAAATTGCTGTTGGAATTTTAAACGGTTGAATTCTTCTAAAATTGAGTTATAATTCTTTAATAATTTGATTAAGGAATTAGGTGGGCTTTACAATTTTTCTTAGCCCATGGTTTTGCTTAGTGCTGTAATATTATCTAAGGCTATACTCGATCCCCGTCTCTCCATTTTCATTTCGAAAACCCTAGTAGAAAAAAAAGTGAAAACGAAATAATGGCTGCTTTGTGGTTCTCTTCCGTTCGTTCCACTATGATAATATATATATATATAAATAAAAAATGTCGGCCCGCTTCCTGGTGAAGAGTGGTGGCACGAGTTTCTTCTTCGTCCTCCTTTCGAAAATTTAGGGCGTTGCTGCCGATTGGGATGCTCGTTCAAATCGAAGGCATCGACATCAGCATTCGATCGATCGACGACTTCGTTCGTCTTCGCTTCAGTGAAGGTGAGAAATTTTATTTCTCACATCTAAATTCAACTTCATATTTATGTGATTTGTGATTCCCACAGCTTTGAATTCTTGGGTTTTGCTGGGTTGTTTTTGTTCTTGTTGTCTTTTGATGTTGAATTGGTTCGAATTTGGCCAATTAAGGCTATATTGGTTTCTGGACATTGTTTCACTTGAGCATTCTCGGCCATTTGACTTTGCTTCGATTTTGGATTTGTTGGCCACCACGATGTCGATTTATTTTGCTAGAAATAAACTCTAATCTACTTAATTCAACACTTAATTATAACATGCATTTGTTCTCTCAACTGAATTACCCGGATTCCAGAAGTACTTCAATTTATTTTGCTAGAGATAAATTTTAAACTTTGAGTATTGTTTAACAGACATAAAAGTTTTGGATTTTCTAAACCTATCAAAGATCAGGTGAATAGATTTGTATATTTTGATCTAACTTTTAAATTCCTGAACTAAGAACAGAGGCACTTGGATACAACAGGCATGTTTATTTACAACATGTATAAACTCAGAAATATCCACCATGTATATATATAAACAAGCATTTATCATCTCAGCAATTTCACAAGCAACAAATAAAAATCTAATTTTGAAGCTAAAATCTTGGGTTTTCAATGTTGAACTTGCTGTTGTGATTCCTTTCATGACTTCAATTACTTCAAAAAAATGTGATTTTTATCACTTGATAATTTTGAATTTGACTTCTCTGGCACTTGATTTTATAACTTGACTTCTGTATATTTTCTCATTTTAAACTCGGTCTATTTTTTTTTTTTTGTGATTCCATTTTGTTCGTTTCGACTTGCGTCTGCATTGAACAATTTCTTTGGTTTTTCCGGACCCTGTGAGCTTCGCCTCTGGCCATCTTCTCTGTTGCACTTTGCTGTTGTTTATGTTGATATCTTGTGTGCTTCGTCTCTGTACTTACTAAATATGCTGACTTTGATCATCTATTTGATAGCATGTTTTCGATGATGATTTTGATATACTTGCTGGGGCTGCTGTACTTGATTTCTTGCATATGCATTCATGTAGAATACATGTGTTATCACCTTGTCCATCTCTGTCTAGAGTATGTTCTGCATTGTTCCATTGTATTCATATATGTTGTCATTCTTAACGATCTAATTACTTGTAGTTTTTGTAGTTGTGCACTTCATTTCATGTTCATGTGTTCACTCGAGACTTTGGTGCTGCGGTTGTATGCATTTGCCACTGCATGTCTGTACTTGAGTCTCTTGACTTTACTTCCTTGTTGCATTTGTACAGGCATTCATTCTGTTTTTGAGTCACTTTAACCTGTGCATTCATGTACTTGAAGTTACTTGAACTTGGTTGTTCACTTATGACCAGTTGCATTGTGTAGTTACCACTGTCTTATGCTTGTAGACTAGCTTGTTGCATTCCAGTGCATACTCTAGTCTGCACATTCACCTATGCTTGTGTGGTCTTCATTTATGTGTCGTCTGCATTTTACATTGCCTCTGACCTTTGAGGCACACATACTTCATGTTGTTCACTTGTGCCTTTGCGACTATTGTAGTTTGATTATATGCAGTTTTGAGTTCACACCACGTTTGATCATTTATTGCAACTATCTTGACCACTTGAGACAGTTTGCCTACCTGTTTTATGAAGTATTGAGCATATGTAAGGTAGTCTGCATTTTTGGATTTTGTCATGGCTTTGATTTCATCAAGTTGCAATAGTTTTGACCTCTTGAGGTTTGCAGCCCACTTGAGTACATATGTATAGTCTCTTGCATGCATTTATATAAGTATGCATTTTTTTTACTGTACTGTTTAAATTGCATATAAACTTAGATTTTTGGATCTACCACTGCACTTCCATCACCACATCTCCATCACCTCTGTATCTGGTCTGGTTGCTTTTATTTGATGCACATGTTTTGTGAATTTCTGGCATATACCTGAATCATTTCTTTGATTATTTCTGCACATCTCTGGCATACTTGTTTATGCCTTGAATATGCTATTTGGTTCAGTCCATATCTCTGTTTTCTTACCCCTTCATTCGGCTGTGTCATAACGTGTTCCACTGCCATGTGCAGTTCCATGTTGCACCCCTCATTTATTTTGTACATGTGCAGATCGTCATGTACATTAATGTGTGTACAATTGGGTTTACATATATATTTGGTCCATGTTGCCTTGCATAATCATTTATTGTGGTAGGTGCATCACTTGTGTAAATTATTTGGTTTGTGTACAGTCTTCGCTTTGACCTTTCAGTTGAGACTGTCTGTAGCTGTTTTGTTCCACTTGATTGCATTTGGATGTGTTTATAGAATTCACTTGAGTTGAATCCAACTTAGACGCTCGGATTTGACCTTGGGCTGATTTCTTTCTTTTTTTTTCCACTATTGTGGCGAGGCAGTGCACGCGTGCGTGTACTGCAGCCACACAGTATTGATTTTAATTGATAATTCTTTTGCTTTTGATCCATTGATTTCTTTGCGTATTTCATATGCCGTATCGGCGAGGCCATACACGCGTGCGTGTACGGCAGCCAATCGATTTTAATGTTTTAAGAACTTTCCAATTATTTGAATTGACTTGATTTAAAATGATGTTTTTGTTGTTAAATGCCGTGTAGGCAAATTTTGATGCTTTTTCTAAATTATCCTTTTAAAAGAATTATTTTTTTCCTTCATCCATCTTCGTTAAAAATTTGAATTTGCTGATTTATTGTTTAACACTGTTAAGTGTTATCATTTACCGTTATCCGATTTCTTGTTAAAGGGTCGGATAGGTAAATTTATCTTTGACTGTCGTCTAATTGCTATTTAATTATTATTGCTTCTATGCACTAATAGCTGAGTTTGAATTAGACTGACCCGTGTACTATTTTCTTTCTGAATGTAATACTCGGGTCAGACCGAGTATTTTGCAGCTTGAAGATTTTCAAGCAGCGAAGTAAGAGAGAGGGGGATTAACGCATCACTAAAGTTTTTCAGGAAAATTTTTCTTGTACTAAATAATAAATAAATTGTTCCGCTGTATTAAAATGTAATTCATTGTATAACTCTGATATTTGTATATAAAAGAAAAGCTCATTTATGTGAAATATATTTATTGTTCTGTGATTTTGTGACTGATTCTGTTTAAATGTTATAAACTAAATAACAATCCGTCATTTTGAACGTTTCTAGTTGGTTAATTACCGACTAGAGGCGGTCAGAGCGGTGGGTCGTTATATGAGAGGTTCCACTTCATTCTCTACAACAAATTCATATCTAAACTAATGTCTTCACTTTCTTATCTCCTCTCTAACTTTCAAGAAAACTATGCAAATCATATCCAATCACCACCAAAGTTTGCCATAGATATTATATCACCATTGAAACATAGTTTAGCCTCTAAAAAATTGAATAATAATGGAGCAAGGGGGGTAAGAATTATGGCCATGAGCATGATGAGTAGGAAGGAAGAAAATGGCCATGTGCATAAGGTAGGAAGAGGAGGTCATGGATGGTGTTTTGGTGGAAGTAGGAAGTGTTTGGATGATTGAATGTTGGTAGGAAGTGTATGGTTGAATAAAAGTGAGTTATTCTCACTTTTAATGAAGTTAATTACTAGATATTAATGCTTGTTGAAATTGTTTACTATTATATATAATAATAGATACTAACTACTTAAAGTAGTTGCTTACTAAATCTTCAAATTGTGATAAGTTCGTTTGAACATTTAAAATGGATATATTGATGTGTATATATGTTAATACGTCTTTAGTAGTAGTACGCTTGGAATATAGAATCATATATGTGTATGAATAACATGACACCAAATATTTGATTGAATATGGATTGTCCATATAGCGATAGTCACTATAAACACACTTTGAATCCCTTAAACTATAACCTATGAAAATGGTGATTTAATAACATATCTTAATGATAACCTTTTTGGTTATTGTCTGCACCTCTATAAGTGTTTTGAAAAAGAAAATAATATGTTTTGAAAAGTTATAGAAGAAGTAAATCAAAGTAACAAAAGATCGAAGTAAAAAGGTCGTTATAGTGTCATTTTTAAAAATAGTCAGTCGTTGAAAATAATGTGCATTCTGAGGAAATCGTATTAAGGGTTTCTTTAGCTATTAATTACATAAATAATATATTATTTTTATTAGGAAATTTTTTAAGCCTAATTCATTTTTCAGCATGTTGAACGAAATGCAAAAAATTATAGTGGAATAGTCGTTGTAAGTGAAGTTCGGTAAAATGCCCCGTTTTCGAGAAATTCTCTAAAATAATTAAATAATATTCTTTTGGACTTTTCATCATTGTTTCCAAGTACTCAAAGTAGACTAACTATAGCAAAATGAATGGATCTAAAGTCAATTGTTAAGATATTGAAACTGGACACAAATTGTAGCAAAAATGTGATAAAACTGGTAATAGAACTTTTGGCAGTACTTCTAGAAGTACTGCCATTTTAAATTGAAGATATAAATTATCTAAATATGATACTTAAATTTAATAATTTTCTCTAATATTTTTAGGATTATTTTCTAACTTATAATAGAGAGTTTTAAAATTGGTTTCAAGTCTAAATATATTTTTAACAATTAATTATTAATTTCTAAACTAAGTAGCTTTTAAAATAAAAATTCGTCTTTCTATTTATTTCAGAATTCCTTATTTTTACATAATATTCAATATTGATAATTATCATATATTTTAAGTAGTTTTAAAAGTATATTAACATATTAATAAGTATTTTAAAGATAATTCTATATATATAAGTTTTAAATATTAAAGTGACTATTTTATAAATATAATAAAGGGAGTTTGGATTCTAACACTTAAGTTAAAATAATTTTTTTTATGGAATCAACTAAAATTTTATTATCTTAATTAATAAGTTGGGATACACTCTGATCTTTAAATAAATTTTTAAATTTATTAATGGATAAGTACATAGTTTTGAGTTGTTTCAAATAGTGTTTTAGCAGCACTTGTTTTTAACCCTTATTATTAATTATACTAGGGAATATAATTTGATATTTACTAATGGATATTTAGTATAAAATTCAAGTAAATGGTTTTAGGTTAGTTGTGACAATATGTTTGAGCAAAACTTGTCTTTAACCCTTAAATATAAATAAATCTTTAAGAAGGGAGTTTTAAAGAGGAATGTTTTCAAAGTATTAAAATGTTCGGGTTTGTTGTGACAAATGTTTTAAGCAACACTTGTCTTTAACCCTTAAATGTAAATAAAACTTTAAGAAGGGAGTTTCAAAGAAGAATGTTTTCAAAGTATAAATTTTTTGGATTTGTTGTGACAATTTTTTTTAGCAACACTTGTCTTTAACCCTTAGATGTAATTAAACCTTTAAAAGGGGAGTTTAAAGGTAATGATCAAATGGAATGGTTTTGGGTTTTTAGTAAACAATGTTTTAGCAACATTTGTTTTTAAACTCTTGAATTATATTTTGGAAGAAATATTATAAATCTTTAACAATGGAATTTTAAAGACAATAACAGGTTTTGAAATCTTTTATAAAGAGATAGAAAACGTTATATGTTTAATTTAAAAAAGAAAAGGAGTTTATTATAACAATGTTTTGGTTGTAATTGTTTAATCTCTTTAATTATATTTCATGTTAGTAAAAAAATTAAATGATTTTGAAATATACTTATAACATTGAAATAAGTATACGAATGCTATTTAAGTATTGGAATGGGTATAAGTGAAAAATTAAACAATATATAAAAGTATATAAAGGGATTTCTATTAATAAAAAAATATTAACAAATAAAGGAAGTCTTGATTTATAAAAGGGAAGGTATATTAATAAAAAGATGTTTCCCTAATAAGAAGGGCTTTTAATTAACAAATGATAGATTAATTAAAAATAGATTAAAAGTCCTTTATGTGACTTGACCATGCCTTGCATGAAATGATAGTGCGGGTATGTTTATTTGCTTATGAGAAAGTATTCAGGACTTAGTTCTCATATGCGATCATTCTTATTATTTTTGAATGAGACCAAATTCATCGACTCGGTCTTGGAGAGATCGGGATCAGTAAGTATTCTACTTATCGTAACCGATAAGATATGGATCCTCTTTTTTGGAGGCAAATGATGGAAACCATGTATGTTCTAGAACCTGTTGAGATGTTAGAATCCATATATGATTCATTATGTGATCGAGTTTTGTTGAAAACTCGTGTGAAGATGCCAAAGATAGCCTCGACATCGAAAAATGACTAAAGGCATGGTAGGATGCATGATCCTGGGCTTTAGTTGACCCATGAGGAGTATATCAACTTCATATCTAGAGTATGCTTATCGATATGTTGCGCACGGGGAGTTGATGATACTTCGTATACATTGTTCACGCGAGTGTTCGGATGATGGCCCAGTTGTGTTTACCTTATGATATATATTGTCTAGAGATATACAGTGCTCGGAAGGTATATTATTATCCTTGTCATAGGAAATCAGTTTCATTGAGGAGATCTCTGTCGAAAATCCATTTATACGAACGTACCATTGTGATTTTGTACGAATACCTAAATAAGCTATCAAATATAACCAATGTAAGCATTTTAGCTATGATTTATATTTATATTGAACACCCCAGACATTATTATAATATCACTGAATTTTCTTATATAATGGTTTAGTTATCATAAGGTAAAATCGCATCCGTGTTTATTTACGATGTGTCTTACGAGATACTATTATTTTAAAAGGTTCTATAAAATTAATTAATTCAAACGACTTGACTTTCTTATGCTGGTTTACCAGACTGATCCAGGTGTTATTTTCTTATAATGCTCGGGTCCCCGTATATATTTCTATGTTTCATTGATGATAATTAGAGCTTTTGGAGAGAGGGGCTGGATGGTTCCCTATCGTAGATTATATTTCTACTGCATTACTTATTTATTTTTATATCAGCAATTGTAAGGACATGTTGTTATACTTGTCTAGGCTAATGATAGATTGGTTTACTCTAATTATTGTATATATATAGTTTTCCTTTGTAAAAGTATCATTTTGATATTATATGTTCTCATTCCACTGTGAGATTATGATATTATGTTCTCTTCTTTCATGTTCCTTTTCTTTTCTTCTTTTATTTTACCCTAACGTTCTGCCTTCTAGCACTTTGGTGCTTGGTACGTGAATATCATGGATGTATTAGTGTCGATATTTGGGAGTCAAAAAGGCATTCTGTAACATGTGGGATTTTCGACTTCCGAAAATTCAACATCGATACTCACTTTATCGACTGTCGAGAAATCGAAGGCCAAAAACCGAAATGTTATGGGTTTAAGAAAGGAGAAAGAGGTACAAGAAGAGAGAAAGAAAAAGGTAGAAGATGGAGGGAAAAGAAAACAGAAAATTAGAAAATAGAATAGAAAAGAGAAAATAGAGAAGAGATAGAAAAACAGAACGGAACAGAAAACAACAGAACAATATCAGAATCTCACCATTCGTAGTGGAACAACATATAATAATAAATGAATAATCTTTAAACAAAGAACTATATCAGTTATTACATTTTATACATTACATTACATCATATCATCAGAGTGTACAACAACAATATACAACATCAAACAGTGCAGCGGAAAAAGAAATACTATATAAACTAGTAATACGCCATGTCGTCCATCTTGCCTCCAGCAACTCTAGAATATCCAGAATATCCTGATAAACCTTAACTCTTGACTGCCCGTGTGGAAATTGGTGGGCACCCAGAGTTTAGGAAGGAAAACAATAAACTCCAAGTCAGTCATGTGACTGGTGTGAGAACTCAAAACAGTTTATTTTTCTTTAAAAATCAAAATAGAGAGATATTTTTATTTCAATTCGAAATGCTTTTAAAAATGAGACTACCATAAGGCCTCCCGCACACACACACATGCAAACGCAGAATCGGAGGAGATTTCTCCTTATGATAGCCAAAGATGCTTGATACGCATTAAAAGAACATTTGATATTATTACTAGTGCATAGTGTAGAGAAAAATTCATTTCGAAAGTAGAATATAAATCTTAGCCAACATACGACCATTATCGTATGCCTACTATAGCTACCATCCAAACAGTGTTGCGACACCATAAGTGAATGATAGGTTCTACAACTAAAACCGTACAAGTTTCGTATTGTTTCTTTGGATTTCCAACAAATGGTCAGGCCAAGGAACTTCCCATTGCCACATGAGAATGCCTCTGGAAAGACATCCTCGAGAACCAAACCGGAACTCTACCAACACAAGGCCGGGTTACCCCTAACTGGGTAACTACTGACACGAGCACGCCATTCCCCGATCGTAAACGACCTTTCTCACGGGATCCCGATAACCAACAACCACAAAGTAATAAATTCGTAGTAACCACATAGGTTAAATATCTGGGCTCCATACCATGATACCACCTCTATCCAGAAGGAAATGTACATACCCTAAAGGGTGCTACCCCTCATAACCTTGCTGCATCTTTCCTGTTTTGACCATTTCCGGGGTGTGAGGCTCGACGAAGTCACGTCCACAAAAACATACTTTATACAAAAGCCATGCTTTGGGTCAACAAATGATCAACACAATGATCACCAAGATAGACGATCAAATAAACGATCCTATCACAATAATCAACACAATGATCATTTCAGCATCACTCAGCATATCACATTACCAAATTGGGAATATATCGCTGATAACTTCAACTATATAACCTCTGAGCTCGTACGTCTCAGAGAAGGGTGTTAAGCTAAAAGAATAAATTCTCCGCCACCACAGAAATATATTTGAAAGAAATCGGCTTTACATTCTCAACTTGTAATGTCAGACACACAATCCATACAAGTCTGTTCCAGGCTCGAACAGAACCGAAGGCGCTTACAAAGAAGTCCTTGCAATCCGAATAATCTCTAATCACGTTTGGATTTCCCATCACATATGGAGATCTCAATACCACGGATCAGCCAGTGCAGAGACAATCAACAAGAAACCCTTTCGTTTTCGAAAATATCCGGTCTTCAACACCGATCTTCGAATGCAATTCATAACGACGTATCACATATTCGGAATGGGTTATACGACCCCAAGGTCTTTTCCCGGTTAACCCGAATAGTGAGCGCTTATTTTAAAAAAATAAGTGTGGCATTCAAATTCAAACAAATCACAACAAATACCTATTTAAAGGTAAATATTGATAGTCGGTTATTGAACTATCAATAGATATGCCAACATCACCAGATTCCAAATAATTTTCCAAATTATTTATTTCACAAAAATATCTTTACAAGGTATAAACATAATTTCCATACTTTAAAAATAAATCAATATTTATTTTTAAATCTAATTTCCCAATTTCATTTATAAATTCTATATTGAATTTACACTCCAAAATATTTATGAATATACGATTTCCATTCAATTTCTAATATTCATTTTCAATTTATCTTCAAAAAGATAAATTCCAAATATTCACTTAATATTGGAAAAGCATTTCTATACTTATTAAAAAAAAATAAGTAATTCACATATCTTTTTATTTTCTATACTTAGAAAATATTTAATATACCCTAATCGAAATTAAGTATATATTTCATTCTTTAAGGAAATCATTCAATTAACCATATTTATTTGGGCCAAAACGAATGTTGCGTAAAACATCGTTACGGCAACCCAAAATCACTAGTATAGGGATTCGAAATTAAAATAGATATATAAATCCCAATACTATACAAAACATTTCCTTTCGGAAATCATTTACTATAACAACAGTGTTATAGTCCACTATTTCCTTTTATTTCTCGAAAACGTCTATTTCAACAATAAATGTTGAAATCTATGGTTTCGAATCTCAACATCTTTTAAAACATCTTTAGATCGTTTTAATTCTATTTCAAACATCACATCCAAAATAATTTCTTTAACGAAATATTCACCTAATATTCAAAAACGTGAATACACTTGTTAATAAATTCCATCACTTCTATTCATTTTATTTTAAAGAATTATTCACTATCTAAAACATGAATAAAATTCCATAAATAAATTACAACAATTCCTTATCAAAATAAGTCGTTGCGGATTTATAAAACAACGTTTATAAATTCTATTTCTATTTATTTTATAACAGCTTTCTTTTATAAATTTCCTTTATAAATCTATTCAATTTCATATCTCAATGATATACTAAAAATTCATATTATAAGTTAAATACTTATAATTTATTTGTTTATAAAATTGTTCCTTTAAACTTCATAATTATAAATCTTATAACTTATAAGATTCAATTATTTATCCAAATTCCATTCCTTTAATAACTTTATGAATTTTATTTTGTTTTTCCTTTACAAATTTTATAAACCTACTATTTATAAAATTCTATTTATAACTTCATCGTTATAATCCCATAAATTTCATTCATTTGTGAAATTCATTCACAATTCATTCTAACTCTTATAAAAGCTCGTTTTATAATTCCAATATTCTTAATTTATAAATATCAATTTATAAACCGTTTTAATATAAATCAATTTATATTACTATTTTAAACCGTCTTTCAACTCCTTATAATTTCATCATTTTGATTTATAACATAATCAAATTTGATAAATTCTATAGATTTCATTCCTTTATGAAATCCATTTACAAATCATTCTATCACTTATAAAAGCTCGTTTTATAATTCAAGATATTCTAAATTTATAAATATCAACCTATAAATCTTTTAATATAAAACAATTTATATTATTACTTTAAACATCTTTAAACTCTTTTATAATTTCATCATTCTGATTTATAAAATAAAAATTTTATAAATCCTATCTTTAAACTTCTTATAATAAATTCAGAATTCCCAGTTCAAACTATTTTATAAAATCACTAATCCCATATTTTCAAAAATCAACTTTTAACTGTATTTCTCAAAAATCATAATTTTTATAATATTAAAATTATAACGTTTATTTATTTAAGATGAATCAATTCCAAAAATATTTTATAAACGTATATTTTCAAAAATCACTTTAGAAATTAAAATCGTTGTTTTAACTTCAAAAATTGGATCCGATGATGCAACACATCAATATTCAATCAAAACTTTCAAACATCATATATCATCCATGATAAAAATCAAATATCACAATATATGAAATCAAATAAATATTTGTGAGGAATCCAGTTGGATCCCTCCAACCTGTTTCCCTGCATCCACAGACATTAGCACAATACCATTTCGTTTCAAGATGGAATATCGCGGTACATGGGATTTTATAAATATATATCCGCTTACTAACGGCGCAATAGGGTCTCATCCGCTAAAAGAAAATGCGGGAAATCAATCAACTGCAATATATACATATGCCAATATATATATATTGCTATATATATAATATAATACCAATTCCACTTCGAGGTGAAATATCGCGGTATATGTGTGTAATAAATAACCTCCGCTTACTAACGGCGTATAGGGTCTATTCACATCCAATATATATATATATATAACAATCATCATTCAAGCATTCAATCAACACAGTCAAGCAAATTTTAAATCTAACTATTTAAAATTTAAATAAACAATAAAATTCCTTATGAGTGAGAAGTTCTCACCTTTGCTTTTATTTGCAATCCACTCCCAATTCAACTTGTTTTCTTCATTTATACCTTGTATAAATATTTACACAATTTATTAATATCTGAAATAATCGAATAATAAATTTTCGTTCTTGATTGTTAAATAAATCAATAGTTTTATTTAAATCAGTTTCTTCTTTAATAATTTTATTTCAACTAAAAATTAATTTTAATTAACCAAACTCTCTTTCAAATAATTTAATTAACTATAGATTTAATTTTTACCAAAGATTTCTTTTTTAGTAAATTATTTTAACTAAAAACTAAATTTAAAACTAAATTCTTTTTAACCATTTCCGTTTAATAATTTTAATTGTCTAATGATTTAACTTCAAACAAATTTTCTTTAGCAAATTTATTTAACTAAAAGTTTAAAAATTAAATTTCCTTTAAAATTTATTTCTACTAATCCTTTTACCTTAAATTAACATCTTTAAATCGATTTTCTTTTAAATAAATTTGTTTGACTAAAATTTTAAAATAACTTCTTTGTAATAAAATATTCTTTAGTAACTAAAAATAGTTAAATAGTTTAATACAACAAGTAAATCATCACATTCGTTATTTTTATTTTAAACTAAAAATTTAAAGATTCAAACTGATTTTCTTTTTAAAATAATTCTAACATTTTGCTTATATAAGTTTTCCACATGCTAACATTCCTATTTTTTTCAAACTCTATCCATATATATATAAATGAATAAATAATTAAAAATCTGTTTTTATCTGTATATTAACTTACTGTAAACATTTATCGTTTTATACCTTACTGCAAAAAAAAAAAAAAAAAAAAAATTTACTGTTTTAAACTGTATATATTTTTATCCCAATTCTGTATATATCTATACAATTATATTTGAATTCTTACATCGAAAAGAATAAATAATAAGTATACCTTAATCGACTGCAGCCCCACGTGAGTTCGACGTTGCCTTCGAATCGCTGTGCCCTAGCCTCGCCGCCACTGACACGCGTGCCGCCTTCATCGATTCGCGGCCCCATCGCGTCAGTGAATTGCCGATACCCTACCCACTGACAGTCGAAACCCCTCACGCGCCGCCGCCTCACGCCCTAGTTCGGCCCCCGCGACATCACCCAGACCCATCGCCGAGCCCCACAAACCACCTCGCTCAGATGCGATTCCACAACGCCGCCGTTGCCGCCGTGCCACCGCAAGCGCCCCCTGCTTCAATCGTGTCGCCGTTGTCACGAATCACCACGCGACATTGATTTGTGTTTTCATTTTTTTTTTTTTTTATAACTGAGGAGGGTTTGAACGAGATTTAGGAGGCTTCGGCCATTAATTCTATTTCGTGAATTCGAATGAAAGAGGGAGAAAAAATGATTCTGATTTTTTTTTCTCGGCTGTTCGTTATTTTTAAAACAAACTAGGGCATGCTCTGCACGATTTCTATCGTGATTCTTGGGCGTGATGTTAGGCGCAAACTTAGGGGAGATGATGTTGACAAAAATTTTAAATTTAAATTGAACACGATTAATTTCAACGCGTTTATTTACCGTGTGCTCACATATCATCTCCGAAAAATAAGAAATTTGAAATCCGGCAATAATTCAATATTACGGACCCAATGGAACTGGTTTCGTCGAATTCCGAGACTGTGCCTTGGACGGCTATTTTAAATATCGACTCAAACGATTAAATTTCAAAACTGAACAAATCACTTTCTAATTAAATTCTGAAGCTTCGATTATCTTCAATATTATCAATATGAATTTTACAAGCCTTTGAAATATTTTTAATTGGCTTAAAATTGAATATTCAAATTTTTATTCAACTCTCAATAGATTAAATTCTATAATTTAATCGCTAAATTCATTCTGATAATTTGAAATTCAAATCAAACCATCATTCAAATATTTAAAATAAATTAAATATTTTCAAATTAAATAGTTTAAAATTCTGGGTCGTTACAATCTTTCCCCCTTAAAAGAATTTCGTCCCGAAATTACAAGTTAAGAAGAATGCCCTTATCCCGTTTATTATTTTTCACAATTCAAATAGTTTTATCAACTTACTAGAACAAATCTTTTTACTAGAGATTCATTATCATTTCAACTAGCTTTTCAACTTCAATTATAGGTTTCAAACAACATTGTTTTACTAACCATTCAACTTTAAATTCAAATTCAAATTTCAAATTTTCAAATTTTTCTCAAAATTTTTCTAACACCCTAAATTTTCGAAAAATTTCGCCAGCGTCTCCTTTGCGCGGCTAGCTCGGTACGACTACAAAATGGCACCACGACCCCTCAGAATCAAAAAGAAAAGAGAAAAGCCAAGTGGCTAGAGAAGAAAGTCATCAAATCTCATACTGAAATTGAAATACGTACCTTTTTGTCGAGCAATTCAATTTTTATCTTTGAAATCAAAATCTCAATTCCTTTATACACCTGTATATCCTGCTAGTAGTAGTAGCATACAAATCCAAATACAATATTCAAACCAATTTGCCAATTCTATTGCAAAATTTCGATATATGTTTCTTATATATTTTAACTTCACTATTGAAGTTACATATTCATTTCATTCAATTTTACGCTTCAATTCAATTTCATTCACAATTTAAATTCCATTTGAATTCAATTCATAATTTGAAATTCCATTCGAATTTAATTCTCAATTCTAAATATTGAATCCTATCGATTTACTTTCATTTGCTAATTCATTTTAATATTCAATTCATTCCATTTGAAATTATTTCACAAATGAATAAATTATCAAGTTAATTTTCTTGAATCCAATCCATCTTATTTTATTCCATATACTAATGATAATAATTCAATATTATCACTTCCTAACAATCATGCAACCATATACTATAATAATTCATAGAAAATCATTTCTTTTCTATACAAAAATAGTTTTGGGCAAAATTATCTTATTTACCCGATCCCAAAATCAATTTTATATTCACTAACAAATACGCGCTCATATCTATTATTACACTCAAACTCATTCTAGAGTACTGCTGACTCTATCTCTAACGAGTAACACCCAACAGAACCATGGTTGTCGCTTAACCATATGCTCTGATACCAAATGTAACATGTGGGATTTTCGACTTCCGAAAATTCAACATCGATACTCACTTTATCGACTGTCGAGAAATCGAAGGCCAAAAACCGAAATGTTATGAGTTTAAGAAAGGAGAAAGAGGTACAAGAAGAGAGAAAGAAAAAGGTAGAAGATGGAGGGAAAAGAAAACAGAAAATTAGAAAATAGAATAGAAAAGAGAAAATAGAGAAGAGATAGAAAAACAGAACGGAACAGAAAACAACAGAACAATATCAGAATCTCACAATTCGCAGTGGAACAACATATAATAATAAATGAATAATCTTTAAACAAAGAACTATATCAGTTATTACATTTTATACATTACATTACATCATATCATCAGAGTGTACAACAACAATATACAACATCAAACAGTGCAGCGGAAAAAGAAATACTATATAAACTAGTAATACGCCATGTCGTCCATCTTGCCTCCAGCAACTCTAGAATATCCAGAATATCCTGATAAACCTTAACTCTTGACTGCCCGTGTGGAAATTGGTGGGCACCCAGAGTTTAGGAAGGAAAACAATAAACTCCAAGTCAGTCATGTGACTGGTGTGAGAACTCAAAACAGTTTATTTTTCTTTAAAAATCAAAATAGAGAGATATTTTTATTTCAATTCGAAATGCTTTTAAAAATGAGACTACCATAAGGCCTCCCGCACACACACACATGCAAACGCAGAATCGGAGGAGATTTCTCCTTATGATAGCCAAAGATGCTTGATACGCATTAAAAGAACATTTGATATTATTACTAGTGCATAGTGTAGAGAAAAATTCATTTCGAAAGTAGAATATAAATCTTAGCCAACATACGACCATTATCGTATGCCTACTATAGCTACCATCCAAACAGTGTTGCGACACCATAAGTGAATGATAGGTTCTACAACTAAAACCGTACAAGTTTCGTATTGTTTCTTTGGATTTCCAACAAATGGTCAGGCCAAGGAACTTCCCATTGCCACATGAGAATGCCTCTGGAAAGACATCCTCGAGAACCAAACCGGAACTCTACCAACACAAGGCCGGGTTACCCCTAACTGGGTAACTACTGACACGAGCACGCCATTCCCCGATCGTAAACGACCTTTCTCACGGGATCCCGATAACCAACAACCACAAAGTAATAAATTCGTAGTAACCACATAGGTTAAATATCTGGGCTCCATACCATGATACCACCTCTATCCAGAAGGAAATGTACATACCCTAAAGGGTGCTACCCCTCATAACCTTGCTGCATCTTTCCTGTTTTGACCATTTCCGGGGTGTGAGGCTCGACGAAGTCACGTCCACAAAAACATACTTTATACAAAAGCCATGCTTTGGGTCAACAAATGATCAACACAATGATCACCAAGATAGACGATCAAATAAACGATCCTATCACAATAATCAACACAATGATCATTTCAGCATCACTCAGCATATCACATTACCAAATTGGGAATATATCGCTGATAACTTCAACTATATAACCTCTGAGCTCGTACGTCTCAGAGAAGGGTGTTAAGCTAAAAGAATAAATTCTCCGCCACCACAGAAATATATTTGAAAGAAATCGGCTTTACATTCTCAACTTGTAATGTCAGACACACAATCCATACAAGTCTGTTCCAGGCTCGAACAGAACCGAAGGCGCTTACAAAGAAGTCCTTGCAATCCGAATAATCTCTAATCACGTTTGGATTTCCCATCACATATGGAGATCTCAATACCACGGATCAGCCAGTGCAGAGACAATCAACAAGAAACCCTTTCGTTTTCGAAAATATCCGGTCTTCAACACCGATCTTCGAATGCAATTCATAACGACGTATCACATATTCGGAATGGGTTATACGACCCCAAGGTCTTTTCCCGGTTAACCCGAATAGTGAGCGCTTATTTTAAAAAAATAAGTGTGGCATTCAAATTCAAACAAATCACAACAAATACCTATTTAAAGGTAAATATTGATAGTCGGTTATTGAACTATCAATAGATATGCCAACATCACCAGATTCCAAATAATTTTCCAAATTATTTATTTCACAAAAATATCTTTACAAGGTATAAACATAATTTCCATACTTTAAAAATAAATCAATATTTATTTTTAAATCTAATTTCCCAATTTCATTTATAAATTCTATATTGAATTTACACTCCAAAATATTTATGAATATACGATTTCCATTCAATTTCTAATATTCATTTTCAATTTATCTTCAAAAAGATAAATTCCAAATATTCACTTAATATTGGAAAAGCATTTCTATACTTATTAAAAAAAAAATAAGTAATTCACAGATCTTTTTATTTTCTATACTTAGAAAATATTTAATATACCCTAATCGAAATTAAGTATATATTTCATTCTTTAAGGAAATCATTCAATTAACCATATTTATTTGGGCCAAAACGAATGTTGCGTAAAACATCGTTACGGCAACCCAAAATCACTAGTATAGGGATTCGAAATTAAAATAGATATATAAATCCCAATACTATACAAAACATTTCCTTTCGGAAATCATTTACTATAACAACAGTGTTATAGTCCACTATTTCCTTTTATTTCTCGAAAACGTCTATTTCAACAATAAATGTTGAAATCTATGGTTTCGAATCTCAACATCTTTTAAAACATCTTTAGATCGTTTTAATTCTATTTCAAACATCACATCCAAAATAATTTCTTTAACGAAATATTCACCTAATATTCAAAAACGTGAATACACTTGTTAATAAATTCCATCACTTCTATTCATTTTATTTTAAAGAATTATTCACTATCTAAAACATGAATAAAATTCCATAAATAAATTACAACAATTCCTTATCAAAATAAGTCGTTGCGGATTTATAAAACAACGTTTATAAATTCTATTTCTATTTATTTTATAACAGCTTTCTTTTATAAATTTCCTTTATAAATCTATTCAATTTCATATCTCAATGATATACTAAAAATTCATATTATAAGTTAAATACTTATAATTTATTTGTTTATAAAATTGTTCCTTTAAACTTCATAATTATAAATCTTATAACTTATAAGATTCAATTATTTATCCAAATTCCATTCCTTTAATAACTTTATGAATTTTATTTTGTTTTTCCTTTACAAATTTTATAAACCTACTATTTATAAAATTCTATTTATAACTTCATCGTTATAATCCCATAAATTTCATTCATTTGTGAAATTCATTCACAATTCATTCTAACTCTTATAAAAGCTCGTTTTATAATTCCAATATTCTTAATTTATAAATATCAATTTATAAACCGTTTTAATATAAATCAATTTATATTACTATTTTAAACCGTCTTTCAACTCCTTATAATTTCATCATTTTGATTTATAACATAATCAAATTTGATAAATTCTATAGATTTCATTCCTTTATGAAATCCATTTACAAATCATTCTATCACTTATAAAAGCTCGTTTTATAATTCAAGATATTCTAAATTTATAAATATCAACCTATAAATCTTTTAATATAAAACAATTTATATTATTACTTTAAACATCTTTAAACTCTTTTATAATTTCATCATTCTGATTTATAAAATAAAAATTTTATAAATCCTATCTTTAAACTTCTTATAATAAATTCAGAATTCCCAGTTCAAACTATTTTATAAAATCACTAATCCCATATTTTCAAAAATCAACTTTTAACTGTATTTCTCAAAAATCATAATTTTTATAATATTAAAATTATAACGTTTATTTATTTAAGATGAATCAATTCCAAAAATATTTTATAAACGTATATTTTCAAAAATCACTTTAGAAATTAAAATCGTTGTTTTAACTTCAAAAATTGGATCCGATGATGCAACACATCAATATTCAATCAAAACTTTCAAACATCATATATCATCCATGATAAAAATCAAATATCACAATATATGAAATCAAATAAATATTTGTGAGGAATCCAGTTGGATCCCTCCAACCTGTTTCCCTGCATCCACAGACATTAGCACAATACCATTTCGTTTCAAGATGGAATATCGCGGTACATGGGATTTTATAAATATATATCCGCTTACTAACGGCGCAATAGGGTCTCATCCGCTAAAAGAAAATGCGGGAAATCAATCAACTGCAATATATACATATGCCAATATATATATATTGCTATATATATAATATAATACCAATTCCACTTCGAGGTGAAATATCGCGGTATATGTGTGTAATAAATAACCTCCGCTTACTAACGGCGTATAGGGTCTATTCACATCCAATATATATATATATATATATATATATATATATATATATATAACAATCATCATTCAAGCATTCAATCAACACAGTCAAGCAAATTTTAAATCTAACTATTTAAAATTTAAATAAACAATAAAATTCCTTATGAGTGAGAAGTTCTCACCTTTGCTTTTATTTGCAATCCACTCCCAATTCAACTTGTTTTCTTCATTTATACCTTGTATAAATATTTACACAATTTATTAATATCTGAAATAATCGAATAATAAATTTTCGTTCTTGATTGTTAAATAAATCAATAGTTTTATTTAAATCAGTTTCTTCTTTAATAATTTTATTTCAACTAAAAATTAATTTTAATTAACCAAACTCTCTTTCAAATAATTTAATTAACTATAGATTTAATTTTTACCAAAGATTTCTTTTTTAGTAAATTATTTTAACTAAAAACTAAATTTAAAACTAAATTCTTTTTAACCATTTCCGTTTAATAATTTTAATTGTCTAATGATTTAACTTCAAACAAATTTTCTTTAGCAAATTTATTTAACTAAAAGTTTAAAAATTAAATTTCCTTTAAAATTTATTTCTACTAATCCTTTTACCTTAAATTAACATCTTTAAATCGATTTTCTTTTAAATAAATTTGTTTGACTAAAATTTTAAAATAACTTCTTTGTAATAAAATATTCTTTAGTAACTAAAAATAGTTAAATAGTTTAATACAACAAGTAAATCATCACATTCGTTATTTTTATTTTAAACTAAAAATTTAAAGATTCAAACTGATTTTCTTTTTAAAATAATTCTAACATTTTGCTTATATAAGTTTTCCACATGCTAACATTCCTATTTTTTTCAAACTCTATCCATATATATATAAATGAATAAATAATTAAAAATCTGTTTTTATCTGTATATTAACTTACTGTAAACATTTATCGTTTTATACCTTACTGCAAAAAAAAAAAAAAAAAAAAAAATTTACTGTTTTAAACTGTATATATTTTTATCCCAATTCTGTATATATCTATACAATTATATTTGAATTCTTACATCGAAAAGAATAAATAATAAGTATACCTTAATCGACTGCAGCCCCACGTGAGTTCGACGTTGCCTTCGAATCGCTGTGCCCTAGCCTCGCCGCCACTGACACGCGTGCCGCCTTCATCGATTCGCGGCCCCATCGCGTCAGTGAATTGCCGATACCCTACCCACTGACAGTCGAAACCCCTCACGCGCCGCCGCCTCACGCCCTAGTTCGGCCCCCGCGACATCACCCAGACCCATCGCCGAGCCCCACAAACCACCTCGCTCAGATGCGATTCCACAACGCCGCCGTTGCCGCCGTGCCACCGCAAGCGCCCCCTGCTTCAATCGTGTCGCCGTTGTCACGAATCACCACGCGACATTGATTTGTGTTTTCATTTTTTTTTTTTTATATAACTGAGGAGGGTTTGAACGAGATTTAGGAGGCTTCGGCCATTAATTCTATTTCGTGAATTCGAATGAAAGAGGGAGAAAAAATGATTCTGATTTTTTTTTCTCGGCTGTTCGTTATTTTTAAAACAAACTAGGGCATGCTCTGCACGATTTCTATCGTGATTCTTGGGCGTGATGTTAGGCGCAAACTTAGGGGAGATGATGTTGACAAAAATTTTAAATTTAAATTGAACACGATTAATTTCAACGCGTTTATTTACCGTGTGCTCACATATCATCTCCGAAAAATAAGAAATTTGAAATCCGGCAATAATTCAATATTACGGACCCAATGGAACTGGTTTCGTCGAATTCCGAGACTGTGCCTTGGACGGCTATTTTAAATATCGACTCAAACGATTAAATTTCAAAACTGAACAAATCACTTTCTAATTAAATTCTGAAGCTTCGATTATCTTCAATATTATCAATATGAATTTTACAAGCCTTTGAAATATTTTTAATTGGCTTAAAATTGAATATTCAAATTTTTATTCAACTCTCAATAGATTAAATTCTATAATTTAATCGCTAAATTCATTCTGATAATTTGAAATTCAAATCAAACCATCATTCAAATATTTAAAATAAATTAAATATTTTCAAATTAAATAGTTTAAAATTCTGGGTCGTTACAATCTTTCCCCCTTAAAAGAATTTCGTCCCGAAATTACAAGTTAAGAAGAATGCCCTTATCCCGTTTATTATTTTTCACAATTCAAATAGTTTTATCAACTTACTAGAACAAATCTTTTTACTAGAGATTCATTATCATTTCAACTAGCTTTTCAACTTCAATTATAGGTTTCAAACAACATTGTTTTACTAACCATTCAACTTTAAATTCAAATTCAAATTTCAAATTTTCAAATTTTTCTCAAAATTTTTCTAACACCCTAAATTTTCGAAAAATTTCGCCAGCGTCTCCTTTGCGCGGCTAGCTCGGTACGACTACAAAATGGCACCACGACCCCTCAGAATCAAAAAGAAAAGAGAAAAGCCAAGTGGCTAGAGAAGAAAGTCATCAAATCTCATACTGAAATTGAAATACGTACCTTTTTGTCGAGCAATTCAATTTTTATCTTTGAAATCAAAATCTCAATTCCTTTATACACCTGTATATCCTGCTAGTAGTAGTAGCATACAAATCCAAATACAATATTCAAACCAATTTGCCAATTCTATTGCAAAATTTCGATATATGTTTCTTATATATTTTAACTTCACTATTGAAGTTACATATTCATTTCATTCAATTTTACGCTTCAATTCAATTTCATTCACAATTTAAATTCCATTTGAATTCAATTCATAATTTGAAATTCCATTCGAATTTAATTCTCAATTCTAAATATTGAATCCTATCGATTTACTTTCATTTGCTAATTCATTTTAATATTCAATTCATTCCATTTGAAATTATTTCACAAATGAATAAATTATCAAGTTAATTTTCTTGAATCCAATCCATCTTATTTTATTCCATATACTAATGATAATAATTCAATATTATCACTTCCTAACAATCATGCAACCATATACTATAATAATTCATAGAAAATCATTTCTTTTCTATACAAAAATAGTTTTGGGCAAAATTATCTTATTTACCCGATCCCAAAATCAATTTTATATTCACTAACAAATACGCGCTCATATCTATTATTACACTCAAACTCATTCTAGAGTACTGCTGACTCTATCTCTAACGAGTAACACCCAACAGAACCATGGTTGTCGCTTAACCATATGCTCTGATACCAAATGTAACATGTGGGATTTTCGACTTCCGAAAATTCAACATCGATACTCACTTTATCGACTGTCGAGAAATCGAAGGCCAAAAACCGAAATGTTATGGGTTTAAGAAAGGAGAAAGAGGTACAAGAAGAGAGAAAGAAAAAGGTAGAAGATGGAGGGAAAAGAAAACAGAAAATTAGAAAATAGAATAGAAAAGAGAAAATAGAGAAGAGATAGAAAAACAGAACGGAACAGAAAACAACAGAACAATATCAGAATCTCACAATTCGCAGTGGAACAACATATAATAATAAATGAATAATCTTTAAACAAAGAACTATATCAGTTATTACATTTTATACATTACATTACATCATATCATCAGAGTGTACAACAACAATATACAACATCAAACAGTGCAGCGGAAAAAGAAATACTATATAAACTAGTAATACGCCATGTCGTCCATCTTGCCTCCAGCAACTCTAGAATATCCAGAATATCCTGATAAACCTTAACTCTTGACTGCCCGTGTGGAAATTGGTGGGCACCCAGAGTTTAGGAAGGAAAACAATAAACTCCAAGTCAGTCATGTGACTGGTGTGAGAACTCAAAACAGTTTATTTTTCTTTAAAAATCAAAATAGAGAGATATTTTTATTTCAATTCGAAATGCTTTTAAAAATGAGACTACCATAAGGCCTCCCGCACACACACACATGCAAACGCAGAATCGGAGGAGATTTCTCCTTATGATAGCCAAAGATGCTTGATACGCATTAAAAGAACATTTGATATTATTACTAGTGCATAGTGTAGAGAAAAATTCATTTCGAAAGTAGAATATAAATCTTAGCCAACATACGACCATTATCGTATGCCTACTATAGCTACCATCCAAACAGTGTTGCGACACCATAAGTGAATGATAGGTTCTACAACTAAAACCGTACAAGTTTCGTATTGTTTCTTTGGATTTCCAACAAATGGTCAGGCCAAGGAACTTCCCATTGCCACATGAGAATGCCTCTGGAAAGACATCCTCGAGAACCAAACCGGAACTCTACCAACACAAGGCCGGGTTACCCCTAACTGGGTAACTACTGACACGAGCACGCCATTCCCCGATCGTAAACGACCTTTCTCACGGGATCCTGATAACCAACAACCACAAAGTAATAAATTCGTAGTAACCACATAGGTTAAATATCTGGGCTCCATACCATGATACCACCTCTATCCAGAAGGAAATGTACATACCCTAAAGGGTGCTACCCCTCATAACCTTGCTGCATCTTTCCTGTTTTGACCATTTCCGGGGTGTGAGGCTCGACGAAGTCACGTCCACAAAAACATACTTTATACAAAAGCCATGCTTTGGGTCAACAAATGATCAACACAATGATCACCAAGATAGACGATCAAATAAACGATCCTATCACAATAATCAACACAATGATCATTTCAGCATCACTCAGCATATCACATTACCAAATTGGGAATATATCGCTGATAACTTCAACTATATAACCTCTGAGCTCGTACGTCTCAGAGAAGGGTGTTAAGCTAAAAGAATAAATTCTCCGCCACCACAGAAATATATTTGAAAGAAATCGGCTTTACATTCTCAACTTGTAATGTCAGACACACAATCCATACAAGTCTGTTCCAGGCTCGAACAGAACCGAAGGCGCTTACAAAGAAGTCCTTGCAATCCGAATAATCTCTAATCACGTTTGGATTTCCCATCACATATGGAGATCTCAATACCACGGATCAGCCAGTGCAGAGACAATCAACAAGAAACCCTTTCGTTTTCGAAAATATCCGGTCTTCAACACCGATCTTCGAATGCAATTCATAACGACGTATCACATATTCGGAATGGGTTATACGACCCCAAGGTCTTTTCCCGGTTAACCCGAATAGTGAGCGCTTATTTTAAAAAAATAAGTGTGGCATTCAAATTCAAACAAATCACAACAAATACCTATTTAAAGGTAAATATTGATAGTCGGTTATTGAACTATCAATAGATATGCCAACATCACCAGATTCCAAATAATTTTCCAAATTATTTATTTCACAAAAATATCTTTACAAGGTATAAACATAATTTCCATACTTTAAAAATAAATCAATATTTATTTTTAAATCTAATTTCCCAATTTCATTTATAAATTCTATATTGAATTTACACTCCAAAATATTTATGAATATACGATTTCCATTCAATTTCTAATATTCATTTTCAATTTATCTTCAAAAAGATAAATTCCAAATATTCACTTAATATTGGAAAAGCATTTCTATACTTATTAAAAAAAAAATAAGTAATTCACAGATCTTTTTATTTTCTATACTTAGAAAATATTTAATATACCCTAATCGAAATTAAGTATATATTTCATTCTTTAAGGAAATCATTCAATTAACCATATTTATTTGGGCCAAAACGAATGTTGCGTAAAACATCGTTACGGCAACCCAAAATCACTAGTATAGGGATTCGAAATTAAAATAGATATATAAATCCCAATACTATACAAAACATTTCCTTTCGGAAATCATTTACTATAACAACAGTGTTATAGTCCACTATTTCCTTTTATTTCTCGAAAACGTCTATTTCAACAATAAATGTTGAAATCTATGGTTTCGAATCTCAACATCTTTTAAAACATCTTTAGATCGTTTTAATTCTATTTCAAACATCACATCCAAAATAATTTCTTTAACGAAATATTCACCTAATATTCAAAAACGTGAATACACTTGTTAATAAATTCCATCACTTCTATTCATTTTATTTTAAAGAATTATTCACTATCTAAAACATGAATAAAATTCCATAAATAAATTACAACAATTCCTTATCAAAATAAGTCGTTGCGGATTTATAAAACAACGTTTATAAATTCTATTTCTATTTATTTTATAACAGCTTTCTTTTATAAATTTCCTTTATAAATCTATTCAATTTCATATCTCAATGATATACTAAAAATTCATATTATAAGTTAAATACTTATAATTTATTTGTTTATAAAATTGTTCCTTTAAACTTCATAATTATAAATCTTATAACTTATAAGATTCAATTATTTATCCAAATTCCATTCCTTTAATAACTTTATGAATTTTATTTTGTTTTTCCTTTACAAATTTTATAAACCTACTATTTATAAAATTCTATTTATAACTTCATCGTTATAATCCCATAAATTTCATTCATTTGTGAAATTCATTCACAATTCATTCTAACTCTTATAAAAGCTCGTTTTATAATTCCAATATTCTTAATTTATAAATATCAATTTATAAACCGTTTTAATATAAATCAATTTATATTACTATTTTAAACCGTCTTTCAACTCCTTATAATTTCATCATTTTGATTTATAACATAATCAAATTTGATAAATTCTATAGATTTCATTCCTTTATGAAATCCTTTTACAAATCATTCTATCACTTATAAAAGCTCGTTTTATAATTCAAGATATTCTAAATTTATAAATATCAACCTATAAATCTTTTAATATAAAACAATTTATATTATTACTTTAAACATCTTTAAACTCTTTTATAATTTCATCATTCTGATTTATAAAATAAAATTTTTATAAATCCTATCTTTAAACTTCTTATAATAAATTCAGAATTCCCAGTTCAAACTATTTTATAAAATCACTAATCCCATATTTTCAAAAATCAACTTTTAACTGTATTTCTCAAAAATCATAATTTTTATAATAATAAAATTATAACGTTTATTTATTTAAGATGAATCAATTCCAAAAATATTTTATAAACGTATATTTCCAAAAATCACTTTAGAAATTAAAATCGTTGTTTTAACTTCAAAAATTGGATCCGATGATGCAACACATCAATATTCAATCACAACTTTCAAACATCATATATCATCCATGATAAAAATCAAATATCACAATATATGAAATCAAATAAATATTTGTGAGGAATCCAGTTGGATCCCTCCAACCTGTTTCCCTGCATCCACAGACATTAGCACAATACCATTCCGTTTCAAGACGGAATATCGCGGTACATGGGATTTTATAAATATATATCCGCTTACTAACGGCGCAATAGGGTCTCATCCGCTAAAAGAAAATGCGGGAAATCAATCAACTGCAATATATACATATGCCAATATATATATATATATATTGCTATATATATAATATAATACCAATTCCACTTCGAGGTGAAATATCGCGGTATATGTGTGTAATAAATAACCTCCGCTTACTAACGGCGTATAGGGTCTATTCACATCCAATATATATATATATATAACAATCATCATTCAAGCATTCAATCAACACAGTCAAGCAAATTTTAAATCTAACTATTTAAAATTTAAATAAACAATAAAATTCCTTATGAGTGAGAAGTTCTCACCTTTGCTTTTATTTGCAATCCACTTCCAATTCAACTTGTTTTCTTCATTTATACCTTGTATAAATATTTACACAATTTATTAATATCCGAAATAATCGAATAATAAATTTTCGTTCTTGATTGTTAAATAAATCAATAGTTTTATTTAAATCAGTTTCTTCTTTAATAATTTTATTTCAACTAAAAATTAATTTTAATTAACCAAACTCTCTTTCAAATAATTTAATTAACTATAGATTTAATTTTTACCAAAGATTTCCTTTTTTAGTAAATTATTTTAACTAAAAACTAAATTTAAAACTAAATTCTTTTTAACCATTTCCGTTTAATAATTTTAATTGTCTAATGATTTAACTTCAAACAAATTTTCTTTAGCAAATTTATTTAACTAAAAGTTTAAAAATTAAATTTCCTTTAAAATTTATTTCTACTAATCCTTTTACCTTAAATTAACATCTTTAAATCGATTTTCTTTTAAATAAATTTGTTTGACTAAAATTTTAAAATAACTTCTTTGTAATAAAATATTCTTTAGTAACTAAAAATAGTTAAATAGTTTAATACAACAAGTAAATCATCACATTCGTTATTTTTATTTTAAACTAAAAATTTAAAGATTCAAATTGATTTTCTTTTTAAAATAATTCTAACATTTTGCTTATATAAGTTTTCCACATGCTAACATTCCTATTTTTTTCAAACTCTATCCATATATATATAAATGAATAAATAATTAAAAATCTGTTTTTATCTGTATATTAACTTACTGTAAACATTTATCGTTTTATACCTTACTGCAAAAAAAAAAAAAAAAAAAAATTTACTGTTTTAAACTGTATATATTTTTATCCCAATTCTGTATATATCTATACAATTATATTTGAATTCTTACATCGAAAAGAATAAATAATAAGTATACCTTAATCGACTGCAGCCCCACGTGAGTTCGACGTTGCCTTCGAATCGCTGTGCCCTAGCCTCGCCGCCACTGACACGCGTGCCGCCTTCATCGATTCGCGGCCCCATCGCGTCAGTGAATCGCCGATACCCTACCCACTGATAGTCGAAACCCCTCACGCGCCGCCGCCTCACGCCCTAGTTCGGCCACCGCGACATCACCCAGACCCATCGTCGAGCCCCACAAACCACCTCGCTCAGATGCGATTCCACAACGCCGCCGTTGCCGCCGTGCCGCCGCAAGCGCCCCCTGCTTCAATCGTGTCGCCGTTGTCACGAATCACCACGCGACATTGATTTGTGTTTTCATTTTTTTTTTTATAACTGAGGAGGGTTTGAACGAGATTTAGGAGGCTTCGGCCATTAATTCTATTTCGTGAATTCGAATGAAAGAGGGAGAAAAAATGATTCTGATTTTTTTTTTCTCGGCTGTTCGTTATTTTTAAAACAAACTAGGGCATGCTCTGCACGATTTCTACTGTGATTCTTGGGCATGATGTTAGGCGCAAACTTAGGGGAGATGATGTTGACAAAAATTTTAAATTTAAATTGAACACGATTAATTTCAACGCGTTTATTTACCGTGTGCTCACATATCATCTCCGAAAAATACGAAATTTGAAATCCGGCAATAATTCAATATTACGGACCCAATGGAACTGGTTTCGTCGAATTCCGAGACTGTGCCTTGGACGGCTATTTTAAATATCGACTCAAACGATTAAATTTCAAAACTGAACAAATCACTTTCTAATTAAATTCTGAAGCTTCGATTATCTTCAATATTATCAATATGAATTTTACAAGCCTTTTAAATATTTTTAATTGGCTTAAAATTGAATATTCAAATTTTTATTCAACTCTCAATAGATTAAATTCTATAATTTAATCGCTAAATTCATTCTGATAATTTGAAATTCAAATCAAACCATCATTCAAATATTTAAAATAAATTAAATATTTTCAAATTAAATAGTTTAAAATTCTGGGTCGTTACACATTCTTCACTTTGGTATCGGCTGAATAAGTGAGAACTTTGTCTTTAGTTGGGTATAACTAACAAGTTGTCTTTGGTATCAGCCGAATAAGCTAGAACCATGTATTTGGTTGCGTATTGGTTAGGCTATAACAATATTTTGTACCTTGTTGATTGGTCTACTGAGTGCTTATGGATTCTGGTCGATGCGTCTAATCAGCGTTATCTATAGAGATTCTGTAACAACCCGTAATTTCGCTACTTTGAAAATAAGAGATTTCGTTTATTTTAAATTTAAAAAGAATTTAATGCTTAAATAAAAATGTTATATATGATAGATAATAATGAAGAAATTATTTATTCTTATAGTTAATAAATTAAAAAGCATAAGTTTGGATTTTTGAGTAAATTGACAAAAGTTAAGTTTTGTTAATAATAAATAAAGGCTTAAATAAATGGATTTAAATATATATTTAAAAAGGTAAATATTATTTAAAACATCTAATAAAGATAATAAAACTATATTTATATATTTAAAAATATGTTAATAATCGTTTTACAAAAATAATCAAAATTTGTCGCATTTTGTTAGTTTTACATACACAGTAAAATTAGAGATTTTGATATTAATTAAATATATTTTTTAAATATAAAGAGACATGTTTTAATTTATTTAAAGAAGTAAAAAGTTTATTTTAAAGTTTGGTTTACTTCAATATATAGCTTAACAAAAAGTCAAATTTTGACGGTAAAATTTGCTGACAAAAACACCATTTTCGACTAAAACAAGTCGTCAACAAGTTGTTGCAACTTGATACTTTTTTAACATGCACGAATGCACAAATACAAATTTTTAATACACTTTAAAATTATTCACTTCAAAAGATAAGAAAATATCTAAGATATTTTCATAATATAATTAAATAAGCATACTTAAAAGTTAAGTAATTAAAAAGCAAACTTATCATCACCTTTCATCTCCTTACACATACTTTCCATCACCATTAATGCTTAAGTCATATCACTAATGGAAAAGGAGAAAATGTTATTTTAACATTTTAAAGTGTAAGAAAAAGAGGTAAACATCATTTCTTAAGTACAAATTCAAACCAAACCATTTCGTCTCCATTAAGAAGTGGTCAAATCAAGGGTAAAAAAGTAAATGAAAAGTTAAAAAAGTAAAGAAGGGTATTTTAGGCATTTTTCATCCAAAGCTCAAATATAAATATGCATCCATACCTTTCGTTTTTCACACTTCATTCTCTACCTTCCTTCTTCACTTTCTCTTTCTTCTTCACCTCCATTTCCATGGCATCCAACGTCTCTTCCACCTCCATTCTCTTCTACCTTCAAGCTACCACCTCCACATCATCAAAACTCAACCAAACCACCACCCAAACCTCCTATAATACACGCATACCCCCTCCCTCCACCTAGGCCAAGCCCCAAAACCTCAAACCCAAGGCCGTGCCCCTCCACACACCAAGGCCGAGCCTAAAACACACCTACCCAAGCCCTTATACCCCTACACACCAAGGTCGTACCCTCCTCTCCAATAAAAAGAAAAAAAAGAAAAGAAGGAAAAAAGAAACAAGGAAAAAGAAAGCGGTGAATTCAAAGATGCTGGAAATAACACGTTAGTTTGTTAACACACCAATTCGCCTAAAGATTGACGGAGTGGATACAAAGGTGAGAAATTCTCATCGCTTTCGAATTTTTATTTTGGTTATGTTAAAACAATCATATTTATATCCTTATGTCATATGAATATTTATTTGATTGTTAACATGGATGTTTGATTGTTGGTTAGATAATTGAATTGTAATAATGCATTTCGTTATGGTATAAATAGTGAATGTTGGATTTGAAATCATATGTTATATGATTGATTGAATGGATGTTATGATAGTGATAAAGATGGATATTGGTTATGTTCATTTTGATTAAAGTAATCACCTTTATTAATAAGACCATATTTTAGTGATATGAGATATTTTAAAAAAATATGTCTCTTTTTAATTAAAAGTGAAATTAAAGTTAAAATAAAAGAGAATTTGAAATTCGAAGTTAAACGAATTTGAAAAGGAAAGTTAATTTGAAATTAAGTTGAATATTGAAATCGAATCGATTTTGAAAAATTGAAGTTGAGTTAAATGTTGAATTGAATTTTAAATTGAAATTAGATTTGAAATTTAATTTTTAAAACTGTTTAATTTGAAGTTAGAATTGAAATTGAATTGAAATTGGAATTTAAATTTTAATATTAAAATAATGTGAATATAATAATATTATAATATGGTAATAGTGAAATTCATTTTTAAATACATTAAAAGTGAAAATATTGATTTAAAATGATTTGTAATGATTTTATAAGTAATAAAATTCTACTTGAATAAATTATTTCAAATATTGAAAAATAAATTAAAACTAGGTGCGTCACGCAACGATAGTTCTCGATTTCACGCCAAAAGTTCAAATGAATGTGTAAAGTGAAATATAGCTCGGAATTCTTCGAGATAAGAAATTTCCGGACTATTCTATCCATATCTTCTAAATAAAGAAATAAAATCAAGATTTCATCTTGCGGATTTTGAAATAAGTCCCAATCAATTTTCCAGAAAAATCACGCTAGTGCAGTTAAGTGACCATAACAAGAAATTTGTTTAAATGAATGTTTTTAATTATGGAAAAATATGGAATAAATTTGACAAATCCGTTTAAATGATTAAAAAGAGATTTGGATTGGAAAATATGAATTATCGAATGTTTAAAAGTTGATTTAATCAACTAAGCTTTTATAGCACTTTCCGCGACACTTTTATGCGGCGAATTGTATAACTTTTTGAATGAGAGTTTAAACGTAACGGTTTCTCCTGGAATCAATTGTGATTGTTTTTAAAAGGAATGTTAAGTCCTTTAAAGATGAATTTGAAGTTTTAATAAGAATTTTGAATAAGATGAATTGTTTATAACACTTAAATAATAATTGAAGAATATTGAATGTAATAACAAACTAAGTATGCGGAAACGACTAGTACATTTGTCCCGCCTGTGAGATCTCGAAAGATAAAATAAGGTGTTTAATTAAGGTTAGGAATGGAGCAACCAGTGGCCTGAACTTACCTGGCCTATGTTTTCTTTTCTTAGGCGAAGGGTGCAACAGATCGAAAGGAAAGCCCGGATGCTCTTAAATAAAAAGATCATATTGATTTTCCAAAATTAAAGAAGTTTGTTATTATCTAAAATTTAAGCAATCTCCAAAATTAATGATTTCTATGATCCTATTTACTCAAAAATGTTTGCTCAAATTGATTTAGGGTTTATCGTAAACGATCTCTTAAATAACATTGTTTTTGACCCGCCTAAAAGTTAAGGAATTTGGATCAAAAGTTAAGTGAGGAAATTTGAGATATTTTCCAAAGTAAAAGAATTAATTATTTAGTATTATCCTAAGTCAAAAAAAAGATAATTTGAAATCATCCGAAAAGAATTTAAGTGAAAAGAGACTTAATAAATCCTGTATCTCATATTCATTTTTATCGATAATTGGATTTCGAAGGAACCAGGGTCGGATTTGGGTAATTCCTATCCGAAAACCACTTCAAACCAATTTATACGTTCGAACGTGAAGACATGTTGAAGATGATGATTATTGAAGACCGTGGATCTTCATAGCGTGAAGACTGCTTGTTGATCATGCTCTAGTTGGCCCCCTTTATCGAGTTATTTATAGTAGTGCTCTCCTCGTGATGGAGATTTTTAGGATGGCAAGGACTACTTGCTACTAGTGGTAGTAGGAGAGTGCCTTCAGTTTGTTCTGTTCCTGGACAACTTGTATGGACATTTGTTTGACATTGCATTTCTAAAGATTACGTACATTGGTTTTTAAAAATGTACATCAGTGGTGGCGGAGAAGGCAACTTCTCTTAGCTTAACACCCACCTTGAGACGTACGAGCTCAAGGTTGTATTTTTATGAAAGTCAATTAGTAGTTAACAGAAATGGCAATATGGCATTCAGAGATGTGATATGTGTCATGTGAAAAGGTAATCAATGCCTCGAGCCTCATCAAACCGGAAATGACCGAAACAGGATTAGATGCAGCAAGGCTAAGTGGGTCATTCCCAATTAGGGTATGATCATCCCCTTCTAGATATATTTCTTCCCGCTATGACGTTCGGGATGTAAATTAATGTGGTGTATGGAAAACGAGCGCTCGGTTAAAGGTCGGTAACGACCGGGGGATGACATATTCAGTACTATCTAGTTACAGAGATAGGCCGGTCTTGTGTTGGTAGTGGGTAGATGTTCTATGCCTCGGGACATCCATCAAGAGGTGTACCCATTTCGGAAGGTAGATCCTTCACCTCGTCATTTGTATGGAAATCCATTCTTCAATAAGAACCTACGGACTTGATTGTAAACAATTATGCTGGAATTTAATCAATGTAACAATTTCGAGTAAGATTAATAAGTTTATTTGCAAATGTTTTTAAAAGGATGTCATTAGAAATAATATCAAAGGTTTTGATATAAAATTGTTTTAGTTATCATAAGGTAAAAATCCGTCTGTGTTTATGTGTGGACGTGATCTTATGAGATACTCTTTATTTTCAAAAGATTTATAAAACGGCTGATATATGACACTGTCATTAATTATTGACTTTTTCTCACGCTGGTTTATCAAGACTGATCCGGGTATTTTCAATACTCGAGTCAGATCCGAGTAGTTTCTGGTTAGTCAAAGACGGTTGGAGTTTCCAAAGGAGAGCTGGAGATAATTATCGACATATGGGAATATTCTATTATCCACTGTACTTAGTTTGTTTTAGTTGATGTTTGTCAGCAATTGTAAGGACAGATGTTTATAACTGTCCAAGCTGAATTTAGGTTAGACTCTAATATATGTATTTAAAATTTTTTCGCTGTAAAGATAATTGTTCAATATTATGTCTTATTCCATTCGGGTGAGATTCCATTCTGTCTATTTTTTTTATTACCTTTCATGTTTCGTATTTTCGTGCAATTTGAGTTGGAATTGTGTGGTTTATTGTCGATTCAAAGGGTATGAAAAAACGGGCCTTGACATTTGGTATCAAAGCAGAAGGTTAAGCGAGAACCTTGGCTTTGTTATGGGTAAAGTCTCATCAGAAAGATGATTAGTAATATCCTAGGATGAGCAACTCATTAGAAATAGTGTTAGTAACACCCTAGAATGAGTTATGAGAGTATTATATACACAAGCGCGTATTTGTTAATTTTATAAAAATGATTTTGTTTTAAAGAAAATGGTAAATGAAATAATTTTACCTGGGGATTATATTTTATATATTAAAAGGGGATATTATTAATTTTGGGTTAGAAATTAATGGGTTGATTGTTTGATGAAAATGTTTTCAACAAATACCATGTGAATTAAGTTTCATAATTTAACTGTAAGGTATTTGATGGATTTAAGGTCAAGAAATTGGATTTAGAAAATGGATAGGTAAATAAGTTAAGATTGATAAGAAAAAGATGTGCACTTAGTAAAGTTATCTGATTAATATATGGATTAGATATATACTATTAGCTAAATTGAAAACTTAGGTAAAGAAAACTAAGGATTAAATTTTATAACTTATTAATTTGAGATAACAGTAAAATTCTACATTGGTTAAACACCCAAATTGAAGTAATAACAATTTGAAATTTGGGGATATGTATATATACTCTTAGGAAGCAAAGGTATATTATACAAGTTTAAGTCATATCTGTATGCTTAAGTAATAATGTATTTAGGAGAAAGTAAATGGTTGTGAAATAAATTTGGATTAATAGAAATTTTCAAGAAATGTATTAGGTAAAAATGAATGTGAATAAGTACATAAGTTAAATGTAGATCATTCCCGCACATAAAATTTTGATCTAAGATTTGAGTACAGAACTTTGAGGTGTTCACACCAGTCCATAAATGGATTTATCATCTGATCTTGACGGCGTGCATTGATGGGAGTTTATGATTATGTACACGTGTTTTCTATCATAGTTGAGATCAATGCAAGGAAAGCATGGGTTTATGATCAAGAAGTCTGATCAAAGTCTGCATCAAAAAATTAGGGGATCAATACTAGTTCGAAAGTAAAGTTGTGGATTCGAATAATAGATCGAATCAAGTATCACATATAGTCTGATGTTTTGGGTCTGTCTACATAGTGGTTAGATAGTTATCGTAGGCACTAAGATATAAGGGTTGAACTTATGTTTTGATATATAGACCTCAGGTGTAGTACATGTTTAAGTCAGAGTATGAGTTATGTGGATGTATTCATTTATGTTGATATAGTATCAATGTGGTTGTTTTTGGATGTATAGCCTTATTTGGTGTTGTATATTCTATCTTAAGTGTGCAGTATGCACTAGGATGGGTAGGATAGAAGTTTGACTTGATGTATGTACACATAACCGTAAGTACGTGATAGATACTAAGGTAAATGTGGAGAATCTTTATATGTATGTTTGGCATCATTTGTTTTAGTGTAGTTATGATATCAACCTTCTTCTTTTCTATCATCAGTAGAAATAAGTCAAATTATTTGAGGATATGAGCATGAGACAGATTCTTTTATCTACTTTCATTTCGAGGATGAAATGCTTCTAAGTAGGGGAGAATGTAACGACCCGTAATTTCGCTACTTCGAACATAAGAGATTTCGTTTATTTTAAATTTAAAAAGAATTTAAAGCTTAATTAAAAATGTTATATATAATAGATAATGATGAAGAAATTATTTATTCTTATAGTTAATAAATTAAAACGTATAAATTAGGATTTTTGAGCAAATTGACAAAAGTTAAATTTTGTTAATAGTAAATAAAGGCTTAAATAAATGGATTTAAATATTTATTTAAAACGGTAAATCTTATTTAAAAAATCTAATAAAGATAATAAAAGTATATTTATATATTTAAAAATATGTTAATAATCGTTTTACAAAAATAACCAAAATTTGTCGCGTTTTGTCAGTTTTACATAAACTGTAAAATTAAAGATTTTGATATTAATTAAATATGATTTTTAAATATAAAGAGACATGTTTTAATTTATTTAAAGAAGTAAAAATTTCATTTTAAATTTTAGTTTACTTCAATATATAGATTAACAAAAATGTCAAATTTTGACGATAAAATTTGTTGACAAAAACACCGTTTTTGACCAAAACAAGTTGTTGCAACTTGATACTTTTTATAACATATACAAATGCATAAATACAAACTTTTAATACACTTTACAATTAGTCACATCAAAAGATAAGAAAATATCTAAGATATTTTCATAATATGGTTAAATAAGCATACTTAAAAGTTAAGTAATTAAAAAGCAAACTTATCATCACCTTTCATCTCCTTACACATACTTTCCATCACCATTAATGCTTAAGTCATATCACTAATGGAAAAGGAGCAAATGTTATTTTAACATTTTAAAGTGTAAGAAAAAGAGGCAAACATCATTTCTTAAGTACAAATTCAAATCGAACCATTTCTTCTCCATTAAGCAAAAGTCACATCAAGAGTAAAAAAGTAAATGAAAAGTCAAAAAAGTAGAGAAGGGTATTTTAGTCATTTTCCATCCAAAGATCAAATATAAATATGCATCCATACCTTTTATTTTTCACATTTCATTCTCTACCTTTCTTCTTCTTCACCTCCATTTACATGGCATCCAACATCTTTTCCACCTCCATTCTCTTCTACCTTCAAGCTATCACCACCACATCACCAAAAATCAACCAAACCACCACCCAAACCTCCTATAACACACGCATACCTCCTCCCTCCACCTAGGCCGAGCCCCAAAACCTCAAACCCAAGGTTGTGCCCCTCCACACACTAAGGCAGAGCCTAAAACACACCCACCCAAGCCCTTACACCCCTATACACCAAGGCCATACCCTCCTCTCCAATAAAAAGAAAAAAAAGAAAAACGAAACAAGGAAAAAGAAAGCGGTGAATTCAAAGACGTTGGAAATAGCACATTAGTTCATTAACACACCAATTTGCCTAAAAATTGACGGAGTTGATATAAAGGTGAGAAATTCTCATCACGTTCGAATTTTTATTTTGGTTATGTTAAAACAATCATATTTATACCCTTATGAATTGTTTATAACACTTAAACAATAATTGAAGAATATTAAATGTAATAACAAACTGAGTATGCGGAAACGATTAGTACATTTGTCCCCCCTGTGAGATCTGGGAAGATAAAACAAGGTATTTAACTAAGGTTAGGGATGGAGCAACCAGTGGCCTGAACTTACCTGGGCTATATTTTCTTTTATTACACGAGGGGTGGAACAGATCGAAAGGAAAGTCCGGATGCTCTTAAATAAAAAGATCATATTGAGTTTCCAAAATAAAAGAAGATAGGTATTATCTAAAATTTAAGCAATCTCCAAATTGAATGATTTCTATGATTCTATTTACTCAAAATGTTTGCTCAAATTGATTTAGGGTTTATCGTAAACGATGTCTTAAATAACATTGTTTTTGAACCGCCTAAAAGTTAAGGAGTTTGGGTCGAGAGTTAAGTGAGGAAATTTGAGATATTTTCCAAAGTAAAAGAATTAATTACTTAGAATTATCCTAAGTCAAAAGAAAGATAATTCGAAATCATCCGAAAAGAATTTAAGCGAAAAGAGACTTATAAATCCTGTATACTCATATTCATTTTTATCGATAATTGGATTTCGAAGGAACCGGGGTCGGATTTGGGTAATTCCTATCTGAAAAACACTTCGAACCAATGTATACGTTCGAACGTGAAGACATGTTGAAGATGATGATTATTGAAGACTGTGGATCTTCATAGCATGAAGACTTCTTGTTGAACATGCTCTGGTTGGCCCTCTTTATAGAGTTATTTATAGCAGTGGTCTCCTCATGATGGAGATTTTTAGGATGGTAAGGACTACTCACTACTAGTGGTAGTAGGAGAGTGCATTCGGTTTGTCCTGTTCCTGAACAACTTGTATGGACGTTTATCTGACATTGCATTTCTTAAGGTTACGTACATTGGTTTTTAAAAACATACATCAGTGGTGACGGAGAAGGCAACTTCTCTTAGCTTAACATCTTTCTTGAGACATACGAGCTCAAGGGTTGCTTTTTTTATGAAAGGCGATTAGTAGTTTACGGAAATGACAATGTGGCATTCAAAGATGTGATATGTGCTATGTGAAAAGGTAATCGCTGCCTCAAGCCTCATCAAATCGGAAATGACCGAAACAGGATTAGACGCAGCAAGGCTAAGTGGGTCATTCCCAATTAGGTATGATCATCCCCTTCTAGAAATATTTCTTCCCGATATGACGTTGGGGATGTAAATTAATGTGGTGTATTGAAAATGAGCGCTCGGTTAAAGGTCGGTAACGATGGGGATGACATATTCGGTACTATCTAGTTACAGAGGTAGGCCGGTCTTATGTTGGTAGAGGGCAGATGTTCTGTGCCTCGGGACATCCATCTAGAGGTGTACCCATTTCAGAAGGTAGATCCTTCACCTGATCATTTGTATGGAAATCCATTCTCCAATAAGTACCTACGGACTTGATTGTAAACCTATTATGCTGGAATTTAATCAATGTAACAATTTCGGCTAAGTTTAGTAAGTTTATTTGCAAATGTTTTCAAAAAGATGTCATTCAAAATAATATCAAAGGTTTTGATATAAAAGTGTTTTAGTTATCATAAGGTAAAAACTCATCTGTATTTATGTGTGGGCGTGGTCTTATGGGATACTCTTTATTTTCAAAGGATTTGGGGAATTTTACCATAAGGGCCTCTTTCCATCAAATAATAATTTTCTAGGACACAAGTTTAAAATAATTAGTTTGTACGACAAAAGTTAATACACGTTACGTCCGTTACTTTATCCCTTCATTCCGTTACTTTTTCTCCCTTTCTTTTTCCTTTTTCAGAACCCAGCAAAACAAAATCAAACATAAAATCGAAAGTTAGGTTTTTCTAAACGACTAGACAATTTGTGATCGAAGATTTCTTCCATTATTCAGTTAAACATCAATTTTTCTTCATCGATTCGTCTACAAGTGTGTACTATTTTTTTTATGTAAATGATTTTAGGTACATGTTTTCGAGCTGGCTTATTGTTAAATGATATTAATTAACGAGTTCTTCATAAAATATTAAGTGTCAGATCTTACTTTATTCAACTATTAAAAAAGATAGAAGCATTTATCTTCTGATGTAAAGGATTTAAGATGAAAGCATTTATGTTTTTATATAAATGATTTAAGTTGTTTGTTGTTTTGGAGATGGTTTATTGTTAAATGATGTTAATTAACGAGTTCTTCATAAATGATTAAGTTTAAGATCTTACTTTATTCAACTATTAAAAAAGATAGAAGCATTTATCTTCTGATGTAAAGGATTTACGTACATTTTGAGTTATTTTTCATAATCACTGATAGAAATGGTATATTATCTAATGCATTCAAGGTATTTGATGTTTTTCGCATGATATTAGTTATTACATAAAATACAAAGATATGTTAAAACCCTAGCTAAAAAAGATAAAGACATTTATGTTTTTATGTAAATGATTTAAGTTGTTTGTTGTTTTGGAGATGGTTTATTGTTAAATGATGTTAATTAACGAGTTCTTCATAAATGATTAAGTTTCAGATCTTACTTTATTCAACTATTAAAAAAGATAGAAGCATTTATCTTCTGATGTAAAGGATTTACGTACATTTTGAGTTATTTTTCATAATCACTGATAGAAATGGTATATTATCTAATGCATTCAAGGTATTTGATGTTTTTCTCATGATATTAGTTATTACATAAAATACACAGATATGTTAAAATTCTAGATAAAAAAGATAAAGACATTTATGTTTTTATGTAAATGATTTAAGTTGTTTGTTGTTTTGGAGATGGTTTATTGTTAAATGATGTTAATTAACGAGTTCTTCATAAAATATTAAGTGTCAGATCTTACTTTATTCAACTATTAAAAAAGATAGAAGCATTTATCTTCTGATGTAAAGGATTTACGTACATTTTGAGTTATTTTTCATAATCACTGATAGAAATGGTATATTATCTAATGCATTCAAGGTATTTGATGTTTTTCTCATGATATTAGTTAGTACTTAAAATAGACAGATATGTTAGACCCTAGGTAAAAAAGATAAAAGCATTTATGTTTTTATATAAATGATTTAAGTTGTTTGTTGTTTTGGAGATGGTTTATTGTTAAATGATATTAATTAATAGTTCTTCACTCTGTCTAACATTTCATTATATATGACAATTTTTACGCAGCGTAAAAATGCATACAAGGTCTTCTAAGTCAAAGATATTCATTCGAAAAACTACCTGCATATTCATAAACGAAGGTGGAACCCAATGCATAAACATAAGACCTATATCTAGTCCATTCTACAATGAACACAGCCAAAGACCATCATTATCTACAACTCCATTGGTAATTGTTTTCATATTTATTTTTCCCATAATATTTAATTCTACTCTTCAATTTGTATATACATAATAAATTGGAATCTAGATTCCATATTTTAAATTAAAAAAAAATAGCTAAATTTTTTGAGCTTACATTGTTTACCTTGGCTAGTCTGCTATTCTGTCACTACATTTACGTATACATGTGTGTGTGTATGTGTGTATACATTCATTTCATGTCTTTTGTATTGGATTGATGTGCATTGACTTGAGTTGTTGCTTTATATGCAATCAGTTATCATGTAGCTTGTCTACACTTGCATTCTCATCTTGTCGACATGTCTGCATTGGACTCTGGTTTCAATGTGTATGATGTTGCATTGGACTCTGGTTTCAATGTGCATTCACTTGATGTTTCACAGATGTATATATGTAATGTTCGAACACTTCAGTCAGGTTTGGTTACTTCATTTTCATTGATCTTGAGTTGTTTTCATGTTGCATTTGTTTATGTTTATGATGTGCACTTGTTTTCACTGTCACTTTTGAATCTGAATATTCATTGATGTTGTAGCTTTCATGTTGCATTCATACATGTTGTATGTAACGATCCTGAATTTTGAACAATTTTAATTGAAAATATTTAATTAATTTTAAATGTTTGAATGATAAAGTAAATTAAATTCTCAATATAACCATGAATTTGGCGATTAAATTTTAAAAATTTAATCTGTTGAATGTTGAATAAAAATTTAAATTTGACTTTGGAGTTTGAAATTGAATATTAAATTTGTATATAAGATTCGAACTAATGACTTAGAAAGATAATTTGAATTTAAGAATTATTATTTATGTAAATTTATAAATTGATGGATAATTTTAAATGGCATTTTTCTTTAACTTAAAACAAAAAGGAATAAAATAATTATACAAAACAAATTGAATTTAAAATGATAATAAAATAGAATAAAAGAAAAAGAAAGATTGAAAGATCTTTTGGTACACAATATTTTATCGTCTCTGCAAAATCGCGTACCTATTAGCCACCCTAAAATCTTCTCAGCCGAGATATCGTTTATTAAAAAAATAGATACGGTACCTCTCTTTGTTTTGTTTATTCATTCGTTCGAACCCTAAGCAAAATCATTCAAGAAAAAGAAAAAAAGAAACGAACAATAATGGCGGCTTCGATTCTCATCTTCGTTCCTTCGTTTCGAAAAGAAGAATTTTGGGGCTTCGATCTTCGTTCCTCTCCGAAGCTAGGGCTGCTCGACCTCGTTGCGCGCTCGTCTTTGATGGCCTCGGCCTCGACTTTTGCTTAATTCATGCTCCTTAAAATCAAAGGTGAGTAATTTATGTTACTCACATCTAATTTAAAGTCACATGATTTATTGTTTTGATTTCCATGGTTTTGATTTTTGTTGGAAACTGTTGTGTGAATTCGCTGGATTTCGAGTTGTTTTTGTTTGTCCTTCAGGCAATTTGGTTTTGGGTTTAAACGATGATGGTTTTTGCTTTGACTTAATTTCCTTGATTTTTCGGCTGTTCAATTGGGTTTCGTGACCACCTCGGCTTTGAATCAATGCTAAACTACGATTTTTATAAATAAAAAAAAATCTTCTTTTATCTGTGAGCAACATTTAAATTAAAAAGCCTCAGTATGGATCTATTTGCTTATTGATAAGTATATATATAAATGAAATCTGCCGTGTAAACATATGAATGTATTGATGTATGCATGCTTGTTGTTGTATTTTTCTTGCTTGTTCTTAGTTCCAGGCTCAAGATTTAAATAAAGAAATCATTTTCTCTTAATCTATTTGCTGTTAGGATTTTAGCTTTAAACAATAATGGTTTGTTTAATTATAAATTTAAGTTTAAAAGTTTAATTAAGGAAAACAACTTTGAGTTACTCTAAAAATTAAAGAAAAAAAAACTGTAGCTTGTAGTTGATTCATCTTGTTCCTCGGTGGAGAGTCTGATGCATGTGTGCTTGTCATTTCTGGTTTAATCACTAAGGCTTGGTCATGTTCCAGTTTCATCACTGTTTCATCTAGTTTTTCACTTGTTTGAGTCTTTGATGTTGTTTACTCTGATGCATTTGATGTTGTTTATGTTGGCATCTTGTGTGCTTCGTCTCTGCATTTACTTCAAATATATTGACCTTGATCATCATGTAGATTCTTTTGAGTCTTGTTGCTATCTGCCTTAATCTCTGGCTTGTTTATCTGGACTGCCTGTTGCATTTGGTATACTTCATTCTTGAGCTTTTGCATTCTTGTACATCTGGTTATATTCTTGGTAGTCTGATCATTTTATTTATACTCGGCCATTTCATCTGAATCTGGGTTTGTGTCTGCATTTCTGTAGTGGCTTTGTTCATTTCTCTTCAATTTGGTTTGTGCTCTCTTGGCTTGAACCATACTTTGATTCACTGTCTATTTTGTTGCCATAGCTTGATGGTTCCTGTGCACTCTGGTTTCATTGAAGCTTTCACTGTTGTGTCTTTGACATTCCAGTCTTTGGTTGTCTGCACTATGTCTGGTTGGTTCCACATTCCACATGATTTTGTTCGGCCTTATAGTATTGTTGCACTGTGAAGCAAGTTGTGTAGTCTTTGGTTTATAACTTGCTTGATCCATTGTTTTGACTTGTTTCATTTTAATCTTGTTTATATTTCCTTGTAATGTTCATTCGAAGCTGTGCAGTTCCTTTGTCTTTGCTTTGATGCTTTGATTAATTGAAGCTCTGCCCTCAGTTTACTGTTTGGTGCCTTCTTGAATTTTTGTAGACTGTGCATTAACCTTGAGTTGAACCCAGCTGACTCTCGGGTTTGACCTTGTATCACCATAGTGGTTCGTATTTGCAAATTTTTAGTGCTGTACCACTATTGAGTATTGTGCACTTGGATATTCCTTTGGTTTTGCTGTTATCTCTGGTTTGGCTTCGCAGTTGTGTTGAGTCTTGGTAACAATGACTTGACCTCTGCATTTTGTAAATATTTTGACCTCTGCAGTTTTGATGGCTGTTAGTATTCACTGTATTGGCGAGGCAGTGCACGCGTGCGTGTACTGCAGCCAATCAGTTTTGATTTTTTTAAGTAACTTTTTAATTATTTGAATTGATTTGATTTAATTTAATCATTTTGTGTTAATTGTCGTTTAGACAATTCTGATGTTTTCTAAATTATCTTCATGGATATTCTTTTCACTCATCTTTGTTGATATTTTGAATCTGCTGATTTGTTGTTTTAACACTATTTAGTGTTATCATTTACCGTTATCCGATTTCTCGTAAAGGGTCGGATAGGTGAATTTATCTTTGACTGTCGTCTAATTGTTAATAGATTATTATTGCCTCTATGCACTAATAACTGAGTTTGAATTAGACTGACCCGTGTATTATTATTTTTTGAATGTAATACTCGGGTCAGACCGAGTATTTTTACAGCTTGGAGATTTTCTCGCAGCGAAGTTAGAGAGAGAGGGGAAAGTGCTTCACTAAAGCTTTTCAGAAATTTTTTTTTCCTTGTACCTAATAAAAATTGTTCCGCTGTATAAAAAATATAATTCATTGTATAACTCTGATAATTGTATATAAAAGAAAAGTTCATTTATGAAATGATTATTATTCTGTGATTCTGTGACTGATTCTGTTTAAATGTTATAAACTAAATAACAATCCATCATTTTGAACGTTTCTAGTTGGTTTAATTATCGACTAGAGGCGGTCAGAGCGGCGGGTCGTTACAAAGTGGTATCAGAGCTTTGGTTTACACAAAGCTTAGTTTATGGCGTTTAATATGAATAGTTACTAGAATCACTTTAAAGAAAGTGTTTTCAAATCTAAAGAAGTTTAAAATTGTTTTCTTTAAAATAAAAAGTATTTTGAAAATTAGAATTATTTTTCTTTGTAACGACCCGCCGCTCTGACCGCCTCTAGTCGGTGATTAAACCAACTAGAAACGTTCAAAATGACGGATTGTTATTTAGTTTATAACATTTAAACAGAATCAGTCACAGAATCACAGAATAATATCATTTCCTAATTGAACTTTTCTTTTATATACAATTATCAGAGTTATACAATGAATTACATTTTTTATACAGCGGAACAATTTTTATTAGGTACAAGAAATTTTTTTTTTTCTGAAAAGCTTTAGTGAAGCACTTTCCCCTCTCTCTCTAACTTCGCTGCGAGAAAATCTCCAAGCTGTAAAAATACTCGGTCTGACCCTAGTATTACATTCAAAAAAAAATAATACACGGGTCAGTCTAATTCAAACTCAGTTATTAGTGCATAGAGGCAATAATAATCTATTAACAATTAGACGACAATCAAAGATAAATTCACCTATCCGACCCTTTACGAGAAATCGGATAACGGTAAATGATAACACTAAATAGTGTTAAAACAACAAATCAGCAGATTCAAAATATCAACAAAGATGAGTGAAAAGAATATCCATGAAGATAATTTAGAAAACATCAGAATTGTCTAAACGACAATTAACACAAAATGATTAAATCAAATCAATTCAAATAATTGAAAAGTTACTTTAAAAAATCAAAACTGATTGGCTGCAGTACACGCACGCGTGCACAGCCTCGCCAATACAGTGAATACTAACAGCCATCAAAACTGCAGAGGTCAAAATATTTACAAAATGCAGAGGTCAAGTCATTGTTACCAAGACTCAACACAACTGCGAAGCCAAACCAGAGATAACAGCAAAACCAAAGGAATATCCAAGTGCACAATACGCAATAGTGGTACAGCACTAAAAATTTGCAAATACGAACCACTATGGTGATACAAGGTCAAACCCGAGAGTCAGCTGGGTTCAACTCAAGGTTAATGCACAGTCTACAAAAATTCAAGAAGACACCAAACAGTAAACTGAGGGCAGAGCTTCAATTAATCAAAGCATCAAAGCAAAGACAAAGGAACTGCACAGCTTCGAATGAACATTACAAGGAAATATAAACAAGATTAAAATGAAACAAGTCAAAACAATGGATCAAGCAAGTTATAAACCAAAGACTACACAACTTGCTTCACAGTGCAACAATACTATAAGGCCGAACAAAATCATGTGGAATGTGGAACCAACCAGACATAGTGCAGACAACCAAAGACTGGAATGTCAAAGACACAACAGTGAAAACTTCAATGAAACCAGAGTGCACAGGAACCATCAAGCTATGGCAACAAAATAGACAGTGAATCAAAGTATGGTTCAAGCCAAGAGAGCACAAACCAAATTGAAGAGAAATGAACAAAGCCACTACAGAAATGCAGACACAAACCCAGATTCAGATGAAATGGCCGAGTATAAATAAAATGATCAGACTACCAAGAATATAACCAGATGTACAAGAATGCAAAAGCTCAAGAATGAAGTATACCAATGCAACAGGCAGTCCAGATAAACAAGCCAGAGATTAAGGCAGATAGCAACAAGACTCAAAAGAATATACATGATGATCAAGGTCAATATATTTGAAGTAAATGCAGAGACGAAGCACACAAGATGCCAACATAAACAACATCAAATGCATCAGAGTAAAGAACATCAAAGACTCAAGTGAAAAACTAGATGAAACAGTGATGAAACTGGAACATGACCAAGCCTTAGTGATTAAACCAGAAATGACAAGCAGACATGCATCAGACTCTCCACCGAGGAACAAGATGAATCAACTACAAGCTACAGTTTTTTTTTTTCAGAGTAACTCAAAGTTGTTTTCCTTAATTAAACTTTTAAACTTAAATTTATAATTAAACAAACCATTATTGTTTAAAGCTAAAATCCTAACAGCAAATAGATTAAGAGAAAATGATTTCTTTATTTAAATCTTGAGCCTGGAACTAAGAACAAGCAAGAAAAATACAACAACAAGCATGCATACATCAATACATTCATACGTTTACACGGCAGATTTCATTTATATATATACTTATCAACAAGCAAATAGATCCATACTGAGGCTTTTTAATTTAAATGGTGCTCACAGATAAAAGAAGATTTTTTTTATATATATAAATCGTAGTTTAGCATTAATTCAAAGCCGAGGTGGTCACGAAACCCAATTGAACAGCCGAAAAATCAAGGAAATTAAGTCAAAGCAAAAACCATCATCGTTTAAACCCAAAACCAAATTGCCTGAAGGACAAACAAAAACAACTCGAAATCCAGAGAATTCACACAACAGTTTCCAACAAAAATCAAAACCATGGAAATCAAAACAATAAATCATGTGACTTTAAATTATATGTGAGTAACATAAATTACTCACCTTTGATTTTGAGGAGCACGAATTAAGCAAAAGTCGAGGCCGAGGCCATCAAAGACGAGCGCGCAACGAGGTCGAGCAGCCCTAGCTTCGGAGAGGAACGAAGATCGAAGCCCCAAAATTCTTCTTTTGAACGAAGGAACGAAGATGGGAATCGAAGCCGCCATTATTGTTCGTTTCTTTTTTTCTTTTTCTTGAATTATTTTGCTTAGGGTTCGAACGAATGAATAAACAAAACAAAGAGAGGTACCGTATCTATTTTTTTAATAAACGATATCTCGGCTGAGAAGATTTTAGGGTGGCTAATAGGTACGCGATTTTGCAGAGACGATAAAATATTGTGTACCAAAAGATCTTGCAATCTTTCTTTTTCTTTTATTCTATTTTATTATCATTTTAAATTCAATTTGTTTTGTATAATTATTTTATTCCTTTTTTTTTATGTTAAAGAAAAATGCCATTTAAAATTATCCATCAATTTATAAATTTACATAAATAATAATTCTTAAATCCAAATTATCTTTCTAAGTCATTAGTTCGAATCTTATATACAAATTTAATATTCAATTTCAAACTCCAAAGTCAAATTTAAATTTTTATTCAACATTCAACAGATTAAATTTTTAAAATTTAATCGCCAAATTCATGGTTATATTGGGAATTTAATTTAAATTATCATTCAAACATTTAAAATTAATTAAATATTTTCAATTTAAATTGTTCAAAATTCAGGATCGTTACAATCTCCCCTCCTTAAAAGAATTTCGTCCCGAAATTACAAGTTAGGAGAAATGATTGTTAAAATTTAACTGATGTTTATACCCTACCCAATTTTATCGAGCTCAAAACTTAATAAAAATAAATAAGTATAGGATTCATTCCATTTGTTTTATTGATTTCTACAATCAAGACGCAAAAGTCTTTTACTAAAATTTTCGACTTACAAAACCCAAATTTTAAATTTGCAATTCTTCATTTAAGAAATTTACATAGTATAACCTTTCCAAAGCTGTGGACTTTCAAAACATTTCAAAAATCCTCTTCCTTAGTTCATTAGGTTGGAATTTATGTTACTTTAATTTCAGATTATTGATTTGCCATCTAAAGTTCGAAAATACTTGCTAACTCGAAATTTAACAAGTCTACTGTCGTTCTTACAGACATTAGGCATACGCTGGCCAGGCGCAAGACTAAAAATCTCTAAGTACTAAATATACTTGCTTCAATTCCCAGTGAAAATACTTTTAAAAATTCTTTTAAAAATGGATATGGAAAGCACGTTCCCCCATGGATCACAGCTTACCCGGCGGTTCCGCTACTATCCCAGTAGAATCGCTTGTAAACTATAGATTTCACATCTCTTGAATTTTGCCATGGTTGTTGCATGGATCGCAGTTTACTCGGCGGTTGCGCCACTATCCCAGTGGAATCGCTTGTAACTGTAGGCATCTCGCCCCACGAATTACGCTATACCATCAGATCGCGGTTTACACGGCGGTTACGCTACTATCCCAGTAGAGTCGCTTGTAAACCTAGGCATCTCGCCTCTCGAATTACGCTATTTCATATCATCTAGATCGCGGTATACCCGGCGGTTATGCTACTATCCCAGTAGAGTCGCTTGTACCCATAGGCATCTCGCCCCTCGAATTCCGCTAGTTCCCGATCCCAAACACGATGATCCATCGTGGGGGATTTTAGTCCGAATGGACATTCCACATATGGAAATTCAACGTAGCTACGAATTTCAAATGGACACTCATATCGAGTTCCAATACCTTCACCAATTTTCAAATGGAAGGTACTTTTCCATATCCTCAATTTGGAAAACATAATATCATACATACATAGTACTTCATTTCATAGTTCGTACATATCATACTCATGTACTTACATAAGTTTTCCATAACAATTTCTTTCCAAACTAATGGTTTTCGAATTTATCGTATTCTCATATATACGTTCTGAAAACCACAATATTTCATATCCATAACAATTAGAGGATTCCAAAATTTTTCATTTCATTATCCATTTCAAATTTTCCTCTAAGTCGATTTGAATTTTAAGGTTATCTCAAACCTAATTCACATTCATAATTCAATTTATTATCGACTTCACATTCGATTTGGATTTCACGTTACATCGTCAATTCTCAACACATAATTGATGTCTATCGATATATAACCTCTGAGCTCATACGTCTCAGAGAAGGGTGTTAAGCTAAGAGAATAAATTCTCCGCCACCAACAGATATATATTTAATAGAGATCAACTGCTATGTCGTCAATTCACAATGTTAGACATACAATCCAAATCAACCATTCAAAATTCAAAGTTCAACTTAAATCGTTTTTTTGGGTGTCAAAGTTAAACTCAATTTAACACAAAATTCAATCTTCTTGAAAAATTTCCAAGTTGAACTAATTGTCCATATTTTCCAAAAAAATAATATCTTTACAAGATATATAATTTTCCACACTTAACCATTTGAAAACAAATTTCAAATCATTTTTCACCTTTCAATCTTTGAAAACAAATTTCAAAGCAATTTCCTTAAACGAAAACATTTCCAAATATTTATCCATTTTAAACTTAAAATGGTTCACTTAAATCAATAAATCCTTACCGATTTATTTTAAACTTACGTTCCAAATCCGTAAATTTATTTCCACACTTCAAAAATAAATCAATATTTATTTTTAACAAATTTCCCTTTCTTTTATAAATTCTATAGTGAATTTACATTTCCAAAATATCTATGAATATACGATTTTCAAATCGATTTCACATATTCATTTTCAATTTATCTTTAAAAGATAAAATCTCAAAACATTCACTTTTCACTTTATCTTTAAAAGATAAAATTTCAAACCTTTCATTTCATATTGGAAAATATTTCCATACTTATTTAATAATAAGTAATTCACAAATCCATTTATTTCCAACACTTTGAAAATATTCAATATACTTATCATAATTACGTATATATCTCATTCTTAAAGAAAATCATTCTTTAAACACATTAATTTGAGTCAAAACGAATGTTGCTTAAAACATCGTTACGACGACCCAAAATCACTAGTATAGGAATTCGAATTTAAGATAGATATATAAATCCCAATACTATATAAAAAATTTCCTTTTGAAAATCATTTATTATAACAACAGTGTTATAGTCCACCATTTCCTTTCCTTCTCTCGAAAACGGCTATTTCAACAATAAATGTTGAAATCTATGATTTCGTTTCTTAACACATTTTAAAACAACTTCAAATGGATTAACTTCATTTCATAATATTGCTTCCCCAAAACATTGCCATTTAAGTTTTTCAACTTCGACTTAATTCATAGTTTGAATTCCGCATACATTTCACAATATTGGTTTTAAACCGACTTCAAACTTTCCAATATTAAGTTTTCCACTTAACTTAATTCTCTGCCCGTTCAAATTCAAATTCATCACTGAATTTATTAAACCTATAATGGATTATCATGTTGACAACTTCAAATTTGAAATCTAAATTCTATTTAAACTTTGCATTCGCTTTCTATTTCAAAAATAATCAACTAATTCTTTAGTAAACCACTCATCGACTTGGTTCCATTAGATTCATATTTCCACATTAACTATTTTAGGCATTAGTCTAAACTTGGAATATAAGCTTTTACATCAAAACTAGTTTGATTCATACAGTTAAGTCGACAAATAAATTTCTTTCCCAAAAACATTCCTTTTATATCTTATTCACTGTTCAAATCATAGATATAACTCCATAAATAAGCTATAACAATTTACTTATCAAAATGAGTCGTTTGCGGAATTTATAAACATCTTTAGAAATTCCATTTCTATTCATAAGACTTCGTTTCATAACCTCCTTTATTAATTCAATTCAATTTATATAACTCAGTTATATACCAAAAGTTCATATTATAAGTTAAGTACTTATAATCCATTTATTTACTAAATCGTTCTTCACAACATTAGAAATCAATTTTCAAAGAATTCAGAATCAAATTTCCAAGTTATAGTTCAATAATTCTCTTGGTTATAACCAAATCAACATGTCCTTTTATTTTCCAATTATTACTTTGGAGATATTCAAAATATTTGGTTTAAACCAATTTATCAATTCACTTAACTCATATTTCATTTTTCATAAATCTCAACAATTCAATAATGAGTTTTCAAATGATCGAGACTCAAATCCAAGGAGACCTCACCGAAGAGAACTATCGCAAACCTAAATTTAGAGAGGAGAATTTTCAAAAATAATTCTAATTTTCAAAATACTTTTTATTTTAAAGAAAACAATTTTAAACTTCTTTAGATTTGAAAACACTTTCTTTAAAGTGATTCTAGTAACTATTCATATTAAACGCCATAAACTAAGCTTTGTGTAAACCAAAGCTCTGATACCACTTTGTAACGACCCGCCGCTCTGACCGCCTCTAGTCGGTAATTAAACCAACTAGAAACGTTCAAAATGACGGATTGTTATTTAGTTTATAACAATTAAACAGAATCAGTCACAGAATCACAGAATAATAATCATTTCATAAATGAACTTTTCTTTTATATACAATTATCAGAGTTATACAATGAATTACATTTTTTATACAGCGGAACAATTTTTATTAGGTACAAGAAAAAAAAATTCTGAAAAGCTTTAGTGAAGCACTTTCCCCTCTCTCTCTAACTTCGCTGCGAGAAAATCTCCAAGCTGTAAAAATACTCGGTCTGACCCGAGTATTACATTCAAAAAATAATAATACACGGGTCAGTCTAATTCAAACTCAGTTATTAGTGCATAGAGGCAATAATAATCTATTAACAATTAGACGACAGTCAAAGATAAATTCACCTATCCGACCCTTTACGAGAAATCGGATAACGGTAAATGATAACACTAAATAGTGTTAAAACAACAAATCAGCAGATTCAAAATATCAACAAAGATGAATGAAAAGAATATCCATGAAGATAATTTAGAAAACATCAGAATTGTCTAAACGACAATTAACACAAAATGATTAAATTAAATCAAATCAATTCAAATAATTGAAAAGTTACTTAAAAAAATCAAAACTGATTGGCTGCAGTACACGCACGCGTGCACTGCCTCGCCAATACAGTGAATACTAACAGCCATCAAAACTGCAGAGGTCAAAATATTTACAAAATGCAGAGGTCAAGTCATTGTTACCAAGACTCAACACAACTGCGAAGCCAAACCAGAGATAACAGCAAAACCAAAGGAATATCCAAGTGCACAATACGCAATAGTGGTACAGCACTAAAAATTTGCAAATACGAACCACTATGGTGATACAAGGTCAAACCCGAGAGTCAGCTGGGTTCAACTCAAGGTTAATGCACAGTCTACAAAAATTCAAGAAGGCACCAAACAGTAAACTGAGGGCAGAGCTTCAATTAATCAAAGCATCAAAGCAAAGACAAAGGAACTACACAGCTTCGAATGAACATTACAAGGCAATATAAACAAGATTAAAATGAAACAAGTCAAAACAATGGATCAAGCAAGTTATAAACCAAAGACTACACAACTTGCTTCACAGTGCAACAATACTATAAGGCCGAACAAAATCATGTGGAATGTGGAACCAACCAGACATGGTGCAGACAACCAAAGACTGGAATGTCAAAGACACAACAGTGAAAACTTCAATGAAACCAGAGTGCACAGGAACCATCAAGCTATGGCAACAAAATAGACAGTGAATCAAAGTATGGTTCAAGCCAAGAGAGCACAAACCAAATTGAAGAGAAATGAACAAAGCCACTATAGAAATGCAGACACAAACCCAGATTCAGATGAAATGGCCGAGTATAAATAAAATGATCAGACTACCAAGAATATAACCAGATGTACAAGAATGCAAAAGCTCAAGAATGAAGTATACCAAATGCAACAAGCAGTCCAGATAAACAAGCCAAAGATTAAGGCAGATAGCAACAAGACTCAAAAGAATCTACATGATGATCAAGGTCAATATATTTGAAGTAAATGCAGAGACGAAGCATACAAGATGCCAACATAAACAACATCAAATGCATCAGAGTAAACAACATCAAAGACGCAAACAAGTGAAAAACTAGATGAAACAGTGATGAAACTGGAACATGACCAAGCCTTAGTGATTAAACCAGAAATGACAAGCAGACATGCATCAGACTCTCCACCGAGGAACAAGATGAATCAACTACAAGCTACAGTTTTTTTTTTTCAGAGTAACTCAAAGTTGTTTTCCTTAATTAAACTTTTAAACTTAAATTTATAATTAAACAAACCATTATTGTTTAAAGCTAAAATCCTAACAACAAATAGATTAAGAGAAAATGATTTCTTTATTTAAATCTTGAGCCTGGAACTAAGAACAAGCAAGAAAAATACAACAACAAGCATGCATACATCAATACATTCATATGTTTACACGGCAGATTTCATTTATATATATACTTATCAACAAGCAAATAGATCCATACTGAGGCTTTTTAATTTAAATGTTGCTCACAGATAAAAGAAGATTTTTTTTGTTTTATAAAAATCGTAGTTTAGCATTAATTCAAAGCCGAGGTGGTCACGAAACCCAATTGAACAGCCGAAAAATCAAGGAAATTAAGTCAAAGCAAAAACCATCGTCGTTTAAACCCAAAACCAAATTGCCTGAAGGACAAACAAAAACAACTCGAAATCCAGAAAATTCACACAACAGTTTCCAACAAAAATCAAAACCATGGAAATCAAAACAATAAATCATGTGACTTTAAATTAGATGTGAGTAACATAAATTACTCACCTTTGATTTTGAGGAGCACGAATTAAGCAAAAGTCGAGGCCGAGGCCATCAAAGACGAGCACGCAACGAGGTCGAGCAGCCCTAGCTTCGGAGAGGAACGAAGATCGAAGCCCCAAAATTCTTCTTTTGAACGAAGGAACGAAGATGAGAATCGAAGCCGCCATCATTGTTTGTTTCTTTTTTTCTTTTTCTTGAATGATTTTGCTTAGGGTTCGAACGAATGAATAAACAAAACAAAGAGAGGTACCGTATCTATTTTTTAATAAACGATATCTCGGTTGAGAAGATTTTAGGGTGGCTAATAGGTACGCGATTTTGCAGAGACGATAAAATATTGTGTACCAAAAGATCTTGCAATCTTTCTTTTTCTTTTATTCTATTTTATTATCATTTTAAATTCAATTTGTTTTGTATAATTATTTTATTCCTTTTTGTTTTAAGTTAAAGAAAAATGCCATTTAAAATTATCCATCAATTTATAAATTTACATAAATAATAATTCTTAAATCCAAATTATCTTTCTAAGTCATTAGTTCGAACCTTATATACAAATTTAATATTCAATTTCAAACTCCAAAGTCAAATTTAAATTTTTATTCAACATTCAACAGATTAAATTTTTAAAATTTAATCGCCAAATTCATGGTTATATTGGGAATTTAATTTAAATTATCATTCAAACATTTAAAATTAATTAAATATTTTCAATTTAAATTGTTCAAAATTCAGGATCGTTACATTGTACATGTTATTACTTCAAGGCTATTGTGATGATGAAGATAAAGCAGATTATGTTTCTATACTTTGAAACTTTCTAATTGTAGATTTTCATTTCATCAAATAAATCTTGTTGATTTTCAGTTGTGAATGTTCATTTACCTCTTATTGATCTAAATTATAAATTTCAAAATGTGAAATTTTCAAACTGTAAAAATTGAAATAGGTCAAAAAAATTCAAACATTTGTTTTTTACAAAAAAAACTGTTAGATTTAATTTGTAATTTTTTTTAAAAAAAGAGGTACTTTATATAGTGAAAAAGTGCTTTATCTTTTACTTTTTTATATAAAGTTACTTTATATAATAAAAAATATATTAATCTCAAAAAAATACAAAATAATTTAAATGATAAAACATATTATCTTTTTATTCAAACATATAATTGACCATTACTTGAACAACTAAAAATGATAAAGCACGTTATCTTTATATACTTTGAAACTTTGTAATTGTAAATTTTCATTTCATCAAATAATTCTTGTTGATTTTTAGTTGTGAATGTTCATTTATCTTTTATTGGTCTAAATTATAAATTAGAGAATGCGAAATTTTCAAACTGTGAATATTGAAATAGGTCTAAAAATTTTCAAACATTTGTTCTTTACAACAAAACCTATTGGATTTAATTTGTACTTTTGTTTTCTAAAACAAAGAAGTACTTTATATACTAAAAAAGTGCTTTATCTTTTATTTTTTAAATAGAGGTACTTTATGTACTAAAAATTATCTTAATCTCGAAAAAATACAAAATAATTTAAATGATAAAACATATTATCTTTTTATTCAAATTTTTGTGTAGTAAGATATTTTTTTGATAAACTTGTTATTTTTACCTCCTAATTTATTTTTTGATTTTCCTAAATATAGAATCAGAGTGCACCAACGCAAGAATTACCTGATGTGAATGAAAAAGAAGACTTCATATCTGATAATGAAAAAACGATTTCGCAGCAACTAGCTGAAGACAGTACTGATTTGGATGATGTAGATCAGTATGAAATTAAGAAAATAGCCAAGAAGCTAACAAGGCAGTACATAGGTACTTATAGATGTAATTTGGATGCAATCTATAAGGTGATGTCAATTATAAAGGAGAAACACATTCTTTCACCTGAAGCAAAAGCTTTTTTAGAAAAAACGCCATTCAAAAACTTCTTCAACGTTTTTCTTAGTGATTTAATAGCACGACAAGATTTAAGGAAAAGTGCATCAAATTTAGATGATATCATTACTTCTTTTGATGAAAAAGAAAATGCTTTCACAATTGGAAACAAATTACTCAAAATTACTCCTGAAGAAGTCAGTCTAATTTTTGGAATGCCATTAGCTGGAGAAGACTTATTTCCTATACCAGCTTCTAACAAAGCCTCAGCCATGGAAAGTTTCTCCAATTTTTTAACTGCCAATATTGAAGAAGAAGACATAATTAACCAAAAAACAGTAACAAAAGGATTGAATATACTGTTAGAAGAAGAAAAAGGAAATGAAGATACAGTGAAATTTTTATTGTTGTTGCTGGTTATAACTTTCCTTTTTCCAAACAACCAAAGCTATGTGCAATGGGGTTTCTTGCCGAAGTTGCTGAATTTAAAAAAATTAAATTCAATTTCCTGGCCGCGAGCAATATGTGAAAATGTTTTGAAAAATGTTAAAAAGTATCATGCTGACCCTAGAAGTACACCAGGCTATACTATGGTGTTACTGGTATGCTTTCATAATTTTAACTAAATATAAATACATTTAAATTTATATTTAATAAAAAAATATAAATGCTTTTATCTTTTTCTTGCAGTACTGGATTTGTGAACGAACGCAAATAATTGATGAGAAGGAAAATCTGCAAACAAAAATCCCAAGAATGGGGAAATGGGATTTATCGAAATTGAAAGATTTGGACCTCACTGAGGTTGACAATGACAAAGTATGCTATTTTTTTTTTAGCTGTACGCTTTTTTTGATTTTTTCGAAAGCAATTTTTTAGAATGTTAGTAGCCTAAATAATAGAAAACCAAATGAGTATAGAAAGTATATGTGCAAGCTTAACTTGTCTAGTACTTCAATTACAGTATATGTGCAAGCTTAACTTTAAATTTATTCATTGCAGATTTTAAAAAAATTTGCAGCTGTAACAAAAGAAGAGAAAGAATTTCTTTCCAATAAAATAAAAGCTATTGAAATGGAAGCAGACTGAAACAACAAAAGAAAATTAGATGAGTACCAGGAAGACACAAGTTTGAGAAAATATGCCAAAGAATCTGCTAATAACATAATGGAGCTACAATCAAAAGTCAATTTTTTGTGTTCTGAGATGAAAAATGTTGAAGAACAATTAAAGGAGGAAAGACGTTTAAGAGAAGCAGCTGAAAATAGAATCCATATTCTTGAAATGAAGCTTCAGAAATTGGAAAATTTAGAAAAGCATGATGTGGAGGAAAAAGATAATTTGAACAAAAAAACTGAAGCTGAAAAAGGTAAAAAAAAAATTGTTGGTATGATTCATAAACAGTTCTGCTAATTTTCCAACTTTTGATATTATGCAAACTCAAGATTTCATACAAGAAAAGCAGACAAAAGATAGTTTAAAATCTGACAATCTGAAAGAGCCTGCTCAAGATCCTATTGTTGTTGAAGATATTGTCCTAAAAGAACCAAAAAATAAGAAGAAGCCAAAGAATGTTGACAAATGTCCACTACTCAAATATCTTACCGATGAACAAAAAAAAATTGTCAAAAAAAAATTCAAAATTCTTGGAGGAAACAAGTAAGTAACTAAACTACCAGTGACTCAATTGAATTAAATATATATTTATTCCAATAAGATATGCATATAAATTATAGCAGAACTTTTGTCATGTTGATATGCATATAAATATTCTCCATGTTTTTTTATCATACACCCATGTGTTATACTGTAAGTGCCATAAAACCAGGACTTCTACAACTATTGTTATTTTCTTTTGTTAAAAAATATTTCATTACATACTAATCTTAATTTTTCAGTATACCAATCTTAATTAATTTTCTTTTATACTGTAAATGTTGTACAACATAGAACATACTAATCTTAATTTTTTAGTGATGAAGCATGTACTTGTGATGATGGAAACTTTATCACCATCACAAAAAGTATGACAGAAGAAATTCTCTATGGAGAATATATTTCTGGTCAAGTAAGTACAAAAAACTATACTTTGCGTCATTATAAATTCTATTCTTTGCTTCATTATAAAATCTATACTTAATCCATTTTTATTTTTTTGGAAATGTAGGTTATTGATTGGTTTTGGTTCAGAAAAACAAAATTTTTAGAACCAAGTTCTAGCATTATATATGTGAACACAACAATGACAGTAAGTGTACTATAATGTAAAATTTAATTTGTTTCTAAGATAAATTTTCTGAAATTATTTTTTAACAGAAAAGCGCAACAGATGGAAACCTGGAAAATATCAAAACAAATATGTTTAATCCTTTTATTAAACAAGCACTTTTAAATCCATTATGTTGCAATATATTATTTCCTATACATGGCAACGAACACTGGATCTTGCTAGAGCTAGTAGTGAAATCATGTTCATGGAACCATTATGATTCTCTACACTTGACCACAAGATCGAAGACACTAAGAAGTGGACATTCAAGGTTTGCTATTAATGTGGTAGGTAAAATACACAGAAAGTAAAAAAGATAAATAGATTTATTATTATTATAAAAAATTTATATATATATATATATATATATATATATATATTTGGCAGAAAGCAGCGGTAAACAAAATCAATAAAGACTTACAAGACGCAGGCGAGAAAACAATTCTGGGAAAGTCTACATTGATTAAAAATGTTAACTGTGCTCAACAAGGCAACGGGCAATTTTCATAATCACTGATTAAAAATGTTTACCTAGGATTTAAGTACATGTTTAGTTATATTTTCATAATCATTAATACAAATGGTATATTATCTAATGCATTCAAGGTATTTGATGTTTTTCTCATGATATTAGTCATTACATAAAATATACATATATGTTAAACCCTAAGTAAAAAAGATAAAAGAATTTATGTTTTTATGTAAATGATTTAAGTTGTTTGTTGTTTTGGAGCTGGTTTATTGTTAAATGAAATTAATATGGGCATAGGAGTGGATTGGAAAACAACAAGTACCACAATTTCAGCTCATTTGGGTGATTACTGTGATCTAATTGATTGTCATGTAGGAAGTGAAAATAGAGTGCAATGAATATATATCTTCAAAACTAATCGTTAGGTAAGTAATCAGATTGTAGAGCTGATATAGTAGAGTTGATAGGCTTACTCAGACATGTGATCTTACTTGATACTTTGATTAGAATCTGATTGTAGGTACTGCTAGTCAAAGCATCTCCCAACATATTATGAAGTGTAATCTTTAAGTTTAGTTTGTCTCGTGTGGGAATAGTTTGCCTCAACAAGTGTAAGCATATTTGCTAAACATCTATATAAAAGCATTCGTATCTATTAAATAGATGCCTACATAGTAGATGCTATTAATTAAGTTCTATGTTTCTAGATGTCAATAATATATAAGGCTCTTCTTTTCTTTTTTTGTTTTCTTTTCATGTCTACAGTCACATTATTGTTTTTATTAAAAAAACGTGGTTAAATGGAATTCAACTTGGATAAGTGGGTATATTTTAGGCGAGAATCCATCCAAAAATATTTTCTTTTATAGAAGAAACATGATAGATGGGACAAAATCATACGATTTACTGTTTTACCAACATTCAAAGTAAATTCGACAACATCTAAGAAAAAACGGTCCACTTAAAACTAAATCCAAAGAGATCTAATCGGAAAAATAACCATAAAACTACAGCAGCTCCCCGAAAAAAATTAAAAAATGCACGATGAGGGCAAAAATGAAATTATTTTTGATTTGTATGACAGAGCAATTTTTTCGGTGCATCTCATAGCAAGTTTAAAATATTGAAAAAATGCCCCAGGTTGTTCAAATCACTGATACAAATGGTATATTATCTAATGCATTCAAGGTATTTGATGTTTTTCTCATGATATTAGTTATTATATAAAATATACAGATATGTTAAACCGTAGGTAGAAAGATAAAAGCATTTATGTTTTTATATAAATGATTTAAGTTGTTTGTTGTTTTGGAGCTGGTTTATTGTTAAATGAAATTAATTAAAGAGTTCTTCATACAATATTAAGTGTCAGATCTTACTTTATTCAACTATTAAAAAAGATAGAAGCATTTATCTTTTGATGTAATGGATTTAAGTACATGTTTAGTTATATTTTCATAATCACTGATACTGGAGATTTTTATACAACGATGAATGTTACACAATAACTAAAATTTTAACAAATGCAGGTTCGACTGTGGAATTTTCGTAATGATGTTTATCCAAAAGTTAGCACAAGGAATGGACACAACATCAAAAATCAGTCTAGAACAAGTAAACGCATTTAGAGCACAGATAAGTGCACAAATTCTCTCTGATGAACCATACTGCTGACAATTGAAAAATTCTGCAGTTCAGCTTCAGCAACAAAAGATGTGAACTGACAATGATAGCAACAAATTCTTTGATGTCTAACAGTCTTTTTATCATACATTTGTTAAAATTTTATTTGACTGATGAATTTGTAATGGTTGACTTAGGCCATATTATTTGAACTGTAAAACCTACTTACAGATGTTGTAGACTTGAGTTTGTTTATGTGTATGCTGTGCACTTGTTTGCACTGTCACTTTTGAATCTGACTATACATTCATGTTGTGTCCTAGAAAAAAATTGGGCCGTATAATATAGAGTGTGTTGTGTAATGTGAAGGTTACTGTGATGTTGAGTAATTTGCTAGGATGAGGAAGATAGTGTGGATGGAAGTGCTATGCAGTTAGTGTTGATGGTTGCTGTGAATTTCAGGTTATAGAGGTCGTTTCTGTTGGTGTTGAGGATGTTGTATGTCAAATGACAGAAGTTTGAAGATAGTGATTGGAATTGCAGTGCAGTGAGAGTTGATGGAAGTCCAGTGAGCTATTTTAGGTTGTGGCAAGTGCAAGGTTGGTCAGTTGTAGGCAGAAGGGTAAATGTTGGTGGAAATGAATGATGAAAGTGATGATGCCTGAGAATGGGAAGAAGGAATGCTGGTGACATGGATTGGTGACGTTTGGTTAGTGATTATTGAGCAGAGCTTCGTAGAGGGAATATTTGAATGGTTTGTAGACCGATTTTGCAAGTAGTTAGCAGATGTTGATGGAAAGAGTGGTTAATAATGAGATTGGGTAAAACAGAAAATGTAATGATAATTTACTGTAATACGTGAATGAGAACAGAATTGAATTGTATGCAGAAACCTTAGAATGTATTGAAAATAGAGAAGAATTTGTAACAATTGCAAATGTGTAACAACGGTAATTTTTGATATATGTTTGGAAATAAAACAGAACAAAACCAAAAACAGTAAATCAAACCAATTTCCTGCAGCATTAGCAGCATCAACTGACCACGATTGCACGCAAGTTGAATACTGCTTTCTTGAAAAAAGAAGTTATTAGAAAAAGATAAATAACTATTGGAGATGGATAGGTATTCCACTGTTATGAAAATCAACAAATATTTCTGCACAAACAAAATTGAACAAATATTTATGCACAAACAAAATTGAACAAATATTTCTGCACAAACAAAATTGAAATCAATGACCGCAATATACTTAAGTCCTAAGCTTGTTTGAGGCCAATGATATATCAATTTATCTTTTTTAACAGAACAATTGCAACCAATAGTTCTTCCATACTTTCCATTTCCTGTTACAAGAACAACTACCACCTTCATCATTCACAACTTCAAGTGCCTCTGACTACTCCTTACTTCACTGCCAAACTCCACTGCCACACTTTTTAACTACAACACCTCCTCCTTTACAAATGTCCCAATACCACTCTGTCATACTTCACTTACTAACCATACTTCCATCCCAAACCATTCACAACCTATAAACTTCACAGTTCTCTGGCCATACAAGCAAATACTACTACACCGCTATTTCATCCAATACAAACTGCAGCAACATTGCACACTCAACACTGTCAAAGAAGCCACAACCCACAATTCTTCTTCACTAGCCATCATCTTACCAATTCCACACTGACTACCTACCGGCAACCATCACAGTGCCTACCAGAAAAGCAGAAACTCATAAACAATTGCATATAACCAAAAGTAATCAAAATCAGATTATATCCCATTCAACATATGCAATAATCCAAATATTCAAGTCAAAGTATTCATAGAACAACCAATCAATCAAATACACTGGACTAATACAATCAGCTCAATTATTCAACTCAAAGTATTCATAGAACAACCAATCAAATACATTGGACTAAAACAATCAACTCAAATATTCAAAGTTCATCCTCTTCTATTATGTCCTAGTTTTTTACACTTTCCACATCTGTTTTGCTTAGCATGAAAGTCAGCCCCTTCAATCCTATTCATCCTTGGCCTACCAGCTCCACGAACAGGCTTAGGAGGAAGAACAATAGATGATTCTTCAACTTCAATTGCTTCTTTATCAAAAGTTGGAATAGGATTGATAAAATGTAAATATGAAGCTCGATAATACTCAACAGTAAAGTAATTCTCAATATATTCATAAACAGAATTTCTGGTTAAAGAAATACACTTCAAAGCATGCGCACAAGGAAAACCTGTCACTTTCCATTGATTGCAACTGCAAATGCGATTTTTAAGATCAACGTTTTGAGATGTTGGAGAATGAACTTCAAAAATATACCTACAAAATGTAAAATTAAAAACAGTTAAAATATATACACAGATTGCATTTCCAAAAAATGATTATTAGCACTATATATATTCTCTCTAATCTATCTAATAAATAAGACCCAATTCATGTGCATAGAACAAATAGTGAAAAATAAGACTCATAAACCAAAACAAATAACAACGGGCATAATGTTCATATTCTTTAGAGAAAGTATATCTTATGTAGATTTTGATTTTGATTTTAATTTTCTTTTTAAAAAAACTGATAACCAATCTAGAAAAAAGAAAGCATAAAGGTTATAGTAAGAATTAAAACCTGTAAACCTTGACAATGATTTCAATGGGTAAGGCATCCACTGATTAAGTGAAATTGACTAGAACATTGCCTTGATGCACCAGATTTGACTTTTCCAAAAAGATCAACAGGATTGTCAAAGTCAAGAACTAATATACCATAAGTAAAATGTACAGACTCATCCAGACGAAAATAATGAAAGAGCTAAGAATTACATACAGTGTTTACTACAATGCCGCGACTGTCAAGATTCAAAAGATCCAGAGGGGTTTAAAATTTATAAATATCAACAAAATGAAATCATAACACAGGCTACATAGCAAGTTGAAAAAAGATAAATGCATTTATCATTTTTTTCAGAAACTTTGAACATCATGTAAAAATGTAGAAATACATACCTAGATGATTTAGAAACACTCCACCCAAATCCTTCTTCCTTCAATTTCAACAAACGAGCTTCCATTTTTGGACATAGCACACTAGTCCACTTTGATGCCTCTTCCCTACGATTGGACATTTGCATCATCAGTTTTACCCTAATTCCATCAAGACAAGCAGTAACAGGAAAACTTCTTTCATCCAAAATCCAAGAATTAAAACTCTCAGCTACATTGGATTTATTTTCACCATATCGCTTCCCCGGAAAATACAAATCAGCCCAATGATCATATGGTTTATCATTCAAGTACTCTATAGCTTTGGCACCTCCAATTTCTTTGTACTTGAACATGGTTTTTTCAAACGCATGATGATTAGAAGCTATAGCACAACGCTCAAGTAAATGAGCTACCCAAACACCCCTTCCACTTTTCACAATGCTAGCAATATTATTTTGCATATGATGCAAACAATAAGAATGATGGCTATTTGGAAAAAAAATTGGAATACTTAACAATAAACCCCAGCGTCTATCACTTAAAAAAGTTAATATTCTATCACAACTGAGAGCATTCTTTAGGTGTTTTAAAAACCAACTCCAACACTCTTCATTTTCTTTGGGAACAAGAGCCATTGCTAATGGGGAAAAACCTGGAAAAAAAACAAAAAAAAAATTAATTCACTATTTATGTATTACATTTGAAATAACAAAATGCATTATATTTGAAACAGTATTATCTAACAGTAGACAATCACATGAACACCATACCCTCAGCCCAAATAAAAAAGGAAAAATCAATTTCCTAGAGGCAATTCATCCCTTTTTAAAAAAAAAAAATCTATTTGAATGTGTAGTCTACGCATAAAGGGTAGAAATTGCAAAGATATGATACATAATTCATGCATACAATACAAAGAATTATATTCAAACATCTAAAACATATATGCTTTTATCTTTTCTATATGATGTTTAAATCATTTGTATACCTTATGTAAGAACTTCAAATAAAGGGAAAAATGATAAATATGTTCAACATGTAGTAGTATCTACGATATATAAGTGCGGCTTAATATGTTATTTAATTCTTTATATTAAAAGATAAATGCATTTATCTTTTTTAACTCCTGTATACAGTAACATTTTGTATATCAAATTAAAGAACATTAAATCTTTTACAGTATTTGTTTTGGATCAAATTTACAATAAGAAGAGCATGGTTGTCCATTGAACAATTGTACCTACTTTGTAACTAGTGCAACTAGATTGAAGATGTTAGAGATAAAAACATATATGCATTTATTGTTTGAAATATGACAGATTCTGGTAAATCTTCACATGTTAATCCCTAACACAGAAGAAAATATAATGAATTGAACAACAAATTACTACATTTGAAACAACCAAATGCACTATATTTGAAACAGTACTATATAACAGTAAACTAATCACTTGAACAAAATGCAGTATGTACACAACAAAATTCACTAGAACAAAAGCCAACAGGGTTGGCGCAGTTGGTTGATGGTCCGGACTGCGTGATCGAAGGTCATGAGTTCGAGCCCCGAAACTAACAACCTTGTAACAAGTACCCGAAGTATGTGTTTGGCAGGCACATACTTCCCTAGAGTTTACAAGCGAAGCTTGGTTCTCTAGGTAATTCAAAAAAAAAATTCACTAGAACAATAACTTAAAGAAACGGTACTATGTAACATAAATACAACAGCAAAAAAAAAAAATTCAAAATCGGTACCTTGATTCCCATTTTTCGCAGTGGCAGCCATCAAAATACCACTTCGCCCTTTCAAAAAGGTAGCATCCAAAAACACCATAGGACGAAAATAGTTAAATCCAAATATACATGCCTCATAACATACAAAAACTCTCTCAAATTGATTTGTTTCAAAATCCACATCCATACTTGAATAACTATTTGGGTTATTTCTTTCCAATGCCTTCAAATACCAAACTAATTCATTGTAAGATTCCTTTTCATCACCAAAAATATCATTCATAGCCAATTTCTTACCCTTATAAGCAAAGTAATAGCTTAGCTCCACATCATAATCTCTTCTAAAACTTTTAATGATATCCTTGGTTTTTCTTTTTGGCTCATCACGAATTTGATTGACGATTAAACTTTCACAAGATCGCTATTAATGGTTGGACTACTAAGGGAACGAAATCCACCACCACAAGTATGAATCAAGTTAATGTTTTTAACAAACAGTTGGTCCAATTGCTTCAGTTTGCAAGAAGCATGAATCCTAAAAGGACAGCTAGCTATAGCACATCGAACTGGCAATCGTTCTTTATAATTCTTAATATACTGTACTTTAAATCCATTCTTCAAACAATAAGCACTAACTGTTCTACGGAATCCAATAGCAGAATCAAACTGTTGACCAACGCCAGTAAAAAATTCCATATTTGAATTCTTCTTCAACAACTCATGTAAATCCTTTTGTTGAGTAAAACCAGAATCTAAATCATCATCATAACCTAACATATTATTACTTGACTCAACACCAACAATTGAACCAGACTTGCTACTTTCACCAACAAAATTATCCATTGAATCATTCTTCAACCGTAGAAAAAAACCAAAAATTCTTCCTTTTTAAACCAAGACAAACACAAGATCACTATCTGTTTCAGTAAAGGCAGTCTTTGATTCTCGAATATAAAAAATATCAAAACATAATGGAGTAAAATTATTCCACTCCTCCCAAATCCTATTCCTAACAGAAGAAATAGAAGCATCCAATCCAAAACGAGCACTAAAACAATTGTTATTGAAATCAAACACAACTATAACAGAAGAATCACACCTGCAAAAAAAATGTAAAAAAGATATAACTATGTGAAACTGATCTTAAATAAAAACTAATAGCATAAAACTATTTAAATCATTTTCTATACCACTTTTTGAAAAAAGATAAAACAATTTATCTTTTACAGATCACTATCACTCTTTGGGATAACCAGATTACAACAATGGAAAATATAACTATGTGAAACTGATCTTAAATATAAACTAATAGCATTAAAATATTTAAATCATTTTCTATACCACTTTTTGAAAAAAAGATAAAAATAATTTATCTTTTACAGATCACGATCACTCTTTGGGATAACCTGATTACAACGGTGGAAAAACGTTGAGTTCCATTCTAACCCTTACCAACTAAATTTTCAACACCTACCACATCAAACATCCAACATAACAGCTAACAATAACTGCTGTCCTATCATAGTCTAGTACATAAATACCAATTGTCTGATCCTCTTTTAACCAAGTATATTGGGATTATGTTTACAATTTCAAATCCAGCATGGTACATAAGTTGAAATCAACCAAAAAAAATTGGTACATGGGGAAGAAAAACATTCGTCATGATTGTACCTATTCAAGTTTACATTGTTGAAAAATCATAGGTGAAAAAGATGATCTGCAAAAATATACTTAATGGTGAAAAAGAAGAGCTAAAAAATTATCATAACAAACACGCACTAAGATCAATATGGTCTTTAAAACACATAATCACATTCTATGGCTGCCAAATTATCACTAGAGCCGGAATGGAATTTTGATACACCATTCTTAAACATCTAAACAATCAGAGTTTAATTGCAAACTAAAGAACAAACGAGGCTAAATACACAGTGCTTATGTTATCAGAATAAAACAATACCATTCAAAAGCCATTATTCCAACTACATCAAACAAAACCTTCCTCCAATAGATGAAAACAACCTCCTGTGAAAAGAAACATACAGTAGCATCATGAACATCATAAAAAATAGAATTGAGAATGAAAAACAGCAAATAAAATGGAGACTCACCAAATGAAGAAAATCGCCTAACGATTTCCCACAATTAAAGTTGATTTTTATTTGAGAAGAAACTAACGCCTCACGACCGCTTCGATTGCACAAGAAACGACCGCTTCGATTGCACAAGAAACGACCGCCTAATTTACAAGATCGGTAAATTTCAGAAGGTACGTAGTTCTTTGAGAAGATGAAGACGCACGCGCCTAATTTTCACGATAGGAAGATTTCAAAAGATACGTAGTTGTTTGAGAAGATGAAGATGAACACGCCTAATTTCCACGATCGATTTCAGAAGATATTTAGTTGTTTGAGAAGATGAAGACGCACGCCGCACATACTTGTCCTCGAAAATAATAATTTCAAACCCGTGTCCTGGAAAAAAATTGGGCTGTATAATTAGGCCCTTCATACCAATTTCCACTTTATAAAAAGGCTAATATATGACACTGTCATTATTATTTAGTTTTTCTCACGCTGGTTTATCAAGCCTGACCTGGGTATTTTCAATACTCGAGTCAGATCAGAGTAGTTTGACGGTTGGAGTTTCCAGAGGAGAGCTGGAGATATTTATCAACGTATGGGCATATTCTATTATCCACTGTACTTAGTTTGTTTTAGCTGATGTTTGTCAGCAATTGTAAGGACAGATGTTTATAACTGTCCAAGCTGAATTTAGGTTAGACTCTGATATATGTATTTAAAAGTTTTCCGTTGTAAAGATATTTGTTCAATATTATATATTATTCCATTCGGGTGAGATTCTGTTCTGACTATTTTTCTTATTACCCTTCATGTTCCGTATTTTCATGCAATTTGAGTTGGACATGTGTGGTTTATTGTCGATTCAAAGGGTATGGAAAAACAGGTCTTGACAGATTCCTAAACACTTAAACAGAACAAACCGACACAGTGTTATTTTCAAAATTGGTAAATGAAATAATTTTACCTAGGGTTATATTTTAAATAAAAGAATAATTTTCAAATAATTAATATAGTTATTTAAAATTTACTTGTTTGTTAGGAAATGATAATATTAAATTATTATCATTTATTGCTTGGTTAGTCGTGTTCGGCCAGTTTAAGGGCATTGATTAATGTTTATTGAATTTACATTTTCACAATATGGGTTAGGTAGATTGTAATTTATGGGAATATTGAAACGAACTCCTTGTGAATTAAGTCATAATTTGAATATAAGGCATTCGATAGTAATGTTAGGTTAAAAAGTTAACTTAAACAGAAAGTTGTTAATGTAGATTAAGAGCAAAGGTAAGATATTAAAAAAAATGCTTATGAAATGATTTAATATAAGAAATTAAATTTATATAAATATGGTTGGTATAAATATGAATTATAAAGGATTTAAATTGAGAATTTGTGAACTTAAATCCTGGTGTGTTTTTGAAAATGGTTTCTCATGTTTTTGAGAAAAAATAATAGTATGATTTGAAACTATTCTAAAGGACTAATGTTATTAAAAGGATTTTAAGATTTGTTTGAGTTCGAGGTTACTCTCAGAAACAACAACTTGATTTGGTAAACAACGTATTTTTATGTTAGCTAGTTCGAATGGCCCGAAAGTGAGTAAAAATGGATAGAAGATGTGTTCTGTTGGAAAGCACTTCTCTTGAGTATTACCCTCCTTGGTAAAGGGAAAATACAATACTATTTGGTAGAACCCAGTTCCTTGTATCATTTTATTGTTACTCGATATATATTTATATTTTCCATGGATTTTAAAGAAAATATTTTGGAAATTGGTTTTTAAAATGATTTTGTTTTAATATCGAAATTATGATTTGATATCCAAAAAGATATAAGTTTATATTATTATTTCAAATGACTTGAATTAAAACCCAAGTTTAAATTCTTATGTTTTTTGTTAAGTTATATTATGGTTGCATGTATCCTTTGCATCATGATAGTTTGGTTGTGCTTCTTATTATGACATATTGTTTGTTTGTTTTTAATTATTAAAATAAAATCGAATTTTCGACGATTTTGGAAAGTCGGAAAGTTCCGAATTAATATCATTAAAGCTAAGTATTTTTGTGAAAATATAAAAGTTAAACTTTTACAGCTCTTAATTTTAAAAGACAGTAAATTAAAACAACTTTAAAAGTTTTTTAGCATCTTTGCTAAATAGGGACTTGATGTTATTGGGCCAACTAATAACATGTTTACTTTAGGGTCTTCTAAGGACAGTAAACTCTAGTCTTGAGTTTAGATACCAGAGTCCTACTCTACCTAGCTACTTGCCTAACCCGGACGATAAAGAAGTTTAAATCGTTGAACCAATTATAAGATCCAAATTTATTTTAGGACTTCACTGAAATTTTAGGAAGTAAAATGTAAAAGAATATTTTGTATATACTCTTAGGAAGTAGTAGAGTATTATACTAGTCACAGACATGGTCTTGAAATATTTTTAAATGAAATTACGTTTAAGGAAATGTTTTTAAATAAAGTCGAGTTGTTATAAAAATACTTATAAACATAAGTAATGTTTTAAGAAATGTTGCATAAATGATTTTAATAGTACATCAGAAAATATTTTGTGTAATAATTTAGAATTGTAAAGTAATAGGTATAGTTAAAAAAAAGCTAAATTAAGTACGTAAGTTGTATTTTATTCGCATAACAGTTCTTGATCTAGGATTTGCGTACATGATTTTAAGATGGTATGCACCGATCCAAAAATGATTTTTACTTGACTTTTTGATGGCGGACACTTGATACGGGTTCTTGAGATGCTCCTAAAGTTTTCTATCATAGTTTATTGCTATGTAAGAAGAATGGAGGTGTCCAATCAAAGAACCAAATCTGAGTCTGCACTAAAGAAGTCAAGTGAGGTATACTAGTTTTAGAAGTGAAATCTATGCGATCGAGCAAGTGGTCAAATTTGATATTGCGTAAGGATGATATATGTACATCGTATGGGATTTAGTATATTTGAATACAATGATTTTTTTGGCTTGTGGAAAGTTTGGGAAAGGAATCTTCGAATTATTTGAAGTGGTATGAATAATCGGCTAAGTGATAATCTAAGGCTATTGGGGACATGTACACTTAGTAGGTTGTTTATCATTCTTGTGACAAGAAGATTTTTGACCTGGGCAAACCATGAGTCTTGTTTGCTGAAGATTGTAATATTGTTAAGTATTAATGCATGGTTGCTTCTTTGATTGCTACTGTTGGAATTTCGAGAATGAAATATTCTTTGGGGAGGGAGAACGTAAAGACCTGGAATTTCGAACACTTCATATTTAAATATCTGAATTATTTAAATACTTGTATCAAATATTTAATGTGATTAAATATGATTTTATAACATTGTTAAACACCTTTTAATTAATAACTAACGACATAAAACTTGTTTTCGAAATGTGTTTACAAAATACAATTTTAATAAATATTAAAAATGTGACTGGAAAAAATTTTGTTAAAAAATAACTTTTTATTGCAATACAAGTTGTATAAACACTTTACAAATGGCATAGAAGTATAATAACACATATGACAAGTTAGTAACATATAAGATAACTATAAATTACTTAAAGTAAGCATGTTTGATTAAAGGAAACGTATGGTACTAAAAGGACCCTAAATCAAGGCACAAATCAAGGAAAGCATGCTTATGTAAGGGTGTGGTCTTACATGTTTGAGCTCTCTTTACTTCATAGCTAAGGAGGGGTTTTAGTAATCTTTTCCACTCGTTTCCTAAGCTTATAAATAGTTGAGAGGTTGCACTTCATTCTCTACAACAAATTCATATCTAAACTAATGTTTTCACTTTCTTATCTCCGCTCCAATTTTCTAGAAAACTATGCAAATCATATCCAATCACCATCAAAGTTTGCCATAGTTATTATATCACTATTAGAACATGGTTTAGCCTCTAAAAAGTTCAAGAATGATGGAGCAAAGGGGGAGTAAGGGCCAAGGCCATTAGCATGATGAGGAGGGAGAAAAATGATGGTTGTGTGCATAAGGAAGGAGGAGGAAGCCATGGACGTGAGTATTGGTGGAAGTAGGAAGTGTTAGGATGATTGAATTCTGGTAGGAAGTGTATATGTGGAATAAAAGTGAGTTATTCTCAATTTGAATGAAATTAATTACTTGATATTAATGTTTGTTGAAATTTCTTGCTATTACATATAACAATGATGACAACTACTTAAAGTTATAGCCTTTCATTATATGCTTCCAAAAGTATATAAATTGTTAAAGTAGCTGCTTACTAAACCATCAAATTGTGATAAGTTCATTTGAACATTTAAAATGGATATATTGATGTGTATGTATGTTAAAACATGTTTAGTAGTAGTACGGTTGGAACTTGGAATCATATATGTGTATGAAATAACATGACACCAAATATTGGATTGAATACGGATTGTCCGTATAGCAATAATCGTTATAAAAGCACTTTGAATCCCTTAAAATATAACTTGTGAAAATGGTGATTTAACAACATATCTTAATAATAACTTGTTTAGTTATTATCTAAACCTTGATAAGTATTTTTAAAAAGCATAGAATATGTTTTGAAAAGTTATAGAAGAAGTAAATCAAAGTAACAAAAGATTGAAGTAAAAACGGTCGCAATAGTGACACTTTTAAAAATAGTCCATTTTTGAAAATAATGTGTATTTCAGTGGAAACTTTCTTAGGGATTTCTTTAGGAATTAATAAGTAAATAATATATCACTCTTATTGGGAAATTTTTGAAGCCTGATTTATTTGATAGCTAGTTGAACGAAATGCAAGAAGTTATAGCGGAATAGTCGCTATAATTGAAGTTCGGTAAAATACCCGGTATTCGGGAAATCTCTAAAATAATTAAAAGATATTCTTTATGATTTTTCTTCATGGTTTCCAAGAATCCAAAGTATAGTAACTATTGTAAAAATAATGGACCTAAATTCAATTTTAAGGTATTGAAAACTAGACACAAAGTTGTAGCAAAAATGTGATAAAACTAGTAACAGAACTTTAGGCAGCACTTCTAGGAGTGCTAATATTGTAAATTAAAGATTTAAATTGTTTAAACATAATATTTAAATTTAATATTTTTATCAAATAATTTTAGGATTATTTTCTAACTTATAATAGAGAGTTTTAAAATTGGATTCAAGTCTAAATATATTTTTAACATTTAATTATGAATTTCTAAACTAATTAGCTTTTAAAATAAAAACTCGTTTTTCTATTTATTTCAAAATTCCTTATTTTTACATAATATTCTATATAGATAATTATCATAAATTTTAATTAGTTTTAAAAGTATTTTGACATATTAATAAATATTTTAAATATATATATATATATATATATATATATAAGTTTTGAATATTAAAGTAAGTATTTCGTAAATATAATAAAGGGAGTTTGGATTTTTAACACTTAAGTTAAAATAAACTTTATATGGAATCAACTAAAGTGTACTGCCTTAATTAATAAGTGCGGATATGCTCCGATCTATAAATAAATGTTTAAAGTTATAAATGGATAGGTAAATAGTTTTGGGTTGTTGTAAACAGTGTTTTTAGCAACACTTGTTGTTAGCCCTTATTATTAATTATACTTGGAAATATAATTAGATATTTACTAATGGATATTTAGTAAAAAAAATACAAGTAAATGGTTTTCGATTTGTTGTGACAAATGTTTTGAGCAACACTTGTCTTTAACCCCTCAAATATAAATAAATCTTTAAGAAGAGAGTTTTGAAGAGGAATGTTTTCAAAGTATAAAATATTTGGGTTTGTTGTGACAAATGTTTTGGGCAACGCTTGCTTTTAAACCTTAAATATAAATAAATCTTTAAGAAGGGAGGTTTAAAGAAGAACTAGTGTGAACCCATGCTACACACATGGAGTTCGTCTTATATCGCTTGAATCTTATTTGCGTACACTACCCCCAGATGAGCGATATCATTTTCTGTTTCTTTAGAATGGTACGCTTGAAAATAATTGGAAACTAAGCATTGCTATACCATGGTATTTTATCATTCGCAAGACAACATTTGATGTTATGCTCGTTATTGATGATTTCAAAACATAATGCTGTCAAATGTAAAATTATAGAAAATATCTTGAGTAGCCTCATGCAAATGCAATGAAAATGCGTTTTATTATAAGTAATCAAACTAAAATTGTATGGTAGCTAATGTGAATTAATTTAGGAACACAACACATTATTGACAATATGTAGAAAAATGCATTTGGGCATAAGTGAACGGTGTTTACCTATCATGAACATTTTTTTATATTTTACCTATAAATTTAACAACCTTTTGTTTTATCACATACTCAACAAAGTTGGACTCATCAAATCAAACACTTGGGTTATATAATGCTTGTGTTCCATCGCTCTAAGAAAGAAAAAATTGATTATCCTACTAAATTCAACTTCATCCAATTTTGACAGAATGAGAAAAAAATTCTTAGAAATAGAGCCGATTACGGTTGATATATGATAAAATTTCACACCATTTTTCACTTTGTTTTTCATTATTAATTTGGCTGAATTGTACTTTGTAAATTATTATAACAAAATTTACTAACATAGATGATCTTAATTTCTTTGTTGCATACAATTAATACCACGTTTATTCACTTAATTGTAAATTTTACCAAAAGTAAACAAAAAATTTCCTCTTTTATAGCTTTAATTGAAATGTTAGATTAAATAATATAAAACTTCATGATTGTCATAAAACAGATTGAATGATTTAATACGAATTAAGTTTCTCGTCTTTAGCCATACGGAAAACTGAATGATATTCTCTGTCCTTACTCTCTCCAACCAAAGTTAGTTTTATAGACAATGGTATCGTCGCTGTTCTTCTTGAGCAAACATAGCAAAACTGTTACGTGGCTAGTACAATCTTCATTATCCATGGAAACAAAGAATATTGAATTCACATTTCATCAAGTGCTTAATAAAGCGTATTGAAGATGTACGCTACTTTGGTATGTAATGCAGCTAGATCAAATACATACCCAATGTGCAAAGTCCTTTGTTAGCTCAAAATGAAATAGGTATGGCACTCATTTGGGAACATTAAATACTATAGAAAGAAGAAATGCTTGCATAAACGGGAAATCCTAAAACACAAACCAAGTGTGGTGTAAATTTAGCTCCAGACGGTTATTTGACACTCACGTAAGATCCACTCAAACTTCTAAGGTTTAAAAAAATGATATACATATACATTAGAACACATTTTATATCGAGTTTATATTTGATTGTACTTGGAATCATAACAAATTTGTTGCATTTGTTAGAATCAAAGTTTGCAAAACATAAAATCTTTCTATATCTAATTTATCTATTTATGGAAAATATTTAATAGGTAGTTTCATGTATCCTATTCAGCCACTTAGCAGCTTATAGGAACTTAAATTTGGTGTTGCATTAAGAAATATCAAAATGTGCATGAACATTAATTTTACTCGATTCATTTACTAAGGTGATGCAGACATTATCCATTTGTATAAAAGAAAAATAATTATTTCAATCTCAAAAATAATTACGCTTAGTTAAAATGAGAACTGTAAGACATAAAATGTTATTTTGTATGTCATTTCATTTATAATCAAATAGAATGCATATTCACTTAGCTGCTTGTAGAAATTGAATGTCTTCGTTTTATTAAGAAATATCAAAATGTGAATAATGAACATTAATTTTACTCAGTTCATTAAATAAAGTGTTGTAAACATTATCCATTTGTAGAATACTTAAAACGGTTATTTCAACCTCAAAATTAATTGCGACTGGTTAGAATGAAAACTCCAAGACATAAAATAATTTTATAGGCTGTTCATTTCGTTTATGATCAAATAAAATCCATATCGATTCTTCCATTCAAAGTAATGTAAACGAATGATATTATTGTGACGTGGTTAGTTCTCTTATTGTTCACATTTTTGTCCAATTTATGTCATTTAATTGTTAGAAATGAAATTATGAAACATAAGGTAAGAACGAAAGCAGGATCAACAAATTTTCTTTGATAATATCTTTCATAATCTCTTTTGACTCAAAGCTTCAACCTTGATTTGATATTTTTATAACAACAAAACTCTTTACATTTACTTGAGTTAAAAAAGTAAGAAAATATTAGTTTTTAGCATGTAGCATGTCATTGGATAAGGAAGATGGAGAATAATATACATGAATTTTATTGTTTGTATTAATTTTGAATTTACTGCCTTTAAGTGTAAAATAAAATAAAAGAAATTCCAAATCATTCCATGTTTAGTGTACACTAAATATCATTTATTTAACGAAACGAAGCTAAAATAACGCACAAGTATGAAGTGGTGCTATGAGTACTAACATTCTTAATAACTTTTTTAGCATTTATTGAAAAATAATTTCTTCCTTGATGTAAATATGTGCTTTTTTGCCTAAAAGACTCTCTCCTTTTTTGCAACAAAACATTGAAAGATTTGAGACATATGTTGCTGAATGTTGTCGGAGGATCAAAGAGTTAGAGCAGCTCGTGCAAATCGATTGCTACCAATCCTCATAAAGCTCGGGATCAATGCTAATAAAGTCTCTACCTAGTGCCGTGTCAAATGCGCATGATTATTTTGTATACGTTGCTACCAAGGTACCAAATGGTGTACGACTGATCATATAATGATGCATCATAATATTTTGGCTCTAAGTTGAACATATTTCAGGAGTCATATAACATGCTTATGTGCACAGTTTATCCTCATCCTTCTTTTTTGAATATCCTCATTTTTCCATTGGTTGCATAGATCAAACTACCTCTCTTGGAGCAACAGTTAAAGTAGGTAAATTGTGAATGAGTTATCAAAATGATCAGTTGCAAAAGTTAATTCTTTGATTTCACTAGTGAATCTATTTTGATTTTTTTTCTTCTTTTCTTTTTTTTCTTTTTTTTTAGAGAAAAAAAGCTTTTTGCATAACATGAAAGTGTACACTTCATCACTTTAACCTGCCTTTTTTAGTTCAATTTTCTATGATTTTTGACTTGTTAAAATTTAACGCATACCTGATCTTTTCTACCCTGAAGGGCAACTCATTGTTACCAAAACATTGATATGCTAAATTAGGTGCATGCGTTGAATTTTAACAATGACAGTATATTTCTTCAATAATGAACTGGAATATAAGTTGGTCTTTTATGAGTTTATGGGCATCATTCGGTTTATGCGCATTAAAAAAATAAATTCAAAACTACATACTTTTTTACCGGATAAGATAAATTTTATCTTACACTTAGATGGAATTATCAATAAACATTGTATTCACTAGTTTATCCTCAGCGTCTATTATCTATGCATGCAGGTTGAGAGCCTTCACCAACATATAGAATCAATGAAAGCAGCATACTTAGTAGATCAAAGATGCCCGTGGAGAAGAAAACAATCCATTCCTGGAAGCAGATAGGCGAGAGACTGCAAAACAGGAAGTAGCTGCAAGATGAATCCGTCCAACTCTGCATTTACGTGCACTTACTAATTCAAATTCAATACCCGGACCTCAGTCCACTCATGGAGCAGGATTGTTTGCCAGCCCAGCACAACCTTTATTACCATCGAGCACGCAACCCCAACCAGTGTCATCTTCTTTGTTCAGCACGCCTGCAGCTTTTGCACCAACTTCATCTTTGTTTACTACTCCAGCCACGTCTAATCGGTCAGCTAATTCGTTTGCCACACCGGCAATTAATACTCAATCTTCTACATCTCTGTTTGGAACTCCTCAAACTTCTTCTTTTGCATATACTCCTGCCGGTGACAGTTCATTATTTTCAAATCCAACGCTAAACACTGGTATAACTTAATTTAATTTTTAATTTTTAGATTGCTGATGATATTGATGAAATAATCCCGGTATGGAGTAAAATGAAGTAACTAAGTCAATGGATGCATGACATAGATAAAACAATTTTGTTTAATGCTAATACACAATAGGATAATATATTTCTCTATGGTCGTTTCAGTAGCCAAAGGTCTGAATTTTTTTCGTAGACATGCATAAGAAAATAAATTGGTTCTCTTTGCATGGGTGTAAATAGTCAAGAAATTATAGCCAGGATACGTTTCTTGAATGTATCTCAATCGCATCCCTTTTATTTTTAATATGGAGCATGAGAACTTTAATAGAACATTACCATATAACTTGTGTTTATCGGTTGTGGCATCTCTTGCTTTGTCTAATCTGAATTGGTATAGAGCAATGTTGGGTTATAAATCAATTATGTAATTAGAGCATCAGTTTCATGGGGCAAACGCGGGTGTTTTTGATCGTGAATCCTACATGAAAACTATACCATAGGAATAATGAATGTGGATGTAACATTTGATGAAATCTAGTATCTCAGTGTTGAAAAAAAATTACAATCTTTTTCTCATTATCATTTTAAGAGTGCACAATCTTATTTTGAAGTGTTTTTCTGATTTTCCTGTTGTAGATTTCTGACCAGTTCAGGGGCGACCTCTAGTGCTGCATTTGTAAGTCAAAATTTTCGTTGTCCATTAAAATGCTATCCATAAAATGATCACAATTTTATTTTATTTTCTTCCAATTATTGCAGAAGTCATCCAGGCCAAAAGCTCACACTATTAGGCGGTAGTAGCTTCCCATGAACCAAGCTTTATGGATACTGTAGGACTTGAAGTGGCATGGATAAAATATAATTATATTTACTTTAGCAGCGAGACAATTTAATATCAATAATTCTTTTTCGCACAAGTTCCTTCTGTAATTCTTCTCCTACTGTATTAGAAATGTGGTGTTCTCTTTAGCTTGTATATTTTTGTACCCAAGGCTTCATCAATTAACCTTATCAATTATTAACCGATTATTTTTGAGTACACTTGAATCTAGTGGATAATTTTTTAATTTAATTGTTATAATTCAAATTCAATTGGTAAATGTATTTCTGCTGTGATCATCTCTTGGAGGAGATACGTTGAATACTCCAAATATGGTTTAGTAAGCTATAAATATAACGTTTTATTAAGTAAAGCATTAAGTTTCAATGTATCATACAAAATATGGTTCTTTTTAAGTAATGTGTAGTTTAATACAGTGATTACACACGCATTCTTAAGAATGTACCATCTTAATTTAGGAAAAAATTATTGAAGGGAAGCCGAGAGCTGAACTTGCTTGCTGCTCTGTTAACCTCTCGTAGTGTTTCGATATGAGATTCATCATCATCCACTGGTAATATTCTGGGAAATTCCCCTTCACCGACGTAGTCAACTACCCTATTAGTAGCTTCAAGGCCTGTCACATATGCTTTTTCCTATATAGTTTCTTCTTAATCCAAGAAATGCCGAGTGTACATAAATAAACTTGATTTTAATATTTACTAAAGATCCATGTTGATTAGCTATCTAGTCTCTGGCCAAGATCCATGTTGATTAGCTATCTATTCTCTGGCCATTTATGTTTGGGATAGTAGTTGATCCACGCATCATGTATTTACACGAACCTTACAGAAAAATATAGATAAATTATTTTGAATGATAAGATATATGTTGAGTTTTATTTATTTATTTTCCTTTATCATGGAGATATAACCTGGAAAGAAATGAATTGCAGCCAGATTTAATATAGATAAAATGTTTAATTATTTTGCTCTTCTTACTTTCTTATCAAACCATATTTTTACTGACATCACATCAATTGCAGCCAGATTTAATACATTAAGAAACTTGCTCTGTGACTTCAAAACAGAACTACAGAAAACTCAAGAAGAAAAGTTAATTGGTAGGCAAAGATATATGAAAAATTCATATCTGCACAGATAATTTTATTTGTTTTGGCTAATATATTTTCCTGTGGGTTTCAAACTTTAGATTCTTGGTTACACAAACTTCTTCCCAGTAAGGGAGGCAATATATTATGAGATGTACCAGATATACCCAATCTCAAAATTTAAACTTCTTTTACATTTTTTTCCTAATATGATTTATGCCTATATAAAATGAAATTTCTGTCCACCTCAAGTCATGGACCAACTTCTTCATTGAACTTACCATTGTCACCTGTAATCATCACCAATGCAGCAATTACTAAACTTGCCAGTTGGAAACAATAGATTGAAGAGTAGATATGCCAATAGCTAGAATAACAGAATCAGCATCATACTTCCCTAATCCAACCATTAATCCCGATGCACACTCTTTGTCGTCATCCAGTATAACATCTGTTACATTTTTCTGCTCAAGAAATTTGCATCCTTTTGATTTCATGGATTCGATCCATGGGATGAATATTTCATCCTGAACGGTCCTACGACACCGTATAGCATTAAAATTTTGCTGTCCATTAATAGAAAGGAAAAAGAAAGTATAGTCAAGCGTTAAACAATGTAGAAAAATGTAAGATATTTGAACACAGTCGAAAAAGCTGATGAGCCAGAACATAATAGCACGTCATTGCTGCATTTTACTAAAAAATATAATCAGTTATTCCAGAAAAAAATTTCTATCATAATTTTTTTTATTAAATTTGAAAAATAAGTCAGTGCAAGATTATGAATAATTTCACATTTTTTATATTCAAATGAAAATACATTTGTATCATTTTCAATCTAAATTCAAATATATACAAAACATTCATATTATTTTGCTTGAATAAATAAATAAACAATGTAAGTAAAATAAATAGTTTCATATCTTCTTTTAAAACTTGATCTAAGAACACCCTTCAAAGGAATCATTGAAATTTTGAATAAAAGGAAAGAATTCCATATCCATATCATCTTGTTCAGATGAAGATGTCGTTGGAGACTGAGATGAGTAGTCCTCTATGATTTTAACATTAGCGAATTATGGTTTAAATTAGAGAAATATGAGAATTCCATATCCATACCATCTTGTTCAGATGAAGATGTCGTTGGAGACTGAGATGAGTAGTCCTCTATGATTTTAACATTAGCGAATTATGGTTTAAATTAGACAAATATGGTTTATGGTTTGTGGATGGAAAGACGGTAAGATTTGCTATAATAAACGTACATGTAAAGAAAGAAGAAAGATGATTATAAAAAAGGAAATTTGATCATTACAACCTTTTTTATAGGAGGAGAATCAATTATTTGATTTCTTCTTAGCAAAATCATTTCATTAAAGAAAAGTTTGTTCAAATACCCCTTAGTCAGACTGTTCTCCATCTTAAAAATTCCTTTAATGCTAATCAATATGATATAGTGATGGTGAAAAAAACCTAATGGTGACATATGGGGCATGTTAGCTCAAGACATAAGTTATCATATATTCTTGTGTAAAATTTAACCTTAATTTAAAATGATTACTGCATATGAACCCATGATTTTCATTCAAGAATTGAGTCAAAAAGGTTGGAACATTTAGTACAGCAAAAACATATGCACAAAATAAAGGAACGAAGCCAATTAATCATCTATTAAAATACCTAAAAATTCCTTTAATGCTAATGAATAAGATGAAGTGATGGTGGAAAAACAAATGGTGACAAATGGGTTATGTTAGCTCAATACATAAACTATCGTATATTCTTGAGTAAAATATAACCTTAATGTAAGATGATGACTGTGCTACATATGAACCCATGATTTTCATTCGAGAATTGAGTCAAAGAGGTTGGAACATTTAGTACAGCAAAAACATATGCACAAAATAAAGTAACGAAGCCAATTAGATCATCTATTAAATGCGTAAGAATTATAACTTTATCAATTAAACCTTAAGAGCTGGTGAGAAGTAATGAATCATCGTAACTATCAGGAAATTTTTGTAATATTTTACACTTTTGAAATTATAGGTCATATAATACAACATGGAGTTTAATTTGTATAATATATTTTTAGTTTCTGAAAATTTTCTCTTAAGAGTTCCACCTTTAGATCCATTCTTTAAGGATATATTCTTATTCCAGAAAACTTCAAATTTGGCATGATGGCAATTATGATTCCTTTTTTACTTCATAAGAAAAGGAACAAATGTTGTCTATATGTTCATTAAATAAGATGATGGTGTATGCTCGCCGGCATGATATGTCGTTGATTACTGGATTATATAACTTGTACTTAGAAAACAAATTTGAGCAATCTACATTAAATTCACTTTTAGGCAAGTTTCAACAATAAGTAAAATCGAAAGAAAGAAGTTTACATCATAAGTTTATAACTTTGTAAATCCCCAAGAACTTACAGGATCTTAAAGATGAGCATGTGCACACAAACATTCATTTCAATAGGAGAACTTTTACAACTTATTTTGCCTAAATGGAATCTGTAAATGGAACATAGTTCATTAAGAACCATGTCGGTGTCATCTTTTTTAATCTTCCAAAATAGATCCATGTATCCTTTACAGCTATTATTTTGCCGTAACAAATAAACAGATTAGGGAAATGAACCTGTATAAGCAAAGCATGAAATTACACACCTCCCTTTAATGCCTTAATACCAAGACTTTTGCCACCTTCGGCACCTGCATATAAGTATAGCAAAAATAGCTGTATTAGGTTTTATTATTTAAAACAAAAATGGAGCTAGCATAACATGGTGAATAAATATAAAAGGACATGACTTTATATAGTACAAAAAGAAAAATTAATGCAATTTTTTTTCAAATATATGAATATGTTACCCATCCAAGGTGCAAAAGGTCAACCTTCATGTTATGTTGCATAAACTTATAAAATGGAATAAAATACACATAATAAGTGCTAAAAATCAAATTGAATCAATAATACTGCACAAACTATATCAAGATTAGTATATAAAAAGAATTTTTTGATGCTGAATACTTGCTTCCGGGTCTTTAGTGAGAAATCACATTTCGTGTGTACGAACCAGTATTTAAAATATGGAGACAGAAATAGGAAATAAAGAGATTGGGAAGTTTAAAGGACTTCTATTAAAATTGGTAGTTGAGATGGGATATTTTAGGGTAAAAATGCAAAAAGAGCTCAAAATTATGAGAAAAATGTATTTTGTTCTTAAAATTATGTGAGGGAAGGAGATGAAGAGTTGGTTAATTAATTTTTTTATAAAGTAGAATAGATTAGAAAATAAACATAAACACACTGTTGAACTACAGATAGGAGCAAAAGTAAATAGCAATTCACAAATGGTTCACCAATATTAACATGAACAAAAGTCATGTGTTTGCAATAGAATTTATGTTGACCTTATTATTTTCAAAATTTTGACCAAATTCTGTAAAATACTTGCCTTGCTTCTTGAAACTACAATCTTAATCAGATTGCATCAAGGGATAGTTATATTGAGTTTCTTACTTAATCTCGCTACTAACATAGCAAGTATTTATTTGAAGCCAATGAAATGTTTCATCAATAATATAAATTAACAATAAATATAAGGCGTTGTCATGGTATAACACACTCTGGTGTATGGTTTGATGTAAACACACTATGTTGACCAAAGGATACATAAAGGTGGATTGGATAGTTCTGTTGATACCTATACCTTTATAATAAACTATTAATTTGTAGTAAAACAAATAAGTTGATCACAAATGCAAAAAGAAATATTTTGAAAATTACAACATTGTAGAAAGCTTTCGTTATCCAAAAAAACATGTTTGCAACTTGTATGTTATTACCGATTTCAAGTAAACTAACTTACCATGAGTAATCATAGTTTTAGATTATGCATATTTTTTAATACATCAAATCTATAAACATACAACGTATATTACTTTTTATCAAGAACTGAATTGGTTTATAAAGAATTATGAGTCCCCAAAATATTTTAGCTGTGGAAAATATTACCTTTTGGAGTCATGATTGAGAACTGCTGCATAGTTCCTCCAAGAAGTCGTCTGCACATAAAATTTAATATTTTCTTATAGATCCAGAAATAAATAACCTCATTCCAATATTCTTTTGCGAAATTCATCAGGCATAAAGGTCATGGTGTAGCATGCATGTATTTCATTGATGGTAGAGCTGCCTCGTAGCAATTTAAATTACTTTGAGAGAAACGTTAAAACCATATAACTCAAAATTATTCCAACTTGATGAAGTCAGATATTAAACATTGACCTTTTATGGTGAGGCACAAAATAGAAATATCACGAGCTTTCTGATTCATAATATAACTAAAACACAACCTTATGGGAAAAACTATAAATAATAATCTAAAATTTAGACAAAGCAAAACTCACATAAATATTAATCCAAAACTCATACGCATCTTATAAAACAAATTGGTACACAACCTAAAACAAAATAGTGTCAATAACAGAACATAAACTAACTTTTCGACCAAAAAATACAGAAATAATAGCAGGAAGGTGAACTGGAATCTGAAACAAAGTCAAATGTGGTGATCCAAGCATAAGTACTTAAGATGATAAAGTACAGTAATTACTGATTACAAAGAAATAAAATCTAAATTGTTGAAAATGCTGCTACTCTTTTGTGAAATATAAAAATTCATCAATACTGGACTGTAATTTAACTAAACATAAGCCTACATAATTAGAACAATATGTGGTCTAATATTAACAGCATAAAAGTAATTCAAGACTTCTTTCATAATGTTATCCAAAAAATGTGTTCAATCAAAGTCAGCCAACTTGTTGAAGGTAGATTAGCTAGCCAAAATTTAGAATAAACTTTTGTTATTTTTGCCAAAAAATTTAGATGTTAAATGGTGTTCAATATTTCTAACGTATGTAACAAAACTTTAGCAAAACAAGAGAACCCGTGAGTATAAATAGAAAAGAAGAACATCAATGAATCAAAACTCAACGCTTTAAATATAAGGTTTGAATTAATCGTACCTAAACGACCAAAACTCAAAAACCGTCTTAACTCGATCCAAAAGAAAGAGAATCCAAAAAGGATGGAACCATAACTGAAGTCCTCCCTCATGTTTTTCTTTCTGCTTGGATCAGTCATCTTCGATCATCCTTAGAGGAGCACAAATTGAAAATAATGGCAAATACAAAAAATTTACTTAATCCTTAGAGGTCTAACACAAAGTTAGAATTTGCAAAAAAAAAGATTTGGTTAATACCAAAACACGAAAAACCATAATGACATGAATATAAACTACTTGCCTTGTATTGCTTCTTGTAAATTGTAGGATGCAGCATAAGCTGAAACCAAACTTCTAACTTCTTGCGCACTACAAACACAACATAGTCTAAATTCAAAAAAAAAACATATTTGTATATTAACACCTCACTTGTGATTACAGAACTTAAAAAGCTAATTATTTTTTCTTTTTCCAAGGAATGAACATAATGATAGAAAACCAATATCTTAATGCACAAACTAATATAATTAATGGATAATTAGAATCTTAGCATAAGATACTTTTGATAGAAGGTGGAAGAGCCAACCAGCAACAATAACAACACACCAAAGCCATTTAGAAGTAGTTCAGATTCTCATCAATGTTTTTTTTAAAGTTAGAGAGCTTAAGTAATATTAACCATTGAATAGACAGATAAGAAAAACATCTAAGTTTTGTTGATATGACCATTTAGATGTTTTATGTTTGACTAATAAAACATAAAATAAAAATGGCCTTAGAAATATGTTTTTTTCTTCTTTAAAGTGTACCTTCACATAGTTTCTTTTTGCTATAAATAGGAGAATGCAGGTTTTAAAATTGCTATAAATAGGAATATATCATATCAGTGGAATCTTATGGTGCTTTACTATCAAACAGCTGGCGATGAACTAATAATATAAACAATTCTGAAATAACAAATTGCATAAAGGCAAAAAAAAGCATTATTTAGAATCCGGAATACAGTTTGCGGTGTGGAAGTAAATTTGTTTTTCTTTGTCAGTATTGAGCATAAATTTCAACGGTCACAAATTTTATAAAGAAAGATAATGCCTAATCCCGATCGTGCTTTCAATGCTACTAAACTGGTAAATGAAAGCATAACTTCATTAAGCATTAAAAGCTTTGCAACACTCACCCCTCCTAATTAGTAGACGTTGATACTCAGTTACGGTGAAAGAACAATCTCAGCTTCTTTGTTTAAGTATTTTGTTTTTATGTTAAATTTTGAAAAGTATATCCACCGCCTATATCAATATTTTCTGAAACTACACATTCTATTCTAATCTATATGACTGACATTTCTCAAATTTAGAACATTCAAGCTATTATGTTTCTAAAACCCATTAACTGCTACTAATGTAAATGAATTTATGTCGTGATTCTCAATTATAGCTAATTGTTTTTCTAATGCCGAATTATTATGAACAACCTCAAATGTGGGTTTCAGGATATGTTTTACTATTTGATTAATTCGGTTTAAAAATTTATTGCACTTTTATGCAAAAATTTCAAGGTCAGTGCTATGATGCAACCTCGTTAAACTGTACGGTACACATTTCACATAAAAATTTCCACATTTGTAAAGCTGGACTTATTTGACATTATTCATTAATTTCTTATACCTATCATACTACTGTCATTCGACTATTACATACTATGTTTATATAATGAAGAATTATGTGCATTGGCTGTCAGTTAAAGCTTAACATAGCTACAAATTATGCATCATTTGTACGTCTGTGATATTTTATTCTATATCTAAGCCATTCTTTTCTTGGAAACCATATTTCCCCTATTCAATTACGTGTATTCCAATATGTACAGTTTCATGATTTTTATTGTGTGATATCAACTGTTACAACTGTTTATATTGGTCTAATTTGCTACGGTGAATAAGAAAATAAGTATGCTAAAATGGAGTTTTCCATTATGTTTGATATTTAACTACTCTGTGTCAATTCACTTCCTAGCTCCCAATCAACTGATTAATGTATAAATTTTAGTTAAGTGATATAGTAAACTGAACTTTGTTAATAATTACCATATTCCAATTATTTCTTCTACAAACCATAAATCCATCCACAATTGAAATTTTCATACTCTCATGTTTAGGAATCAGATATTAAAGCAAACTAGTATGTATGGTATTTCTCCAAAATCCTCAAAAAAAAAAAAAGCAAACAACTCATTTTGCTTTCAGAACCATCTTCTCCCAGATAACCCTAATTTAATTACAACATACTATCTATCCTAGCCCTGATATTAATATCATATGACGATCGTCACTCAACCATCGACAAAATATCTTCCTATGGCGAAACGGTTTATTGGTTGATCCATCGCAATTGTTCCAATCATGTTGCACTAAATGAATAACTCCTATATAGATGAAAAATTGCTCATTGGAAAACGACCCAAAAAAGTTAATTCATTGCAATTTTCATAAGTTAAATACCGAGTTTTCAAAGCATGTTACCTTATTCGTTCAGCTGTTTGAGCTGTGTTCTTCAGCGACATGGTGCGATACCAAACTTGTGGAGATGATGGAGTTGAAGAGTTGAATTCGGCAAGACAATTGTAGGTTGAAACGGGGGAAAAGGAAAACCAGGGAACAAAAGTTTTACCTGATGCCATTAGCCAGGAAAGAGGCGAAGGAGAGAGAAAGGTCGGCAAAGAAAGAAATAAGAAAGGCGAGTTCCATTTTGCCAAAATCCAAGGAGGCTTCTCTGCACTAGAAACCAAACTCAATAATAATATAATACTATAGAATTTTTTACAAACCATAAAATTTTTGGTTTTGTTATAATAAATGTTTTGAGTAACACTTGTCTTTAACCCTTAAATTTAAACAAATCTTTAAAGAGAGTTTTAAAAAAGAATGTTTTCAAATTATAAAATATTTTGGTCTGTTGTGACAATTGTTTTTACCAATACTTGCCTTTAAGCCTTAAAGGTAAAAGGAGAGTTTTAATTTAATGATTAAATGGAACGGTTTTGGGTTTGTAGTAAATAATGTTTTAGCAAAATTTGTTTTTAAACCCTTGAATTATATTTTGAAGAAATATTATAAATCTTTAACAATGAAATTTTAAAAGTAATAACAAGAATTGAAATCTTTTATAAAGAGATAGAACTGTTATATGTTTAATTTATGAAAGAAAAGGAGTTCACTATAATAATGTTTTTGCAGTAATTTTTTTAATCACTTTAATTATATTTCAAGTAAGTAAAACTTGTTAAACAATTTATGAATATACTTATACCGTTGGAATAAATATATGAATACTTTTTAAGTATTGAGAAAGGTATAAGTGAAAAAATAAAATAATATATACAAATATATAAAGGAAGTCTTATTAATAATAAAATATTAATAAATAAAGGAAGTCTTGATTTATAAAAGAGAAGTTTTATTAAATAAAAAGATGTTTTTGATAAGAAGGGTTTTTAATTAATAAAAGATAAATTAATTGAAAAGGGATTAAAAGTCGTTTATGTGACTTGAACATGCCTTGTATGAAATGATAGTGCAGGTATGTTTACTTTCTTAAGAGAAAGTGTTCGGGACTTAGTTCCCATATGTGATCATTCTCATTATTCTTGAATAAGACCAAATTTATCGACTCAGTCTTGGAGAGACCAGGAGCGGTACGTGTTCTACTTATCTAATACCATTTTAAGGCTGAGATACGTGATCTTTGTTTTGGAAGCGAATGATGGAAACCATGTGTGGTTCTCGAACCTGTTGTGATGTTGGAATCCATATGTGATTCATTATGTGATCGAGCTTTGTTGAAAACTCGTGTGAAGATGCCGAACGTAGACAAAGTAGGATGCATGATCCTAGGGTTTAGCAAGCCCATGAGAAGTACATCAACTTCATATCTAGAGTATACTTATCGCTATGTCGCACACAAGGAGTTGATGATACTTGGTACACATTTTTAATGCGAGTGTTTGGATAATGGCCCAGTTGTGTTTGGTATATTTTATGTAGAGATATACTATGTTCAGAAGGTATTTTTCGATCCTTGTCATAGGAGATCAGTCTCGTTGAGGAGGTCTTCGTGGAAAATCTATTTATACGAACGTACCTTTACGGTTTTGTTTCTATACCTAAATATGCTAGTAAATATAACCAATCTACCCATTTTAGCTATATGATTTATATTTCTTCTAAACACCCTAGATATTATTATAATATCACTAAATTTTCCTATATAATGACTGAGTTATCGTAAGATAAAAACCCATCCGTGTTTATTTGTGGTGTGTCTTATGAGATATCTTTATTTTAAAAGGTTTTATAAAATTAGTTAATTCAAATGACTTGAGTTTCTCATGCTGGTTTAACAGACTGATCCGGGTGTTATTCTCTTCGGGTCAGCCTCATGTGTATTTCTAGATTTCATCGATGATCATTAGAGCTCTTGGAGAGAGGAGTTGGATGGTTTCCTATTATAGATTTTATTTCTGCTGCATTACTTTGTTTATTTTTATATCAGCAATTGTGAGAACAGGTTGTTATAACTGTTTGGGCCGATGATAGGTTAGTTTACTCGGATTATTGTATCTATACGGTTTTCTTTTTTAAAAGTATTATTTTGATATTATATGTTAACATTCCATTGTGAGATTCTGCCTTTCTGGGACTTAGGTACTCGGTATGTGTATACCAAGGATGTATTGGTGTTGACATTTGGGAGTTGAAAATGTGTTCATTACATAGAAGGTCCAAATGCAAGCACATAGGTGGAGGAAAGAGCACGCTGGCCTATTCTCCAAGAAAGACCTCTCGGTGCCGAGAGGTTAGCTTTGGTGCAAACTCCTTCTTTTTACTTGCTTTTCTCTTCTATCTTTGATCCGATGTATTTTGATTCTTTTCCATAAAGGTTGAGTCGATCTCGACGATTCCTTTGATAATACTTGTATTATCCTACTTTCTTCTCATCAATCCTCAAAGTTGCTTGTCCAATATTTGAAAAAACACTTGATGATGACTGGTTGGAGCAGTGTATAAAGTGATAGAAGGTATAGGTGGGAAGAGAATCCTCTTGGTGCTAAGAGGTTTCTCTTAGTAGCAAGTGGTTTACTTAACTCGAATTCCAGTGAATCTTCTTGAGTTCCATTCTCTACTCATTCTGATGGTGTTTCCATGTTCTCGAGTCATTTCCTCTTCGTATTGACCTTTTACTTCTACTTGAAATATGCTTGGTTAAAAAGCTGGTTAATAATTAGTGTTTCACTTCAAATGCTTCAATTTAGACCTCTATGGTTGTTAGATAGATCAGCATGTCATGATTTAACTACAATTAAAGTGGACTTTTCACATTGGTGTTCGTAATATTATCAAGTCGAGGGAACTGTGTAATGTCGTTACCCTGAGATTTCTCGTTTGATATTATTATTATTAACCAATAGGAAATATTTGGATGAGTCATTCCACAGTTGTTAAATAATTGTAATTATGTAATCTTTTATTGCCCTTGATAACCACGTGTAATAAACTACCCAACATTTGGAAAGTATTGTACACTTTTTTGCAACAGACGTAGCAATATCCTTGCAAAAACATCTTGACTAGGAATATTTTAAATAATATGTTATTATATATTTTAATAATTTATCCTAATTACAACTCATTGTAATTATTATCAAAGAACATATTACTTAAGGATTTACTATATTATTATACTTAAATTATCACTTAATTAATATATCATAATATATGGTTTTAAAGTTAGATATATGAAATGAATTACATAATTGCCCTGGGGCATACCTCTAACTCTCTTAGACCTAGGGTAGCTGAAACAATAGTAGAAAGGGAAGCATGAGTAACAAATAAAGGGCTGGCAGTTAGGGTTGGAAACTATGTCACTGGAGAAGGGATGGAGACAAGAGCAATCTCGGTGACAAACCCTAAGAAAGAGAAGCCCTTTCAAGGGCTTACATCGTCATTCTGCGAGGTATTGTTAGGTTCAGATTTAGTGAATACAATTTAATACAAAAAATTTGATGAAGAAGATGTTATAAGAGAATATGCTTATTACAAGTAAGGAAGAAAGTAACCATGGCTTAATTGAATTTTTTACAAGAAGTGCATATATCATGTTTTCAGTCATAGGAAACTCCAATTAAGATAGTTTGATCTTCTAATGATGGAAATGGATTGTAGCTAGATAAGGCTTGTTTGGGATTGACGTCAACAAGGACATTTGTGTACTCAAACAATTAAGATGCTCCAAGGATTTATCATAGTAAAATAATTTCCAAAATATGGAAATCTAACCAATTGATCTGGTAATGGACTAATGAATTGAAGGGTTCTTAAGAAAATACCTAGAAATGTATCGATCATACTCATTTGTCTTGTAAATAAAAAGGCTTCGATATGCAATAATAAATACTCTATCCTAAATAATACATAGGTCAGCTTTATCCTCCTCACTCATCAGCTTAAATAAAAATAAGGATTTATTTTATTTACTTTTACAGAACCAATTAACTTCCATAAATGCTTAAAATGATCTAAAACAATGATATAAGAAATGTTCTAACCCATAATGAAATTGAACAGGTTATCTTTCCAGAAATTGTCCTATGAAAATCACTTTATTAAAGGCATGGTATGAAACCCCAAAAAAATTTAATAGTAAATTAGGTAAAGATGTAATTTTACAAATAAAGAAAAAAAAATCACAAGCATCTGAGTCAGGCTTCAAAACCCATTCTACTATATAAGGAATGCAGTTTACAACTAAGAAACATTAATTTATGAAATAAAAGGTTGATCTATACATATACCTTGGAAATTTTCCAAGATATATCTCTACTAATTTAAAATAAACGTAGATAAATGAGGGACTATCTACATACAATCAAATGATTAATCTACATGAAGTTAAAAGTGAATATAGAAGGAACCATATATAATTAAATATCCAAAACTTGAATAAAAATGAAATCAAGTTTATAATAAAGTTTGGAAAGAAGAAAAGGAAGTAAAATATCAAAAATGATGGAACATTCCCAGGTTAAACGTTTGATTAGAAGTCCAAACGTTTGAATCCATTTACAGTGCAAATGGAAAAGAAATAGTACAAAACTGATTTGTTTTTGACATCTGAACCTCTTTCTAGATGTCCAAAATCAAAATTAGACATTTCAACACCTATAAAAATTTTGTACACGTAATTAGACATCTGAAACAAAATCTATTTATCTAAAGTAAGGTCAAATGTCTGAATATACCATTCAAACTTCTAAATGGTTGAAGCAAGCCTAGGTTGAACCTAAACTTAGTGCAGACCAAGTTGGATGTGTTCGGGAAAGTTATTCCTGCTTTCTTGACTTTTAGGAGTTCATGTAGCTGCATGGAGCTATGCAACAAGCGGGATTGGTTCATACTTGAAGACGTAGCTAGATTCACACTTCAAGGAATGCATAATTTGACATTCAACGAGGAGTGCAATCGTATCACAACTAGGTGCTCTTATCATTACTATAGCACACCTGATCACTTGTTTTAACATGTTAGACAGTGGGGAAAAGGACCTAGAGAACGTGTGGTTGTGTAGCATGTGTGGCTTAAGTGATTTACCATTGAGAATATTAGCTCAATGTATGGTTAGGTGGTTTATCGATAAGACCGTACACTAAGGATATTCCTAGGTTTACTTTGTTTCTGGATGTCCAACCTTCAGGTAGAAATTCTTATAGATTGTATTTGGACTTTATCCCTCAAAGATGGACTTAACCCTTTAGCAAACTTTTTCACATTTTTCACTTGTGTATTAGTAAGGTCTAGGCCATACTTTGCCAACTGATTAAACTCATTGATGTATTCCTTAATGCTACGGTCTCATTGCTCAAAAAGGATGAACTTCTCCACTACTCATTTGGTCTTCGATATAAACTTAGTCTCAAAGTGCCTCTTAAAATCAGTCCAACCAGTCCTAACCTTATTTGTTTCAGCAACAATAATCTCCCACCAACTCAATTCATTTCCTTGCAAGTGCCAGGAAGCCTATCGTCTTTTCACTGCATCATCCATACATACCGTAGCAAAAATTCGATCATAATTCCTCATCTATTCCCGCATCTTAAAAAATGATTCAGTCCCAAATAATTCTTTCCACCTAAACTCTAGAAATCCCAAAAGAAGCCGTAATTGATAGCATGGACAATAAGGACAACATGGCAGATCCATTCACCAAGAGATTGACTCGATCGATACTAAAAAAATTGATCGAAGGGATGAGACTGAGATTCTTTAATTGGCCTCAAGTGCAAGTGGGAGGTTAGAGAGTAAGGGGTATGCCCTTGGATCAATTCTGTAATTTATTGAAAATGTTAACTTTGTTATAAAATATCGTTCGAAATAGTTACTGGAATTTAATGGGTGCTTGTTTTATACTTATATTTATAGTAATTAAAAATATATAAGTACGTTCTCTTAATATGCGCCTAATCCTTAAGGAATCTTGAATCTAATCCCCGATATCAGTTGTGACACCCTGCACCTCCAAACACATCGAAACCCTAAACATGACTTTTGAACTCGAGTCATGCCAAGAATTATGTATCATTAGGTTATTATAGCTACATGATATAGAGACAAATATAGGTGTTTAAAATATTCTATACTTTCAGATCTCATAGTGGAAGGAAATAAAATATAAGTACTAAAATAACTCAATCATATAGTAGTTTCAACATAAATGTAGTCCAAGTAGTAACTGAGAAATAGTATCTCCAAATAACGGTACAATAAGAACCCCTTTTGTTGATATAGTATAATATAAAGTACAATAGACTGGATGACTATATATGGAGTAGCACTAGATTATGATAGGAAGATGGTTCGTTGGGGTACTTGTAGTGTGCACAGTTTGGAGGTTTGTAGTGTGCACAGTTTGGAGGTTTACTATGATCCTAAAAGTTAAGTTATCTTGTGTTACCTATATTCCTTAGACCTACCGGACGAGGAGTTAGCTTAACACTAATTCATGACTTCCCAGATATCTTTATCAAAGTTACCACTAGTAATATGTTTCACTCACTAAACCTTGTCTGATCCCCTCTATTTCTCCCTCTTTATCTCTATTACAAAAGAATGGACCAGTACGTGACTTGGCTATGGTGCATAGAGGAGGTGTAACGACCCGTAATTTCCAATGTTTAAATTTGTTAATTTAATAAGATTTTGGTAATTAAATCTGAAAGAAAAAAATTATGAATTAATAGGGGATGAAAGGTAATAATGTTAATGCAAGTTAATAAATAACTAATTTAGTGCAATCCCAAATTGAAACAATTGTAAGGTTATAATTGATTGTAAATAGTAAATTAGGAAATAAATTCAAAGTTATATTAATTGATGAAATAATACGTAATAAACTATAATTTGATAAAATCAATGATAGGTAAGTAATTATAATATTTGTTGGTTGATAATAAAGTATGAATGTGATTGTTGATGTTGATTGAATGAAATTGATAGCTGTTAATGTTATTTCAATCAATTGTAATGATAAAGCTAATTAGGAATGTAATTGTAGAGATTAAATTGGAAATAATGGTAAAGTTTAATGAGGAAGAAAATAAATGACCATACGAATGTGATTCCAATTGATTGGAATAATAAATGTCAAAAAAAAGAATAATATACGTTTCTTTACTAAATAAAAAAAATCATATGTTTATTTATTTGAAATGTTGGTAGCTGAAAATTTTTATTACAGAAATAAGAAATTAATAACATTTGGTTTATATACAATATTTCCGTAAATACGTTAAATTACTATAAAAAGGAATTGAATTATCTCATTCATTTTTACCTTAGAAATCAATGACAATTAATGTGATTGGAATCTTTTAATTAAAAAGTGGGAAGACATTAATTGTAAACATATATTGAAATAAATTGGGTGATTTATTTCCAATTAATTCAGTTCATGTTTCAAAATTTAATGCTAGTTTACTACATATATGTTTATACCTAAATTTAAACTTATGTTTTAGATCCAATTAGATCATTAAAAAAGACTATTTAGGTTTGAAATCTCATACGTTATTAAATTAAATGTTAATAGGAGATGATAAAGGGGGTAAAATAGATTTACACTTGACTATTTCCTTTTCAATTAGACTTTATTAGATCTTAATTGCAACATAACTTACCTTTTCATCTTCACTTTTCTAATTTACTTTTACATTCACTGCCTCCTTATGTGGATTTTTTTCATACCTTTTATTTGTGAATGTAAACTATAAGCAGCGATAAAGATGTATATATATTATACACCTGTTTATATTACCTTATTTATGCTATCATATTTTTGAATGTATGTTAACGCATTCCTTGTAAAACATTCAATCGAAATGTTAATATGTTTGTTTAATTCCCAATCTAATCACAAGGAGGGAGAAATGAAAACTTATTAACGCTGTATATTCTTTTAATTTATGACACAAATTTGTGTAGAGAATTTATTTTCATTTATTGTGTATTAATTAAATCTTTAAAGGATGTTAATTTTGGTGTGTTTAAGGTTAACAAAATTAATTAAGTGAACGATTTTTTTTGAAATTTGAATTCTAAAAGTTTGTTTACAGTATAGAGTTGGTCCATTCATTCCCTTTCTAATTAATAATTGCCGCATTCTTTTCATTATTTCTCCATTTGTTCCATTACTCCATTCCATTTACATTGTGGGAAGCTTTTCTATTTTGCAAACATGAACTACTTTTCATATTTTTAATTCTTTCTTTTACCAATTTTTAATACTTGCTACTTTTAAAAAGGTTGTTCATATTTACTATATTTCAATACCAAGTTTATTCATATTTACTTTTTTCGTTCATTTTCCAACTTCATTTTTAGAAACATCATTTCATTTATTTCTAATTACTAGCGGCCTCTCTTTTCAAATCTCTTTGGCCCTAAACCTAACTCTAACATTATAAATAAGATATGATGCAAATGAAACCCCAGCCTCTATTCTAATCTTCTTCTTTTTTTTCTTTTTTTCTTTAAATCTCCTTATTAAATCTCATTTTAACTTTTTCCTTCCTCTTCAAATATTCTTCTTCTCAAACTTTCTTTTGTTTCAAACTTTCTTCTTTCTTTTTAAATCTTGATCTTCTCTTCCATTTTTAGTTCTTCTTATTTTAATCCTTTTCTTTTTTAACTCTTCTTTTTCAAATCTTCTTTTTTTCAAACCTTTTAAAAATACATACATACATACATATATACATTAATATAATAAGGAGGAAAATTAAAGTAAATCAAAATAAAAGAAAAATTATGGAACAAAGCTAGCAATCAAGAAGGAGACTAAGGAAACATAGAGCGGAGCTATTGATTAGAAGTCTATTATTTTCAGATTCCTATAAAGGTGAGTGTTTTAACCCACTCACAACTTCTAAAATTTCTTATGTTTGTTAAATTGATTTATGATGTGATTAGAAATTTATTTATGACTGTTTGGCATATTTTAAACTATCATCTCAGTTTATTTGAATTTATTTGGATAAAATAGTTATTTAATTGATTATTGAATACAAACTGCTAGTAAATACCTGTTATTTATTATCTGTTCTATGTTGATGTTATTGATTGAATTGGATGATGATTGTGATAAATGTTTGATGATTGATATTTGATGAATGAATGTTGTATTTTATATTGTTATAAACTGCAAGTTGTTATGGATGTTTATTTCATTCGGGTTTGTGATTTGAAATGATATATAACCATATTTATATTTTAAATTACGGATTGAAATGATAAATATCCATATCACTTGACCATAGGATAGAAAATTATATACAGACACCGTGGTCTATATATAAAAATATTTTGAAATGATTTCTATGGGTTTTGAAAAGAAATATATGGTTTTAGATAAATATTGATTTTAGATATTTTATAAAGGTTATTTTATCCTTGATTTTTAAGCTATGTATAATTTGTTTTAATATAGAATAAGCTTAATAATAAGTTTGATTTTTATTGAAGATAACATGGTTAAGTATTTATATAAATTTTATTTTAATATAGAGTTTATAATGATTTAAATAAATTAAGATAAATTGGAAATTTATTGAAATTGAATTTATTTAAGAATTAAACTCATATAAGTTGATGTAAAATTTATTAAATTTGAAACTTTAAAAGGTATGATTTTTAACTTGATTTGGGTTTTGGGGTGAACTAAATGAATATTTCAAGTATAAATAAATTGAAGGAAATATTTAGTTATTTGTAATTTGAGTTTTATTTAGATGATTATGGATTTATTATGTAAAATGTTTCAAACTAGATAATAGAAAAGTGAATTTTTGAATCGTAATTACCAAACTTAGTTTTGAAATTATTGAATACCTAAAGCTTGAAATATACTAAATTTGAAATGGTTTATTTTATGGATCAGTCGGTTTTGAAATCAGTATAATTTGAATGGTTTATTTGGAAACTGAATTGAATTAAAATTTATGATTTGGGATTTGGTCAAATTAAAATCTAGAAATTTGAGTTGTTTTGGAATTGATTTGTGAAACTTAAGAAGCTATTTTATTATATAAATTATTCTAATATTTAAACCATTTAAGTGGTGGAAGTTATGTTTCAAAGTTATGAGTTTCAAAGTATTATGATTTGAAAGTATTATACTTTAAGGGTTTTGATTTCGAAGTGGTATAACTTTGAAAGTGCTATGATTTTGGAAAAAGGATATATTTGAAATAAAATGATATTATATTGATTTCGGTTTTTATAAAAATGATATCTTAATGATTTGGTTTTTGAAGTAGAAATGATATTGTATTTATATGGTTTTTAAATGGATATTATATTCTGGTTTTGAAGTATAATTACTTTTGAAATGATCGCGGTGTTATAATAACATTTGGTTATTAAAGAGACCGTGATCGGAAGTTGTCATGCTCTCTGCCAACTCCAAAAACCACTATAACAACTGTGTACACGGTAGAGATTCCATAACGAAGTAGGATGGTGGCGGCGTTTTCCATCGAGGTATATACGTGGACCCGACTCCCGTGAGTTGGCATAAGGTGGTTAAAACAGGATCGATTCCGAGCCAGTGACGTAGCTCCTCTTATCGGACACAGTCCTTTGATATTATATTCTGACTTTGAGATTTATTTGGTGGCCACTTTTGATTTTTGATTTTGGGGGTTTGGCTCGAGGTGGGCGGTAGCTGCGCGCTATGCGTCATCACCAGTCCGGATAGTAATTGGTATATCTACCTGGCATTGCCTTGTGTGCCGTGTCACCTACCCTAGCGAGCCTTGTACGAGCTTGGTTTTCTCCCGTAGCCCATGGTGTATTTAGGGTAGTCTCCCGATCTGGAGATACGCTGATACTGGATGGACTACTGGGACTATTACGTGGTAAGGGCTATATGGGTAACCCCTTAATGCTATTTAAAAGTAAGTTTATTTTACTCTAGACATTATTATAATAGCGAAATATTACTACATAGTAAATAGTTTAATGGATCCTTAGGAGATGTGAATCCCGAGCATCTCTTAAGTTACAACACTCACGTTTGACACTGTATAGGAGATGTCAAATCCCGTAAACATCTCTGACGCCATTCCACTCATATTTACCATTGATTTAACTTACATAAGAACTTTTAGTTCCGACTCGAGTGTTTTATCTTTTCAATTCGCTCGGGTCAGCCTGAGCATTTCAAGATTTGAAGACTTTATTTTTGAAGGACAAAGACGAAGATTGTATTACTATTATTTATTATATTATTCCACTACATTCATACTATTCCGCTGCATTGTAATTTTTATTCTCTGGTATGTGTAACGCTGATTTTATATTGTATTAGTATAATCAAATTTTTATAAACATCTTCATGAACTATGTTTGATTATTATATTTTATCATTTCGCTGTAAGATTCTGTTTTGTTTTCTTTCTTTCTTCCCTTTTCTTATTCACCCCAATAACAATTCGTCCTTTTGTATGGTTTGAGTCTGACGTGTGTGATTTATCGTCGATTTAAAGCATACAAAAAGACAGGATGTTATAGGAGGTGAGTTGGCACACTAGAGCTATAATACTCCCTTATTATAACATTTATATTTTATTGAGTTATATATACATATATATTTGTTCAGATGTATTCTTTTAATAATTATACAATTCAATTAATTATATATATAACTTTTGAATTTATTTAAATTTAAATCAATTTTAAATTTTACATTTTATAACTCTTTTTACAATTATGTATTTTTTTTATAATATTCAAATATGCTTATTTGAATCAACCCAAGACTCAAAACACTTTTGAGTTTTCCATAAGAGCATACCCTAAAATTTGACCACTTTGACGAGCCAGGAGATCAATATGTTCATAGGACTTTTATTAACTAGAGCAAACTTTTCCTTAGACGCCCATCTACTTTAGCTTTTGGATGCCCGACGTTTTGGTTAATTGTTTACATAAACACAAAGCGATCTATGATACCATTTTTGGATCAGGTGCACTAGCAGTGGGGTTAAAATAGGTGAATTTTAAAATAAATTCGTTTTATTAAATTGCAAAAGATCATGTGAATAAAATTTATTTATACTAATCAAACTTAGCGCTTAGTAATAAAAAGTGAGTGAGTAATATTTTGATTTACTTATGTAAAATATATCTCTACGTATTAATATTTTAAAATAATATTTTATTATTAACTTAATTCAAAATCGACTTTATTTAAAATTAATTTATTTATTTTAATTTATTATAGTATCACATATTAATGTGATAATATGTTTGTATTTAAAATATGAACATCTTAATTATACTCGGTATAAGCTGACTTAAGGGTATAGAGGAAAAATTGATCTTTGTGTCCTACGGTCAACAAGTGTTCGTGTGGTGAATTAATGCAAACTAATGTCAACTAAGGTGATCATATACATCATGTTGTCAAGTTTATCAGTATTAGTATTAACTTATACAAGCACACATGCATACATATACATACATACATACACGCATACGTGTATATATGATTTATTTGTCATATCATTTAATTAATATACATTATATATGTATGTATGTACGAGTATGAATAAAGGTTTGTTTTTAAATATAATTTATTATCATAAATAAATACTATATATATTTTTTAAATTTAAATAATTTAATATATGTACATATATATATATTTACATGGATCTGATTTATTTAATTATATGCTTAAAATTTAAATAATTATTTACTTATTTAAAATAAATATATAAATTGTATTTGTAAAAAATTAATTTTTTATTTATTAGATCAAATGTGGTTGCGTTTAAAAAAATTACATTTAAACAATTCACACACACACACACATATATATTTGAAAATTTCAAACAATTTAAATTTAGACTTCTTTGACTTTTTAATAATATAAAATCGTTTTTTAAAGAAAGTATTTTAAAAAATCAATATTTTTAGTATTTACATATGGAAATCTTTATATATATGTATGTATTAATGCACGTATACTAAACAAACTGGATCAGTTTTGCAGAAGGTAAAATGGGTTAAGCTAAAAGAATCGTTATTTAGGTCATAGCGGGCCTATGAAGTATAATGTGTTTCACTAGATCCAATCTAGTTATTAAATAAAATCATACTTTATTCAAAGTTGTTTTATGTTTCTTAATTAATCACATCAGTTGATTTAATTAAATGTTTTATTTTGACATATCATTTACACATCAATGTATGACAACATATCATAATGAAATATAAACATGTGTGCAACTATATACATCCATATATATATATATATTGTGATTTATATCTACTTTATATACATAGATATTACAACTACATATGAATATGGCAATTTCATATGAATATCAGGAATATAAATGTCAAAGTGTGTGTGTGTGATTAATATACTATAATATGCATATATGATTTGTATACAATTATTTTATAGTACTATATATATATATATAGTTTAGACACACACACACACACAAAAGTGATATATACATCTAAACTATGTTTATAATATGTGTGTGTATTGTAACACTCCACAAAAATATATCAAAAATTTAATAAAAGAAATTAATTTAAATATAACAAAGGTAAAATGGTAACTTTTATAAATGTCACAAATTAGATACAAAACTTGCACCATTGTGTTCATAGCGATTTTTTGGGTAATTTTCATATATAGGTTTTGAAAATGAAGTTAGTATGAAAAGTCATTGAAGTTTGAAAATAAAACCAAAAGTAGTTAAAATATATAAATATAGAAGGAAATTATTTAAAATAGGTAAGTTCAGTCGGTCGGCACCCTTGTTGGAACCGATCGACCCCTAAGGGTTGACCGCCCTAGTCCAACCAATCGATCGGTCAAACTATTTTGGATTGGATTTACGTAGGCCAAATAGCCTAGCTTTATATAATCAAATATAACTTTTCAAGTCGATCGGAATATCTATAAATAGAATGTTAATTTGACAATAAGAACCCTAATCTATCATGTACGCTCCATAATTCTATCTCTTCTAAAAACTCTCCTCTTCTCCTCAAATCAACATGTTCTTGAAAAAAATTAAAAATTATAATCAAAGATTAGAAAGATGGGAAGGTAATCTGTAACGACCCAATTTTTCAACACCCAAAAGTCGACCTCAATACATCCACTGTATCAAATGCCGCACAATCGAATGCTGGAAAACTGAACTGTTAGGGTTTAAGAAGAAGATAGAAGAAGAAATAGAAACAGTAACAAAATCTCATCTTTCGTAGCGAAACAATATATAATAGATAAATGAATAATCTTTAAGACAAAGAACTATGTCAATTTATGCATGCATTAGAGTTTACAACGACACAATACAACACTGGCAGTTATTAAAACTGGCTTACACGAAAATTTGACTTGCACCAATGCAAACGCAACAGACACTACATAGTAAAGTGATACGTCTTGCCTTCCAGCTTGCCTCCAGATCTCCGCAGCATATCTTTTCTGACTTCACTCCAGAACAACTGATAACTTGACTCTAGACTGCCCGTATGGAAAATTATGGGCACCCAGAGTTTAGAAAGGGAATAATAAACTCCAGGTCAGTCATGGGACTGGTGTGAGATCTTAAAAAAAGTTATTTCATAAAGAAAAGAAAAGAAATCCGCTATGCTTTTGGAAAATGAAACTGCCGTAAGGCCTCCCGGCACACACACAATGCAACCACACACTTGGGGGAGATTTCTCCTTATGATAGTCAAACATGCTTGATACACAAAAACTCTTTTTAATACTATCATTAGTGCATAGTGGAAAACATTTTCAAGTATAATACTAATCTTAGCCAGTATACGTACCATTATAGTATGCCTACTATAGCTACCATATTAGATGGCAGGTTCTATAACTAAAATCGTACAAGCCGCGTATTGGTGATTGAATTTCCAACAAATGGTCAGGCTAAGGAACTTCCTATTGCCATATGGGTACGCCTCTGGAGGGACACCCCGAGAACCTAACCGGATCTCTGCCAACACAAGGCTGGGTTACCTCTATAACCGGTAACTACTAAAACGAGTATGGCATCCCCCGGTCGTAACCGACCTTTATCCGAGGATCCTCAACACCAACAACCACAAACTAATAAATTTGCAGCATTCACATAGGTTAAATATCTGGGCTTCATACCATGATACAACCTCTTTCCAGAAGGAAATGACATACACTCAGGAGGCGCTACCCCCAATTAACCTTGCCGCATCTTTCCTGTTTTGACCATTCCGGGTTGTGAGGTCCGATGATGACTCGTCCACAAAGCTACATTTTTCACAAAGTCATGCTTCGATCAACAAATGATCAACAACACTTCGTATGCCACATTACCAATTTGGGAATATATGACTAGTAACCATCAACTACATAACTTCTAAGCTCGTACGTCTCATAGGAGGGTGTAAGCTAAGAGAATAAATTCTCCGCCACCAATAGAAATGTATTTGATAGAAATCAACTTTATATCTCAAAGTGTAATGTCAGACACACATTCATACAAGTCCATTCCGGGATCAAACGGAATCGAAGGCACTTCAAAGAAGCCCTTGCAATCCGGATATTCACTAATCACGCCTGGAATCCCCATCACAAAGGATGATAAAATCTCTAAACCGGAGCAACCTGGCGCACAGACATTCGACGGGTAATCCTTTCCCTTTCAAAAATACTAGGTCTTCAACACCATCTTCAAATGCAATCCCATTTCATCGTATCATTATTCGGAATGGGTTTTATGACACAAAGTCTTCTCCCAGCTAATCTGAATAACGAGTGCTTATTTTTTTATAAAAGTGTTACATTCAAATTTCACACAAATCACAACAATTTTCACTTTGATCTTTTAAACAAAAGATCAATCACAAAGATTCGATGTGGTTTTCGAATGTCCATTTGGAATCCGACCCCCGGTCGCATCGAAATTCAAACGCCATTTAAAGGCCAATATTGATAATCGGTTATTTAATTATTAATCAACATTCACAACAATCATCAGATTTCAAATAATTTCCCCCAGTTATTCATTTACAAAATATCTTCGCAAGATATATTTTCACACTTCAACCATTTGAAAACAAATTTCAAATCATTTTCCTCACGTGGAATAAATTTTCAAATATTTATTTAATTCCATTGAAAATTTTTCCAAGTTCGAATACTTCAAAATAATTTAAATTACTTATCCAAAATATATACTTGGAAACATTCAGAATAAAAGCTATTCTAAAACACTTAATTTAAGACATTAGTTATGAAAATATTATACTAATATGTCATATAAAAATTCAATTCCAAATTAATTTTAAAATAAAATTAGTAGATAGAAAATAACTATTTAAATATACATTTTCTAAAACAAATATCAATTAAAACTTTGAATAATCACTTCTATAATAAATTAGAATAAATCTTTACTTTAAAGATTTTCAACATAACCTAAATAATTAATTTCTCCAAAATATTCTTTCCTTAAAACCATCTTTACGACTTCAATTTATATTTATAAACTATATTGGAAACATACTCGGTTTCCCAGGGAAAGTACACCTTCTGTAACGACCCTAGATTTTAATTTAATTTAAATTGATAATTAAATGAAATTTTGAATAAAAATTTATTTAATTAATTATAAATGAAAGCGAGTTTCCCCGATTCAAATAGAAAATATGTAAAGTCATATGGATTTGAAAATTTGTATATATGTGAAAATATATGTATATATATAGAGAAATATAAAACAATAATTTTTAAAGTAAAATTTATGATAAATATTTAAACTAAAAATAGAAGTAAAAAGAATAAGTAAAAGAGATAAGAATAAAACTACTTATCAATATTAAGTGAAAAATATAAAATAAAATATACGTTGTAAATTTAATACGTATGTTAGAAATATGATTACAAGATAAATTGCAAAACAATACAATATATTTAAGTGTGAACACTTAAATAAGAAACAAAACAAAGCATAAAAATAAAATGTAAAATATACAACATACACATATGTAAACCTGAAGACAACAACAATATATACATATGTATCAAACAACATACCAGCCATGCCTATTATACTAAACAAAAAGAAGACAAAGTGATAAAATAAAGTACAAATATAAAGCAAGTATTATCAGCCGAAACAAGAAGTAAGAAATTAGGCAAGAATAGAACAAAGAAATAATAATAAATACAAAACAAATATGCATGCAAGTATCTATAGCCACCAACTATTACAAATAAACAAAGCATAAAGCACGACTACTCAGCTAAATATAAAACTGCAAACAAAAAAATAAAATAAAAATAAAATCAAATGGATTTTTATATAGGCAAAGGTACATAGGAGCATACTTATACAAAACAAGGACTCTTCCATTTAATACCAAAGCACAAAATATCTTCTCAGCATGTACAAGATCTCTCAGCCGAGATCTGCAAAATGAACAAACATTATAAAATAATATTTCACTTTATACAAATTCTTCATGTCATTTGCTCCATCTTCCAAACTGAAAATAATAAACAAAATCTGGGAATCAAAAGCAAAGCAAATCAAAGCATGCAATAAATTTAAGAAGCAAACTCAAGTGTACAGGCTCAAAAACATCACTCTCTATTTCTTCCTGTGCAAAACATGTGAGCAACTTTAAGTTTTAAAACCAGTTCTTGAATTCAATGCTGTGAATCTGTGAGTAACTCCTTTTCTAAAATGCCTAAGTATATTCATTTAGGGTTGCATGCTAGTTTGACTGAATGAAGTTTAAATTGGGTGTATATCTGTGATAATGCCTGTAACTCATTTTTCTTTTAAGCAAGACCACAAATCATTTTCAAAGAAAAATAAATAAATAAGCAAAGGCATTACAGTTTTCATTTTTCAAAAATGTTACAATCAAATAACTGCTCTGTTTCTAAAAGGTGAGTAACAACATATATAAGTTCAATCAAGTTGCTTGATTTTATCTGGATTGAGTTTGTGATGTGAATATATATATAAGTGCCTGTTTCTATATGTATGTGTACTGTAGGAATGAGATGTGTTTGGTCTCTGTTTCTCTGATGCTTAATTCTAGGCTCAAAAGTAAATCAAAAATTACTTGCTCTTAATCCAAGTTTTGTTAAGATCGAAATGTTGAACAGAATATGTTAGTTACATCATAGTTTTAGGTTTAAAAATTTGTTGGGTTAAACTAAATTTTTTTGCCTTTGGAAAAATATAAAATAACAGTGAAACTTAAACAAAGTTAAAAATCAATTATCATGTTTGATGGATTCAGGTTTAAGAATCAAATACTGAAATCAAAATTTGATTTTTAAAACAAAAATCATTATTTTTAATTAAGGGATTGGAGAGTATTCTTGGTTTAACCAGGAAACAGAAAATTGGGTATCTATGTTGATCTCGAGTGTCTGGGATGTTGAGAATTCTTCTGGTGATGGTATTAGGACCGGTGACTAGGGGAAAAATGGTGCGGTGGTGGTTTGTTGGACGTGGAGGTAGCGGCAGGCATTTCTTGTTCGTAAACCTAATTTTGGAGAGGCTGGGTTTCTCGATTCGTTCATCTTCTTCGATTGACCGAGTGCGAAGCGGTTCTGGGTAATGGAAGAGGAAGCGTCGAGGGGTTGGTGGCCGGAGTTGTGCAGCCGTTGGTGGTTGGAATCTCATCAATGCCGTGATTTCCAGGTTCGGCTTTTAGTTCAGTTTTGGGTTTAAAGCTCGATTTCGATTCGATGATCTTCTCACGCGTTTGGGTGGTCGCGGGGCTTCAAGGCGTCGACGTTGACTTGTTGATGATCGAGATGGCGGCCGGAGCGACGCCGTGCGACTGTGCACGTGCACCTGTGCACTCGTGTGTCTGGAAGGGTTTGTTGTTTGGGAAGAAGTACTGGGTTTTGTTTTCTCCAGTTTAAATGATTCAAGTGGTATTGGGGAAGCATGGAACTGAGGGACTCGAAACAGTGGTGGGGTTCTTTTCGAGTTTGACCTGATGGCACGCGTGAGAGTTTAGAGTGCAGCAGTTTTATAACTTAAAGAAAAAGAGAGGAGAAGATAAGTACTGAAGAAGAAGAAAGAACAGGTAGGAGTAGAAGAAGAGGAGAAGAGTGAGACGCGGGGAAAAGTAGGGGATGACTCGAGATTTACTCGAGTAAATGAGGTACTTTCCTCGGGTCTGTTGATATTGCCTTAATAGTTTAAGTATTTTAATTAACAAAGTTAATATTAATTAACTAAGTAATTAAATAAGTAAATTAGTTAAAGACTTTTCTTATATAAGTTTCATATGTAAGTAATAAATGTCATTTACAATTACTTTAAAGATTTTTAATTAATTAATTAATGTAATTAATTTTATTTAATTAATTAAATTAATCAATTTTGACATTGATAAATATAATTACTTGATAACAGTAATTGAAAAATTAATTACTTCTTGTAATTAATTTTGATAATATGATTAATTTAAGTTAATTAATTTAGTTTAATTAGTTTAAGAAAATATTTGATAAGTGTAATTTTCTTAGTGTAATTAATGGAGCATAATTACTTAGGAAAGTAGTTAATGATAATTACTGGAATGTAATTAGTGAAGATGATTTATAAATGGAGCAATTTGGGTAATTACCTTTGTAATTTATCAAAGGATTAATTTGTGGGGATAATTTATTATGGGATAATTGATTTATATAATGAGCAATTAAGGAATAATTAATAACGAGGTGATTAATTGATGTAATTAATCAAGGTAATTAGTAAATTAATTTATATCAAATGATTTGTAATTTATTAATCAGAATTGGATTAATTCATAAATAATTAATTTAATTGGAAATAAATTAAATTGATTAGGATTAAAAACGATTTAATTAATCCTGCTTATAAATGATTATTAAATGCTTGACCTTACTTATGAATGATTGTATTGTATGAGATATCTTGAATTGATTTTCCTATCTGATTTGTGATATTTTGTTCTGTGAAGTGAGCTGTGTATTATCTGTGAATGTACGATAAGCGTTATAGTTTATATCGCTTATCAACTATATTTCTGTGTTTTGATCTATGATGATTGAATGATGTTGCACTATTGTGTTAAACCCCTGGACCACACCATACACACACAATTATGGATTTCACGAGGAAATCGGTTAAGTCACAGATTTTTGAAATAGTTAAAATTTGAATTTTTAAATTCAAATGTTTTGGAAATGGAATTGGAATAGAAGTGAAAAGCTTTTTGAAATGGAATTTCAAAGATGGAAATTTATTTTGAATAACTGGATTAAGTGTTTTAATTTAAATTTGAATTCAATATTCAAATTGAATTCTGTAATTTGAAACTAGGGATTAATGATATTATACTAGTCATTATGAGTTAAATCATTTTTAAAGTATTATTTTTTTGAATTTGAACTTAACCCAAGGATTTCAACTCGTATAAATGAATCAGATTTCCAAAATGAAAACTGTTGTTTTCAAAAGATAAACACTTTCAGATAAGAAATGGAATTCCTATTTAATTAAGGGAATTTCAAGATTGAATAGAGAAATGATTTTCCTAAGTTATAAATGAATTCTTTTTGAAAGCTATAAATTAAATCTGTTTATTTTTAACAGATTTAAATTGATGATTTGTTTAAATCAAGTTGAAAAGAAATTGTTTTGAAGGTTATAAGTTAAATCTTTGATTTAAATATTTAACAAGTAAATCAAATTGAAATGAAAATTGATTTGGAAAATCTGTAAATGAATCTTTTGTTTAAAAGATTAAAATGTGAAAATTGTTTAAACCGTTAAAGGTTGTGAAAATAAATCTTTTTTGTTAAAAGATTTGAAATGGTAATTGATTAAACCATTTGAAAGAAAGTTTTGAATTAATAAGTTGTGACTTAATTGAAATCCCATATCCATATGTTTGAAAATATTTTCGCTCACTATTCGGTTTAGCCGGGAAAGGACCTTTGTGTCGTATAACCCATTCCGAATATGTGATACGTCGTTATGGATAGCATTTGAAGACCGGTGATGAAGACCGGGTATTTGTGAAAGCGATAGGATGACCTATCGATTGTTTCTGCACCGAGTCGCGCCGGTATAGAAACTCCCTAAGTGATGGGAAAATCCGATCGGGATTGTGAATATCCGGGTTGCAAGGACTTCTTTGTAAGTGCCTTCGGTTCTGTTCGAACCCAGAATAGACTTGTATGGATAGTATGTCTGACATTACAAATTGAGATATAAAGCCGATTTCTTTCAAATATATTTCTGTTGGTGGCGAAGAATTTATTCTTTTAGCTTAACACCCTTCTCTGAGACGTACGAGCTCAGAGGTTATATAGTTGAAGGTTATCAGCGATATGTTCCCAATTTGGTAATGTGACATACTGAGTGTTGCTGTGAAATGATCATTGTGTTGATTATTTGTGATAGGATCAATTATTTGATCGTCTATCTTAGTGATCATTTCTATGATCATTTGTTGACCCAAAGCACGGCTTTTGTATAAAGTGTGTTTTTGTGGACGTGACTTCGTCGAGCCTCACACCCCGGAAATGGTCAAAACAGGAAAGATGCGGCAAGGTTATGAGGGGTAGCTCCCTTTAGGGTATGTGCATTTCCTTCTGGATAGAGGTGGTATCATGGTATGGAGCCCAGATATTTAACCTATGTGGTTACTACGAATTTATTACTTTGTGGTTGTTGGTTATCGGGATCCCGTGAGAAAGGTCGTTTACGATCGGGGAATGGCGTGCTCGTGTCAGTAGTTACCCAGTTAGGGGTAACCCGGCCTTGTGTTGGCAGAGTTCCGGTTTGGTTCTCGGGGACGTCCTTCCAGAGGCGTTCTCATGTGGCAATGGGAAGTTCCTTGGCCTGACCATTTGTTGGAAATCCAAAGAAACAATACGAACCTTGTACAGTATTAGTTGTATAACCTGCCATGGAATGTGGCGGTAACCTGCTATTGAACATGGTTAGCTATAGTAGGCATACGATAATGGTCGTATGTTGGCTAAGATTTATATTCTACTTTCGAAATGAATTTTTCCTACACTATGCACTAGTAATAATACAAAATGTTTCTTTTAATGCGTATCAAGCATCTTTGACTATCATAAGGAGAAATCTCCTCCGATTCTGCGTTTGCATTGTGTGTGTGTGCGGGAGGCCTTATGGTAGTCTCATTTTTAAAAAGCATTGCGAATTGACTTTGAAAATCTTTTATTGAATGTTTTTAAAGATAAACTGTTTTTGTTGCTCACACCAGTCCCACGACTGATCCGGAGTTTATTGTTTCTTTCCTAAACTCTGGGTGCTCAAAATTTTTCTACACGAGCAGTCTAGAGTTGGGTTTTTCAGATAGTCAGATGTAGTAGATTATCTGGAGTTAGTTCAGTCTTTGGACCGGACCAGTCTTGCTTAGCTTGATGCATCGTTATTGGGAGTTCGAGCTATTACTGGATGGATTCTTGGAAATGGAGTTGCAGTTATTTTTGGAGTTCTTCCTTGAAGACTGTTTTAGAGTTATTTGTTCCACTGCTAGATGTTATCGTTTTCTTTTCCGCTGCTATTTTATTGTATCATACCTCTGATGTATATTGATATCTATTGGATCATCTGTTGTATCAGATATTGTATCAAAGCTGTATATCAATGTATTATTCTTTTATTCTGCTGTGTTGTTTACTTAATGATTGTTATAAGCTCCGGCGAATCGGATTTGAACGGTCGAATCTATGACATTCGAATACGATTTGAAGTATGGATGTCGATTTTTGAGCGGGCAAAATTCGAGTCGTTACACCTTCCATTCTAAAATGGTTCATTCAAATCAATTTATAAATCTTTCTGAATTTATTTTAAATTTACGTTCCAAAACCGTAAATTCCTTTTCACACTTTTAAAAATAAACATTATTTATTTTTAAAACAAATTTCCCTTTCTATTATAAAACTCCCATTGTGAATTTTAATTTCCAAATATCCACTGATATACGATTTTCAAATCGATTCTCAAATATTCACTTTCAACACCAAATCAATTTTCAAATTGATTTCCAAATTAATTTGAAATACCAAATCAAATCCTAAATTGATTTTCCAAACATTTATTTCAAACACCAAATCAATTTCAAAATTGATTTCCCAAAATTTATTTTTAAACACTAAATCAGTTTCAAATCGGTTTCCCAAAGATTTATTTTCAAACACCGAATCAAATTCCAAATTGATTTCCAAATTTATTTTCTTTTAAAATAAATTCTTTATTTCTTCCAATCTATTTAAAATCCAAATTTTAAATAAATTCTTCAACTATTAAACCATATTACTCAAAACCCATTTATTAAAATCTTTCCCTTATTGTGGAATTCATTCAGTAAGTTTTCAAAAAAAATAAAACTTTATCTATTTAAATTTCTTCTTTTAAATTCACCTAATTATTTTAAATTAATTTATTATAAATTTTCTGCTTAAATTTCAAAAATCCAATTTATTTATTTCTGGCATCCCACGATACCAAAAATATATTCGGCTAAACTATAGCCTTCAATGATTACAATCACATATATAATTATACATAGATTATAAATAATCAACACATAATATTGAAACAAATTCAAATATTTGAGGAATCCAGTTAGATCCCTCCAACCTGTTTTCCTGCATCCACAGATGTTAGCACAACAATTAAATACCAATTCCACTTCGAGGTGGAATATTGCAGTATATGGGATTTATAAAATATCATCCGCTATTATGCGGCGCATAGGGTCTCATCCACTATATAATGTGGGAAATTAATCACTCCAAATTCATATATAATACCAATTCCACTTCGAGGTGGAATATCGCGGTATATGGGTTTGATAAAATATCATCCGCTATTATGCGGCGCATAATGTCTCATTCAATATAACTAATAATAATTTATCATCAAGCACACAATCAACAATTTTAAATTTAACAATTAAAATTAGATTGGAAAATCCGATTGAGTGAGAAGATCTCACCTTTTTATTTGCAATCCGTCCCCATTCCGGCTTGATTTTCTTTGCAATTTTAACATTGTATAAATAATCATATCATTTATTAATATTCGAAATAAATTAAATAATAAATTTCCATTTTATAGATTTATTTAATTTAAACAATAATTAAATTTCTTAAACCCATTTTCCTTTAATAAATTTAATTAATTAACAATTTTAATTTTAAACTAATATTTTTAAATTTTAAACAAATTCCTTTTAACAAATTTATTTAATTAAAAATTAAATTTGAAACTAAATTTTCTTAAATAAAATATTTTTATAATGAAAATAATAAAATGAACCATTTAAACAAATTAATTTTTTTAGATCGAATAATTAATTTCCATTTCATTGTTTTAATTAACTAACTATTTAATTTAAAAATAAATTTCCATTTAATAAATTTAGTTAACCAACGAATTTTAATTTAAACTACTAGTTTAAATTTAAACTAATAATTTTACTTTGAAATCATATACAAAAGATGATTTATATATATCTTAACAGCATTAGAAAATTCCTATACATATTAAAATATGTGTGAGTATTTAAATATATATATATATATATATATATATATATATATATATATATTCGTACCTCTTTTTTTTCTTTTCTTTTCTACTGAACATATAAAGCTTTACTAAAAAAAAATTGCAATAGCTTATCGAAATATGAGAAAAACGAATACCTCACTGTCGAGATGAACTCAATCCATCGTGATTTGCCAGAGTCGCCATCGCGTCGAGCTCTAACCCGTGCTTGCCGACATCGCCCCAGGCCATCGACGAGCCCACCACGTACTCGCGAAATCGCGCTGGCCCACATCGCTGTGACGCCCCACCTCTATACCCATGGTAGCCAAGGACACTACGGTGTAATGCCGTCAACTAACATGGAGAATAAGGCTGGTTAGGAGCGACCATCTATAGCCTTGCTCTAACTATCTATTGAATACATCGACAATTGTCATACAAGCAGATCGACATATCCAATGAATACTCAAAACAAAACCATAGGTGGCTGGAGGATCTATCAGAACAGAATATAACAACTCAAATGTAATATACAGCACAAAATAATAATCATTATATACACATATATAGATACATAACAGAGTATACAAACTGATACATGTCAAGTGGTATAGCAAAACACAATATACAAATGAGTCAAAAGAATACATATATATCAGAGTTACAACAAAATGGGACTACGCAAAAAGACATAACAAAAAGAAGCTAGCGGAGTAGTCCATGCGGAAGCAAAATAGGCTAAGTCCAAAAGCACCTAACCTGAAACATCTCGGTCTGACCCGAGTATAAATACACGGATCATTCTAGCTAAACAAATCAATTAGATAAACTGAACATCAATACCAGCAAGGTCATAAAGTATAACAAATATCTCTAAAAGAGATAACACAATCATCTAACAAAAGATGAATCATAGCAAGACAAGCCTCATATAATAGGCAACATAATAAACAAAGGATATGAATATCCCAAGACAAGCCAAAAAGGCAAATAACAAATACCAATGAAGGTAACACAAGTTCCGCAAGGTAACCGCTATACGATGTATGGCTCAAAAAGACCAACACCGAAGGACGATACCTAGGGAATATACATATAAATGAAACATCAGAAAATTTTGCACGTGCTCAGTACTGTATAAACAAGGATCCATGAGCCCGAAGACTCCAAATCCAATATCACTCGAGCGGTGATGAATGACCAACTCCAAAAGTGATATAATAGGGCAACAAACCCGAAGGCACAAACCCGAAGGTACAAATCCGAAAGCAACATACCCAAAGGCAACATACCCGAAGGCAACAAACTTGAAGGAGACAGTCCGAAGACACTATTCCAAAGGCAACAAACCGTAGTGGTGAAGGTCCAGAGGCCCAGTACTGGACACCACTAACTGGCAGAATGTGTCACAACTCTCAAAAAGGAATCGGAAAAGTGGTAACGTGAGTCCCATAACCACCCGTTCACACTAAACGGTTTACTATCCGTTAGTTAATTTCACACTCAAAGTAGTACGAAGTTTACCTCATCTCATTGGTAAACTAGACCAAAAGGTCAAAACAGTCAATCGAATAGGTCGGGGATTAATCGGAAAGATAAACGCCCGGATTCATGGTCCGTGTTTTACCTAGCCATTTAATCTCCCTTCCACTTCGCTCGAAGTGCCAAATTGTGTGTGCGTTTTAAATAGAAATTATAAATTAGAGAACGAGCTTTAATAACATTTGAAGAGATCATTTTATAAAAACCTGTGTATGAAATCAAAAAGGAATCATCAAAGTCAAATATGCATAAATAGCTAATTGGAATCAACACGCGTCGATTAAATTTGGAAAACCAAGAAAAATAGGCAAATTGACGAAAGACAGCAGATTCAGACGTCTGAAATAGGTGGTTCAGACGTCTGAATCTGGAAAATTAGAAGTTTTACATAACGTAATTCAGACGTCCGAACCAAATGTTTCAAACGTCTGAAATAGGCGTTTTTAGCCTATTTTCTTTCTATTTGAAATCGAACCAATTCAGACGTCTGGAACTTTGATTTAGACGTCTAAATACCGGGGAATAAAATTTCCCAGTATAACATTCAGACGTCTGAAAATGAGGATTCAGACGTCTGAATCATGTTGTTCGGGCATTTCCTGAACCTAGGCCATAGATGGCCAAAACAAATCGAAAGCGATCGGATGAGCGATGATTACGGGCTTACGTCAACGACTGTCCAACCTTAACGACTCACCCAAACACTCAGAACAACATAAACATCAATCATATAAGGACTTCATAGATTTGGCTTCAAAAATCATAAATTTGCAATTTCATCAAACCAATCCAAATCGAAAGCAAACGAACATGTAAATATGTTAGGAACTCATTCCTAACAATCCAACACAGTTGTAAACATAGATGTTAGATAAAAATCTCACCTTTCAACTCAAAACAAAGATGAGAAGCTCAAATGCAAAGAAAAGACCAACCACTCTCCACTTCAACTCTACAAGCTTCAATCAAAGACCAAAACAAGTATTTCCTAAGTTAGGTTTAGGAAACTTTCTGAAATTGAAGCGGAAAAGAGTTGGAGAAGATGAAGAGGAGGCTTACCAATAGCTTCTCTTGGAGTATGGAGCAGGAATTCAAGTTTGCAAAGTAAACTAGGGCTTGGAATTTCTATTTCCCATTCTCTTCCCCCATTTACATTTGTGCTTGAGTTCTATGAAATGAAATGAGTGAGTGGAGAGGAGAGGGACTGAGTTAGGGTATTAATCTAGCAAGTGGGCTGAACCCAAACCCAAAACCCAATAGAGAAAGTAGCAATTCGACTTACTCCAAACATATCAAAGTTTATACTCAAAAAGATCGCAAACGCCATTTTGGACTCAGTGGAAGTGGTTTCGAGTCATAATTCGGCTGTTTGCAAAAAGTAACATTTCGGACCTAAATCTAACCAAAACGCTATATTTTAATAAAATATTTAAATATATAATCGTTAAATATGCGGGTTGTTACAGATCTCCCCTCCTAACAAAAATTGCGTCCACGCAATTCCTAGAGACGATATTTGCAACAACTACATTCATACTTCTTCAAAAAGAAAAGGAAAATAAGCCTAAGATAAAGAGATATTCTCACCGTTCCTAAGCAAAGATAGAAAACCTGGATAGGATCGCTCGATAAACTCTCTGCTTTCCCAAGTACAGTCATTGGGATTAGCGGACCATTGAATTTTAACGAGCGGCACGTCCTTGTTTCGAAGGCGTCGCACCTTCGTGGCAAGCACGCGAATAGGCTGCTGTACAATAGATAAGTCCGGTGAGACCTCAAGCTCTTGAAAATCAGGAGAATCGATAGCAGAATCCGACTCTCGAAGACACTTTCGAAGTTGAGAGACGTGAAACACGTCGTGAATGCCAGATAAATGAGCAGGAAGTGAAACTCTATAAGCCACGGGGCCAATATGTTCAGTAATAGAAAATGGTCCTATAAAGTGAGGATCCAATTTCCCAGTCATACAGAAGCGCATCACCCCTTTCAAAGGAGAAACACGAATAAAAACAAGATCACCGTCTGAGAATTCGAGAGGCTTTCTATGGATGTCCGCGTAGGATTTCTGGCGGCTCTGTGCCTCTTTCATTCTCAAATGAATCAAATCAATCTTCTCTAAAGAGTCACGAACAAAATCTGGGCCAAGAATAAGCTTCTCCCCAGATTCCAACCAACAAGAAGGTGATCGACATGGCCTTCCGTATAAGGCTTCGAAAGGAGCCATACTGATACTAGGCTAAAAACTATTGTTGTAGGAGAACTCTACAAGAGGTAGGTGATCCTCCCAACTACCACCAAAATCAAAAATACAAATACGGAGGAGATCTTCCAAGATACGATTCACCCATTCAGTCTGTCCGTCAGACTGTGGATGATAAGCTGTGCTAAAATTAAGCTTTGTTCCCAAAGCTTGCTGAAGACTCTGCCAAAAATGACTCGTGAATAAAGGATCACGGTCACTCACAATAGAACTAGGAACACCGTGAAGTCACATGATTTCCTTGACATAAAACTTAGACAAATCCGAAGCAATCCTATTAGACTTAATAGGAATAAAATGAGCAGACTTGGTGAGGCGATCAATAATAACCCAGATGCTAGAATGGCCCGATCTCTAGCGAGGTAGGCCGTCAATGAAATCCATAGAAATCCGATCCCATTTCCACAATGGAATCTCTAGAGGCTGAAGAAGACCCGAAGGACGCTGATGTTCGGCCTTAATACACTGACAAGTTATGCAATTACTCACATAACTCGCCACATCGCGCTTCAGCCTTCCTAATAATAAAGACGGCGCATAACATCATACATCTTACTACTACCGGGATGAATAGTATACTTACAACGGTGACAGTCATCTAGAATGTCATGCCTTAGTGCAAAATCAGAAGGCACAAAAAGACGGTTCTTCTAGCGAAGACACCCATGAGAATCAATGCTGAAATCCCGCAACGCCTCATCACAGGATCCAGACTCACAAAGCTGAACAAGATGCAACAGCTCTGATCACGCCGCTGAGCATAGGCAATACGATCCAATAAAAAGGGTCGAGCCGCCAAACTAAATAATAGAATAGGAGAATCAGAAGATGAACCTCGATCACGAATTTCACAAAAAGATAGAGTCTCAAGAATATCCCATTCGGCAAGCATCATAGAAACAACAGCCGAATGTTTGCGACTAAGCGCATCAGCAACACGATTACCCTTACCCGGGGTATACTGGATATCAAAGTCATAAGGCAAGAAACTCGAGCCAACGCTGTTGCCTCATATTGAGTTCCTTCTGAGTGAACAAATATTCCAAGGATTTATGATCGGTATAGAGAATGAAGCGCTTGCCCAGTAAATAGTGTCGCCAAATCTTCAAGGCAAAGACAATGGCGGCAAACTCAAGATCATGTATGGCATAGCGAACATCATTCGGATGTAGTTGCCTAGAAGCATAAGCAACTACCCGATCCTTCTGCATAAGAACAACACTGAGACCACTACCACAAGCATCGGTGTAGACCACAAGATCATGATTCCCTTCGGGAACCACCAAAATAGGATCATTAGTGAGAAATTCCTTTAATGTCTGAAAGGAAGCTTAACACTTATCGAACCAAATATAACGAATGCCTTTTTGAGTAAGGTTGGTGAGAGGAAGCACAACACGGGAAAAATCCTTAATGAACCGACGGTAATAACCCGCCAATCCAAGGAAACTACGAATCTCATGTACATTCTCAGGCCTCTTCCAATTCTGGATGGCTTCGATCTTTGAGGGACCGACTGAAATGCCGTCGGAAGATACAACATGGCCTAAGAACATAACTTTATTGTCCCAAAAATGGCACTTGGAGAATTTGTCTCTAAGCTGATGATGGCGGAGAGTACTCAAGACAATTCTCAAGTGATTAGCATGCTCAGCTTCAGACTTAGAATAAATAAGGATATCATCAATAAACACAAGGACGAACCTATCGAGATATTCCCGGAATACTCGATTCATGAGATCGACAAAGAAAGCAGGAGTGTTCGTCAAACCGAACGGCATAACGAGCCACTCAAAAGAACCATAACGAGTGTGGAAAGCGGTAAGAGGTATGCTATCCTCCGCGACTCGTAACTGATGAAAACCCATGGCAAGGTCGAGCTGAGAAAAGACCTTAGCACCACTCAATAGATCGAACATATCATCGATCCTAGGCAATGGATACCTGTTTTTGATAGTTAACTCATTGAGCTTGCGATAGTCAATGCAAAGCCTAAGAGTTCCATCGGACTTCTTTACGAAGACGACCGCAGATCCCTACGGAGAAAAACTGGACTGAATCAACGGCTTGGACTCAAGCTCTAAAAGCTGCTTCTTGAGTTCCTCATTTTCCTTTGTAGACATCCTCGTGGGAGGACGACTAACTGGCTGCGCGCCTGAAATGAGATCAATGCGGAACTCAATTGCCCGCTTGGGTGGCAAACTCGAAACAGGCTCAAAAACATCAGAAAAGTCACAAGCAATAGGAATATGAAATATATCATCATCATCATCTCGAGAATGAAGAGAATATAAAGCCATTTCGGAATTATCCACATCCCAAAGAACAAGTGATAGATGAGTACATGAATCTTGATGTCGAAGATATAAAATCCTCTCAGAGCAAATAATCCTGGCATCGTATCTCACTAGCCAGTCCATACCCAAAATCATATCAAATCCCAGACAAAAAATAACGTGCAGATTCACACGAAAGGAAAAGCCACATAAAACAATCTCAGTATCATCACAAAGCATGCTAAGGGTCACGGATCCCCCAATAGGATTCGCAATCCTTAAAGAAGTAACCAAACAAGAAACATCCAAAGATAAATCATCGACGAGCTTTTTCGATATGAAAGAATGTGAAGCACCCGTATCGAAAAGAACTCGAATACTATGGTCATGAAATAAAATAGAACCCTCCAAAATAGATGAAGATGTACCTTTGGGTTGAGAAGGACCTTTAGAAGCCTTAGTAGCATAAAGCTTGCTAGACTTGGCACCAGCAGGAACGATAGGGCAGGTGGAAACATGATGACCTTCTTTCTTGCAATAGCGATAGAAGGGAGGCTTAGGACAAGCTCGAATCATATGATCAGGAGAACCACAATTGAAACACTTCCGAATGAAAGGTATTCCAGCAGACTGAGGCTGAGAATTAGAACCACCAGTCTTCTTCTTCTTGGAAGGAAAAGACCTGGACTTCTGAAATGGAAACGGCCTCTTGTTGGGGTTCTTGGAAACCTCGACATCATAACCACTATCGCACTCCTTCTCAATAGCTTCGAGATGAAGTGCCGGATCAACCAACTCCTCAAAAGAGAGCTTAAGCTAGAGCAACAAAGACTTCTTAAGATATTTCTTAAGGCCAGAGACAAACTTCAGATTCTTCTTATAAAAAGCGCTAATGAATTCAAGACCATACTTATGCCTCGAATGATGCAACATACTCAAAAACAGAAGACTTCCCTTGCTTCAACTCAAGGAAGCGACGGGTCAATAAAACTTTTTCAGATTCAGGAACGAACTTGAGTTCGAATCGTCCCCGAAACTGAGTCCAAGAAAGAGTAGACTCATCAATCTCGGCAATAAGAAGCACGTACCAATCAAGGGAACGATCTTGCAATAAGCTAGAAGTTACAAGAACTCTATCATGATCGGAAAGATCCATGCGAGAGAAGATACGCTCACACGTGCGAAGCCAAACTTGGACTTTAAGAACAGACTCGGAGCCTTTAAACGGCTTTCCCCCAAGATGAGAAAAATCACTGCACAGACGTGCAAAGGCAGACTTACGAGGTGGAGATACTCGAGGAGGAACTGGAGGCTGAGTGCTCCTAAACAATTCCAAAAACTGATCGGCAGACATGTAAACGCCATCCGGATGTGAGCCACTGGATTGCCCAGCATCCGAACGTCGTCCCCTGCCTCTTCCAGCCATACGCTGAAAGTAAGATAAAAACAAGATTATTTACAAGGTAGATGTCATTAATTCAAATGTGGAATACTACGGAACAAAATGCATTCCTAGACGTATTCCCACATTCTGTCTACCACCAAGGCACAGAAGGAATATAGAGGCACGATGATTCAAATATTTGTAACACTTATACACTTTGATGTACCGGAATATGTGTTTCTATTCTGTGTTTATTATATTTTGTTCCGAACTCAGCTCTGATACCAAGCTGTTATGCCCAACCTCTATACCCACGGTAGCCAAGGGCACTACGGGGTAATGCCATCAACTAACGCGGAGAATAAGGCTGGTTAGGAGCGACCATCTATAGCCTTGCTCTAACTATCTATTGAATACATCGACAATTGTCATACAGGAAGATCGACATATCCAATGAATACTCAAAACAAAACCATAGGTGGCTAGAGGATCTATCAGAACAGAATATAACAACTCAAATGTAATATACATCACAGAACAGTAGATCATCATATACACATATATGGATACGTAACAGAGTATACAAACTGATACATGTCAAGTGGTATAGCAAACCACAATATACAAATGAGTCAAAAGAATACATATATATCAGAGTTACAACAAAATGTGACTACGCAAAAAGCCATAACAAAAAGAAGCTAGCGGAGTAGTCCATGCGGAAGCAAAATAGGCTAAGTCCAAAAGCACCTAACCTGAAACATTTCGGTCTGACCCGAGTATAAATGCACGGATCAGTCTGGCTAAACAAATCAGTTAGATAAACTGAACATCAATACCAGCAAGGTCATAAAGTATAACAAATATCTCTAAAAGAGATAACACAATCATCTAACAAAAGATGAATCATAGCAAGACAAGCCTCATATCATAGGCAACATAATAAACAAAGGATATGAATATCCCAAGACAAGCCAAAAAGGCAAATAACAAATACTAATGAAGGTAACACAAGTTCCGCAAGGTAACCGCTATACGACGTGTGGCTCAAAAAGACCAACACCGAAGGACGATACCTAGGGAATATACATATCAATGAAACATCAGAAAATTTTGCACGTGATCAGTACTGTATAAATAAGGATCCATGAGCCCGAATAATCCAAACCCAATATCACTTGAGCGGTGACGAATGACCAACTCCAAAAGCGATACAATAGGGCAACAAACACGAAGGCACAAACCCGAAGGTACAAACCCGAAGGCAACATACCCGAAGGCTAAATACCTGAAGACAACAAACCTGAAGGAGACAGTCCGAAGACACTATCCCAAAGGCAACAAGCCGTAGTGGTGAAGATCCGGAGGCCCAATACTAGACACCACTAACTGGCAGAATGTGTCACAACTCTCGAAAAGGAATCCGAAAAGTGGTAACGTGAGTCCCGTAACCACCCGTTCACACTAAACAGTTTACTATCCGTTAGTTAATTTCACACTCAAAGCAGTACAAAGTTTACCTCATCTCATTGGTAAACTAGACCAAAAGGTCAAAACAGTCAATCGAATAGGTCGGGGATTAATCGGAAAGATAAACGCCCGGATTCATGGTCCGTGTTTTACCTAGCCATTTAATCTCCCTTCCACTTCGCTCGAAGTGCCAAATTGTGTGTGCGTTTTAAATAGAAATTATAAATTAGAGAACGAGCTTTAATAACATTTGAAGAGATCATTTTATAAAACCCGTGTATGAAATCAAAAAGGAATCAAGAAAGTCAAATATGCATAAATAGCTAACTGGAATCAACACACGTCGATTAAATTTGGAAAACCAAGAAAAATAGGCAAATTGGAAAAAGATAGCAGATTCAGATGTCTGAAATAGGTGGTTCAGACGTCTGAATCTGGAAAATTAGAAGTTTTCCAGAACGTAATTCAGACGTCTGAACCAAATGTTTTAGACGTCTGAAATAGGCGTTTTAGCCTATTTTCTTTCTGTTTGAAATCAAACCAATTCAGACGTCTGGAACTTTGATTCAGATGTCTGAATACTAGGGAATAAAATTTCCCAGTATAATATTCAGACGTCTGAAAATGAGGATTCAGACTTCTGAATCCTGTTGTTCGGGCATTTCCTGAACCTAGGCCATAGATGGCCAAAACAAATCGAAAGCGATCGGATGAGCGATGATTACGGGCTTACGTCAACGACTGCCCAACCTTAATGACTCACCCAAACACTCCGAACAACATAAACATCAATCACATAAGGAATTCATAGATTTGGCTTCAAAAATCATAAACTGGCAATTTCATCAAATCAATCCAAATCGAAAGCAAAATAACATGTAAATATGTTAGGAACTCATTCCTAACAATCCAACATAGTTGTAAACATAGGTGTGAGATAAAAATCTCGCCTTTTAACTCAAAAAAAGGATGAGAAACTCAAATGCAAAGAAAAGACCAACCACTCTCCACTTCAACTCTACAAGCTTCAATCAAAGACCATAACAAGTATTTTCTAAGTTAGGTTTAGGAAACTTTCTGAAATTGAAGAGGAAAAGAGTTGGAGAAGATGAAGAGGAGGCTTACCAATAGCTTCTCTTGGAGTATGGAGCAAGAATTCAAGTTTGCAAAGTAAACTAGGGCTTGGAATTTCTATTTCCCATTCTCTTCCCCCATTTACATTTGTGCTTGAGTTCTATGAAATGAAATGAGTGAGTGGAGAGGAGAGGGGCTGAGTTAGGGTATTAAGCTAGCAAGTGGGCTGAACCCAAACCCAAAACCCAATAGAAAAAGTAACAAAATTCGACTTACTCCAAACATATCAAACTTTATACTCAAAAAGATCGCAAACGCCATTTTGGACTCAATGGAAGCGGTTTCGAGTCATAATTTGACCGTTTGCAAAAAGTAACATTTCGGACCTAAATCCGACTAACGACGCTATATTTAAATAAAATATTTAAATATATAATCGTTAAATATGCGGGTTGTTACACACATCGTACACGCTACCCCTTCGATCGAAACGAAGGCCACTCGATCGCCAAAACCTTCGAACCTGCCTTGACCTCGCCTGCTGTCAAGCCTCGAAATCAAACGTTCCTCGCGAATGGCGAATGCGCTTGTTTCTGCTTCGATCGAACGATACTTGTCTTCATTGATTTCTTTGATTGATTGAATCAATCAACAACAGCCCTAACCCAAGCCACGGCGACGATGTTGCGATGCCGGTCGCCAACTTTCCAGCCTCTATATGAATCACGATTTTTTTCTTGCCTTCGATTACCAGCGAAAATTTGGAGGATAAAGGAAGGAAGTTTGATTTTGAGGAGCGGCTATTGTTTTGAATTTTTCTCTCTCTTTTTTTTCTAAAAATTTGATTTCGAACGAAATGAATTTAGATTGTAAAAATAATGCGTGTAAAACAAAATTTCAAACGTGTGTTTGATTTCTTGTTTTTGAGAGGACACGTGCTAAAATTTCCGAGATGTGTCTATTTGCCCAATATAGATGAATATATATATATATATATATATATATATTAATTTATACTCAAATTTACATCGGCTCTAATTCGAAGCCCAAAATTTCAAACTCCAATCGAGACGTGCTGCCAGGTGTTTATAATGTTAAAACTCTATTCCGAACGCATTGGAAAAGGTTCCGAGTCCAAATTCGATTGTATGGAGAAGATAGCTTTTCGAACCCGATTATTAAATTAAATTCGATACAATTTTCAACCCATTAACTTATCGTAGGTCCAAACGATCACTCCAAACGATCACTCCAAACATTACAAAAATTGAAATCCGACAATGATACAATATTGCGGATCCAATGGAACTGGTTTCATCGAATTCCGAGACTGTGCTTCGGAAGGTTATTTTTAGATACCGATTTAAAAGATGTAAATTCAAAACTGAACAAATACTTCAAATTTCAGTTTCTTACATTTCCATTATCTTTAGCATTATCAATAAGAATTTTCTAAGCCTTTAAAATATTTTTAATAAGCTCAAAACTGAAGATACAATATTTTACCCAACCTCAATAAATTAAATTCAATAATTTTAATTGCCAATTTCATCTTGATATTTGAAATCCAAGTTAAATCAACTTCCAAATATTAAAAATGCAACCAAATATTTCAATTTCAAATGTCAAAATTTCTGGGTCGTCACATTCTTCCCCCGTTAAAAAATTTCGTCCCGAAATTACTAGTCAAGAAGAATGATCCTTAACCCATTCATTATTTTTCCAAAACCAAACAGTTTTATCAACTTGCCAAAATATATCTATTATTAAAGAGTCATTATCACTTCAACTAACTTTCCAAAATCTTCCATAGTTTCCAAACAGTATTGTTTTCTTAACCAATTCAAATTTAAATTTTCAAAATATCTTCAAAAAATTTTCTAGCTCCCTAAATTGTCGAAATATTTCTCCAGCATCTCCTTTGCACGGCTAGCTCGGTACGACTACAAAATGGCACCACGGGCCTCCAGATTCAAAAAGAAAATAAAAAGCCAAGTGGCTAGTTAAGAAAGTCATTAAATTTCGTACTGAAATTTAAATACATACCTTTTTCGAGCAATCCAAATTATCTTCGAAAGCAAAAATCCAATTCCATTTTCCTTTAACACACCTGTATATCTTGCTTATCATTTTGCACATTTTTGTCCAAAAGTTGGAATAATTATTTCACTCAAATACGTAAGATGTACATATATCATTAGTAAGCAATACCAAATTCGATCGCTCACTCGATCACACAATTTCACTTTCGAACTAGTATCGTCCACCTGAATTTCTAGTGCGGACTCAGATCTGGTTTCTTGATCAGAAACTGTCATTCTCATTACATAGTTCTAAACTATGATGGAGAATTTCTAGAATCAATCAAAAATCCATATCTAGGTTCGCCGTCGAAAATCGAGTGAAAAATTCCTATTCGGATCGATATAACTATCTCGAAATTTATGCTCGAATTTTGGATCAAATCGTTATGCGAATAAAGTAATATATATACATCCTATGTATTAATTCAAATTGATTATTAACTTTATCAATTACTTTTCTTTTATTCACATTGATTTTTATTCACTTATTCACAGTTGCCATTTCACAACTTCCCGTTTAACTTTTACTCAATTGTTAGCTTTGTATATTTCCAATATCAAATTTACTTAAGAATTACACCATTCGTTTCTTAAGTCCAATAAATATTTCATGTAACTTTTTATATTTATTCTTCACTTCACCATTGGAGTTTATAACTTCTTATATTTAAAATGGATTTCAAATTCCACATGAACTCAATTTATCTTTCATTTATAAATATTGGATTCAATTCATTTCAAACCATATTTAATTTGTCATTTCTTCAATTAGTTTGACTTACTAATTTTATCTCAATACTTTGCTTGATTGAGTTCAATTTGACAAATTTCTCCATTTCACTTAATCTATCACAAATTAAATTCAATTTCCAATATTCAGCTAGAATTTCATTTACTTACAAATTCAAAACGAAATGTAACATTCAGTTTCAATTTCATTTTCTTGCAATTGTAAATTCATTTATTCATTCGTAGTTTATTTTTCACCTTAATAATTTTTATTCCATAACTATTTTTATCAAATTCCAAAGTTTTTCCAACATTTCAAAAATCATCTTTGAAATCAATCTAAATCATCTTTTGAATTTTCAAAACCCAAATCCAGTTCTCCAAATAATTTAAATTTTTAAATAATTTGGCATCAATACCTCTCTTGGAAACCCGAAAATGAACATCGATAATGCTTCAGCCATCACTGAAGTTATTTTCCACCAACCGAAAAGAATTTAGTGCATTTATCGCTTTAAAACATTTTTCCAAATCTTTGAAAATCATTTTCAAATCAAAAGAGATTTAAAATTTTCACCAAAATTTCCAATTTCAAATCTTTTCAATTCACTTTCAAATATTTCTCTGGAATTCTATTTCAAATTATAAATCATATTTACAATTTACTTTTACAAATTCCACTTACATATGGATTTTATTTCCAAGATTTAAGTTATGATTTTAACTTCTTATTCAATAATCAATGATAATAATTGAATATTATCACTTCCTAACAAACAAACAACCATATACTATAATTATTTGCTGGAAATTATTTCTTTCATATACGAAAATAATTTAGGTAAAATTATTTCATTTACCTTATTTTAAAACAATACTGTGTCGAATTGTTCTGTACAAGTGTTTAGAGATCCCTATCGATGGAGTTGTATAGACTATACAGACCAGAATCCATATACCACTCAACAAACCAATCATCACAATATAAAATAATTTTATATTCACTAACAAATACGCGCTCAAATCTATTATTACACTCAACTCATTATAGAGTACTACCGACTCTATCACTAATGAGTAACACCCACCAGAGCCAAGGTTGTCGCTTAACCAAATGCTCTGATACCACATTGCAACGACCCAATTTTTCGACGCCTAAAAGTCAACATCAATACGTCCACTGTATCAAATGCCGCACAATCGAATGCCGAAAAACCGAACCGTTAGGGTTTAAGAAGAAGAAGATAGAAGAAGAAACAGAAACAATAACAGAATCTCACCTTTCGCAGCGGAACAATATGTAATAGATAAATGAATAATCTTTAAGATAGAACTATATCAATTTATACATTCATCAGAGTTTACAACGACACAATGCAACACTGGCAGTTACTAAAACTGGCTTACAAGAAAATTTGACTTGCACCAACCCTAACGGAACAGACACTACATAGCAAAGTGATACGTCTCGCCTTCCAGCTTGCCTCCAGATCTCCATAGCATATCTTTTCTGACTTCGCTCCAGAACAACTGATAACCTGACTCTAGGATATCCATGTGGAAAATTATGGGCACCCAGAGTTTAGAAAGGGAACAATAAATTCTAGGTCAGCTATGGGACTGGTGTGAGATCTTAAAAACAGTTATTTCACAAAGAAAAGAAATCCGCTATGCTTTTGGAAAATGAAACTACCATAAGGCCTCCCGGCAAACACACAATGCAATCGCACACTTGGGGGAGATTTCTCCTTATGATAGTCAAACATGCTTGATACGCAAAAGCTCTTTTTAATATTTATCATTAGTGCATAGTGGAAAACATTTGCAAGTATAATATTAATCTTAGGCAGCATATGTACCATTATAGTATGCCTACTATAGCTACCATATTAAATGGCAGGTTCTATAACTAAAACCGTACAAGGCACATATCGATGATTGAATTTTCAACAAATGGTCAGGCAAAGGAACTTCCTATTGCCACATGGGTACGCACCTAGAGGAATGCCCTGAGAACCTAACTGGATCTCTGCCAATACAATGTCGGGTTACCTCTGTAACTAGGTAACTATTGACACGAGTATGTCATCTCCAGTCATAACCGACCTTTATCCGAGGATCCTCAACACCAATAACCACAAAGTAATAAATTAGCACCATTCACATAGGTTAAATATCTGGGCTCCATTCCGTGGTACCACCTCTTTCCAGAAGAAAATGACATACCCTCAGGGGGCGCTACCCCCAAATAACCTTGCCGCATCTTTCCTATTTTGACCATTTCGGGTTGGGAGGTCCGACGAAGTCTCGTCCACAAGCTACACTTTTCACAAAGTCATGATTCGATCAACAAATGATCAGCAACACTTCGTATGCCACATTACGAATTTGGGAATATATCACTAGTAACGATCAACTACATAACCTCTGAGCTCGTACGTCTCGGAGAAGGGTGTTAAGCTAAGAGAATAAATTCTCCGCCACCAACAGAAATGTATTTGATAGAAATCAGCTTTATATCTCAAAGGGTAATACCAGACACACATCCATACAAGTCCGTTCCAGGATCGAACGGAACCGAAGGCACATCAAAGAAGCCCTTGCAATCCGGATATTCACTAATCATGTCTTGAATCCCCATCACAAAGGATGATAAAATCTCTATACTGGAGCAACTCGGTGTGGAGACATTCGACAGGTAATCCTTTCGTTTTCGAAAATACCCGGTCTTCAACGCCATCTTTAAATGCAATCCCATTTCGTCGTATCATTATTCGGAATGAGTTTTATGACACAAAGCCATCTCCCGGCTAATCTGAATAACGAGCGCTTATTTTTAAAAATAAGTGTTATATTCAGATTTCAAACAAATCTCAATAATTTTCATTTTGATCTCTTAAACAAAATATCCATCACAAAGATTCGATGTGGTTTTCGAATATCCATTTGGAATTCGACCCCCGGTCGCATCGAAATTCAAACGCTATTTAAAGGCCAATATTGATAGTTGGTTATTTAACTATCAATCAACATTCGCAACAATCACCAGATTTCAAATAATTCCCCCCTAGTTATTTACTTTCAAAATATCTACGCAAGATATATTTCCACACTTCAACCATTTGAACAAAAATTAAAATCATTTTCCTCACGTGGAATAAATTTCCAAATATTTATTTAATTCCATTGAAAAATTTGCCGAGTTCGAATACTTCAAAATAATTTAAATTACTTATCCAAAATATATGCTTGGAAACATTCAGAACAAAAGCTATTTTAAAACACTTAATTTAAAACATTAGTTATGAAAATATTATACTAATATCTCATATAAAAATACAATTCCAAACTAATTTTAAAATAAAATTAGTAGATATGATATAACTATTTAAATATCCATTTTCTAAAACAAATATCAATTAAAACTTTAAATAATCACTTCTATAATAAACTAAAATAAATCTTTACATTAAAGATTTTCAAAGTAACCTAAATAAATAGTTTCTCTAAAATATTCTTTCCTTAAAACCATCTTTACAACTTCAATTTATATTTATAAACTATATTGGAAACATAATCGGCTTTCCAGGGAAAGTACACCTTCCATTCTAAAATGGTTCATTCAAATCAATTTATAAATCTTTCTGGATTTATTTCAAATTTACGTTCCAAATCTGTAAATTCCTTTTCATACTTTTAAAAATAAAACAATATTATTTTTAAAACAAATTTCCCTTTCTTTTATAAAATTCCCATTGTGAATTTAAAATTTTCAAATATCCACTGATATACGATTTTCAAATCGATTCCCAAATATTCACTTTCAACACCAAATCAATTTTCAAATTGATTTCCAAATTTATTTCAAATACCAAATCAAATCCAAATTGATTTTCCAAAAATTTATCTCAAACACCAAATCGATTTCAAAATTGGTTTCCCAAAATTTATTTTTAAACACCAAATCAGTTTCAAGTCGGTTTCCCAAAGATTTATTTTCAAACACCGAATCAAATTCCAAATTGATTTCCAAATTTATTTTCTTTTAAAATAAATTCCTTTATTTCTTCCAATCTATTTAAAATCCGAATTTTAAATAAATTCTTTAACTATTAAACCATATTACTCAAAACCCATTTATTAAAATCTTTCCCATATTGTGGAATTTATTCAATAAGTTTTCTAAAAAAACTAAACTTTATCTATTTAAATTTCTTCTTTTAAATTCACCCAATTCTTTTACATGGATTTATTATAAATTTTCTACTTAAATTTCAAAAATCCAATTTCATTTATTTCTTACATCGTACGATACCAAAAATATATTCGGCTAATCTATAGCCTTAAACAATTTCAATCACACATATAATCACACACAGATTATAAATAATCAACACACAATATTGAAACAAATTCAAATATTTGAGGAATCCAGTTGGATCCCTCCAATCTGTTTTCCTGCATCCACAGATGTTAGCACAACAATTAAATACCAATCCCACTTCGCAGTGGAATACCGCGGTATATGGAATTTATAAAATATCATCCGCTATTATGCAGCGCATAGGGTCTCATCCACTATATAATGTGGGAAATTAATCACTCCAAATACATTTATAATACCAATTCCACTTCGAGGTGGAATATCGCGGTATATAGGTTTAATATAATATTATCCGTGCATAGGGTCTCGTTCAATATAACTGATAATAATTTATCATTCAAGCACACAATCAACAATTTTAAATTTGTCTATTAAAATTAAATCGGAAAATCCGATTGAGTGAGAAGATCTCACCTTTTTATGTGCAATCCATCTCCATTCCAGCTTGATTTTCTTTGCAATTTTGACCTTGTATAAATAATCATATCACTTATTAATATTCAAAATAAATAGAACAATAAATTTCTGTTTAATAGATTCATTTAATTTAAACTAATAATTATATTTCTTAAACCCATTTTCCTTTAATAAATTTTATTAACTGACAATTTTAATTTTAAACTAATATTTTAAAATTTTAAACAAATTGCTTTTAACAAATTTATTAATTAAAAATTAAATTTAGAATTAAATTTTCTTAAATGAAATATTTTTATAATGACAATAATAAAGCAAACCATTTAAACAAATTAAATTTTCTAATCGAATAATTAATTTCCATTTCATAGTTTTAATTAACTAGCTATTTAATATAAAAATAAATTTCCATTTAATAAATTTAGTTAACCAATGAATTTTAATTTAAGCTAAGAGTTTAAATTTAAACTAATAATTTTCCTTTGAAATCATATACAAAATAATGATTTATATATATATCTTAACAGCACTAGAAAATTCCTATACATGTTAAAATATTTGTGAGCATTTAAATATATATATATATATATATGTATGTATATGTATATATATTCGTACCTCTTTTTTGCTTTTCTTTTCTCCTGAACATATAGAGCTTTACTGTAAAAAATTTGTAACAACTTATCGAAATATGAGAAAAACGAATACGTCACTGTCGAGATGAACTCCATCCATCGCGATTTGCTAGAGTCGCCATCACTCGAGCTCCAACCTATGCTCATCGACATCGCCTTAGATCGTCGACGAGCCCACTACGTATTCGCGAAATCGCGCTGGCCCACATCGCACGCGCTACCCCATCGATCGAAATGAATGCCACTTAGTCACCAATACCTTCGAACCTGCCTTGACCTCCCCTACTGTCGAGCCTCAAAATCGAACATTCCTCGCGAACGCGCTTGTTTCTGCTTCGATCGAACGATACTTGTCTTCGTTGATTTCTTCGATCGATTGAATCGATCAGCAACAGCCCTAACCCAAGCCACGGCACCGAGGTCGCCACGCCGATTGCCAACATTCCAACCTCTATACAAATCATGATTTTTTTCCTTACCTTCGATTGCCAGCGACGATTTAGAGGTTAAAGGAAGGAAGTTTGATTTTGAGGAGCGGCCATTGTTTTGAATTTTTTTTCTTTCCTTTTTTCCATAAATTTGATTTCGAATGAAATGATATTAGATTTCTGTAAAAACAACGCGTGTAAAAGAAATTTTCGAACGCGTGTTTGATTTCTTGTTTTTGAGAGGACATGTGCTGAAATTTCTGAGACGTGTCTATTTGCCCAATATAGATGATATATATATTTTAATTTAAATTCAAATTTACATCGGCTCTAATTCGAAGACCAAAATTCGAACTCTAATCGAGACGTGCCACTAGACGTTTATAATGTTAAACCCCATTCCGAACGCAATGGAAAAGGTTCCGAGTCCAAATTCGATCGTATGGAGTAGATAGCTTTTCAAACCTAGTAATTAAATTAATTTCGATACAATTTTCAGCGCGTTTGCTTATCGTACAGCCAAACAATCACTCCAAACATTACGAAAATTGAAATCCGATAATGTTACAATATTATGGATCCAATGGAATTGGTTTCGTCGAATTCCGAGACTGTACCTCGGAAGGCTATTTTTAAATAGCGGTTTAAACGATATAAATTCAAAACTGAACAAATACTTCAAATTTCAATTTCTAACATTTCCATTAAATATAGTATTATCAATAAGAATTTTCTAAGCCTTTAAAATATTTTTAATAAGCTCAAAACTGAAGATACAATATTTTACCCAGCCTAAATAAATTAAATTCAATAATTTAATTGCCAATTTCATCCTGATATTTGAAATCCAATTTAAATTAACTTTCAAATATTAAAAACTCAACCAAATATTTCAATTTCAAATGTCAAAATTTCTGGGTTGTCACATAATCGATTGAGGACAAAAACAAACGTAAAGGAGAGATACCAATGAATCGAAGAGGAGCGATTCAAGGCAGATTAAGTGGGAAATAGCTTACTAGAGGTGAGTGATTTCATAATTAACTATGTTGATTTATATGTAACTGAGTTTATTTATACACCTACTTTTATCAAGAAATATATCCATTTAAACATGAGATATTGTTTATCTAGTAATTGCCACTAGTTGGAAATTTGATGGAAATCTAAACCGTATGAATATGATATTATAATTAAAGTAAACTAAGGCTAAAAGTTTATTTTGTTTGATTATAATTTGAATGCCCTTTTTATTCACCTTGAATATTGAATTTGGAATTTAATATGTATATAACCATACCATGTTGATGTCGATTTTACCCTGAATTAATTTGAGATATAGATATACCAAAATAATTATGGAATTTATAAAACTAAGGTAGTGAAAATGAAATAGGGTTCGTTGTTCAAATTGTATGGTAAAGCATGTGATTAATTATTAAAAAATGGAATTAAGACAAATTTAGCATTTTAAAGTAGTTAAAATCGATAGATTGATTGGCTTATTGTAGCCGGTCGACAGCGAGCAATCAACTGCTACATTAGCCGACGATAAATCGGTGGATGATTTTCCTACATAAGTTGGACCTCGACCTAAGGCCTAGGTTATAAATTTATATATTATTACAGTATATCGGTAGGAAAAGTAGATCCCTAATTCTTGACTTTTGGATGTACAAGACTAGGTAGGTGTGTAGACATTATTTATTAAGCGAATTCATTATTTGACGTAAGGCTATTCAATCGCGAGTAGCACTCAATGGAGGTTCCTCGATGGATACGACAGTTAGAACGTGACACTATTGTTGGGTTCCCAATGCAGTGTAATAGGTGGCGGCGTTACCATTGAGTCATTGGACATGGATGCATGGAGTTGGCCCTGAGTCCTCTTTTGATGGAGCTGGCGTTGCGGAATCCTCTTAATGCATATGTACGATGTGTTGTAGTCGTAGTTTGAGTAATTCTGTCCCAAGAGCGATGTTGTATGCAGTCTTATGTTAAAAATAGTCCTAGAGGTTATTAGTCCAATCCATCTTTGGTTTTAGGTTTGATTACTTGTTTGACCCAAAGTGCAAACATTCATAAGATATTTGTGTCTAGGTATATTTGGAGCTACATTTCTTATGTTAAGATGTCTAAACCTAGTAAGCAATTCACAAACATAGGTAGGACACCATATGTCACATAGGATGTAAATGAAGTTAATTGCATATAATCACCATATATTAATGATGTAACTCATTCATCAGACTTTTATCTAATCCACTCCTTTCCTTTTTCCCTACCACAGGAGGATAGGGCAGCAGGTGATTGGCCCAGATCTAATACGTGGAGGAATAGCTTGGCATTGGCACTATATATTACTTTTCATCACTCTCTATGTAACTAGCTATCATATTTTACACTTATCAGACTATATGCTGTTATTTTATAAAACTTTGGATTTTGACTATTTATATTTTGAGAATGTTTTTTCTAGGATATATTTTGAGATGATTATTTTTCATATTCATATTTTACTGCATTCCATTATGAGATATAAAAGTATAGAATGTCTTAGATTTCATCTTTATAATAATGTTTTGTGATGCTTTAGAAACAAACAACTCGCATTTCTTAACATGACACGCGTCCGAAAGTCACCCTAGACTTTGATTTGGTTTGTCTGAAGATGTAGCTTGTTACATGTTGTACCAAAGTTTGGTTTAAGATTCCTTAGAAGCTAGGCATGTACAAATGGGCTTTCAAAAGGTTTTTCAAAATGGCTTCCAAAATGTATGTATATGTAAAGATAAAAAGTTTTTCAGAGCTTTTATGTATGTAAGTATAATATGAAAAACTCTATCACTTATTCTTGCCAATATTATATATGGAAAAGATGCTTATAATTCTTAAATCAAAAATAGGGAGAATAAGCAATCCTGCTAATTATAGCTCAGGAGAAGCATTTGAGATTCTAGGTGTGAATGCCCGATATGGTTCTAGGAGAATTTGCAAGCAAGAGTACGTTTGAGCTTAACCCAAATAGGGAACCTACAAAGAAAGTGCCAGGTGTAGTTCATGCCAACCCACCTAGCACCGATTTCACTAAGCTATGTAAGGACTTTGTGAGTGTAGGAGGGAAGCCGTACTTGGGGACCGAATCTTCTATGGACTTGAAGGCATGGATTCATATTTTTCAGAGGATTGTTGGATTGATGGGCCTTAGGGATGTCGTTTGGTGACAGCTTGCTTCTTGGCATTTATAAGAAGAGGCTTTACATTGATGGGATGTGGTAGTGATAGAGACCAATGAGGAAGAGATAACATATGGAGAATTTAAGAGGCATTTTAAGATGATATTTCTTTCCATAGCAGAGCATGGAGTACAACTCGAAAAGTTCATACATTTGTAGCAATGAGAGATGTCAGTAAAAGACTATGTAAATCGGTATAATGAGCTGGCTAGGCTTGGACTAGATATGATAAATTCCCTTCACAAGAAAGATTTGATGTTTGCATAGGGAATGAATCAGCCTCTTTAAGATTTGGCCCTTAGTCACATTACCATGGGGCAACTTACGAATGTTTGGTAGAGAAGGCTTTACTGAATGGTGTTTCCAAAGAAGAGGTGAAGAGTGAGCACAAGAAGTAAAGAAGAAAGACTCCCCAACAGAATCAACACAAGGCCATAATGCAGACCTAAGGGAAGAATAAGAAGAAGGAGAGCAAGTGTAGAACATGCAGTAATAAGGGAAATGTTGTTTAGGAGTGCAGGGTGCACATCTTGAAGATCAAATGCTACAACTGCAATCAACTTGGGCATATGAGGAGGGAGTGCCCGAACCCATCGAACACCCCTACCTAAGTGGTTTCAACTTATGCAATGGATGCTGCTCCCATCTCGAGTGTGCCTCCAGTAGTGGACAAGGGGAAAAAGGTTGTAATTGAAGGTGTTTTAACTTTGATTTATCTATTCGTACCTTACTTGACATTGGGGCATCGCACTGTTTTATTTTGAGTGGACTTGTATATGAGTTACACTTAGACACCGGCATAGTTACTGGCCTAGTAGTTTTACCAAATCCCATTAGAGGATCGGCCTATTTATCTATGATTTATAAGGGTTTAAAATTGTTTATTTTAGGGGTCGAGTTCGATTGCAATGTTTTGTCTTAGGATTTCTGGGTTTGGTTTGATTTTCGGGATGGACTGGATAGCCATGTATAGGGCAAACTTAGATTGCGGTAGGAAGGTCGTTTGTTTGTGTACTTGTAGCGACAGAATATAGAGGTTTATTGCTACCTCAAAAGTTCAATTATGTTGAGCTACCAATATTCTTTAGCCCTATCGCACGATGCGTTAGCTTCCGTGCTAGTAGTTTGAGACTACCCAGATGTCTTTTCCCAAGTTAATAGTCTTCCACTCTAGAGGGAGCTCGAATTTCTAATTTATCTCAAGGAGAACACTAAACCTATTGTCCTACCTTTGAGGCATATGACCTCTAAATAAAGACACGAGCTGAATAAGCAAGTGAATGAGCTATTGGAGAAGGGCTTCATTAGCGGGAGTATTTCAATGTGAGGAGCTCTAGTTGTTTTTGCTAACAAGGCAGATAGTTCTCTGAGGCGTTGCATTGATTATCATGAGTTAAATAAGTTGAGAAAAAAGAATCGTTACCCATTGCCCTACATAGACGATCTATTTGATCAGTTAGTTAAAGCGAAGGTGTTTCCTTAGCTTGACTTAACTACCAGGTTTCATCAGTTGCATGTAGCCAAAGATAATATTTAGAAGATGGCTTTTCATAAACCTGATGGACTCTATGCGTTGTTAGTGATGCCCTTTGGACTAACCTATGCACCCACCCATTTGGTTGATCCGATGAGTCGAGTATTTAGAGGGTACCTTAATAAGTTCATGGTGGTATTTGTCGACAATATATTGGTCTATTCTCAAAGCAAGGAGGAGCATAGCTTACATCTAGAAGAAGTGCTCAATACTCTTCATTGGCATAAGTTGAAGGTTGAGTTCCCTAAATTTCACTTTTGGCGCAAGGAAGTTCGCTTTTGGGACATATTGTCTCTGAGCATGGGCTGGCGGTCGATCTTGGTATAGGATTGGCACGTACCAAAGAATGACGTGGAAGTGAGAAGTTTTATTTATTTGGCGGGATATTATAGGAAGTTCATTACGGACTTTGCTAAAATCCCTGCCCCTTTGACCCTCCTTACCAAGAAGAATTTAGTTTTCTCATAGGACTTAAAGAGTGAGGATGCTTTCATTAAGCTGAAGGAGTCGTAGACTAGTGCATCCATTTTGGTACCGCCCGATGTTTAAAGGTGTTCACAGTATATACTGATGCTTGCGGTGATTAGGTACATTTTTGATGCAGGAAGGGAGAGTGGTGAGCTATGCTAGTCAATAATTGAAAGTCCAATGAGAGAAACTATATTACCTACAATCTTGAGATGGCAGCCATTGTCTTTACCCACAAGTCATGGAGACAATATTTACTAGAAGAGTGGTTTTATCTGCTCAAGGATCATAAGTCTCTGAATTAAGGACATTAGTCTTGTTTGTGCATCCCATTTGGCTATGTTGGCAAAGTTTGATGTCGTCATATTAAGTTAACCTTTGACCTTGGATTTGTCACTGTATGTGCATAATACGTGGGTTCTCGCTTCAAAAAGTGTAATTTCTAATTTTTCTCTTTGTTGCCTGCTTTTACAAGGTTTAAGTAGCTTGCGTTTTTAGGGGTGGTGCGATTTACCCTTGATTCAGACTGATCTTTGTAGCATATTTATCTTGGCTTTAATACTATGTTGTTGATTGCGTATGAATTTTGAATTGTTTGAGCCTGGGCTTCGTGTATCACATTTGTGTGGTTCTGCTTTGATAAAGCTGTAGCTTATCATGCCATTTTTTTTGACTTGTACAGTTTGTTTATTTTTAATGCTTGGATCATGCGCCTACACTACATATGTTCATAGAAGAAATATGGGTATAAAAGTTGCCTTCTAAGTCTGTGTTAATGTATGTTAGGGAAGACTTGTAATATTAATACTCGGTTTTTCTTTCTATTTCTAGTTATTCACTTCACATTTAATGCTCTTTACACATGTCTCATTGCGAGTGGCTATCTTTTCTGATTGTATACAAAACATTTCAAGTTTCAACAAATCCAGTCATTTTTAGTGTATTTGGGGTTGTCGTTATTAATATCTAACGGTCATTGATTATCGTGCCACTAGAATTTTAGGGCTAAGATACTTTTATGGGAAACTAAACAAGTTTTCTCTTCTTCTTTCTATTTTCCTTTTTACTTACTTAGAAATTCTAACTTCAAATCATATTGATTTTCCTTCCTTCACATTGTCGTCTCGTTTCTAGCCTATCATCCACCACAAACGGTAAGTTAGACTTTTCTCTACTATTTTTGTTTTATTTTCTTTTACTTTTACCTTCCTTTACATCTTCCCTCTACCCCTCCCTTTTTTAATTTATGTTGATACATATATTCATGCCTTTAATGTGTTTGGTGGAATGTCTACGTGGATCATTCAATTAATTCAGCACTTAGACGATATTGCTTGTTATTTATTCCTGAATTGGGTTGATTAATTATTATTATTATCTTGGCGATTCAATGTTGAATAAAATTTTGTTTTTATTTTGGTTAATGATCCTAAAAGCATCCCCCAACTATATTTCATTTTTCTCATTAATTATTTATGGCTAATGATGATCTTCCAAGTACTTTGGGTCGGAGTTCGGCCACTTTTTTATTGAGTTGAATTCGACTATCTATGAAGATAGCCAAACGAAGGGGATTCTTAACAATTTTGGATTTAGGGATTATGGATTTAGATTTCCTACCCCTTCTGGTTGCATTCATATGCCCTCAGAAGGGTTTGTTTCTATTACATCTAAACACATTAGAAATGATTTCTATCTTCCACTTCATCCCATTATTTGGGAATGGTTAAACACTATTAATTTGTCTCCGATTCAGTTGTCTTCCTTCTCTTGTTATCTTCTTACTTGCACTTTCATTTAGTATGCTAAGCACTTGACTATGCGAATCAAACGTTGTTGTTCTTATATTCGGATCGTGAAAAACTACTACAGGCCGCGATGGGTTTCATTATGTTCAAGCTATGAAATCTATCTTTTTAGTCGCTCCTTGCAAAACACAAAGGTGGTTGGAACAATTTTCCTACATTTCTAATTAGATGACTTTATTTCCTTCGTTCAATCTCCCGATATTGTTTCCACCCCTTTTTTAGTTTTTTTACTATGCTAACTTGCATATTCCTTTCTCTTTTTTTCCTTCTTTTTAGTAAACACCCTAACTTCTCCACCATAAACCAAGATTAATTTCAATATGTAGAGCCAACATGCTTATTCTTGCTAAAGAAATTAGCAAGATTCTAACATCTTCACTGAATTTTTGCTGCACCGACATGGATTCTTAGACCACCAGCATTGCTTTTCTCATTAAATGTTCCTTTATGTTTTTCTTTGTAACACCTAGTAAAATGAACCATAAATAAATGAAGTAAATTAAATTAAATATGATAAGGTATAAAATTGAATTTTTTTGACCATGGAAGTTAAACTATTGCATTCTTCGTGAAATTATGTTTAATTTCCATATGTAATATGCTAAAAATGAAGCTCGAACAAAGAAGTCATTAGCGTTTAAAGTTTTCAGATTTAGAATAATTTGAATAGGATTTAGATAAATAATTAGTTTCCTATTTTGAAATTGATTATGATTAGACTTAGTTGTTAAGTAACGTTAAGAATTAGCAATTAATGTTAAAAGTTAATCAAGCAACGAGATTAATAAATAATCAAGTAACAATAAAATGAAATAAATACCTTCCCAAAATAAGAAGTAACACCCCTAATTTTTAGTAACATTATGTGGGATATTTAATTAATAAAATCAAATGAATAACATAAAATGGTTAAGGAATTGTGGTTTGTGAAATATGAAGGTAGTCTTGCCTGTTAAACCAATGAACTAAAGGAAATGAAATAAAATAAGTTAAAGTAGATGACAAATGCAATATAGGAATAAGTAACAATCTTATACCCTAAACCCTCATGCGTTCTAATTTCATACGTTCATAAGTAAAACCATATTAAAAAAGAAGCCGTTCGCCATTAAGAGAAAGTAAGTAGAAGAAAATCTAAAATCAAGGGGAAGAAGCTAATCAACTTAATCCAAGATAAAATTTCAACGCCGTAACAACAAAGCTAAGGTGAATAATAGGTTACATATCATATTTGAAATGTTTTTGGTTTCTAGATCAAGTCTGAATACTTTTCAAAGTATATTGCCATGTTTTTTATTGTTAAAATAGATATATATGCTTGTTGACGATTTATGCAATTCATATAGATTTTATGGTGAGTTTTAGATTAAAAAAACCAATTAAATGACATTCAAATGCCTTGCGATTTTGAGATAAGGTCAGAAATGATATTTTAAAAATGGGTTTCAAATTTTATAATTTGCTGAATTAATGTGGATTTGTCATGAATTTTCTAGCGAGGAAAATAGTTATTTTGGTTCAAATTAATTATGGCTATTTTATGATGATTTTGGATTAGAAATTAATATATGTTAGAAAAAATATTAAAAGTGATTTATGGAAATTTTTACAAATTATCCTAAAGGTTTTATTAGATATATAAAATTATTTAAGTATGGGACATAAATGTTTTATATATTTATAAAAGGAGAAGAGGTAAATTAGCAATCAATCATTTATTGACAAATAAGGCAGGTTAGTTGAAAAGAAATACTGTTTAAAGCAAAAATGCAGTTTTACCTTACTTTACCAATTTTGCCACTTTCGACACCCAGCTTTCAACTAAGTCGTCCACCTCCATCACCATTGAATGCGCATGGTATCAAAGACTTGGTACACAGGGAATTGGACATAGGAAAAAGGTATGTACTCGAAACATGGGGTTCTGAAGGGTTCGAAGCTTTACTTTGTTTTTAAATGAAAATGCACTTGCTTTGCTTTCGAAAGGAATGCTTTCGACTTAGTTAATTAGCTGTCGAGTTGGTTAAATGGTTTTAAGGAATGGTTCTGAAAGAGGTTACGCTTTTTGTTTTATAAAAATTTTGACAGGGTCGAAACTCCTTGCTGTCGCATCTTACCTTTCGAAGCAATGCCTTTAAAATGGTTTCTTTGTTTTAAAACCTAAGTCGCTTCTCCAATACTTTCGAAGGGATTGGTTTCGACACCTTCCACATCTTTTACTTAGGAAATAGCTTTTGAAACTGTTACTTTTGATTTTCTTCTTTTTGAAAGGTTATTCCAAATGTTTTGTTTGAACCTAAATGCTTTCGAAAGATTTGATTCTATGAAATGGATTTAATGCTTTCGAAAGATTTAAGATAAAGGTTTTAAAGGAGTGGTTCCCCAACGTTTTCAAAAAGTTATAAATGGAAGGTTTCCAAAAGTTTTCAAAAGGCATATTTAAAGTGTTTTGAAAAGAGGATGTTTAAGGTTTTAAAAGGCTTTTTTTGAATGTTTCGAAAGGACCGTGTAAATGGTTTTGAAAGGTATGTTTTGGCCTTTCGGCCTAAGGTTTTACTTGTATTGAAAGGGATACTTTCAAGGGTTTCGAATGGGGTGCTTTCAATGGTTTTGAAAGATATTGTTTGAATGTTTAAACAAAGTTTTTGATTCTTTCATCAACAATGTTTTGGAAAAGTGTATATATATAATATGACAAAGTGTTTTGGGAAAGGCATAGAATATTTTCCTTGTTTAAGTATGATTTAAAGGGATTAAATCTTTATGATGGAAAAGGTTTTCAAGGAAAATTTATAGGTAGTTGTCTCTAAGTAAAATGACTCAGATATTAGAATACCAAATGCAAATATTATGAGGTCGCGTCTTATACTTTAGCTAGTAGGCCCTAGCTAATATAAGTCCAAAATTACATTGTGTAGGGCCTTGTCACCAGTATGACTAAAATGATGTTACATACAGAAAGAAATCTATAGAGGAGAGATAGGTTATTTGTGAGCATGTAAAACCATTAGGATCAGCTGACCCTGGGAGAAGTAAGTATGGATAGACTATCCAGAAGAGGAGTATCTCACAGAAGTTGGATTATTTGTCTATTATGTTTGGTAGGCCCAAGTCAACCAAAGGGTAGTAATAAGCCAAACAAAACTATAGTGTTATAGACAGTCAATTTGTTACCTTATTTGCATGCATACATGATATTTCTTTATTTTTTAACCAGTTTTAGTTGCAAGATTAAGATTTGCAAAAGATATGTTCTAGAAGGATGTTAGTGAGGGGAAACTCATTCCGCTAAGCGTTGTAGTCTTACTTGATATCAAACAACCGAGATGTATAGTATTATTCACACCAGGCTTTATTTCTGACTCAAAGTTTATGTTTTCCCCTTAAACTCTCGGGTTCTCAAAATTGATTTGAGTAGGCTGTGAGTTAAGGATTTACAGGTTTTAGTAGGTCGATGAATAAAGTTTCTGAAGATGAACAGGAGGTTGATGGATAACTATTTAGGAGTTGTTTTGTTTGTTTTATTCCGCTATGTTGTATTAAGTCAGTTATGACTATCTAATACTCTGGTCAACCAAGGGTGCATCTTCATATGTCGATCTTGGCGTATTTATATAATAATTATATTTAAATCTGAACCCGAGTAACATTGGGATTATGTAATCTAGATATGAAACATATTTAAGGAAATGTAATCAGAAATGTTATTTTGAAATCTGTGATTTTATTTCATCCTCATATGCTTCTGATATTATGGATACCATTAGCATTACCGTATTTTGTCGTCGGAAGTTAATACTATAGTTGACTTCAGCATTTGTAGCATATAATTTTGGGCCTCTAGATACGGGATGTCATAACTTGGTATCAGACCATAGGTTTATGAAAAACTTTAAACTAAAATGATTTTTGAAAACATAATCCTAAGGAATTAGAGATAAGACCGGGGTACGGGATAATGCTATAGTAACATACTTGTATTTCCTATATATAAGTATAGCTATATCTCTATTCTCCTACCTCTCTTAGGCTATACTTCAGTATCTTACGAGGCTTAAATGCAGATATGGATGCTAGAAGTTAGAGAGATAACCTTGGTGAGGGAAGCACCAAAACTAATGAAAATGTCAGACCAAATACTAGGAGGATCCCAAGTCAGGCACAAGTTACAAATATTGGTGCTGGAGTGGCGCAAGTTGATATAGGAGCGATGTATCAGTTCTTTGTAAACAATGCAAGTAAGATTTGCTGCTGAAGTAGTTGGAGGAGGAAATCAAGAAGCTTCAGTGGTGAATGACTATGCTGTTTTACGTAGAGATTATGCTTGGCTGGGAGGAAAGTCGTTTATTGGTACTGAAGATGCCATTAAAGTAGAGAACTAGTTACTTCACAATGAGAGAATCTTTGCAGATTTGGGGCTCAACGATGAGCAGAAGGGAGGCTTGCTTTTAGACAGCTTCAAGGAGCAGCGTTGTATTGGTGGAATAGTATGACGATTGGAGTAAATGATAAGACGATGACATTGGATGAGTTCAAAAGGAGATTTGAGGAGAGGTTTATGTCTGAGATTATGAAGTTCACTCTTCTTAGAAAGTTTGATGAGTTGGAGCAGAGGGAGATGATCGTGCTTGAGTATGCTACAAGATTGAGGGGCTAGCAAGATATGGCTATGCTACTGTTGGCACTATGGTTAAGAGAATTGAGAAGTACAGTAGGGAGTTGAAACCTAAATTGGCTAGAGCTACGTTACCTTATATTAGGGATCCTTGTGATGTTGTAGTAGAGATGGCTTTAAGACATCAGGAGATGCTTGCTTTTCTTAAGAGAAATTAGGTAAAACGAAGTCCAGGTATAACAGAGTTATAAAAGAAAATTCTTCCATAAGGAAGGAGCTCAGAAGGGTGGATTTGCATTAAGTGTGATAAGAAAGGGCTTTTTGCTAATGAATGTCACTCGGGTGATGGAAAGAAAGTGATCGGGATGAAGAATACTAGATGCTTCAATTGCGATCATATTGGACATTACAAGAACCAATGCAAGAAGCCTTCTAAGATGGAAAGGGAAAAGTGTTTGCATTGCAGCTAGCTACCTCGAGGCCAATAGCAGAGGAAAAGGGAAAAGCTGTGTTGGGAGGTACACTTTTGATTCATGGTAAGTCAGTGTTCTGTTTGATACCGGTTGATCACATTCTTTTATATCTCTTTGTTTGGTAGAAAAGCTTAACCTAGAACCCTCATACTTAGTTACCTTCTGAAGGGTTGCAAAACTGATAGGAGGGTGTGTAACACTTAGAATGAAGTGTGACCACCTAGAGTTTGATTTGTTAGGTCATACCTTTGTTTGCCGTTTGCATCTGTTCGATTTCGTAGAGTTTGGAATTATTTTGGTATAGATTAATTAAGTAAGTATGATGCTAGGATATTTTTCCATGATAGGAAAATAAAGCTTAGACACCCTGACTATAGTAATCAGATTTTATATACCGTAGAAAGCCCTAGTTGTGAGGTGAATGCTTTTTTAGGTGTTGTGGGGGTAGAAGATGAGTTAAATCGAGTTATCATGGTTAGAGAATTTGTGGATGTTTTTGAACCTATAGTAGGATTGCCACCGAAAAGAGCTATTGAGTTTTGGATAGATTTAGTACCTGGAGCAGAACCAGTGAGTAGACCGCTAAGCACGATGACACCTATCGAGTTAAGGGAGTTAAAGGTCCAGTTGGTGGATTTGGAAGGCAAGAATTTTATCCAACCAAGTAGTTCACCTAGGAGAGCAGCCACAATTTTCGCTAAGAAGCCGGATGGATCGTTAAGGTTAGGTATCAACTCTCGTAAGCTAAATGAGAAGACGATAATGAATCGATATCTTTTGCCTAGAATTGACGATTTATTTGATCATTTGAGTGGCTCCAAGGTATATTATTAGTTGGATTTGGCGACAAGGTCCTATCATCTTAGAGTAGAAGAGGATAGTATTCCTTTGATGGCGTTTAGGACTAGATATGGATCGTACGAATGGTTAGTGATGTCGCTCGGACTAGCTAATGCACCAATATTCTTTGTGGATTAGATGAGTCGAGTTTTAGATGATATTTTGATATACTCTAAGGATGAAAGACGGCAAGAAATTCAGCTTAGAGTGGTGCTTGAAATGCTAAGGCAACCTCAGCTAAAAGCAAAATTTTTCAAATGTCATTTTTGGAAGAAATATTTTAAGTTTCTTGGTCACATGTTTTTAGAGAAAGGCTTATTAGTCGATCCAGATAAGATTGAAGCAGTTAATAATTGGAAGAGACCAAAGACGGTGATAGATATTATAAGTTTTCTTGTACTTGCTGGCTATTACCAGAGATTCATCAAGGATTTCTCGTGGATAGCGGCACCTTTGACTAAGTTGACCGGGAAGGATGTGAAGTTTATCTGGTCCAACAAATGTGCGAAAGCATTTCTTAAGATAAAACATTTGTTAAGTAATGCACCAATGTTAATAGTTTCAAATGGAAACCAAGGGTTGGTGTTGTATACTGATGCATGTGGGAAATGATTAGGAGCTGTGTTAATGCAAAGAGGTTGAGTGATTGCCTATGTATCCCGACAGCTTAGACCGTACGAAGTAAGATGTCCTACTCATGATTTGGAGTTGGTAGCGGTGATCTTCACATTGAAGACTTGGAGACATTATCTTTTAGGAGAGCGATTTGAGATGTATACGGATCATAAGTCATTGAAGTATTTATTCTCTCAGAAGGAGCTGAATATGAGACAGCAGAGGTTGTTAGAGTTTTTAGCTGCCTACGATTAAGTACACGCCAGGAAAAGAAAACAAGGTTGTTGACACACTTAGCAAGAAACATTAGAATGCAGTGTTAGTAATGATAGCTGAGTGGAAAGATTAAGAATCATTGACAACATGTAGAGTACAGTGGAGATCTGATGCTAGATTTAGAGGGGAAACTATAGTGTTATCATGTTTGGAAGTTCGACAGGTGATGATCCAAAAGATTGCTTCTAAGCAGATGGAGGATCAAATGTTAGTTGAACGGATAAGGAAGTTAAAGGATGGAATCAAGAGCGATGGCTGTAAGGATTTTAGTCTTGACCAGAATGGGTGGTTGAGAAAGTAAAATTGTGTGTTTCGAATGTGGGATACATTAGGAAGGAAGTTTTGGAGGAATCTCATCAATTGAAGTTCACTATTCATCTGCGAGGAACTAAGATGTATGAAGACATGAAGAGAAGTTTCTTCTTGGAGTGTATGAAGAGGGATGTAGGCTTATGGGTAAAAAAATATCTGAACTGTCATCAGGTAAAAGCCGAACATTAGAAATTGAGTGGGTTACTTCATCCTTTAGATGTTCCAATATGGAAGTCGGATTCTATTTCTATGGATTTTATAGACGGGTTGCCAAGATCTTATAGAGGAAATGGAAGTATATGGGTCACAGTGGACTAAGCAGGAGTGCCCATTTCATTCCAGTTAAGTCAACTCGGATGACATCTGTTTTAACTAAGTTATTTATAAAGAATGTAGTTAACTGCATGGAATTCCTAGTAGTATAGTAAGTGAAAGGATTCCTTATTCATTAGTGAGTTCTGGAAGAGTCTATAGGATACTTTAGGTACCAAGCTCTAGATGAGTACCACTTACCATCCACAGACTGATGGAAAAACGAAAAGAATTGACAAAGTCTTAGAAAATTTGTTATGAGCTTGTATGCTAGATCTTGGAGGATCGTGGGAAGACCATCTACAATTAGTCGTGTTTTCATATAATAACAGATATCAGGCTAGTATAGGGATGTCACCATTTGAATTTTTGTATGGAAGGCCATGCAAATCTCTAGTTTTTTGGTTAGAGACCAGGGATAGGTTGGTTCTTGTCTGGATTTAGTTAGAGAAGCTACAGAGAAGATTGAGTTGATTCGAGCTAGAATGAAGGAAGTTTTGTCGAGGCATAAGAGTTATGCTGATAGAAGACGGAAAGACTTAGAGTTCTCTGATGAAGATCATGTTTTCATTAAGGTATCAACAATGAAAGGTATAATTCGATTTGAGAAATCAGGGAAGTTGGCATCGAGATTCATTGGACCATTTCATACCATAGAAAGGATAGTAGAGTTACCGAGTAGTTTGGCAGGAGTCCACAATGTTTTTCATGTTTCTCATCTAAGGAAATACATTCGAGAATCGACTGTGTTAGAGGATTTAGTAGTGGAACCGAACTTGACTATAGTTAGAAAACCAGTATTCGAGATCCAAAGACTAGTGTAGATGAGAAGAGGCTAAGGAACAAGACAGTTAGATTAGTCAAGGTGTTCATAACACTATTTAGGACATTTAATTAGCAAAATAAAATAAAATAATGTAAAACATTTAAGGGAATGAGGTTTGTGAAATGTGAAGGTAGTAGTGCCAACTAAACAAATGAGCTAAGGGAAATGAAATAAAATAAGTTACAGTAGATGACAAGGACAGTATAGGAATAAGTAACAATCTTATACCCTAAACCCTCATGCATTCTCATTTCATATGTTCATAAGTAAAACCTTATCAGAAAAGAAGCCGATCACCATTAAAAGAAAGCAAGTAGAAGAAAAGCTAAAATCAAGGGGAAGAAACTAATCAACTTAATCCAAGATCAAATCTCAACTCCTTAACAAAAAAGCTAAGGTGAATAATAGGTTACATCTCATATCTTTGACGATTTTGGTATCTAGATCAGATCTGAATATTTTGCAAAGTATATTATCATGTTTTTTATTGGTAAAATTAATATATATATATATATATATATATATATATATAGATATATATATATATATGCTTGATGATTTATACTAATTCATACAGAATTTGTGGTGAGTTTGGGATTAAAAAACCAACTAAATGACATCTAAATGCCTTAAAATTTAAAGACAAGGTCGAAAATAATATTTTGGAGATGGGTTTCAAATTTTATAATTTTCTGAATTAATATGGCTTAGTTGTGAATTTTCTAGCGAAGAAAATAGTTATTTCAGGTTTAAATGAATTATGGCTATTTTATGTTGATTTTGGGTCAAAAATTAATATATGTTAGAAAACATATTAAAAGTGATTTATGGAAATTTTTATAAAATTTTCTAAGTGTTTTAATAGATATATAAAATTATTCAAGGTATATGACTTAAATATTTTATATATTTATAAAAGGAAAAAGGATATTTTGTAAAATGTTTTAAATTGTTACTTATGAAATTTCAGCAGCACATTCAAAAAAGAATTTGGAAAAGAAATTAGCAACCAATCATTTGTTGAAAAATAAGGCAGGTTAATTGAAAAGAATTACCTCTTAAAGTAAAAATGCAGTTTTATCTTACTTTACCTATTTCGCCACTTTCAGCATCCAGCTTTTAAAGTTCTTCCGCCTCCATTGCCATCGAAATCAATGCGCATGGTATCAAAGACTTTGTATGCAGCAAATTGGACATAGGCGAAAGGTATGTAGTTGAAACATGGGGTTCCAAAGGGGTCGAAGCTTTACTTTGTTTTTAAATGAAAATGCATTTACTTTGCTTTCTAAAGGAATGCTTTCGACTCAATTAGCTTTCGACTTGGTTAAATAGTTTTAAGGAATGGTTTCGAAAGAGATTGCGCCCTTTTTTTAATAAAGAAATTGACGATGTCAAAACTCCTTACTGCCTCATATTACCTTTCGAAGAAATGCCTTCGAAAGGGTTTCTTTCTTTTAAAACCTAAGCCACTTCTCCAATGCTTTTGAAGGGATTGGTTTCGATACCATCCATTCTTTTACATAGGAAATAGCTTAGAAAGTGTTACTTTGAACTTTCTTCATTTAGACCCTTTTGAGATTTCGAAAGATAGACCCAAAGGTTTCGGAAGGTATAATTTTGAATGGTTTCAAAAGGTTATTACACATGTTTTGTTTGAACTCAAATGCTTTTGAAAGGTTGATTTTATGAATAGGATTTACTGCTTTCGAAAGGGTTTAAGATAGAGGTTTTTAAGGGGTGGTTCCCCAATGTTTTTAAAAGGTTGTAAACGGAAGGTTTCAAAAGGTTTTTGAAAGGCATGCTAAAGTGTTTTGAAAAGAGGACGTTTAAGGTTTTAAAAGGCTTTCGAAAGAGAGGTTTTGAATGTTTTCGAAAGGACTATGTAAATGGTTTTGAAAGGTATGTTTTGCCTTTCGACCGTACTTGTATCCAAAGGGGTACTTTCAAGGGTTTCGAAAAGGGTGCTTTCAAAAGATATTTTTTAAAGGTTTAAACAAAAGTTTTGATTCTTTCATCAACAATGTTTTGGGAAAAGTATATATATAATATGGAAAGTGATTTGAGTAAAGCATAGAATATTTTCCTTGTTGAAGTATGATTTAAAAGGATTTGCTTATCATTTTGATAGAAAAGGTTTTCAGGAAAAATTTATGCGCAGTTGAACCTAAGTAAAATGACTCAGATATTAGTATACCAGATGGGATTGGTATGCTGTCACACCCTATACTTTAGCTAGTAGCCCCTAGCTAATATAAATCCAAAATTCTAGTATGTAGGTGTAACGCCTTGTATTTTTATATAGTTAGAATTTAATGAATGACGATAAGCAATAAAAATAAATAATTATTGAATTTTCAGAATATGGCTACGGAACTTGTACCATTACATCCGGGGCAATTTTCTAATCAGTGTCCTTATATAACTTGTAAAAATCCGAGCCAATATGAAGAAGTTACAAACGAAACAAAAGCGGGGAAGAAAATAAAATACACACACACACACACACACACGCATACATACATTTACGTTTATGGGCCGACCAGGAGGTCGACCCAAATATCCCTACGGTCGACCGCAGCGGTCGACCGGTGGCTATGGGCGATCGACCGCCCGATCGACCGGTGGCTATGGGCGATCGACCGCCCGATCGACCCGTATAGAGACCTAGACGAAGCCCCATCTAGGTGCACGCTATGACGAAAGTTTCTAGTTTTTAAGGGATCTGAGCTGTACGTACAATATGATGGCTCCAAATTGCCTTATGACATGGTGGCTCCAGATTCAATCCAAGAATCCAAAGGTCTGAGATCTCCAAACTTCCCTATAAATAGAACCCTAGGCTTAGCTATTTTCTCACAATTACATTTTCTTCCAATGGGTTTTTGGCCTAAGGCTGAACCCTAAATGGAAAATATTTCCTTGGTTCCTTGGCCAAAAGGTTGGACCCTAAAAAGAAAATATTTCTAGTGATAAGATCTTCTAAATTAAAATATTATAAACCTTGAAAGGAGGGGATCTGGAAGGACTGTGGAGCCAAACGAAGCACAAGCAAAGCTAAGGACGACAGGTGAGTGGATTTATTTATATCTTTTATGTTTAAGATATATTATCGTTAGGTTTCCGTTTAGAAAATTTTATTCAATAATTAATCATATTAATTAAATTATGCTAAACTATCAGAAACCTTGCAGTTTATTTACAATATTTATATATTGTTTTCTATGACTTATTTGCATCTTTTCCAATGTTATGGATCTAATGCAAGCGTCAGTTTTCTCCTATCCTCTCCTTTTTCTTTACGTATGGATTAGAATAGATTAAACGCGAATATGGATTAAATAATTCAGAATACTGAAATAAAGATGTGAATAAAAGTTTGAGGAATAGAATTACTATAATAAATTGCATTAGAATAGGAAAGGTTAATTTGAGAGTAATTATTAGATTAATTGGTCGGTTTAGGGAATAATATACATTTCCATAACTTAACATCTAAAAGATAGCGATAAACGTAACTGTAAGAATAAAATTAATAAAAAGGGGAGCTAGTGTAAAAAAGAGAAACCTTTGTATTTTACACTACTCCCAAATAGTAAATGAAATACCTTGCAGTTACAGATTATTGTTTATAGTATTATCCAATATTAAGATAGGAAATGGATTATATAGTTTTCATAACCAACCAAATAAAATAGAATTACTTGCTAAAATAGGAGGCAATAATGTAAAGCTTAGATTGAAACAAGAAATTGTTAATCAAAAATTTGAAACTGTAAAAATTAATGAATCTAAGTCTGCATTTACTGTGCAGGCTATTTAAATGGGCAATTATTATGATAAGTGTGAATTAAAGCAAATTCTATATCATATTAAAAGAAGGCAGACTAGAACAGACAAGTAACGCTTGTAATTATATAACGGACTATAAAAGAATTAAAAGTTACAATTACAAGTACAATTATAACATAAGTTCTAATTATAAAATAAGAAAGGGAAATCTTATGAGGAGACTTATAATAAATTAGTACGCAATGGTAGTAGAGAATAATGTCAGAAGCTTATTAAACAACTTATGTTAAGTCAAAAAGCAAATAGAACAGAAATGGTAAAAGAGGCTTATTTTATTGAACTTAAGGATTTATATATTAAGTTAAATAAGAAAGATAATGAATGTGGCTCATACAACAACATTCCTTATTAGATCTATGGTAATCTCACAATAATTAGAAGTGAGACAAGGGCAAGAATATGTTGACTAGGTTAAATAAGTAGCCAATAAAGTAAGAAAGTAAACTAAACGCAAATTAAAAGACTAGACTTAGGGTCTAATAAAAGAATCGAATTATGTTTAGAGAAGCCAAAGGATGAAGCTCCTAACGTAGCAGTTCATCACAGATTCTGGCAATGGAGAAGCATGTCCAACTTAGAATCTTTGGGCTTCATGGAAGTATGAGACTTCAACGGGATGTGAGGATACTCTAGGATGACCCTTTGGGTAGGCCTACCAAAGCTATATCCCCGAAGGCAGGTCTGCAGGTGTTCCATCAAGAGAGTATGCGTTGACTGCATTTGCGTTGTAGGCCTAATGAAGCAGACCTTTGAAGTCAATGAGAAGGGCTTGGTGTTCGGAGTAGGGTATTCGTACGTCCAGTACGTGCAAATAAGTTTAAGGACAGTCACATGGAGATATCGGCCGACATCAAGTCTAAGAGCGATTTCAGGAAAGACTTGAGTGAAACCATCAGGCCAATGATTCTTTCACTATCGAGACATTGAATGAGTGGCACCGCTAATTGGATGTTAGATTGTTTACAGTAGGGAATGACCACTTAACTCTTTAGAAGTCTTTCGATCAATTGAGGGGTGGCTGCGTGGGCCCATATCCATGATGAGAAAGGGACAGACCAACTAGAATATTTATATTTATAGATACAGAAAATCTTCGACTGAATCACAAACAAGATAGGCCTTGTTGGCAGGATTCAGATAGTAGACAGAACGATTACATAGTCCTCAATGTACGCGCTGGGTGGTACATTGTGCATGTTCAAGCACTAGCATAGACTAGTACGAATGCGATTTACATTTACATTTTCATAGCAAGTAGTGGAGCGTCTCTATTGTATGCCTTACGAAGCAGTCCTTTACAGACGTAGCTATGAAATGCTCACAGAGGAAAACGATGGAGTATTTGTATTGTAGGCCTTACGAAGCAGTCCTTTACAGATATAAATATGGAGCAAGACGATGGAGCATCTGTATTGTAGGCCTTACGAAGCAGTCCTTCACAGACGTAGTTACAGAACACTCTCGAAGCAAGGAGATGGAGTCCTTTTCGAGGAGGATATGGAAGGTACCATGGGTGGCACCTAGGACCAATATGGTCATTGGGCATATAGCTACACACACAATATATATATATATATACATATATATATATATACACACACCTACATATATATATTAGTTATTACGTTTTAATCTACTATGGAGTGGATGGGCACGATTCACGAATAAAAGGTGAGAATATTGTAATATAATGATCCTAATATAAGAGTAAATGGAAATAAAACGATATATGTAGAATTAAGCCTGGAAGTACATAATTTATCCATTCACCAGAACTTTTGTTCGGACCCCCTTCTCATAACATCCTACAGGTTAGGTAGATGGTAGAGACTTCTCAATTATGTGACACTTGCTTAGGAAGTGTTATTATATGGGTGAGTATTTACTTACTGATATATTTTAATCTATTCCGCTGTGAGGTTGTTAACTGAGCTCTGATATATTTATCTTTGCCTATTTGCAGGATACCGGATACCCAACTCGAACTTCAGTGGGCTTGGGATTTTGCATTTTTGCAAAAAATCCAGACCCACTGGAATTCGGGTTGTTATATTAGGAGTTTGTCACATGTAAGACTATAATGATGTTAAACACAGAATGAAATCTTTAGAGAAGAGATAGGTTATTAGTGAGCCCGTAAAACCAATAGGATCAGTTGACCCTAGAAGAAGCAAGTTAGGGAGAGACTGTCCAAAAGAGGAGTATCTAACAAAAGTTAGATTATTTGTCTATTATGTGTGGTAGGATCGAATTAGCCAAAGGTTAGTAAGCCAAACAAAACTACAATGTTCGGATAGATAGTCCATTTGTTACCTGATTTGCATGCATATATGATGTTGCTTTATTGTTTTAACTAGTTTTTATTGCAGGATTAGTATTTGCAATAGATATGTTTTAAAAGGATATTAGTGAGGGGAAATTTGTTCTGCTAAGTGGCATGGTCTCACTTATTATCAAACAAACGAGATGTATAGTATTATTCACACCAGGCTTTATATCTGAGTCGAAGTTTATGCTTTCCCCTTAAACTCTCGGGTGCTTAAAATTGATTTAAGTAGGCTGAGGGTTAAGGATTTACATGTTTTAGTAGGTTGATAAATAAAGCTTCCAAAGACGAGTAGGAGGCTGATGGATAGCTATTTAGGAGTTGTTTTGTTTGTTTTATTCCACTATGTTGTGTTAAGTCAGTTATGACTATCTAGTACTTTGGTCAACCAAGGAGGCATCTTTATATGTCGCTCTTGGCATATTAATCTAATAATTATATTTGATCTAAACTTGGGAAATGCTAGGATTATGAAATCTAGATATGAAACATGTTTTATGAAAGGTAATCAGAAATGTTGTTTTGAAATCCGTGATTTTATTTCATATTCATGTGCTTCTGATATTATGGATACCATTAGCATTACCGTATTTTATCGTCGAAAGTTAATACTATAGATGACTGCAGCATCTGTAGTGCTTAGATATGGTCTCCAGATATAAGATGTTATGTTACATAAGGGAAGAAATCGACCCAACACTTCAAGAGGCCGACTTAGATGTCGACTGTAGGTGGGATCGACCACTTCTTTATTGTGGAGCATATTTTGATGAGTTGTAAGTTCTAGATTTATCTTTTTTTAATCTATTCTCATTCAACGATTCTGGCGCATTTCCAATCACTATAAATTAGAACCTAAACCTTTCTCTTTTATCCATAAATATTTTGGGAATAATAGCGAAACTTTTCCATTGCTATATCTCCAAATTAGATTCAGAAACTTCGTAGAGAATTCAAGTACGAATCCAATCTATTTTCTATTTATTTCATCTTCCTCCAACGTATTCTTATTCTATTCACTTCTAACCATTCTGAATCTAATAAATATATATACCTCTTCCCTATTGTGTGTATGCATATCAAAAGATAGAGATTTTGGAAGAGATTGTATGGCATAGGAAGGCGAAGCTAATGCTATTTTATGAGTGGAAACCTTAGTATTTCTTTTTAGCAATTGTTTAATGTGTTTCTTTTTGGATTTGAATATGCCTTAGGGATTTTTGGATTTTGAAAATATGATAGATAAAATCCCCCAATATTACTTTTTAATTTGATATGTCAAATCTATACTGGGATTCCCAAATATTTACATTAATTTGATGGAATTTATTTTGTTTATGCAATTTTGGATAATTTCATAGTCTAATCCACTTCTTTTTCTTCTTTGGGTCAAATTGTGATCCTTCAACAAAATAAAGGGTTTTGATTATGAATTTTATTCGTAGTTTACACCACTTATTGTTATCTATTTCTTTGTAAAAGAGGAGTTGAATAGAATATGGAGTTTAGATTACAATCCTTATTGTTCAAGATATTCTATTGAATTGGTGTAATAAATTGAGCTTCTTTTTTATTTTCAAATATGTTATTACTATTTTGGTTATGAATGTTTATTCTCTGTTTTGGATATTAGATTCTCATGAAATGTGACGACCCGGACTCGACCTTCAAAAATCGGCACCCATAGTTCACTTGTACTTGAATGCCGCAGATTCAAACGTCGAATCTGGTTCGCCGGAACTTATAAAACATTAAGTACAACAAAACAACAGAAGAAATGAATAATATCATTGATACACAAAATTTTGATACAATGATGATAAATTGAATATCACATAATCAGAGATACATAATAGCAGAAAGATATAACACAATTGGATGGTCTAGACTTTGAAACCATCGACAGTGGAAAGATAACTCCAATAGAATTTCCAAGTGAGAGAGCGAGAATCCAACATCTAAAACTTCATAGCCAAAGCTCCAATGCTCCAAACCAAATAGCTAACCCAAAAGCTTCGAAGACTCCAATCCAAAAGCAGTTATATCCAAACCATAAGCTCGAATCCCCACCACGATGACTTAAGCAAGGCTAGTCATCTAGAACAAATGCTATCGCCAAATCCAAAGGCTAGATGCTATCGAATCTACTCCTACTATTTGATTATCTGAAAAACCCAACTTTAGACTACCCGTGTGGAAAATTATGGGCACCCAGAGTTTAGATAGGGAACAGTAAACTTTGGGTCAGTCATGGGACTGGTATGAGCAAAAAAAAAAACAATTTATCTTTAAAACAAATAACAAAAGAATTTAAAATTGAAATTTGCAATGTTTTTTGGAAAATGAAACCACCATAAGGCCTCCTGCCGCACACACCATGCAAACGTAGAATTGGTGGAGATTTCTCCTTATAATAGGCAAAAATGCTTGATACGCGAAAACCATTTGATATTATTATTAGTGCATAGTGGAAAACATTTCGAAAGTATAATATTAATCTTAGCCAGCGTACAACATTTCGTCGTATGCCTACGATAGCTACCATGTTCAATAGCAGGTTGCCGCCACATTCCATGGCATGTTTTACAACTAAATCGTATAGGACGCGTATTGTTTCTTTGGATTTTCCAACAAATGGTCAGGCTAAGGAACTTCCTATTGCCACATAGGAACGCCTCTAGAGGGACGCCCCGAGAACCTACCCGGTTCTCTGCCAACACAAGGCCGGATTACTCCCTTCCCGGGAGTAACACCTATAGATACGCCATCCCCGGTCGTTTGTGACCTTTATCCAAAGATCCTCAACACCAACAACCACAAAACAATGTATTTGCAGTAACCACATAGGTTAAATATCTGGGATCCATACCATTAAACCACCCTTTTCTAGAAGGAATGGACATACCCTAGGGGCACGACCCCTGAAACCTTGCCGCATCTTTCCGATTTCGACCATTTCCGAGGAGTGAGTTCTGACGAGGTCTCGTCCACAAAGCTATGATTTTCGCAAAAGCCATGTTTCGATCAACAAATGATCAGCAACACTCAGTAGCACTTTGCATGCCACACTACCAAAATTGGGAATGTATCACTAGTAACCGTCAACTACATAACTTCTGAGCTCGTACGTCTCAAAGAAGGGTGTTAAGCTAAGAGAATAAATTCTCCGCCGCCAAACAAAAATGTATTTGATAGGAACCAGCTTTACATCTCAAAGTGTGATGTCGGACATACATCCATACAAGTCTGTTCGGGGTTCAAACAGAACAAGGACACTTCTAAAGAAGCCCTTGCAAATCTGGATAATTCCTAATCACGTCCGGACTCCCCATCACAAAGGGTGATTAAATCTCTATACCAGGGATCGGCCGGTGTAGAGACATTCGACGAGTTATCCTTTCTCTTTCGAAAATATCAGGTCTTCATCACCGGTCTTCAAATGCGATCCATAACGTCGTATCATTATGCAGAATGGGCTATATGACACAAGGTCCTTTTCCAGCTAAACCGAATAATGAGCACAATATTTAAAACGTATGGATATTGGGATCATAGTTAAGTCACAACTTAAAACCCAAAACTTTTCTTTCAAATGGTTTAAACAAATTACCATTTCCAATCTTTAAACAAAAAGATTCACTTCACAAAGTTCACAAAGATTCATTCACGGCTTTCAAAACAATTTCCTTTACAAATTGGATTAACTCATCCAATCATTAAATCAACGACTCAATTCATAGCTTTCAAAACCATTTCCAGAGATTCATTCATAATATTCAAAACAACTCCTATTTTAAATCTTTTATATATAAAAGATACACTATTTAAAATCCTCTTCAATTTCAAAACAAGGTTCCACTATCTTTCACAAAGATTAATTCATAGCTTTCAAAACTATTTCATTTCAAACTTGAAATCTTTCAACACAAATTGGAAATTCTTTCCTTATATGAAAGCTATTATTATTTGAAAACCAATAATTTTTGTTTCAGAAAAATCCGACTACATTTGCATGAGTTGATGCTCTTTAAATATAAAATTTGAGTTAAATTCAAATTCCCAAAATAATACTTTTAAAATGGCTTGAAACCCATATAAATACATTAATAACCTTTATAACCTTTTTAAACCATAATTCTCAACATAGAATTCAATTTCAAAACTTGAATTTAAATTCAAATCAAACTATTTAAATTTCAAAACCTTATCAAGTTATTAAAATAAGTTTTATCTTCAAAACTTCTTTTCAAAATTTCATATTTAACCCAAACTATTTGAATTCAAAATTCAACTTTAAAACCATTTCAAAAATCTGTGACTTAACCAATTTCCTCGTGCAATCCATATTTGTGTGTATAGTGTAGTCCAGCGGTTTTACACAACAGTGCAACATCATCAATCATCACAGATTCAATCACATCAATATCGATAAGCGGTATATTCCTATAATGCTTATCTTCATTCATAGAATCACAAATAGATGTATCACAGATAAATAAATAAATAAATAAGTTATACACAACTCAATTCACAGAACAGAATAATATAGTCCAGAGGTAACAATTAATTCAAGGCATCTCATACAATGCAAAAATTCTTAAGCAATCCAAGCATTTAATAATCATTTATAAACATGATTAATTAATTATTTAATCCTAAATTAATTCAATTCAATTTTAAATTAAATTAATTACTCAAGAATTAATTACTCAATCCTGATTAATTAATTACAAATCATTCGGTATTAATTAATTTATTAATAAATTAATCCTTAATTATCCATCTTAAGTAATTACCCTTAATTAATTAATTAGTCGTTAATAAATCACATTAATTAAATTAACCTTTAAGTTAATTACATAATTAATAATCCCTTAATTAATTATTATTTAACTAATTATCCTTAATTAATTAATTAGCCCTTAATTAATTATCATTCAATTGATTATCCTTAATTTATAAGTGATTATCCTTAATCCCTTATATAATAAATTAATTACACTGAGTAATTATCCTTTAATCACTTGATAAATCCACTTTCATTAATCAATTACTTTTAATTAAGTAATTATCTTTATGTAGTTAATTACCTTTAATTACTCACATTAATAATCTTAATTAATTAACTATCCTTAATTGTAATTACACAAAGTAATTATTCCTTAATTACATTAAGTAATAATATTTTATTTAGATAAATACTTGAAATTAACAAACTAACAAAATCAATTAAGATCTCTCTTGATTAATTAAAGTTTAACATTCTTAACTCAAATCATTTTTCAATTATATTTTTAAATTTCACTTGAAAATATTTAGAAATTTATTTATTATTATCCCATTATGTAACTATTTTTAAACAAAAATTTCAAAACATTGTAAATTCTTTGAAAACTAATTTTGAACTTATAATATTTTGTTTTGAAAACATGGCAACATTCTTTTGAAACTAAACCCCTCAAATTGCTTAAAAACTTAATAATATTTTCAGTTTCCTTTCATTTCGAAATTTTTTTTGGTTTATTTAGTTTAAACGAACCCGAGCCAATTTGTAATTTTCCTGAGCCCAACATCTAAAATTCCCGAGCAACTTATTTTATAATAATTTTTTTTTCTTCGAGAAAATCATGAAACAATCACGCGTTGCACCCAGGCCATTTCCTTCTTCCACAATATCGAAAACTACCTGATATCAATGTGCATGGTGCACATACCTGATTGATCGACGATGATCTGATCATCGGTGAGACTTCCGGCACGCCGCCGCTGACCACCCCTCCTCAGGCAAGCACTGAGGTCGATGACTTTGATCGAAATTCGAAATCGACCTACTCGAACGAATACTATGACATATCTCCGACGACAAAACTCACCACCACCAATGATATCGGCCGCCATCGACCACGTCCCTCTGACCAAAGCTTCCACAACGACCCACCAAACTTTCCCCCTCGTTGCGAATGATTCCGATCCATTATCGTTGACAAAAACGATTCGAGAATGCCGTCAATTAAAACATGCTTTAAACCCTATAACCTTTTCGATCGTCTTCCTTGATTATTTAAAAAATTAGCGAATATTTTTCCTATGCTCTCCGAGACATTAGCTTCCTTCACCATTGATCACGACGTCCAGTTCGATGCTAATCGTCGGAATTTGACCATTTTGTATTTTTCGTTCAAACCCACAATCCTACTTCAATTCAATCTCTCTCTTTTCCTCCTCCTCCGTTGTTGTTGTTGAGAGAGATATCTCTCTCTTTTCCTCCTCCTCCGTTGTTGTTGTTGAGAGAGAGATTTTTTGATTCATTTTGATTTTTTAGTGCCATTTATCATTTTATAAGCAAATACCTGATGAATACATTTGAAATCATTTTTCTTATTTGTATTACATCTTTATGATAAATTTTCATTTAAATTTTATTACCTAAACATGTTTATAACTTGAGATATGATTTTTACTGTGAAGAACCTTTGCCTGTTGGACAGCAGAGAAGTATATATGCATATACACAGTCATGCATACCACAATTCACACTTATAAACATATGCATATACATTTTTATCACATTCATTTCCATAACAACAAATAAAAACATCAAGACATATCAAAGATTTAAGCTTAAATGGGTCAAATTTGCTCACCTGGAGTTGCAGATTAGAGGACTGGAATTTGAAAAGCAAAAAGGTTTTGTCTGAATTTTGATTTAGCCTGAACTTGATTTTATCGAAGTTGTTTGCTTGTTCTTCTTTACATTGCTTCAAGTTTGTGACTTCCAGGTTTGAAACTTGCTTTTGGTTTGTTCTTGAATCTGGTTGCTGTTTGATTTTGTTTTGTCTTCAGTCTTTTAAATTTGAAAGTTATTGTTTTTAAATTTTGTTTCCTGGTTTTCTTTCAGATCTGAGATGATTTAAATTTGCTTTGTTCTTTATCTCCTCAGGTTGAAGGTATTTGCTTTGAATCAGATTTTAATTTGATTCAGTTTTCTGTTTACAGATTTTCTTATTTCTGATTTCTTTTGTTTCAGATTGAAGCTTTGATGATTTTTTTTTTCGTTGTACTTCCAGGTTGGTGAAGTATGAAGAGAAATTTTGTGAAGTGGAGAGTATTCAAGCCTGGTTGATTTTCTCTAATCATTTTTACATATAAATTAAATTTAAAATAAAGTGGCACTTGTATTCTTCATGTTACACTTGTAAATTTTCTTTATTAAAATGCTTACTCTTGTTTATGCTTGTATTCACATTTTTTACAAATGTATTTTACATATTCTTTTATATTTACAAATGTCATCAACTTGTATTTTTATGTTTAAATCCTTCACTTTATTTAATTTATAAATTTTCGTTTTAACCCTTATGTTAATTTATATATAAATCATATTTTTATAAACATCTTGTTTACATATGTATTATATTTTATTCAACTTTAAACAGCCTTTTGAAAATTATTACTTTAATTCTCAAATTACAACTGTCAAATATAAACATATATACACATATATATTAAAATTGGAAAACAAACTTTTATTATCTTATTAATTTCAAAGATATGTATAAATTAAATCTTGGTATTTATTTTTGTTTTAAATTTTCAAATTCAAGTTATTATTTTTAAATGGAAGAAGTTTTATATTTATACATTTTTATTATTTAACCTTATATAACTTTTTAAGGAAACTATTTTTAAAACTTAATTTCTATAATAAATCCAATTTATTTATAATTATTTACATTTTGAATTTTTCCAAAATCAAAATTTTATCCACAATTTAACTTTATATCTATATATATATATTCATAAATATATTTATTCAAAATAAATCCACAATTTTTTTTAATTAATATATTATTCAAAATATTTTTTTTTCTAAATTTCCAATTAGAAATTCTATTTAAATTAAAACTCTATTCATCCACATATATAAATAAACACATATCTTTATTTAATTAATCTTTAATCTTTTATTAATTGAAAATGTAATGTATTCAAATCCAATATTTTTATAGGATTTTTAAATTTTGAATTTCAATTCCTAGATTCAGTTTAAAATAAATTTATAAATATAAATAAATAACAAAACATTTCCTTATTAATTTGGAAAATTTTGAATTAATTCACCATTAAATTCCCAATTTAACATTAATTACCAAATTAAATTTAACTAAAAATTGGGATCATTACAGATTCCCCCCTTAAGAAAATTTCGTCCCCGAAATTTGCCAGGGTGACAACAAAGAATAGATGAACACATCTGAGATAGAAAATTGATTTACCAGGTCAAAATGAATATTTATTCTGCATTTGGGTTACCAAATCAGAATATCACTAATAGATACGAGAATAAACTCATTCAACACTTCACAAAATACTCGGGTCATCAGATATATGAATTTGCAAGGGCATCGGTTAGTTCGAAGGAATAACTAACCACTCGTAGAATATATCTGGAACCAACTGAACAAATAATGGATACTCAATTCAGATTGGAATATCCCAAAGTATACACCAACTTGTCCTTCTTCGGACTTTGATTCACACAAGAAATTACAATAGAATTACAAATTTGATTTTACTCGAGATCGTTTTATTAATACAAATCGATTTTACTTTATATTCTATTAACCAATTTATTTCAAATAAATTTTCAAATTTATTGGAGTTAAAAACGAAAAGATGATAATGAGAATACGAATTAGGGACTTATCTATAACGATTTGCAGTGCCACCATCACACCAAAGCTCCTTCTGTAGTTGCCACGAAGCCATCAAAGAATTGAAACTTGATCAAAGGAAATCGATAGAAAAGTGTAGGATCGATTTCATCATGGGGGGGGGGGGTGAATAGAGTGATACTATTAATTATAAAAATTAATTGCAGAAGTTTATATAAAATATTTTCAACACAGATATATCAGAATAGTAGCACAGATAACAGTAGAATAATAAATGCAGAAATAGAACAACACAGAATTTACCCAGCTTCGGCAAAACCCTGCCTACGTGCTGCCCCCAAGGTTTCTACTAAAAATTAAGCAGTCAGACGCTTACACACATAAACTCGCGACACCCGCTATCGACTAGCCTTAACTCTACGCTCAAAACCCTGCCACAACTCAGCCATTGAGTTGCGAATTCTCGAACTACACCACCGCATTTCGTACCCTAGTCACACGACTAGAAATTACAAGAGTTTAAAAAAGGAAAAATACAGATTTCAAAAAACAATTATAAACAAAACCCTAATTTTAAAATACACATGCCCTAAGTAAATAGCCGGCCCAAAATTAAATAAGAAATCCTCTTTCTTTTTCGTTTATAATATGTCGGCCTGGTTTGCTCCAAAAACAATGGTGGCCTCGTGTTTATTCTTCGTCGTTCCAAATTAGGGCTTTGTGGGAAAATTGAATCGCCACTTCAATTGTTTGCTGATGTTTCAATTTGTTATCTTCGATCAATTAGATTGGTCGCAGCTGCTTCAACCAAGTTTACGATCGCTTCCAGTTAGTCGAGTTTGATTTGAAAAAATTGGTAAGTTTGTTCCTTTTTGATTTATACAACACTCGACTTTGATTCAAGTTTTATGAATTGCTCTTCTCTGTTTAGCTCGAACTCGCATAATTAATTTACTGATGATGTTCACTGTTTATATAGGGTTCAAACCCCTATATTTTCGTTCCTATATTTTATACGAATTCGTCAAATAATTTAGCTTTGAATTCGTCTCGGCCACTTGATTAATATTGAATGATGGTGATTCTTCTAACTTCTTCAATTACATATATATTTTGCTTGGTTAACACGGCTTCGATTGATTTTGAACTATTCGATTCCGTTCTTTATGCTGTCGACTTTGGCCATTTTTGTGTTAACCTGGACTTGTTCGATTTTGATAAAATTGCTATTTGACTTCGGTCATTTTTGAAACTTGCTGCTTGATTTTGTTTCGTTCAAACTTGCTATCACCATTTGATTCTCCAATACTTTGTAGATTTCGGTCACTTGATGCTGCTATGTGACATTTTGGCTTGACTCTGTTGTTCATTGTCACCTGAATTGATTTTGTAGTTGTTTGATCATTTCTGTAGCATACTTGAAATTGACTTGCACCTTATTTTGTAACTGCTATTTCATTATATATGTATACTTATGTTTACTTGAGGCTTGCACTTGAATGTGCAGTCTGGTCGACACTTGTATTTTGTTGCACTTTGACGCATTGAGTTGTGTATACTTGATGCCTTGATTGCGTCACTGTGTATATGTATGTGTGTGTTGGCTGCAGTTCCATGACTTAGGCATTTGACTTGACTTTGTTTGAATTCGTATATTTTTGTGTCTGCATTTCATTCTGTTGCATACATTGGTCCATGAGTGTTGAGGCTTCACCTAAGTTATATTGGTTTGTTGTGTGTACGCGCCTGTACTTGTAGTCTTTTGTTCCGATTGTATTTGAGGTATGCATTCACAGTTTTAATGATCACATCCGTTCGCTTGTGTGGCCTTTGCCTGTGCATGTTTGTTATGTTGAGTTGAGTTGCATCTTCACTTTGTTGCACTATATATTTAGTGTATCATGACTTGTGTACTTGTCTGGTTCATGCTGTACATATATGCTATTGAACTTTACGTTGAGGCCTGATGAACTGTTTCATTGTGTCACTGTTATCTTGTTACATTGGGTAGTTGCTGTGCACTGTGCATATCACTGCATTGCTTCGAGTCAAATTGCACACAATCTTTTTTGGTTTTTGAGCCTGGGCATGAGTGCTTCAATATGCATTGTTTGGTTCGTTGAGTCTACTGGTTTGTATGTTTATCTTCATATATTTAAAACTACTGCCACATTCACTTTTGTACATTGTAGTCTTGGTCGAGTCTGGTGCTTGAATTTGTCTCAGCCTTGAACCTTTGTTGTTTGGTGTATATGCACACATCTCTGTTGTTCATTAGCTTGGTATGGTGCAGTTTCGTTAAAAAAATGTTGAGCAATTTTTAAGTCTACTGGTGTGTGTATGTCGACATTGAACTTTGGTGGAGGCTTGATTTATGTGGCTTGACAATTTTCATGAACTTGCACCTGTGTTGAATTCAGCTTATAGCTCGGGTTTGACCTTGTGCTCGTGTCGTGACTTTATTTGTATTGCACTTGAGTTGAGCCCGGCTTTTCATTTGGGTTTGACCTGTGCTCACCTGTCACTGTAATTTTATCAAGTGTATATATAGGTGTGCGCGGCTTTGTAGCATGTACAGTGATACACTGTGCATGTCACAAGCTGTTAGTGTATGATGAAATAAAATTTAAATGATGACGAACAACCAAAATAACTAAGGCAAATAATATTTTCAAAATTACAATTTATTTTATACTGCAGAAATATTTCCTTTTCAATTTTACTACGTCCGTATATATTTTGCAAATTGCTCAGATGCTGGATCCAATCTGGAATAAAGTTGAAGATAAATACAAGTGAATGAGCAATATGTAGTGAGGTGTATTTGTAAATTAGAAATTGTGATGTAATCGAAATCTTATTGAATTTGTGTATATATAGCGAGAGTTCAAATTTGTACTATTCAAAATTGTAATAAATATTTGTTTGAATAAAATATCTATTTGAATTTAAATACGGTGTTATTTATTTTATTCAGCAAATATTTATTTACTTTTGTGAAAAATAAAATAGTACATAAACATATACATTTAAACGAATATAGATGTTTATTATCATCAAACAAAAATCATATACTCGCATATTCTACAGTCCCCCCATTTGATGATAACAAACATATTTTTAAGATTTTGAATATATTAAATGTATTTGATCATTGATAGACTATATTTGCTCCCCCTATTTGAATGCTTCCTCTCTACACAAAGCCCCCCCTTCATATGTGCATGTAAATACAAATATGCAAATGAGCCTAGATGCAAATAGAAAATATTTGACATTTATTTGTCAAAATCATAACTTTTCTCCCCCCTTTTGTTATCAGCAAAAGAGTAATAGTGTAGAAAAATATAGAGATAAAGTGATAGACATTAATACAACATTAAAACTCAATCGAATATGAATATTAAATTTCAATAAAAAAATCAAACAAAAATCATAAATACTCTGTTTGAAGCATATTCCACTTTAGAATGATAGGAATAATGTCATCATATAAAACCATACAATTGTGTCTATTTGTGGTATATTTATATCAGAAATTTGAATATCTACGAACCATGCATAACCGTTAGGACTTTTAAATGAGATTAGATGTATTCCAATTTTATTTTAAAAAATGAATTCAAGTATCTTCTAACCACGCATAACCGTGAGGACTTTAAATGAGATTAGAATCAACTTGTTTATTTAATAAATCAATTTTGATATGCATTCCATACATGCATAACCGTGAGGACTTTTAAATGAGCATGGAAGCACATAGTCAAAAATTCCAAGTAAATCACTCATGCATAACCGTGAGGACTTTTAAATGAGAGTGAATACTTTGGATATTTTTTTTAAAATAAAATAAAATGAAAAACGAATGATTCCTGTTTAAAGTACCACATATTGACAAACTATATTGAATTTTGATAAGCGATGGTCGTTAGAAATATGATAAAAATAGAGATAATCATGGAATTTTTACCAACAAAAAGTTTTATAATTCTTGTTCAAATTTCTAATGAATTTACTAAATATACTGTCTCAAGTTATAATATATGATTAATATCGACACTCATCACATTTCCAATCACTATTTATGTTTTCGATAATTAGAAGTGAGTCAGATTAATCATTTAAAATCAAATCCAAAAATAATTATCAAATTTTCTAAAAGTGACTAATCTGAAAGAAGGTCAAAAAAATGATTTTCTAAAAGGGGTTTTATAACAAAAATGTCTGCTAATTTGAAAATTATTAGAAATGAAAAATATGTAGATATTTTCTTTGAAAATCGATGCATCTACCGAATGTCTCAACATAAATCACGTCCCACTAGTAATTTTTTCTATTAACTAGCTTACCAATGTAATCTACATCTAAATTTTTCTTTTGCTCGAGATTATCATTAATTAAATGTCATAGACCAGACCGTGATATTTTCAACAATTTCTTGAAATCCTTTTTTTCAACATTTTAAATGAAATTCTTTTGGATTTTAATCGAAGTCGTGCCAATAAACAAAATCGTGAATATAGTGTCGGCCGTAAATAACAAAATGTAATATCATACATCATCATTAATTATTAAAACATCATCAATAATCCACACAAATTGTTCAAAGATGATTGGTTAACAATTTTGGATAAGTCAGATTAATCATCAACATTTATTTCTTTATCACAAAACTGGTTGAATTAATTCAAATCATATATGTGTAGATTATCACATTAATATATTGTTCAAGATGAATATACCATTACCTCTTTTACCTTTACGATATTTTTTCGTTGTTGTCCATTGTGATTCTGTCACTTTTGTACTAGGCTAAGGAACTTTGCTTTGTCGCCCATTGTGTTTCTAGAACAGTCAGAATCTAGATAAAACTGTTGTTGTTCCTTAGCCGCCGCCACTCCTACACGATAAAAGATTTTTGTGACCTGTTTGTTTTTATAGGTCCATGGCTGTTAGTGGAAAAATATTTTGAAAAATATGTTTGTGAAGACCCAAAACTATTTACATATGTTCCTTTCGACACCCAAATTTATTTAACTTTGATGGATTTTATATTTGTGCCTTTTGGAACCCAAATTGGAATAGTTTTTACGTGTTTGGGCCAATACCAATAATTATTTGGATTATGTCCAAATTTTCTACATATTGTGCACATGGAATTGACTTGACTAATTTTTCTTTTAATAGGTTCGGATTGATTATATCCAAGTCCTTGTCTAACTGTATTAATAGTTTGTTTCCCTAATAGAATATTCAACGATCTTTCACTTTTGGAAAATTCTTCTAAAGTCGTTGACAGTTTTTAGACTTATGTTTTGAGAGATTCATTTTCGTTTAATAATTGTGTGCACTTTTTAATAGAATTTTCTCTACCTGTATTTTCACTTTCTTTCAAAATCAAAATTGAATTTTCAAGTGATTTAATTTTGATTTCTGATTTTTTAATCTCTTCTTCGAATGTTGGACACTTATCTTTGGGATACTACTTTGATAGTTTTTAACTAATTGGTCAAGTTGTTTATTTAAATCTATCAAAGTATCTTTTTGTGATTCAAGTTTGGTAGCCTTCTCCCTAAGTTGTTCAAAACAGCCATTTACTTCGTGGAAATATATAAGTAATTCTGAGTGAGTGAGTTTTGATACCTCGCTTGGCTCATTATCATCGCTATCAGTTATATTACCTTGAAGGCACATATCTTCTTTCTCACTCTCACTACTAGTACTTTTATTATCTTCATCACTTGTATTCCACATGGCTGAAAAATTTCTCCTTTTTGATTTCTTTTCTGTAACATCCCGCCTTTTATACGCTTTAAATCGACACTAAACCACACACGTCAAACATAAACCATACAAAAGGGCGGATTGTTATGGGGTAAATAAGAAAAAGCAGAAAAACAAAAAAAAACAAAATAGAATCTTGCAGCGTAATGATAAAATATAATAATCAAATAAACAGTTCATGAAGCTGTTTACAAAACATTTGATTATACTTATACAATACATATCAGTGTTACACATACCAGAGAATAATAAATAATGCAGCGGAACAATAGTAAATAATAGTAATAATACAATCTTCGTCATCGTCCTCTAGAAATTAGGTCTTCAAATCCTGAAATGCTCAGACTGACACGAGCGAATTAAAAAGACAAAACACTCGAGTCAGAATTAAAAGATCTTATGTAAGTTAAATCAGTGGTAAACAATATGAGTGAAACCGCGTCAGGGATGTTTACTGGATTTGACATCTCCTATCCAGTGTCAAACGTGAGTGCAGTAACTTAAGAGATGCTCAGGATTCACATCTCCTAAGGATCCATTAAACTATTTACTATGTAGTAATATTTCGCTATTATAATAATATATATAGTAAAATAAACTTACTTTTAAATAGCATTAAGGAGTGACCCAATATTCCCTTTAACACGTAATAGTCCCAGTTGTCCATCCAGTATCATGGTCCCTCCTGATCGGGAAGCCACCAGAGGACACCGTATGGGCTACGGGAGAATACCAAACTCGTACAAGGCGTGCTAGGGTAGATGACACGACACAACTAGGCAATGCTAGGGTAGATATACCAGTTACGCTTCTGGACCGGTGCTAACGCGTAGCAGCTACTACCGCCCACCTCGAGCCACACTCCCAAAATCAAAAGGGCCCAAATCAATCACAAAGTAATAGAATGGTATCGAAGGAGTGTGTCTGATAAAAGATGCTACCTTCTTAGCTCGTCGATTTCTCCTGTTTTAGCCACCTTATGCCAACTCACGGGAGTCGGGTCCATGTATTTACCATAAAGGAATCGTCTCCACCATCCTACTTCATTCTGGAATCTCCACAGCGTACATGGTTGTTAAAGTGGTTTTCGGAGTTGGCAAAGAGTATGACAACTTCCGATCCGGGTCTCTTTAACAACCAAGGTTATTATAACACCGCGGTCATTTCAAAATGATTATACTTCAAACCAGGATATGATATCCATTTCAAAACCATATAAATACGATATAATTTCCACTACAAAAACCAAATCAATATGATATCATTTTTAATAAAACCCAAATCAATATAATATTATTTTATTTCAAATATATCCCTTTTCCAAAATCATAACACTTTCAAATTTATACACTTAGAAACCAACATTTGAAATTATAACACTTCAAAAAATTATTTAGAAATTCATAACTTTGAAACATTTCAATTTCGATAAAACATTTCAATTTCGATATATTTCAAGCTTTAAACATTCCAAAATTTCAAACTAAATTTGATAATTTCGATTCAACAATTAAATTTTCTATTATTTAGTTTTGAAATGTTTTACATAATAAATCCCTTATAATTTAAATAAAACTCAAATTTCAAATAAATAAATATTTCCTTCAATTCATTTATACTTGAAATAATCATTTAATTCACCTTGACCACAAAATCAAGTTATAATAATTATACCTTTTAAAATTTCCGATTTAATAAATTTCACATCAACCTTTTGAGTTTAAGTCTTAAAAAAAATTAATTTCAAATAAATCTCCAATTTATCTCCCAACCTTAATTTATCTAAATTATTATACACTCTATATTAAAATAAAATTTAAATACTTACTCACATTTTATTTTAATAAAATCAAACTTTATTATTAAGCTTAATTTTTATTTAACAAACTTATACATAGCTTAAATTCAAGCATTTAACTATATATAAAAATAATATTTATATAATATCAAAAATCAGTATTCATTAAACCATATATTTCTTTTCAAAACCACAGAAATCATTTTCAAAATATTTTATATATAGACCACGGTGTCTGTATATAATTTTCTATACTATGGTCAAGTGATATGGATATTTATCATTTCAGTCCGTAAATTAAAATATAAATACGGTTATATATCATTTCAAACTGCAATCCCGAATGTAATAAAAATCCATAACAACTTGCAGTTTGTAACAGTATAAAATGCCACATCCACTCATCCAATATTAATCATCCGACATTTATCACAATCTTCATCCAATTCAATCAATTACATCAATATAGGACAGATAATAAACAACAGGCATTTACTGGAAGTTTATATTCAATAATAAATTAAATAACTATTTAACTGGCAGTTTATATGCAATAACAAATTCAATAACAATTTAATTCAATAAATTCAATTTAACTGGAATGATGATAAAAATATACCAAACATCCATAAATAAATTTCTAATCACATCAGAAATTAATTTAACACACATAAATTTTTTTAGAAGTTGTGAATGGGTTAAAATAATCACCTTTTGAATTTAGATTGAATTTAAATCCAATTTAAACCCAAAATTTAAACAGTATCAGTATTTGCCCAAACTAGCGCTAAAATGTTTGGAATTCCGACACAATCCTAACAAAGAAAACTACGTACAAAACGGGCATCGTATGAGAATGTTATTAAGTTTTGGAGTTACACGATTTTAAAATTATAAAATGAAAAAAAACGTTACCTCCAAATTGGTCACGTCATCACCCTTCATGCGCATAGAAAAAAAAACAATCGAACCCAGATTTGAATGAGGCCGACCTACCTCCACCTCCACACGTCGACTGCCACCACCACGCCGTGCACTAGGACACTGCAGCCACGCCCCCACTCCAGTCAGCACCTACCTCGCCACAGCACCTTCTTCGAACGCCGAGGTGACGCCGATCGACCGAAAACGCAATCCCAGCCGTCGAAAATTGTAACCGTATTCGAATTTTCGCGATAAATCTGGTCGTTGACACCACCCACGAACTAGCTAGATGTAATCCCCTCGACAGCCTCTCCACAACGGTACCCACGAAAAGACGATCGGTCGCCGATCGAAAACCACCTATGGACGGCCGTGACTGTTTCGAGCAATCCCGGTCAAACGAAAACTCAGCTCGAAAAACGAACAGCAGAATTGGCTTGCGCTCCTCGATAGCTTCAAATCCATATATAATTCGACATAGTTTGAGAAGGTTGAATTTTTGGCTTTGAATTTGATTTGAAATTGCATTTTGGGATTTAAGTTTCTGTCCACTATTAAAAAGGAGAAGCAAATTGAATTGTACATATAGAAATGATGAATAAGAAATAGGCTAGGGTTGATAACGAGGTATATATAGGTAGGTCAGAAAATAGAGTTGAATGGACACGATTGGTTACGACCGTTGAACGATAAATGGCCCGTTAATCTCTTTCTGACTCCGGAATGAAATTGGGTCAACCTATATATCAAAATAGATGTTTTAAAATATTTTAAAATCAATGAAACAAGTTTCAGGTCCAAATTATATTGTAAGAAGAAGTTATGCTAAAATCAAATTACTTCAAATCGATTTCAATTGATTTCTAAGCGTTTCGAGTCCGTACGATCAAATGACAAGTCCGATCGCTACGAAACTTGAAATCCTATAATAATTCACCGTTACGGATCCGATGAAACTAGTTTTGTCGAAATTCGAGTCAGCGGCCAAAATGGCTATTTTTACATTAATTAAATAAATTAATAATTAATTAATTAAATTAAATTCTCAATTTCAATTCGATAATTGAAAATTTTCATCATTTTTTATTTCTCAATCATTTATAATGATTTAAACAAATTTAAATGTCAATTTAGAGTTGATTAATTTATCAATTTCAGTACTAACCTCAATTTCATTAAATTCAAAATCATAAATTTAATTTCCAATAATTCTATTTAATTTACTTTTCATTCTATTATTCAATTCATTATTATCAAACGGATGAAATTAACATTTGATTCAAAATCTATTACATTAATATTCTCACATTCCATCTTCATTTCAATTAACGTAATACTTAGATATTTAATCTCATTTATTTGCAATTAAATCCAATTATTATAGTTCAAATCCCATTAAATTGATAAATCTTTATTCCATTATTTTAAATTCAACAAATTGTCCTATTATGGGTAATATTTACATTATTTTTAAATATTACCTTAATTAATATTAACGTAATAATTTATTTAGATTTATTGCAATTGATTTAAATTCGATTTAGTGGATTAAAATATATCGGTAAGTTATGATAATTGTTGCCACTAACTCTTAATCATACTTTAATAACTTATCATTTCCAAACAATATTATAATTACTTATAAGACATTAATTTTATTCAATTACTATTTATAATTATTAATTCGTTAATTAATCGTAATCTCATTTCAATTATAATACTTGGCTTTAATTTCCATGGTTGCATTTCACTTTAGCATTCATTTCATCATTAAATTACAAATTTTTTATTTCTTCTAAATCTATTTACCAAAATCATAATAAATTAACAAATTTAATTATTAAAATTTTACGGGTCGTTACATTTTCTAAGTCGTGTCGATTTCGAGGACAATTGGGCTTGATGTGTCCGGGTTGGTTGCACTTATGACAGATGATTTCTTGCTGTTTTGGGTTATCAAGAACTTTGATTATTCTGCTTTTTAATTTTTGATTTAGAGCTGAATTTCCGTATTTGCAGTTCCACTTGTTGAATCTCTTTATTACCATTTCCAGCTCTGCTGCTCCATCATCATCGTCATCATCATCACTTTCAGTTATTCCTTTGAGAGCTATTGATTTCTTTTGAGTATCTCCTCCTTCATGCTCTTCCTTGAATTTCATTTCTAGCTCATAAGTGGTGAGATTTCCGATGAGTTCTTCAGCTTGGATTTGTTTTAAATCTTTCAATTTTGGAATAGCAGTCACTTTTGCTTCAAAACCTCGTGGAAGGACTTTGAGGATTTTTCGGACTATTTCCAATTCCATGTATGATTTTCCGAGAGCTTTTGATTTGTATACGATGTTGGAAAGCCGTCCATACATCTCTTTAACATTTTCTTCCTTGGCCATTGTAAAATTCTCGTATTCGCTACTCAGCATAGCAAGGCGAGTTTCGTTGACTTGAGATGTTCCTTAGCGAGTCACTTCTAGTGTGTGCCATATTTCCTGCGTAGTTAGACAATGTGAGACACGATTAAATTCAAATTGATCTAATGAACAAATAGTCGAATTCATAGCTTTGGCATTAGCATTTTATAACTTATTTTCTAGATCTATCTGTGATATCCCGGAATTTTAGACAATATCAATTTAATAATCTTTATATAAAATTAAATTGATATTGACAATATTGATTAATAAAATATGTTTTGGTTTAATAATCAGATTTAAATAATAATTAATTTGTGAATTTATCTTTAAAATGCTAAAATAAATGTTTAAATTATAATATGTATATATATATTATAGTTTAACTTTGTTTGGAATTTAACTTACATGAAAATAAATAAATGAAGTTTTTTTTTAAATTCTAATAAATAATTTTTTTTATTGAGTAATTAGTAAATTATGTTTTAATTAATATTAAGCTTTCAAAAAAAAATCTATTTAAATTAATAACTATATGGTTTGATAATAAATGTAATTGTTTAAAATTTGTCTTAGTTTAATTTTTGTTTTAAATTTAAATAAAAGTTGATTTTATTTCTTTTTAAAATATTATTTGATAAATATGATTTGAGTATATTTTATATAAGTTTAAAATATAAGATAGCATATGATTTAATTTCATTTAAATATAAAAGTGATTTATAATTTCTTTATAAATCGTATAAAATTTGTAAATTGTTATTTGAAACCTTATTAATAAATATTCTATTTTTCATAAATATAAAAGGGAAAATAGAATATTCATTTTTAAATTGATTTTGGTTTTTATTTCAAAGAATTATTTTGATTTGGCAATTTTATTTTGAAATTCAAATTTATTGATTCTTTAGAATATTTTGTAAGTTTTAAATTAATAATAGTTTTATTTACATTTTCTTAAAAGAAGTAAATCATATATATATATTCATTCTAACATAAAATAAATTAAGAAAACCCTTTATAAACTTTTAAATTTATAACTTAATTTAATAAAGACAAGTGTTAACAAGTTAGTAACTTAAACAACATGTGTTAGTTGTAAATCAAGAAATGTGACAAGTGTCATCTAATTTTTATTTTCTTATATTTGTTAAATTTATTTCAGCCTCTTTTAAAATATTTTCATTTCCCCTCATTCTACTTTTCAAAACAAAAAGATAAAGGAATCAAAGATAAACACTTCACTTAAAATCTAAAATCCCTAAAAATAGATCTGTAAAATTCATTCAAAAGCAAACTTTGAAATCTGTAACTCCTCTCAAAACTAAAACCTGTAACAAGAAAATCATCATGCAACCTACATTTCTATAACCTGGAAATTACTGCAATCTCAAGCCTGCAAACATCATTCTTTAAAAAAAAAGGGGCTGCAAGCATTTTTCTTCCAATCTGGAAATTTTCTGAAGCAAGTGATCAAGGCCTGCATGCATCTGGGTTGGTCAGGAATTCAAATGCAAGACTGCATACTTGAATCAGAGAGTCATATCCCTGCAACAATTAAATCAGTTAACTAACTCCTCCAAGTTTTAAAATTGGAAAAAAAAACTGCTATGTTCTTCAAAATTTCAAGGTGAGTAACTTTTTCTTTTTAAGAACTTTGAAGGTTAAATAATGTTACATACTAGTATACTGAAATGAATAATTAGTGAATATATTCATAGTTAAATATCTGGTGGGAAATTTTATTTTTATGCATACTGTCTGAAATTGACTTGATCTGTTTGCTGTCTGGTACAAGTTTTTATATATTCATTAAAAATCCTTATTTTTATTCTTATTTGGTGTCTGCTAGAATGAAGTTGATAAATCAAAATTAATGATTTACTAGAGGTTAACATTTAAAGATTTAAGTAAGTATAAATATAAGTTGGATGGTCTTTGGAAAACTTATAAAACACCAAAGCATGTAGATATAAATCAAAATTTATACAGTAAAATATAAATCCAGTATTGTAGATGTAATACACTAACTATAATATGATTTTAAAATCTAAAATCAAGATCTCTTGAAATAGAATTAAGGTTCAGTGGGTTATTTACTGGAAGTAGGAATTCAAGATTTCCTGGAAATCTTTGTAACTGGAGAGGTCTGGGTTATTTTAGATAGTAGAGGGATGTTTGTTGATGCCTAGAAAATTTTTGGATGATGATTTAATTCATCAGAGAAGCAGTGGTTGTGATGTGGAGGTGGGAACCCTAGTTTTAACTAGGGGAAGAAAATCGATCACCACTGTTTGTAGAAGTGATCGAGTTCAACGTAGCTTCGGGAAATGATAGTTTGGGGTTTGGTGGTTGTGAGGCCGGAGGCGTTGATATTCTGGCGGTCGGAGGAGGTAAGGTTCATCGTTGACAGGTTTGGGATTTGGGAGGCATACTGTGTTGCCAGGTTTGAAGGGTTACAGGTTGTGTTTTTTTTATACTCGATTTTGAATTCAAGGTTTTCCTGATGATTAGGTGATTAAGTTGGACTTTGGAGTTGATTGTGGAGTAGAGTTGATCATCGTGGATGATCGGAATCATCCACAGGAAATGTGCATGTGCTCAATAGCCAACAGGAGAAAGTTGTTTTGGAAGGTGATGAAGATGGTGCTCGGGGGATGCTCGGGATATTTTTGTTTTTGCTCGAAGTTAAATGAAGGAAGACTCGAAGTGAAATGGCATTTGACTCGGGTTGTTTTTGTTTTCAGGTTGTTGTTCCTGAAACCTGATCTGTTTCAGGTTTTTGAAATTTTAACTAAATTTATAAAAAAAAAGTAAGGCAAGTTTAAATTTAAACTTTAAACAAGATTAAAACATGAATTCAAATAGATTTTGAATTTCAGGTTTTGAATAAACAAGATTTGCAGTTTTGTTCCAATAGCCTGAACAGTTTCAGGTTTTTGAATTTTAAAACCAAATTTAAAAATAGTAAAGCAAGTTTAAATATAAACTTAAAGTAAGATTTAAACTATGAATTCAAATAAATTTGAATTGCAGATTTAAAAAAAAAAATTATAGCAGAAATAAATTTAAGTATTTAATGAAATAATGAAACCTGCATAGTTTTATATAATGTAACTTTTAAATCTGAAATTAAGTTTTTAAAACAAGATTAAAAATTTAGTTTAAATCAGAATTTGAAATCCTGGATTCAAATTTGAATTTGAATCTGAAAGTTTCAAAAAGAAATAGATTGATAAATTCAAATGTTATATTTTAGTTTGAGTATTTTATAAAATCTGAAATGAAGATTTAAAACAGAGTTTTAAATTTTAATATGTGTACTTAAATATGAAACATGGTTTAAAATTTTGGGTTGCAATAAAAATAAGATTTGAATTTATATGTTTCAATATCATTTGAAATATTTAAGGTAATTTTATATAGGCTTAGGTAAACTATTAGCCTAAAATTACTTTAAGAGTTAAGTGAATTTGTAAAATGAAAACTGAAGAGTTTTTAATACTTAAAATCTTGTTTAAGTTTAAATTTAATTTCATTTTCATTTTAATTTAAAATGGAATTTAGAAAATTTAAAAGCAATTTGTTTTTAAATTTTTGATAATGATAATTAAATCATTAATGAAATTAATGATTATCATTAAGTTGTTTTGAACTTAGTGACTTATTAATTAATCAAAGTAATTAAGTTCATAATGAATTAATTAAATAAATAAATAATTAGGATATTAATTAAATAATTGGGGGTTATTTAATTAATTAAAAGTTTAAGTAATTTAACTAAATTTGATTAAAGTATCACTTAGGAATTAATTTAAATAAGATTTGATTATTTAATTAATGGATTGAAATTATTAATCAAGTAATGGATAATTAATTAAGTTTTTAATTATCACTTGATTAATTTTAAAATTAGAAATTAATTAATGAGTTTCTTTAAATAAATATTGATTAATTCAATTAATTACTTTGAAAAAGTAATTAAAGTTTTGTTACTGGTTAATGAAGATCATTAACTTGATATTATTTTATAATTAATTAATGTAATTAATTTTAATAATTAATTGGATTAATTAATTTAAGATAATCATTTGAATTGTTTAAGAGAATTACTTAGTGAAAGTAATTAAGGAAATTAATTACTAATTGTAATTAACTAAGTTTAGATTAATTAATTTAATTAATTAAGTTTAATTAATTTAAATTAATCATTGATTTGATTTGAGAAGTAATTACAAATGGAAAATTACTTAGTGAAAAAATAAATTACTGGATGTAATTTAAAGGAGGAGTTTTGGAATTAATTACTTGTGTAATTAATATGTAATTAGTATGTTGTATAATTACTTAAGTAATTAATAATTAATTACTTAGTGTAATTAATTTAGGTTTGATAATTAATTTTATGGAATTATTTAAAATAATTTAAGGTCATTAATTTATATAATTAATGATATGTTTAAGGATTGATTAATTAAGAAAATTAATCAATGAAAGTATTAGTTAATTAATTAAGGATTAATTAATGAAGTAATTACAGGTTAATTACAGGGATTGGTTTGGATTAATTAAATTGTGAAATTAATTAGAGATTAATTACTTGAATGTAATTAAAGAATAATTAATCAGGATGATTAATTAGGGTAATTTGTTAAGAATAGTTAATTGATGAGTAAGCAAGATTTATATGGATAAGTAATTAATTTAATTTATTTTAAATTAATTAGGGAAGATGTAATTAATTTAAATCATTTTAAATTAATTATAGGATGGTGATTTAATAAGTCATTGCTTATGAATAATGATTGATATTTATTACCCTGAATGGTTGAGATCTCAGTTATGAGATAAATGTTGTTGTGTGATTTGGATGTTATGGTTGCATTGAGTTGATAATATGATTTATCTGTTTGAGTTGATAATGTATATTATCTGATGTTATGATAATATTGATTATCTATTATAATGTTGAGAATTATCTATCTGTGTGTATATAGATAATATTGAATTGAATTGTTTTAAACCTTTAGAACAACTTGGCCCTAAAAGACACGCTTTGGATTTCGATGAGACCGGGATCGGGTTTCCATATTTGCATATCCGAAAACCACATCGATTCCAAATAACGTTAGGTCGTGAATCCAAATGGAGCATTGTGAAGACTCGAGGTGTAAGGGCTATACGTCAGTATAACTCTGTGGGTGATTCCGTAATGAGTTGACGGAATAGTGCTTATAGATTCGAGATGGTGGATTAGAGTGCAAGGGTTATTGTCGTTAACTCTGAGGGTGATTCCAAAATGAGTGTAACGAGATAATGCCTTCGGTTTCGTTCGAACCCGGAATAGACTTGTGGGGATTGAATGCTTTCAGAACATCGTCAGGTGGACGATGAGCATTCTAAGATAGATGTGTCCTATAAAGGTAAATCGTAGCCTCAAGCCTCATCAACCGGGAATGGCTAAAACAGGGGAGGTGCAGCAAGGCTTCGTGGGTAGCTCCCACTGGAGAGCGAGATTGATCCCTGTCTGGAAGTCCCTTTATATTCGGCTGTGTGGGCAGTTGGTTGCAAACAACTGCGGGGTTGTCTTGTTCGGAACTGTTCAGTAAGGAGTAGGTCCGGCCTTGTGTTGCAGGGGAGTGGGAGTACTCCTCGGTACGGTGATCTAGGCCACGTACTGTGACGGGCGGTACCCCAGTAGCCCTGCCATTGTATGGAATCCAAAATCCAATAAGTGCCAACGGTTTTGATTGTATCACCCACTTTTGTGGCTAGTAGCTGGAATTTAATAATGTAACAATTTCGGCTATTTCATATTTATTTGAAAACCCTAGACACTATTATAATATCATCGGATTTCCTATCAAAAGTTTTGGTTAGCGTAAGGTAAAAACTTTTCCATGTTTATGTGTGGGAAGTCTTACGTGATACCTTTCTTTTTAAAAGGTTTTTAAAGTTGAGCAACCTAAACCTGTTACTCACACCAGACCCATGTCTGACCCGGAGTTTATTTTGTTTTTCATAAACTCTTGGGTACTCAAATTTTTACGAGTAGCCAAGAGAATTGAGGTTAGGATTCAGGTTAGCTTTGACGAATAATGGAGGAGCAATGGAGCAGGAGGCTTCTGCGTTAGATATAGTTCCGCTGTGTTTTCTCTGTGTTGTGTTGTATTGAGTTGTAAATACTAGACAGGTGTTTATAACTGTCTAGTAAATGTGATGTGTATGCTGTGTATCTCTGATTGGTATTGTATATTATGTAAATACTTATGTTATTAATATAATTTATTCGTTCCGTTGTTGAGATTCTTGTGTTGTTTCTTCTTTCTCTTCTTTCTTTTCTTCTTCTATATCTTTCTTTCTTAATTCATGATGCGATTTTCTGGGAGTAGAAAGTCGGGCCGTGACAGTTGGTATCAGAGCATTAGGTTGAGTGAATACCTAGGCTCTGGAGTGATGTCTATCTTGTGAGAGCGTATTTGTAATTTTTAATATATTTATATATATTTATTTATTTCTACCTATCGATTGGGTTACTCGTTCAGGTTTTCCAATATGGGTTATAAGGTAGATTGGGGTAGTGGTGTGTATAACACAACTACCGGTTGGTTGGAGTTTGAATGTTTGGTTGGAAGTGTATTTGTCGAGACTGTAGACCTAACACCGTCTCGAGTGAGGTTTGAAGTGGTGTAAGACTTCATTGATCTCTGAAGGTAACCTGTTAAGGTTCGGAGATTCATCTTTGAAGTTGGAAGAGTGGAGTTTGGATCTGTTGGCTGAGCAGAAGCGAGTGATAGTATCTTAATATCTCAGGGAATAGTAGCTGCGTGATGAGATGCAGTGACTATGTATGTTCCCGAAGATGTTTTCTTTGGAACAAGTTTAAGGAGGTGAGTCTGCTTCGGTGTTGTGGCTGAGTTCAGCAGGGTGTTTTTGTGTTGTTTGAAGTCCGAGTTTCTCGAAGAGCTTTGGATTGGAAATTCTTTGGCATTGGTGTCAGCAATGCAGCTCGGAGTGTTCTGTGGTCCGCCGAGTTTTCTGGCTTAGCATTTTCTGGAGAAGGAGTTTAGAAGCAGCTGAGTGAATCCATTTCTTCGATGGGTTGGAAAGATCAGCATAAGTTGTTCTGATTGTTAAAGAGAGAACAGTTTTCTTTGGAATTAGATGGAGATGATCGCAAAAGTGACTTGCGATAGTTGAGTATTCTCTTGGGTTGTTAGAGATTTTTCTGAATATTTTCAGGAAAGTCAAAGTTTGTTTTCCTCTAGAGATTCAGTGGTATTGATGGTTCAACTAGTTGAAGGATTGGTTTCTTAAGATGGAATTTGTTGAAGCAACTCAGGATTTGGGGAACTTCTGAATTTTCTCTTGGTTATCTGAGATCTTTTTGGTTTTGCTGTCCGGTTGTGCTTGTGTTCTTCAACAGCATTCTTTTCTGCTCCAGATCAGAGTTGTGCAGTGGAAGCAGTTTGGAAGTGCATCTTCTTTTCTTTTCCGGATAGGAGAAGTTGTTTTCTTCTGATGGTTGTGAGTGGAGTTGTTCTTGATCTTGATTGATCGAGGAGGATCATTCTGGTGGATTGGATTTGGTCTAGTTTATTTCTTGAGACATCAGCAAGGATTGAGCTGATCAGGTAAGAGATAAGCAGTCGAATATCTGGTTTTGGATAAGTTTTCTCAGTTTTCAAGAGCTATAAATTTTGGTAAGCTTGGGTAAGCTAGCTCCGAGATGTTTTGGATTTCTTCTGTGTTCTGTTTTGGATAAGTGTTTGATTATATGGATTGAATTGCCAGTGTGGACAACTGGAATTCGTTGTGTTTCACGTATCTCTAAGGGAGTACGTGTATATCTATTTCTGGTTTTGGAATCGGCTGTTCTGGGAGATTTTGGATGTTGAGTCAGACTTGTTTGTAGTCTGATGTCTTGTTCAGTTATGGGATCTAGATGAGTAGGAGTTCTGTAGCTTAGTAGTGTTGATTGTTTGGGTTTTATAGAGCGAGTATTCCGATGTTTACTTGGGAAACTCGAAGAAAACTCTATCCAGAATTTTGTCTCGATAGTTAATTTTGTTCGATTGGTTGAATTGATTGCTATGGATGTTAGCATATGTTTGATATATGCTTGGTTTTAAAATTTAAAATCTAAAATAGGTTATTAAATTACCTTTGTTTTAAAATTTCAGGGACGAAATTCTTTTAAGGGGGAAGGAATGTGATATCCCGGAATTTTAGACAATATCAATTTAATAATCTTTATATAAAATTAAATTGATATTGACAATATTGATTAATAAAATATGTTTTGTTTTAATAATCAGATTTAAATAATAAGTAATTTGTGAATTTATCTTTTAAATGCTAAAATAAATGTTTAAATTATAATGTATATATATATATTATAGTTTAACTTTGTTTGGAATTTAACTTACATGAAAATAAATAAATGAAGTTTTGTTTTTTAAATTCTAATAAAATATTTTTTTATTGAGTAATTAGTAAATTATGTTTTAATTAATATTAAGCTTTTAAAAAAAATCTATTTAAATTAATAACTATATGGCTTGATAATAAATGTAATTGTTTAAAATTCGTCTTAGTTTAATTTTTGTTTTAAATTTAAATAAAAGTTGATTTTACTTCTTTTTAAAATATTATTTGATAAATATGATTTGAGTATATTTTATATAAGTTTAAAATATAAGATAGCATATGATTTAATTTCATTTAAATATAAAAGTGATTTATAATTTCTTTATAAATCATATAAAATTTGTAAATTGTTATTTGAAACCTTATTAATAAATATTCTATTTTTCATAAATATAAAAGGGAAAATAGAATCTTCATTTTTAAATTGATTTTGGTTTTTATTTCAAAGAATTAATTTGACTTGGCAATTTTATTTTGAAATTCAAATTTATTGATTCTTTAGAATATTTTGTAAGTTTTAAATTATAAATAGTTTTATCTACATTTTCTTAAAAGAAGTAAATAATATATATATTCATTCTAACATAAAATAAATTAAGAAAACCCTTTATAAACATTTAAATTTCTAACTTAATTTAATAAAGACAAGTGTTAACAAGTTAGTAACTTAAACAACATGTGTTAGTTGTAAATCAAGAAATGTGACAAGTGTCATTTAATCTTTATTTTCTTATATTTATTTTGTTAAATTTATTTCAGCCTCTTTTAAAATATTTTCATTCCCCTCATTCTACTTTTCAAAACAAAAAGATAAAGGAATTAAAGATAAACACTTTACTTAAAATCTAAAATCCCTAAAAACAGATCTGCAAAATTCATTCAAAAGCAAACTTTGAAATCTGTAACTCCTCTCAAAACTAAAACCTGTAACAAGAAAATCATCATGCAACCTACATTTTTATAACCTGGAAATTACTGCAATCTCAAGCCTGCAAACAACATTCAAAAAAAAAATGGGCTGCAAGCATTTTTCTTCCAATCTGGAAATTTTCTGAAGCAAGTGATCAAGGCCTGCATGCATCTGGGTTAGTTAGGAATTCAAATGCAAGCCTGCATACTTGAATCAGAGAGTCATATCCCTGCAACAATTAAATCAAGTGACTAACTTATCCAAGTTTTAAAATTGGAAAAACAAAACTGCTCTGTTCTTCAAAATTTCAAGGTGAGTAACTTTTTCTTTTTAAGAACTTTGAAGGTTAAATAATGTTACATACTAGTATACTGAAATGAATAATTAGTGAATATATTCATAGTTAAATATCTGGTGGGAAATTTTATTTGTATGCATGCTATCTGAAATTGACTTGATCTGTTTGCTGCCTGGTACAAGTTTTTATATATTCATTAAAAATCCTTATTCTTATTCTTATTTGGTGTCTGCTAGAATGAAGTTGATAAATCAAAATTAATGATTTACTAGAGGTTAACATTTAAAGATTTAAGTAAGTATAAATATAAGTTGGATGGTCTTTGGAAAACTTATAAAACACCAAAGCATGTAGATATAAATCAAAATTTATACAGTAAAATATAAATCCAGTATTGTAGATGTAATACACTAACTATAATATGATTTTAAAATCTAAAATCAAGATCTCTTGAAATAGAATTAAGGTTCAGTGGGTTATTTACTGGAAGTAGGAATTCATGATTTCCTGGAAATCTTTGTAACTGGAGAGGTCTGGGTTATTTTAGGTAGTAGAGAGATGTTTGTTGATGCCTAGAAATTTTTTGGATGATGATTTAATTCATCAGAGAAGCAGTGGTTGTGATGTGGAGGTGGGAACCCTAGTTTTAACTAGGGGAAGAAAATCGATCACCACTGTTTGTAGAAGTGATCGAGTTCAACGTAGCTTCGGGAAATGATAGTTTGGGGTTTGGTGGTTGTGAGGCCGGAGGCGTTGATATTCTGGCGGTCGGAGGAGGTAAGGTTCGTCGTTGACAGGTTTGGGATTTGAGAGGCATACTGTGTTGCCAGGTTTGAAGGGTTACAGGTTGTGTTTTTTTTATACTTGATTTTGAATTCAAGGTTTTCCTGATGATTAGGTGATTAAGTTGGACTATGGAGTTGATTGTGGAGTAGAGTTGATCATCGTGGATGATCGGAATCATCCAAATAGCCAACAGGAGAAGGTTGTTCTGGAAGGTGATGAAGATGGTGCTCGGGGGATGCTCGGGATATTTTTGTTTTTGCTCGAAGTTAAATGAAGGAAGACTCGAAGTGAAATGGCATTTGACTCGGGTTGTTTTTGTTTTCAGGTTGTTGTTCCTGAAACCTGATCTGTTTCAGGTTTTTGAAATTTTAACTAAATTTATAAATAAAAAAAAGTAAGGCAAGTTTAAATTTAAACTTTAAACAAGATTAAAACATGAATTCAAATAGATTTTGAATTTCAGGTTTTGAATAAACAAGATTTGCAGTTTTGTTCCTCTAGCCTGAACAATTTCAGGTTTTTGAATTTTAAAACCAAATTTGAAATAGTAAAGCAAGTTTAAATATAAACTTAAAGTAAGATTTAAACTATGAATTCAAATAAATTTGAATTCCAGATTTAAAAAAATAAATTTATAGCAGAAATAAATTGAAGTATTTAATGAAATAATGAAACCTGCACAGTTTTATATAATGTAACTTTTAAATCTGAAATTAAGTTTTCAAAACAAGATTAAAATTTTAGTTTAAATCAGAATTGAAATCCTGGATTCAAATTTGAATTTGAATCTGAAAGTTTCAAAAAGAAATAGATTGATAAACTCAAATGTTATATTTTAGTTTGAGTATTTTATAAAATCTGAAATGAAGATTTAAAACAGAGTTTTAAATTTTAATATGTGTATTTAAATCTGAAACATGGTTTAAAATTTTAGGTTGCAATAAAAATAAGATTTGAATTTATATGTTTCAATATCATTTGAAATATTTAAGGTAATTTTATATAGGCTTAGGTAAACTATTAGCCTAAAATTACTTTAAGAGTTAAGTGAATTTGTAAAATGAAAACTAAAGAGTTTTTAATACTTAAAATCTTGTTTAAGTTTAAATTTAATTTCATTTTCATTTTAATTTAAAATGGAATTTAGAAAATTTAAAAGCAATTTGTTTTTAAATTTTTGATAATGATAATTAAATCATTAATGAAATTAATGATTATCATTAAGTTGTTTTGAACTTAGTGACTTACAAATTAATCAAAGTAATTAAGTTCATAATGAATTAATTAAATAAATAAATAATTAGGATATTAATTAAATAATTGAGGGTTATTTAATTAATTAAAAGTTTAAGTAATTTAACTAAATTTGATTAAAGTACGACTTAGGAATTAATTTAAATAAGATTTGATTATTTAATTAATGGATTGAAATTATTAATCAAGTAATGGATAATTAATTAAGTTTTTAATTATCACTTGATTAATTTTAAAATTAGAAATTAATTAATGAGTTTCTTTAAATAAATATTGATTAATTCAATTAATTACTTTGAAAAAGTAATTAAAGTTTTGTTACTGGTTAATGAAGATCATTAACTTGATATTATTTTATAATTAATTAATGTAATTAATTTTAATAATTAATTGGATTAATTAATTTAAGATAATCATTTGAATTGTTTAAGAGAATTACTTAGTGAAAGTAATTAAGGAAAGTAATTACTAATTGTAATTAATTAAGTTTATTTTGATTAATTAAATTAATTAATTAAGTTTAATTAATTTAAATTAATCATTGATTTGATTTGAGAAGTAATTACAAATGGAAAATTACTTAGTGAAAAAATAAATTACTGGATGTAATTTAATGGAGGAGTTTTGGAATTAATTACTTGTGTAATTAATATGTAATTAGTATGTTGTATAATTACTTAAGTAAGTAATTAATAATTAATTACTTAGTGTAATTAATTTAGGTTTGATAATTAATTTAATGGAGTTATTTAAAATAATTTAAGGTCATTAATTTATATAATTAATGATATGTTTAAGGATTGATTAATTAAGAAAATTAATCAATGAAAGCATTAGTTAATTAATTAAGGATTAATTAATGAAGTAATTACAGGTTAATTACAAGGGATTGGTTTAGATTAATTAAATTGTGAAATTAATTAGAGATTAATTACTTGAATGTAATTAAAGAATAATTAATCAGGATGATTAATTAGGGTAATTTGTTAAGAATAATTAATTGATGAGTAAGCAAGATTTATATGGATAAGTAATTAATTTAATTTATTTTAAATTAATTAGGGAAGGTGTAATTAATTTAATTCATTTTAAATTAATTATAGGATGGTGATTTAATAAGTCATTGCTTATGAATAATGATTGATATTTATTACCCTGAATGGTTGAGATTTCAGTTATGAGATAAATGTTGTTGTGTGATTTGGATGTTATGGTTGCATTGAGTTGATAATATGATTTATCTCTTTGAGTTGATAATGTAGATTATCTGATGTTATGATAATATTGATTATCTATTATAATGTTGAGAATTATCTATCTGTGTGTATATAGATAATATTGAATTGAATTGTTTTAAACCTTTAAAACAACTTGGCCCTAAAAGACACGCTTTGGATTTCGATGAGACCGGGATCGGGTTTCCATATTTGGATATCCGAAAACCACATCGATTCCAAATAACGTTAGGCCATGAATCCAAATGGAGCATTGTGAAGACTCGAGGTGTAAGGGCTATACGTCAGTATAACTCTGTGGGTGATTCCATAATGAGTTGACGGAATAGTGCTTATAGATTCAAGATGGTGGATTAGAGTGCAAGGATTATTGTCGTTAACTCTGAGGGTGATTCCAAAATGAGTGTAACAAGATAATGCCTTCGGTTTCATTCGAACCCGGAACGGACTTGTAGGGATTGAATGCTTTCAGAATATCGTCAGGTGGACGATGAGCATTCTAAGATAGATGTGTCCTATAAAGGTAAATCGTAGCCTCAAGCCTCATCAACCGGGAATGGCTAAAATAGGGGAGGTGCAGCAAGGCTTCGTTGGTAGCTCCCACTGGAGAGCGAGATTGATCCCTGTCTAGAAGTCTCTTTATATTCGGCTGTGTGGGCAGTTGGTTGCAAACAACTGCGGGGTTGTCGTGTTCGGAACTGTTCAGTAAGGAATGGGTCCGGCCTTGTGTTGCAGGGGAGTGGGAGTACTCCTCGGTACGGTGATCTAGGCCACGTACTGTGACAGGCGGTACCCCAGTAGCCCTGCCATTGTATGGAATCCAAAATCCAATAAGTGCCAATGGTTTTGATTGTATTACCCACTTTTGTGGCTAGTAGCTGAAATTTAATAATGCAACAATTTCGGCTATTTCATATTTATTTGAAAACCCTAGACACTATTTTAATATCATCGGATTTCCTATCAAAAGTTTTGGTTAGCGTAAGGTAATTTTTTTTCCATGTTTATGTGGGGGAAGTCTTACGTGATACCTTTCTTTTCAAAAGGTTTTTAAAGTTAAACAACCTTAACCTGTTACTCACACCAGACCCATGTCTGAGCCGGAGTTTATTTTATTTCATAAACTCTTGGGTACTCAAATTTTTACGAGTAGCCAAGAGAATTCAGGTTAGCTTTGACGAATAATGGAGGAGCAATGGAGCAGGAGGCTTCTGCGCTAGATATAATTCCGCTGTGTTTTCTCTGTGTTGTGTTGTATTGAGTTGTAAATACTAGACAGGTGTTTATAACTGTCTAGTAAATGTGATGTGTATGCTGTGTATCTCTGATTGGTATTGTATATTATGTAAATACTTATGTTATTAATATAATTTATTCGTTCCGCTGTTGAGATTCTTATGTTGTTTCTTCTTTCTCTTCTTTCTTTTCTTCTTCTATCCCTTTCTTTCTTAATTCATGATGTGATTTTCTAGGAGTAGAAAGTCGGGTCGTGACACTATCCATTGATCAAATGGTTTTTCAATTTCTTGATTATTTACAACTATAATGGGTGCTTTATAACCTGTCTCAACAATATTACAAGTGTAAATGGTTTTCAGAAAAAATTTCATTCTACTTTTCCAATAAGCATATTCACCATTGAACATTGGTGGTCTAACTATAGACTGACCCTCAACAAAAACAGTATTAAAAGAAGCCATTTTAAAAATTCAAATTTTTAAAACAAAAATTGATTTTTTTTTCCAAATCAATTTTTTTAAAATAAAAATAGCTTTTGAACCTGGCTCTGATACCACTTATGGGATCGATTTCACCCTAGAGGGGGGTGAATAGGGTGATACAATTAATTATAAACATTAATTGCTAAAGTTTATATAAAATATTTTCAACACAGATATATCAGAATAGCAGCACAAATAACAGCAGAATAATAAATGCAGAAATAGAACAACATAGAATTTATCCAGCTTCGGCAAAACCCTGCCAACATGTTGCCCCCAAGGTTTCTACTAGAAATTAAGCAGTCAGACGCTTACAATGCATAAACTCGCGACACCCGCTATCGACTAGCCTTAACTCTATGCTCAAAACCCTACCACAACTCAGCCACTGAGTTGCGAATTCTTTCGTACCCTAGTCACACGACTAGAAATTACAAGAGTTTAAAAAAGGAAAAATACAGATTTTAAAAAACAATTATAAACAAAACCCTAATTTTTAAAATATACATGCCCTAAGTAAATAGCCGGCCCAAAATTAAATAAGAAATTCTCTTTCTTTTTCTTTTATAACACGTCGGCCTAGTTATCTCCAAAAACAATGGCGGCCTTGTGTTTATTCTTCGTCGTTCCAAATTTAGGCTTTGTGGGAAAATTGAATCGCTGCTTCAATTATTTGCTGATGTTTCAATTAGTTTTCTTCGATCAATTAGATTGGTTGCGGCTACTTCAACCAAGTTTGTGATCGCTTCCAATTAGTCGAGTTTGATTTGAAAAAATGGGTAAGTTTTCTACTTTTTTATTTATACAACACTTGACTTTGATTAGATTTTTATGGGTTGTTCTTCTCTGTTTAGCTCGAATTCGGATAATGGATTTGCCGATGATGTTTATTGTTTATATAGGGTTCGAACCCCTATATTTTCGTTCGTATATTTTATACGAATTCGTCAAATAATTTTTCTTTGAATTCATCTCGGCCACTTGATTAATACTGAATGGTGGTGATTCTTCTAACTTCTTCAATTTCATATATATATTTTTCTTGGTTAACACGACTTCGATTGATTTTGAACTGTTTGATTTCATTCTTTATGCTATCGACTTTGGCCATTTTTGTGTTAATCTGCACTTGTTCAATTTTGATAAAGTTGCTATTTGACTTCAGTCATTTTTGAAACTTGCTGCTTGATTTTGTTTCGTTCGAACTTGCTATCACCGTTTGATTCTCTGATACTTTATTGATTTCGGTCACTTGATGCTGCTATGTGACATTTTGGCTTGACACTGTTGTTCATTGTCACCTGACTTGATTTTGTAGTTGTCTGATCAACTCTGTAGCATACTTGAAATTGACTTGCACCTTATTTTGTAACTGTTATTTCATGATATATGTATACTCATGTTTATTTGAGGCTTGCACTTTAATGTGCAGTCTGGTCGACACTTGTATTTTGTTGCACTGTGACGCATTGCGTTGTGTATACTTGATGCCTTGATTGTGTCACTGTGTACATATATATGTGTGTTGGCTACAGTCCATGACTTAGGCATTTAACCTGACTTTGTTTGAATTCATATATTTTTGTGTCTGCATTTCATTCTATTGCATACATTGGTCCATGAGTGTTGAGGCTTCACTCGAGCTATATTAGTTTATTGTGTGTATGCACCTATACTTGTAGTCTTTTGTTCATGTTGCATTTGAGGTATGCATTCACTATTTTAGTGATCATGTCCGCTCGCTTGTGTGGCCTTTGCTTGTGCATGTTTGTTAGGTTGAGCCGAGTTGCATCTTCACTTTGTTGCACGATATATTCAACGTATCATGGCTTGTGTACTTGTCTGGTTCATGCTGTACATATATGCTGTTGAACTTTATGTTGAGGCCCGATGAACTATTTCATTGTGTCATTATTATCTTGTTGCACTGGGTAGTTGCTGTGCACTGTTTATATCACTGCATTGCTTCGGGTCAGGTTGCATACAGTCTTTGTTGGTTTTTGAGCCTGGGCATGTGTGCTTCAATATGCATTGTTTGGTTCATTGAGTCTGCTGGTCTGTATATTTATCTTCATATATTTAAAACTACTGCCATATTCACTTGTGTACATTATAGTCTTGGTCGAGTCTGGTGCTTGAATTTGTCTCAGCCTTGAACCTTTGTAGTTTGGTGTATATGCACACATCTCTGTTGTTCATTAGCTTGGTCTGGTGCAGTTTCATTAAAAAAATGTCGAGCAATTTTTAAGTGTACTAGTGTGTGTATTTCGACATTGAACTTTGGTCGAGGCTTGATTTACGTGTCTTGACCATTTTCATGAACTTGCACTTGTGTTGAATTCAGCTTATAGCTCGGGTGTGACCTTGTTCTCGTGTCGTGACTTTATTTGTATTGCACTTGAGTTGAACCCGGCTTTTCATTTGGGTTTGACCTATGCTCACCTGTCCCTGTAATTTTATCAAGTGTATATATCGGCGTGCATGACCTTGTGGCATGTACGGTGATACACTGTGCATGTCATAAGCTGTTCGTGTATGATGAATTCAAATTTAAATGATGACGAATAGCCCAAATAATCGAGGCAAATAATATTTCCAAAATTACATTTTATTTTATACTGCAAAAATATTTCCTTTTCAATTTTACTACGTCGGTATTTATTTTTGCAGATTTCTCAGATGTTGGATTCAATCTGGAATAAAGTTGTAGATAAATACGAGTGAATGAGCTATATGTAGTGAGGTGTATTTATAAATTAGAAATTGTGATGTAATCGAAATTGTATTGAATTTGTATATATATAGTGAGGGTTCAAATTTGTTCTATTCAAAATTGTAATAAATATTTATTTGAATAAAATATCTATTTGAATTTAAATACCGTGTTATTCATTTTATTCAGCAAATATTTATTTAATTATGTGAAAAATAAAATAGTACATTAACAAATACATTTGAATGAATATATATATATATATATATATGTTTATTATCATCAAACAAAAATCATATACTCGCATATTCAACAATAAGTTGTTTCCATTGTTGTTACAGGGTATTGACCATATGAAATGGTACTCCTCTGTTCCCTAGCTCGTCCTCTTATTTCATCCATACTCATTATCAGTGGATAGTAAGAGAAATTACTAAGGCATTCGGATGGATATCTTAGGGATATACTCATTCTAGGGTATACTTCACCCTCTCTCTAATGAGTCACCTAATGTGTTATACTCCAAAAGCTAAAGTTCAACCTTTAGCTCTGATACCAAATGTGATGACCCAGACTTGACCTTTGAAATCGGCACCTGTACTTCACTTGTACTCGAATGCTTGCAGATTCAAATGTTGAATCTGGTTCGCCGGAGCTTATAACACATTAAGTACAACAACACAGCGGAAGAAATGAATAATATCGTTGATACACAAAATTTTGATACAACAATGATACATTGAATATCACATAATCAAAGATACATAATAGCGGAAAGATATAGCACAATTGGATGGTCTAGACTTTGTGACCATCGACAGCGGAAAGATAACTCCAGTAGAATTTCCAAGTGAGAGAGCGAGAATCCAACATCTGAAACTTCATAGCCAAAGCTCTAATGCTCCAAACCAATTAGCTAACCCAAAAGCTTCGAAGACTCCAATCCAAAAGCAGTTATGTCCAAACCATAAGCTCGAACCCCCATCACGATGACTTAAGCAAGGTCGGTCATCTTGAACAAATGCTATCGTCAAATCCAAAGGCTGGATGCTATCGAATCTACTCCTACTATTTGATTATCATAAAAAACCCAACTCTAGACTGCCCGTGTGGAAAATTATGGACACCTAGAGTTTAGATAGGGAATAATAAACTCCGGGTCGGTCATGAGACTATTATAAGCAAACAAAAACAGTTTATCTTTAAAACAAACAAAAAAAGAATTTAAAATTGAAATTCGCAATGCTTTTTTGACAATGAAACTAACATAAGGCCTCCCGCCGCACACAGCATGCAAACGCAGAATTAGAGGAGATTTCTCCTTATGATAGTCAAAAATGTTTGATACGCGAAAACCATTTGGTATTATTATTAGTGCATAGTGGAAAACATTTCGAAAGTATAATATTAATCATAGCCAGCATACAATATTTCGTCGTATGCCAACTATAACTACCATGTTCCATAGCAAGTTACCACCACGTTCCATGGCAGGTTATACAACTACACCGTACATAGCGCGTATTGTTTCTTTGGATTTTCCAACAAATGGTCAGGCTAAGGAACTTCGTATTGCCACATGGGAATGCCTCTGGAGGGACTCCCCGAGAACCTACCCGGCTCTCTGCCAACACAAGTCCGGTTTACTCCCTTCCCGGGAGTAACACCTACAGATATGCCATCCCTGGTCGTTTGCGACCTTTAGCCGAGGATCCTCAACACCAGCAACCACAAAGAAATATATTTGCAGTAACCACATAGGTTAAATATATGGGCTCCATACCATGATACCACCCTTTTCCAGAATGAATGGACATACCCTAAGGGCGTGACCCCTGAAACCTTGCCGCATCTTTCATGTTTCGACCATTTCCAGGGAGTGAGGTCCGACGAGGTCTCATTCACAAAGTTACGCTTTTCACAAAAGCCATGCTTCGACCAACAAATGATCAGCAACACTCAGCAGCACTCTGCATGCCACACTACCAAATTGGGAATGTATCACTAGTAACCATCAACTACATAACCTTTGAGCTCGTACGTCTCAGAAAAGGATGTTAAGATAAGAGAGTAAATTGTCCGCCACCAAACAGAAATGTATTTGATAGAAAACAACTTTACATCTCAAAGTGTAATGTCAGACATACATCCACACATGTTTGTTCTGGGTTAGAATAGAATCGAAGACACTTCTAAAGAAGCCCTTGCAAATCCGGATAATCCCTAATCACGTCCGGACTCCCCATTACAAAGGGTGATCAAATCTTTATACCGAGGATCAGCCGGTGCAGAGACATTCGACGAGTTATCCTTTCGCTTTCAAAAATATCTGGTCTTCATCACCGGTGTTCAAATGCGATCCATAACGTCGTATCATTATTCAAAATGGGTTATATGACATAAGGTCCTCTCCTGGCTAAACCGAATGATGAGCGTAATATTTAAAACGTATGGATATTGGGATCTTAGTTAAGTCACAACTTAAAACCCAAAACTTTTCTTTCAAATAGTTTAAATAAATTACCATTTCCAATTTTTAAACAAAAGGATTCACTTCACAAAGTTCACAAAGATTCATTCACGGCTTTCAAAACAATTTCCTTTTCAACTTGGATTAACTCATCCAATCATTCAATCAAAGACTCAATTCATAGCTTTCAAAACCATTTCCTGAGATTCATTCATAATTTTCAAAACAACTCACATTTCAAATCTTTTATATATAAAAGATACACCATTTAAAATCCTCTTCAATTTCAAAACGTGGTTCGACTATCTTTCACAAAGATTAATTCACAGCTTTCGAAACAATTTCAATTCAAACTTCAAATCTTTCAGCACAAATTGGAAATTCTTTCCTTATATGAAAGATATTATTATTTGAAAACCAATAGTTTTCGTTTCAGAAAAATCCGATTACATATGCACGAGTTAAAGCTCTTTAAATATAAAATTTGGGTAAAGTTCAAATTCCTAAAATAATACTTTTAAAATGGTACAAAACCCATATAAACACATTTATAACCTTTATAACCTTTTTAAACCATAACTCTCAACATAGAGTTCAATTTCAAAACTTGAATTTAAATTCAAATCGAACTATTTAAATTTCAAAACCTTATCAAGTTATTCAAAATAACTTCTATCTTCGAAACTTCTTTTCAAAATTTTATATTTAATCCAAACTATTTGAATTCAAAATTCAACTTTAAAACCGTTTCAAAAATCTATGACTTAACTAATTTCCTCGTGCAATCCATATTTGTGTGTGTATAGTGTAGTCTAGGGGTTTTACACAATAGTGCAACATTATCAATCATCACAGATTTAATCACATCAAAATCGATAAGCGGTATATTCCCATAACGCTTATCTTCATTCACAGAATCACAGATAGATGTATCACAGATAAATAAATAAATAAATAAATTACACACAACTCAATTTACAGAACAGAATATTACAGTCCAGAGATAAAAATCAATTCAAGGTATTTCATACAATGCAAACAATCATAAGCAATCCAAGCATTCAATAATCATTTATAAATAGGATTAATTAATTGTTTAATCCTAAATTAATTCAATTTAATTTTCAATTAAATTAATTAATTATGAATTAATTAATCAACCCTGATTAATTAATTACAAATCATTCAGCATTAATTAATTTTTAAATAAATTAATCCTTAATTATCCATCATAATTAATTACCCTTAATTAATTAATTAGTCCTTAATTAATCACATTAATCAAATTAATCTTTAAGTTGATTACATAATTAATTATCCTAATTAATTATTATTTAACTAATTATCCTTAATTAATTAATTAACCCTTAATTAATTATCATTCAATTGATTATCCCTAATTTATAAGTGATTATCCTTAATCCCTTATATCATAAATTAATTACACTGAGTAATTATCCTTTAATCACTTGATAAATCCACTTTAATCATTAATCAATCACTTTTAATTAAGTAATTATCTTTAAGTAGTTAATTGCCTTTAATTACTCACATTAATTAATCTTAATTAAGTAACTATCCTTAATTGTAATTACATAAAGTAATTATTCCTTAATTACATTAAGTAATAATATTTTATTTATATAAATACTTGAAATTAACAAACTAACAAAATCAATTAAGATCTTCTCTTGATTAATTAAAGTTTAACATTCTTAACTCAAATCATTTTTCAATTATATCTTTAAATTTCATTTCAAAATATTTAGAAATTCATTTGTTATTATTCCATTATGTAACTATTTTTAAACAAAAATTTCAAAACATTGTAAATTCTTTGAAAACTAATTTTGAACTTATAATATTTTGTTTTGAAAACCTGGCAACATTCTTTTGAAACTTAAACCCTCAAGTAGCTTAAAAACTTAATAATTTTTCAATTTCCTGTCATTTTAAAAAAAATCTTGTTTATTTAATTTAAACAAACCCGAGCCAATTTGTAAGTTTCCCGAGCCCAACATCTAAAATTCCCGAGCAACTTATTTTCTAATAAATTTTTTCTTCAAGAAAACCGCGAAACAATTACGCGTTGCACCCGGGCCAATTCTTTCTTCCACAATATCGAAAACTACCTGATATCAATGTGCATGGTGCACGTACACGATCGATCGACGATGATCTGATCTTCGATGAGACTTCCGGCACATCGCCGCTGACCACCCCTCCTCAGGCAAGCACTTAGGTCGACAACTTTGACCGAAATTCAAAATCGACATACTCGAACGAATACTGTGATATCTCCGACGACTAAACTCACCACCGTTAATGATATCGGCCACCATCGACCACGTCCCTCTGACCAAAGCTTCCCCAACAATCCACCAAACTTTCCCCCCCAGTGTGAATTATTCTGATCCATTATCGTTGACGAAAATGATTCGAGAATGTCGTCAATTAAAACATGCTTTAAACCCTATAACCCTTTTGATCGTCTTCCTTGATTAACTCAAAAATTAGCGAATATTTTTCCTATGCTCCCCGACACATTAGCTTCCTTCACCAGTGATCACGACGTCCAGTTCGATGCTAATCGCCGAAATTTGAGCATTTTGTGTTTTCCGTTCGAACCCACAATCCTACTTCAATTCAAAACTAAAAATCACAATTTATTATTAAAATTCAACATTTACAAGCACTAATCAGATTGCATAATCCAAACGCATAATTATGATCATCAAATTTTTGATTCATTTTGATTTTTTATTGCCATTTATCATTTTATAAGAAAATACCCGATGAATACATTTGAAATCATTTTTACTATTTGTATTACATCATTATGATAAATTTTCATTTAAACTTTATCACCTAAACATGTTTATATCTTGAGATATAATTTTTACTATGAAGAACCTTTGCCTGTTGGACAACAGAGAAGTATATATGCATATACATAGTCATGCATACCACAATTCACACTTATAAACACATGCAGATACATTTTTATCACATTAATTTCCATAACAATAAATAAAAACATCAAGACATGTCAAAGTTTCAAGCTTAAAAGGGTCAACTTTGCTCAACTGGAGTTGCAGATCAGAGGACTGGAGTTTGAAAAGCAAAAAGGTTTTGTCTGAATTTTGATTTAGCCAGAAATTGATTTTTATTGAAGTTGTTTGCTTGATCTTCTTTACATTGCTTCAAGTATGTAACTTCCAGGTTTGAAACTTGCTTCTGGTTTGTTCTTGAATCTGGTTGCTGTTTGATTTTGTTTTATCTTCAGGCTTTTAAATTGAAAGTTGTTGTTTTAAATTTTATTTCCTGGTTTTCTTTCAGATCTGAGATGATTTGAATTTGCTTTGATCTTCATCTCCTCAGGTTGAAGGTGTTTGCTTTGAATCGGATTTTAATTTGATTCAGTTTTCTATTTACAAATTTTCTTATTTCTTATTTCTTTTGTTTCAGATTAAAGCTTTGATGATTTTTTTTCTATGTGCTTCCAGTTTGGTGAAGTATGAAGAGAATTTTTTAAGAGTGGAGAGCATTCAAGCCTGGTTGATTTTCTCTAACCATTTTTACATATAAAATAAATTTAAAATAAAATGCCACTTGTATTCTTCATGTTACACTTGTAAATTTTCTTTATTAAAATGCTTACACTTGTTTATGCTTGTATTCACATTTTTTTCCAATGTATTTTACATGTTTTTTTATATTTACAAATGTCATCAACTTATATTTTTATGTTTAAATCCTTTACTTAATTTAATTTATAAATTTTTGTTTTAACCCTTATGTTAATTTATTTATAAATCACATTATTATAAACATCTTATTTACATATGTATTATATTTTATTCAACTTTAAATAGCCTTTTGAAAATTATTACTTTAATTCTCAAATTACAACTCTCAAATATAAACATGTATACACATATATATTAAAATTGGAAATAAACTTTTATTATCTTATTAATTTCAAAGATATGTATAAATTAAATCTTGATATTTATTTTTGTTTTAAATTTTCAAATTAAAGTTATTATTTTTAAATGAAGGAAGTTTTATATTTATAAATTTTATATTATTTAATCTTATATAACTTTTTTAGGAAAATATTTTTGAAACTTAATTTCTATAATAAATCCAATTTATTTATAATTATTTACATTTTTAATTTTTCCAAAATCAAAATTTTATTTACAATTTAACTTTCAATCTATATATATTCATAAATATATTTATTCAAAATAAATCCACAAATTTTTTTAAATTAATATATTATTCAAAATATTTTTTTCTAAATTCCCAATTAGAAAATCTATTTAAATTAAAACTCCATTTATACACATATATAAATAAACACATATCTTTATTTAATTAATCTTTAATCTTTTATTAATTGAAAATACAATATATTCAAATCCAATATTTTTATAAGATTTTTAAATTTGAATTTCAATTCCTAGATTCAATTTAAAATAAATTGATAAATATAAATAAATAACAAAACATGTCCTTATTAATTTGGAAAAATTCGAATTAATTCACCATTAAATTCCTAGTTTAACATTAATTACCAAATTAAATTTAACTGAAAATGAGGATCCTTACATGAAATCTTGGGAATTTTAAGAAAATGGACTTATAATTATATCTGATTAGGAATTAACATTTAAGGTTAGTTTAGAGCGTAAAATCCATGCATTTAGAACATTTTTAGGCACGAATGTTTATTTATCTCTATTTACTTAATTAAAGTATAATTATTGCATATAAGATAGTTAATTAGGCATTTATTTACATTTGTTTCCTCCATTAGGAAGGTAATTGATTATTAGGTGAAAATAAGAGGAAACTCTTATATAGCCTAATTATTAATTTAAATCATAGTAAGGAAGATTCCTTATAAGGCCTTATTTATGAAACAGTGAGATGAGTGTGCGTGTGTGTGTATGCGTATATATATGGAGAGTAATTGATTTGTGGCTAAGTCATTGGGATGCGTTGTCAATAGAGTTACATAATGGATGTCTGCCCTTCACTTTGAGGCTACCAGCAGTGTTGTACACTTTTATTGATGTAAGATATCCTTATGATAAATATTTGTAATGACAAGAGGTTAATCCCAAATTCTGTTGGGGAAATTTTCCCAGATAATCTAGCTACCGATTCCTACTAATAGAAGACTAATATGAGACGTCCATACGATTATGGGCCATAGGACGAAGGGCCTAGTTTGGGGTTTTGAGGTATTAAAAGGTTAGACCCACCACTTTCCCCAAATGAAGTATTAAATGGCCAAAGCGACACACGTGGTATCCCTACAAGGGTCCACTTTGGGAAATAGGTCTTAAATGATGGGGTCTGGCATAATTAAGGTCTTAGATGACCAAAGTCTTCATATTTTCCACTCGGAAGTATTAAGTGGCTTATGAGATTCCATATGATTTCAACTAGATAGTACCATTGAGGAGCATGCTTTTGAAAATAGGTCTTAAATGATGGGATCTGCCTTAATTAAGGTTTTAAATGACTGGAGTCTTCCTATTTTCCACATGGAAATATTAAGTGGATTGGGTACCGTCTCTCACATTATTAGATACTTATGACATGTGATAGGGATATGGGATTTTAGAAACCTACTTCTGGAATTGAAGGTATTAAGTGGTTCGACCTGCCTCCTTTCCTTATAAAGAAGCATTAAATGACTTTATATTCGTAGGCATATTCTTATTTTGAAATATACTACCCAAGTACCGAAAAGGTAAGACTCGAGGGTTTTATTCACTAGACACTTGTTGTTCTGACTTCCTCCTTATTACAACACAGGTTAAGGATGGTGTGATTGCGGTGACGATGCTTAGAGATGGAGAGGCATGGCTTGTGGCAGTATTCATTTTATTACTTGCTTTTATGTGTATCCATGTAACAGATACTATGTTATGATTTTTATGGAATTTTGTATTATGACATTTTTATGGTTTTGAATAAATGGTACACTTTACTATTATATTTTGTTCCATCCGCGATGAGTTCTGGAAGTTTAGTTATGGCTCTATATTGTTATTTTCTTTATTTTACCAACAACTTGCCTTAGAATGGATCTAAGTTTCAATGGGCCTTTTTTGGGTCGAAATTTAGGCATGTTCTGAGATGGGTTGTTACATTTAGTATTAGAGCCTAGGTTACGTGATTAACGGGGAGTGAATACTGTGCGTATGGGTGGTGTGCTTGTTATTTTTGAAAATGGTTTTTCAAAAGATTTTTCAAAAACTCATACTCCACACACATAGAGACACACAAACACATACACTTATTTTGAATTTATGCCCAACTTTATAAATTCCGACTATAGAAATAGTTGCTTCCATATTCTGAAAGACTGGACGAAGCAACAATGAGTTGGAAATAAAATAAAATAAATTTATACTTCTTTATAGGACCTAGACTTCCTTATCATTGTAGACCCTATAAGCATTAAGGTAAGAGGGATATGAATCTCAGATGGAAAGGTTGATAGGAAATAAATGACCTTAAAAAATGTCCGTTAGGCTGATAATTAATACGAATAAATTAGCATTTATGTAGGTACCAAATGAAGGTGCTGTGTATTATTAAATTATGGAACGAAGGAAAGGAGCAAACTTCTGTAAGAAGGAATACATTTATCAGCACAAGGAGGAAATTAGATTTTCAAAGGGTAGAGTGCAAAGGTTTAATAGAAAGAACAAATTTAAATCCTACCTTTTGGGGCATAATTTGATAAAAAAGTTTCTTTGAAAACCCCTTGAAAATTTTGAATGTGCCTTTCAAAAGGTTTTGAAATGAAAATGTTATAATTTATAAATTTTGATAAAAGGTGATTTTAGATGACTTTTAAATTAATGCCATCGTTTGTCCTGTAAAAAGTTGAAAAAAGGATGTAAACTTAAAAAGGTGGTGAAACATTTTTGGTGGGTGATTTTAATTTAAAATTTTGGTGACTTAAGAAGTTGAAAAAAATTCCATTTATTAACATCTTAATCTAAAATTTGATTGGATTAGAAAAGCTTTCAAATTCCATGTTTTTGTCTTCTTCTATTTTCTTTGTTATATTTCATATGCAATAAATTCAAAAGTTCCTTCCTCATTACTTCTTAGATGCTGTATAAGTATGAAACTTTTGGAAATAAAAATATGGTTTTAGAAAACTTTGGAAATAAACCACCGTTACTTTTAGAAAAGTTTGGAAAGGTAATGTAATTTTTAAAAGCGGTGAATTTCTTTAAGACAATGTTCTAATTGTAAATTAATGCCTCGAAAAGTTTTCATTTTTTATCCATTTAAATTTGATTTAAAAGATTTCAATTTTTTGTTCATTGATCTTTCTAATTTTCCTTATTTATAAATCTAAAAGTTCTTTCTTTAGAACTCTTTCGGGGGTTTATAGATAGAAATAAAACCTATTTTGGAGAGAAATATAAAATAGAAAGAAAGTAATGCCCGATAGTGTGGGAAGGAGAGATTTCACATATAAGGTGATGAAGAGAATGATGGCTAGAATTTAGGTAATAATAGAATTGTGAATTCTGTAGTTGAAATATTGAAATGAGTAATAAAGGTAGAAATTTTCTTTGTCTACTCAATCTATTTTTCTATCGTATAAAGTCATAAAAGGTATTTTTGTCCATTGATTGGATTTAAATGATGATTGATAAGCAAGTTAGATGTTTTTGTGTAAGGAATAACATTTATTTAAAGATGAGAATTTTATATATTTTTCCTGATTCGAATACAAATGTTATTTAAATGACTATAATATTGGATTCGATAAAGAAAAGTGTTGTAAGAGATTTTAAGAATTTTTGAGCAAATTTATAAGATATATTTCACTAGATAGTAATATATTTTGAATACTAAGGTAATGGCATGCTTTAGAAGGAAATTACTGTTATTTGAAATAATGGTTGTAAAAAATTTACTATTTTGTAAATGATAATTCTTGTAGCTAGAAAACTCTTCGAAAAAATGGCCTAACATATTATTTTGGAAGATAATTATGTTTTGAATCTTTTGTGTTAAAAATCCTATTTTCAAAAAGACGTAAATCCTTATTTTAGTAAGTTATCGAGAAGGAAATTTTCTCATAAGTTCATTTTTGAAAACCAAGAAATTTTTGAGCGTCATAAATTAGAGACTAATTTTTAAGGGAAAAGGTTTTGATAAGAAAAGATTTAGAAAGGGAGATTATTATATTCCTATTTGGGAATAAAGGAACTTTGAATCTTTGATGAAGGTTTTTGTTAAATTTTAAATTTTCGAAAATGGAGATATTGAATTTGATACTTTCTGTTTTAAGTATTGCAAGAAATGAAGTAATATATGCTTATTTTTAAATAAGTTTATTTGTATGAAGATATTTTATTTTGTGTGCAAAAGGTATGATATCATTAAATTTAATGGAGTAGATATGGATCATGACTTAGATAGGACAGACTAAGGTTTTTTAGGATATGTGTAAAACAAAAATAGAATGTATAGCATGATATGGATATTTGAAGTCAGTCCCAAACCTCTATTTGAAGAAGTTGGTAAAGTGTAAAGATATTCTAGATTTGTAATTGGGTTGTAAATTAGATTGCCCATGGGATATGAATATCTATATTTTCATTTTGGAACAACTTCTGTGTAATTTCGATAAATTATTGAATTCTAAAATATATATAAATGTGTATAGTTTTAACTAACTAGGAATACAATAAAAGGGAAAGAGACGTATAAGAGATGGATATTCTTTTCCATAGTTTACACTGTATATTTCAATAATAATAAAAAAAACGCTTGCTTATAATTTCAAACAAAGCAAAAATCTCAATTGTGGTTGATTTATGACGGTAATCTTTTTGGAAGGATTGCTTTGATAAATTAAAACATGGAAATGATTATTCTTGTTGTGGAATTAGTACTTAGATATATATATATCGTACAGCTATGCTAAATGACTATAATATATATATAGGTAGCATAGATTATGATATATGCATATTAGTTAGCAATTGATGAATTGGAATTTATGTACTTTAATTACAAATTTAACAGGCAATAAATCTGTAATTAATGAGAGGAAAAGTAATCTAATAGGGACTGATTAAGGTAACTTGATATTGCATTAGAGGAAGAAAGAAATTTGAGCAATGAATGGATTTTGGAAACCTAAAGAATGTTAAAGATTGAAGAAGCATTCACATAATAGAGCTAATAGCGTCTCGTGCCACTGTGTTTATCATAGAGCATGGAACATGGAGGCTCCATAGCAAAGTATTAGATCGGTTCGAGTACAATGGTGAGAAAACCAGAGGGGAGGCATGAGGACTTTTTGTCCTAAACATTTTTATGAAATTTTTTCTCTCTAAAATTAGAATTTTGGTTGCATTATGGTTGCTATATTGGATGATAGGAGATGGTTGCTACACATTTCAGAGCCGGACTCGGGTAGAAATTTTTTATGCATGTTTAGGGTGTATGCATACATACATTCATAACACGATTACACATTTATGCTAGGACTGACTAGGATTGAGCTCATTTTAGTATGTCTGCAATACATAATCACATTTCACTATTGCTTGAGTATACGATTGTGTAGTAACTTGGTTGTATAACATGGATGTTATTGCACGTTACGTTGAGATTTTGGGACGAAATCCATTTTAAAGGTGGAAGAATGTAACATCACGTAAACTGAACCATAAATAAATGAAGTAAAGTAAATGTGATACGGTAGAAAATGGAAATTCTATAAAATTTGGAATTTGACATTGAAAGTTATATCATTGCATCCGTGGTTAAATTCTGATTAATTTCATATATAATATGCTAAAAACGGAGCTCGAACAAAGAAGTTATAAGCATTTGAAGTTTTTAGATTTAAAATAATTTGAATAGGATTCAAATAAATAATTAATTCCATAATTTGAAATTTGAAATTAATTGTGACTAGACTTGGGGTTAAGTAATGTTAAAAATAACAATTAGTGTTAAAAGTTAATTGGGGTAAGAATCAATAAATAATTAAGCAACAACAAAATAAAATGAACATCTTCCCAAAATAAGGAAAGAAGTCGACCCAGCACTTCAAGCAGTCGACCTAGAGGTCAACCATAGGGGTCGACCGCTTGGAGCATGGGGGTCGACAACTTCCTTTTTGTGGAGCCTATATTGATGAGTTGTGCATTCCAGATTTGTCCGTTTTTGTTCTATTTTCATTCAATGGTTCAGGTGCATTTCCAATTACTGTAAATTAGACCCTAGACCTTTCATTTTATCTACAAATATTTTGGGAATAATAACGAAAATCTGCCATTGTTTTCTCTCCAAATTAGATTCAGAAACTGCGTGAAGAATTCTAGTAAGAATCCAATATCTATTTTCTATTTATTTTTCTTCCTCTAACCTATTCTTAAATCTATTCTCCTCTAACTATTCTGAATCTAATAAATATAATTATACTTCTTCTCTATTGTGTGTGTATATAAAAAGATAGAGAATCTGGAATAGATTGTAAGGCATGCAAATCCAAGGAAAGAGAAGCTAAGGCTATTCTGTGAGTGGAAACCTTAGCATTTCTTTTCGGTTACCGTTTAGTGTATTTCTCTTTGGAATTTAATATGCCTTGGGGATTTCAAGATTTTGAAAATATGATAGATAAAATCCCCCAAATTTCCTTTTTAACTCAATATGTCCGTTCTATGTCGGGATTCCCTATTATTTACATTAATTTGATGGACTATGTTTCGATTATGAAATTTTTGATAATTTCAGAGTCTAATCCACTTCTCCTTCTTCTTTGGGTCAAACTGTGATCCTTTAATAAAATAAGGGATTTAGATTATGAATTTTATTCATAGTTTACACCACTTATTCTTATCTATTTCTTCGTAAAAGAGGAGTTTAATAGAATATGGAGGTTAGATAGCAATTCATATTGTTTAAGATATTCCACTGAATTGATGTAATAAATTGAGTTTCTATTTTATTTACAAATTTATTATTGCAGTTTTAGTTATGAATATTTATTCCCTTTTTTGGATATTAGAATCCCATGAAATATTAGGAATTTGAAGAAAAAGGACTCGTAATAATATTTGGTTAGGGAATTGACATTAAACGCAAGTTTAGAGCGTAAAATCTAAGCATTTAGAACTTATTAGGCACGAATATTTATTTATCTCTATTTACTCAAATAATTGTTAATAATTGCATATATAGCATAGTTAATTAGGCATTTATTTACATATATTTTCCCTATTAGGAAGGTAATTGATTGTTAGGCGAAAATAAGAGGAAACTCTTATATAGCCTAAGCACTATTTTAAGTTGTAATAAGGAAGATTCCCTATAAGGCCTTATTTATGAAATGGTGAGATGAGTTTATATATATATGGAGAGTAATTAGTTTGTGACCAAGTCATAGGGATACGAGGTCATTAGAGTTACATGGCAGAAATCTACCCTTCACTTTAAGGCTACCAGCAGTTGTGTACACTTTTATTTATGTGATATATTCTTATGATAAAATTCGTAATGATGCGAGGTTGGTCCTAAATTCTATTGGGGAATTCTGAACAGCTTTTCTGGTGCCAGTTCCCATGAATAGCGGACTAATGTGAGATGTCATAATGAGTATGAGGTATAAGATAAAGGGTCTGCTTCAAGATTTTTAGGACTAAGTGGTCGGACCCGCCTCTTTTCCCCAGATGAAGTATTAAATGGCCAAGGGGACACGTTAGGTGGTATCTCTTTAGGGGTTTGCTATGAAAATACATCTTAATGATGGGGGCTGGCTTTTGTAATGTGTTAAATGACCAGAGTCTGTTTATTTTTCACTTGGAAGTATTAAGTGGTTTATGTGATTCCATAGGATGTCAGCTAGATAGCATTATTGAGGAGCCCACTTTTGAAAATAGGTCTTAAATAATGCGGTTTGTCTTTATTAAGGTCTTAAATGACCAAAGTCTGACTATTTTCCATCTAGAAGTAGTAAATGTCTTGGGTACAGTCTTTTACATCATTATCTATTTATGACATATGATTGGAATATGGGGTTTTAGAAACCTTCTTCTAGAATGGAAAGTATTAAGTGGTTGGACCCGCCTCTGTTCCTTATAAAGAAGTAGTAAATGATGTTATTAGTTTTATGCTTGTAGACATATTTTTATTTTGAAATATAGTGCCCAAGTACTAGAAAGGTACGACTCGAGATTTTTATTCACTGGACACTCGTTCTAACTCCCTACTCATTACAACATAGGTTAAGGATGGAGTGATGGCAGTGACGATGGCTAGAGATGGAGAAACTTGGCTTGTGGCAGTATTTGTCTTTATCACATGCTTTTATGTGTACCCATATAACGAACCATAAATTTTGATAAATAAAAACTATTTAATTAAGTAAATTTATGATTTATTATTGAGGGAATAATTAGAATATGATTTAATAATGTTGTTTAAATGCTATTGATAACTATTTAATGTAATTTCAATTAATTGAAATAAATTTTAGGTAGTTTGGTTATAATTGTAAATAATGAAACAAATTAAATGATGTATGTAATGGTGAGATTGTATGTAATTGATTAAAATTGGTTAATATAGAACACGAAATCAGTAATATGGTAAGTATTATTGTCTTTTTTGTAAACAATAAATTTATAAATGTAATAAAATTACTTGAAAGTAACAATTGTTTATTTATCATCGCATTATTTAATGTGTTTGGAATTAATTTGGAAATCAACGAAAATTTATGTAATTAATTATTGCAGTTAATTTGGTAAAAGATGTTAATGGTAAAATAATGAATGCAATAAAATGTAAACTTACGTTAATATAACTCATAGGGTATTGTTGATTGAATAATAAAGATGATAACATAGATTTAATATAATTGGATGAGAATTGGATGGGTAGTTAATGACATGAATTGGATAACAAAGGAAATTGTAAGGGACGATAAAATGCATATTTATTCAAGGGAAAGAAAATGTGTGATTTAAATGGTAACATATCAAATTGATTTCAAATAACTGAATGAGGTAAAATAATTAATTGGTAAGTGATGGATGTCTATTGTTAATGCAATGGACGTTGCAACTTTTTAATAACGACAATGGAAGTTACAAATATGTTAGTAACAATAAATTGAAAATTTATAACCAGCATTTAATTTCAAATATATATATATATATATATATATATATATATTGAGTTGATTGGAATTTAACCTTTTAAATATGATAAGGGGAAACAAATTAATATAGCATTAATTGATATTAAATCTTTTAATTAAGATAAAATATAACGATCCATAACTTTTAACAACTTTAAATGGAAGTATTTTAAATTTAACTAAAAATTAAATTTGAAATTTAAAAAAAAAAACTTGAATTTGTGATGTTGAGTGTTTTATTTGACCAAATTTAATTGAACAAAATTTTATGCGAAATTTCAAATTTTGGCCAAACTTAGTCAAAGTTTGACTTTTGGTTGGAAAATTTAAATTTGAATTTTAAAATTTTAATCTTTTTTATCCGATACTAGACTAAATTTTATTCTCCACTCCTTTTTCATTTCATCAAAGTCAAATTCTTATTGCCCTAAAAATATAAAGTACTTCGAAAAACTAACATAAATTAGCAGTGTATATTTGTATTCTTTCTTTGGCTAAGTCTTATTGGGTTTGTTTTAGACTAATGGGCTTCTTAGTAAACCAAGAGCCCTAGGAACCCTAAGAGACTTTGGACCTTTCCTTTTTCCATCCATTGACCTTTTATTTCCTATCCGACTAAAACCAAGCATGTACAAAAATTCCTCATTTGAGAAACTTTCTACGTACTCTTCTTCTTCCTCAAATACACAGAACTCCAAACCCCAAAACTCCTAATTCTCCAAATCAAATTCCATATTTCCTCCTTCAAAACCCTAGCCTATCTCTCTCCTCTTGTCTCCGCCCTCCACAACCAACTCCGACCATCTCCCCCTCCTCTTGACCATCATCCACCAACCCATTGCCAAAGCCCCACCATCCCTCTCCTCTTCTTTATCCTTTTTCCCATCTTTTCCCTCTTTATAATCCTAATTTTCATGGCTTCTATATTCCACTAAACTACTCCAAATCAAATAAATATATCAAAAACTCCATTTTTTATGTCCTTTCTCGGCTCCAATTTTGGCCTAAAATACCGCATATTGTATCAATCATATCTCCCTAAGAAACGAACCAAATTACGCGATTCTTTTTTCAAACTATTTATTTTTCTAGTGGCTTTAACTCTTTTAGACCGGTTCTTCAAATTCCTTAATTTGCTATGCCAAAAACTAAAATCTTTACGTAGTATTTTTGAACTTAGATTTTCAACTCAGAAAACACCTCTTTTGTTTTGACCATAACTTCCTCAAGACAGAACCTTTTTGAATTATTCTTTATTTTTTATAAGCGGAGAGAAAAGAATTGGCAAAAACTTTCTAATTAGCCAATTTTACAGATTCAGCAATATTCTGGTCCGAATATTTTCCTGAAAATGACCTAGTTTCAGTTTTATCTGTAGTTTGGATCTTGATTTTTTGGAAGTTGGAAGTTGGAAGTAGTAGAAATTTGTTTACTGATTCGTGGTCGGGTCTAAGCTTTGTTGGATTTGTTTTGCATTTGGATCTTTGCTAGGAATCTCAATATTGCTTTATTTTTATCATCACCTTCGTAGTCACGTAAGGTGAGCAATCACTCACGACTGATATTTTTATGTTAATGAATTAATAACATGTGAAAAGTTATTGAAATGTTCTTTTAGTCAGGATTTTATTTAGTTAAATTCATATTATATAAATTAATTTATATGCCCATTTTGACATATCAAATGACACATATTTGACATATTAAATGATGCATATTTTACAAATATTAAATTCATATGATATTTTAAAGCGTGAAAAAGGCGATACACTTGGGAAATCACAAATAATCAATGAAATCATCTCAAAGATACAGCACGTGCATATGGCCAAAGCTGCCAAGTACTGTTCTCTCATAATAGGCGTCATGCCTCAAATGGACAGATGTCTCGAAGGACAATTACATCTCAAAGACAAATGGTCCGAAGGACAACATCCCCAAGGATAAATACATCACAATGACAAACATCCCGAAGGACAAATGACCCGAAGGTCCAGTACAGGCAAATACGTCTCTTAGACAAATGTGTCACAAACTCTCAGATAGGAATTTGAAAAGTGTTAACGTGCATCTTATATCACACGTTCGCCCCTAACGGTTTACTAACCGCTAGCTAATGCCATACTAGGAAGCAATAAAAATATTTGCCTCATCTCATCGGCAAACACGACTCGAAAGTTAAAACGATCAAACGGATAAGTCGAGAATTAACTAAAAAGATAAACGCACGTGTCCCATACCACAAGTTTTACCCAATTGTTTAATTCTCCTTCTCATTCGCTCGAATAGTGCAAAAACGTGTATTTTTTATATAAAATAATTTATTTGAGAAAACAAGTTTTTAAAACCATTTTTTCGAAATCAATTTTGAAAATAATCTCAGAAAATTCCTTTATTATAGATGTTAGCACCAAAATTGGTCACTAACACCCTTGAGTAGAGTTATGTAGAGAGATTAATGAAGAGAGTAAATTAGGACTGAAAAATAGTGTAATTCAATGAAAAAGAATAATAAAAACGAGAACACCAGATTTATAGTGGTTCGGCGTAACTGCCTACATCCACTTTGAGTTTAATCTTTATTGCTTTCTCAATTACTTGAATATAGATACAATCCGTAAATCAATCACTTGGATACAAGTTTGAATTAAAAAGAGGAGAGTATAAGAAATGGCAGAGTCTCCCCAGTGTTCCCGGAAAAAAGGTCCATTTCACTGTGCCCCTATCCCTCTATTTATAGACGAAGGTGGGTTGGACTTTCCTGGTGGGCCTGGTAGCTGAATAGCTCGGTCCAAATAGCGTTAACTCTGTGCGCCAAACCAGGGAGACCGAACAGTTTGTTGCCGAGCCAAGGCAATTGCACCGAACCATGCTTCCATGCCGAACGATCCAAGGTTGCCGAACCATGCTGGAATGTCGAACGATCCGAGTTCGCCAAACGATGGCTTTGGCCGAGCGTCTTCGAGAGGCCGAGCGTCTTCCTTCGGCCGAGCGTCTTCAATACCGATCGTTCTTCGATGCCGAGTGCACCTTGAAAATGCTGGACGCTATTGCCTGACGCCGAATGCTCATAACATGCCGAATGTCTTTCTGATGCCGAACGTTCTTCTATGCCGAGTGTAGTGAGGCCGAACCTTCTGAGTGCCGTGGGAGGTATTCGTGGCGAACAGTATTGGGGGTTGAACCAGTGTCTTGACCGAACGAGGCTTTGGCCGAACGATGTTTGGATGCCGAACATTCTTTAGGTGCCGTTCGATATTCAATACCGAACGTCCCTTTATGCCAAACGTCCATGGATGCCGAACGTGCCTTGTACGCCGAACGTTCTTGGTGCCGAGTGCTCCTATATGCCGAGCATTCCATAATTGCCGAACGATATACAATATCGAACGATTCTCAATGCCGAGCGTCCTTCTAACTTCGAACGCTCTTGATTGCCAAAACATGTCGACTGCATCAAACCCATATATCCTCAGGCCCTTCTTGGTCAGAATCTTGTCTAATGCTAATGATAATTTCTTCAACTGTCGTCTTGTAACCGGACCAAGGTGCCGGTTAACACTTGCCCCCCAAAGTGTGTCGTGTGAAGCAATGCGACATGCTTTGAATCAGCGAGTATTCCTTGTCTCTAGAAAGAAATCCATCGTGTTCCTTGAACAATCATTATCCTTTAATTTTATCCTCCCAAGGTGTCGTATCCTTCTTTGGTCATCATGATGCTTGGTCGATTCCCAGTGTTATGAATCCAGGGTTGTAGTTCATCAGTGGCCATCCGTGTCTGATTCTACAGAGCTAGTAAGCTTCGGCTATCTGATCTGGCCTTTTCCTAATAACCCTTAGTGAGAATTCAATTTCTGTTGATTTCAAGAAGTCGGACTTGTTCGGATGTACACATGCACGTTTGGGTACATGTTCTTTCCATTGGCTCTCGAATGTGTTTTATATGCTCATAAGTCGTCGCCAACTCCGTCCAATTTAATTGCAATTCAATTGCGATTCCTTGATTGTATTTTTTGTGAAATAAGGGTTGCAATCAGCCACTTGAGGAGTTTTCCGAACCCCTCTTCAGTAAAAACTCTATGATTTTGTTCGCAGCTTCAACCTTTAGGATTGGTAAGAAGAGGACGTCAATGCCTCGAAGTGGGAAACGACCGTGGACTAGCCATTTGAGTAATTTCCATCGGTGGGGTTCCTGGATTTTTGCAAACATCTTGCACTTTTCGCATTGTCTAGCATGATCGATCGTATCTAGATTGATAGTTGGCCAATAATACCTGTAGCAGGGTATCTTCTTTATCAAGGTTTTTTCCCTGATGCTATTACCGCATTCTTCTTCATAGAATTTGCTCAAGATATCATCATGGGCGATGCGCCGAAGCATGGGGATGGACAAATTCCTTTTGACACACGACTTATTCTTAGATGATTTGGCATGAAGATTTGAGGAGGATCTGTCGTTTTCCATTCCTCCGTTCAGTAAGAATTCCTCATTGTAGATAGTCTTTGATGGGAGTCAACCATGACACCTTTTCATTTTGTTCGCTGAGGTGTGTAATGATGTAATACGTGAGGTCGGTTAGTGGCCCTTGGACTTGGTCGAGATAAGGAGCAAGACAATGCCCCCTAGCAAGATCAACTTCCTTAAATTTGTATACTACCAATCAAGAATCACAAAAGATATGTAAAGTTTTCACTTCAAATCCTCTAGCAAATTTGAGGCTGGCAGCCAAGGCTTCATACTAAGCATCATTGTTTGTTATAGGTAAATCGAGTTTCAGGACGTAGCAGATTGATCATTCCTCAGGAGTTATTATCATGACTCCTATGCCATAACACTGATCATTGGATGCTTCATCCGCGTACATTTTCCATCTTACGGTTGGTTCTCTGCTACTCTTCGAGTAGTGTTCTGAGGTAGTGAATTTGGGTGTGAGGTCTGCTGATTTCCGTCCTTAGATAGCCCTTCGAGGGAAATAAGTGATATCGAATTAGCTTAGTTTGATATTTTATTTAAGTAGTCTTTCAGACGTCTCAAGTCATTGTATGCCCTGTCGCAACGGCTGGTAGGCATAGACTTTGATGTATTGAGCCTAAAAGTAAGAGTGGAGCTGTCATGGTGAAGTCAATAGATATTATGCTAGCTTTTGTAGCTTCGGGTTGATATCCAATGCATGGCTCGCGAACATATGCATGCCAGAATGGGTCCAAGGGAGCATATCATCATTTATTCAGAAAATCCAACTAATTCTTCTATCATCACTACACTGAGCCGTGATCCGATATTTAGCACCCGGGATGGGGTCACCATGGCTGGCTGTAATGTCGACCGTCACCTTAGCAGGTGCCATCCCAGATTCTTTGAGTATAGATGTAATTATTTTGCATAACATTCAATGTGAAATACGGTTGGGACGGCCAATGTTGACGTTACTCTAGTCGAATCCTAGATTCTTGTCATGAGTTATTAAGTCTAATAGTGAAGAACTCTGAATGCTCTAATAGATTATCAGCGAATGGCCAAAGATTAGGCTTAAAAGCGCATTGAAGGAAATGTCGGTGGGGGTCAGCCTTGAGTGGCGTGCAACTGTATAGCTGGATCTTGCTATGAGTTTGAATTTACTTGTATATTCGAGTAATGCACTTTCTAATGCATTCGCGATCCTTTACCTGTCCTTCGAGTTGGAGTGAAAGTCAATTGCTCATGAGCTAAGGTGTCAATTCAATGATTCAATCTCTAGGCATCCTTTCGGTCGTCTCCTTGAGCAACTGTAAGCACTATATATAATTTTTAATACTGAGCTATCGTAGCCAGTTTTAGGATGACCATGCGTCTTCTCCTAGTCTCGGGTTGATAAATGTACTGCATGGACGGTTGAATAGCCGTTCTAGCCATGCCTATGTTCTCACCTAAATTCCAAAGACATAGAGGTGATCGGTGAATAGTCAGTTCACATTCATCCTGCTTCTCGCTCGTGCCCCCAGGTCTGGGCATACACCGATAAGTAGGAAGGCCAACCATGCCCACTTTAGCTTTACTCTCTTTCCCGTTGAATCGTGGGATCATGTCAGTTGATGGGAGACTAGGTCTCGCCTATCTTGGGTTCTATCGTGTTTTTTCATTCCAAGGGGAATACTTCGATGCCACGTCAGTTTTAGGGCATAATTTGGACAGTGGACGATCATTTACGTCCACTTTGGTTCATGCTCTGTAATCAGATCTCGGGGTAAAGTTGTCTACAAATGCAGTCAGGTTATGCTCATCCAGTTTCATACTCCTCCTGATGAATCGAATGAGGGTGCTGGAGAATTTTTGACCGAGTATTTGTGGTTTACCCTCCTTTCCACACTCTGGGGGTCATAGTCTTCCAAGAAACATCCAGATCACATTCGTATGTGCTTGGTGCAGATCGGTATTGACCCTCGATCTGAGGTATGATATAGTCGATTGCTCGTAGCTTTGGATGCCATTTCGATTGGTTCTGTATTGAGGCCTCCCTGCAGTCGTTGCTTCAAGTTATATAGAACGCCACGCTAGAGCTATAGTAAGCTGTCGTATTCAGCTTTTTAGTGATTTGTACCCATGCTCCCAGCATTGATTTGGCCAGGCCACTAGTTGGATGGTCGAACTCCATCCTTAGCGGGTTAATAATCCTTCGGTCGATTCCATGCCAAAGTTTGCGTAATAGAGAATGGTCGGAATCCACTCGTCTATTTATCGATGTTTATACACCATTTTGCATTCTGGTGACTTAGTGTTATTCTCCCCCCGGTTGATTCGCGCCCAATTTGTACTCATGCTTCGGTCCATGCTCCAGGGACTTAGAGATTTGTCGAACGGTTTATGCTTTAGTCCACAGTTCGGGACGCAGGGATTTTTGTCAACTCGTTTATACTCCAGTCCGCATTCTGGGATTTTAGAGTAATCTAGTCCGCTTCTAGGATTTGGAGATTCTTCTCAAGTCTTCTATAATCTAGTCCGTGCTCTGGGGACTGAGAGTAACGTAGTCCGCACTCTGGGGATGTAGAGGTTTTTTAAGCCGTTTATGCTCTAGTCCGCACCCAAGGGACTTAGAGCACTCTAGTCCGCACTCCGGGGATGTAGAGGTTCTTAGGTCGTTTATACTCTAGTCCGCACTCAGGGGACTTAGAGCACTCTAGTCCGCACTCCGGGGATGTAGAGGTTTCTGAGTCGTTTATACTCGAGTCCGCACTCTGGGGACTTAGAGTACTCCAGTCCGCACTCTGGGGACTTGGAGGTTTAAGTCCTTCATATTCTAGTCCGCACTCTGGGGACTTAGCGTACTACAGTCCGCACTCTGGGGACTTGGAGGTTTAAGTCGTTTATACTCTAGTCCGCACTCTGGGGACTCAGAGTACTCCCGTCCATGCTCCGGGGATGTAGAGGTTCTTAGGTCATTTATACTCTAGTCCGCACTCAGGGGACTTAGAGTACTCCCGTCCGCGCTCAGGTGATTGGAGCGCTTGATGAAGACAAGTCCGGAACCTCCTCCTATACCGACGGGGGTTATGAAGTAGAAATTACAGGCGCCTCTAATCACACATCCGAATTGAGCATGAAGGAGCGGCTCGAGAAAGAGAAGGTCAGGGTCAAGGTCGAGCCCTGAGTTGTGGACTTGGACGATCCTTTGAACAAGCCGTTGAAGGTCATCCTTCCTGGCGGGTCCAAGCCTATGGAAGTTCTCCGTACTTCTTTAGTTGCTACCCCTCTATCAAAGAAGAGTACCAAGGGTAATTGCTATGGAGAGGAGCCGTCCGGAAAGGAGTTGAAGAAGTACAAGAAGTGATTACTATCCTCGTTCAACGAGAGTTAGTTTAAGTCATGTAATTATTTCCATCTATTTCCTTAGTCCTTGTAAATAGAATGTCGACTCCGAACTTTGGAGGGGTTGTAATAGGAACTCATTTCTCATTAAAGTTTAGTTCCTTTTTCCGTCTTACAAAAGACTCTTATTGTTCAGTTTTCTTTGTGATTGTGATGTTGATCCAAGAAGTTGTGAGTAACATAGACTTCTCGGTCCATCTTCATATAACTCGGAAACACTTCGGGAGTTGTTGAACTTCCATTCTGTGCTTCGAGCACTTAGAATACATTCTAGCCCGTATGTCAGGGATTTGACAAATTCAAGTCATATGTGTCATAGTTCATATTCAGGGAACTAGGAGATCTGAATTGCTTATATTCGAGTCCGCATTCTGGGGACTTAGAGTACTCCAGTCCGCACTCTGGGGACTTAGAGGTTCAAGTCATTTATACTCTAGTCCGCGCTCTGGGGACTTAGAGTACTCCAGTCCACGCTCTGGAGACTTGGAGGTTTAAGTCATTTTTACTCTAGTCCGCACTCTGGGGACTTGGAGATTTGAGTCGGTTATACTCTAGTCCGCGCTCTGAGGACTTAGAGTACTCCAGTCCGCACTCTGGGGACTTAGAGGTTTAAGTCGTTTATACTCTAGTCCGCGCTCTGGGGACTTAGAGTACTCCAGTCCACGTTCTGGGGACTTGGAGGTTTAAGTCGTTTATACTCTAGTCCGCGCTCTGGGGTCTTAGAGTACTCCAGTCCACGTTCTGGGGACTTGGAGGTTTAAGTCGTTTATACTCTAGTCCGCGCTCTGAGACTTAGAGTACTCCAGTCCACACTCTGGGGACTTGGAGGTTTGAGTCGTTTATACTCTAGTCCGCGCTCTGGGGACTTAGAGTACTCCGGTCCACGCTCTGGGGACTTGGAGGTTTAAGTCGTTTATACTCTAGTCCGCGCTCTGGGGACTTAGAGTACTCCAGTCCACGCTCTGGGGACTTGGAGGTTTAAGTCGTTTATACTCTAGTCCGCACTCTGGGGACTTAGAGTACTCCGGTCCACGCTCTGGGGACTTGGAGGTTTAAGTCGTTTATACTCCAGTCCGCGCTCTGGGGACTTAGAGTACTCCAGTCCGCACTCTGGGGACTTGGAGGTTTAAGTCGTTTATACTCTAGTCCAGCTCTGGGGACTTAGAGTACTCCAGTCCACGTTCTGGGGACTTGGAGGTTTAAGTCGTTTATACTCTAGTCCGCGCTCTGGGGACTTAGAGTACTCCAGTCCACGCTCTGAGGACTTGGAGGTTTAAGTCGTTTATACTCTAGTCCGCGCTCTGGGGACTTAGAGTACTCCAGTCCGCGCTCTGGGGACTTGGAGGTTTAAGTCGTTTATACTCTAATCCGCGCTCTGGGGACTTAGAGTACTCCAGTCCACGCTCTGGGGACTTGGAGGTTTAAGTCGTTTATACTCTAGTCCGCGCTCTGGGGACTTAGAGTACTCCAGTCCGCACTCTGGGGACTTGGAGGTTTAAGTCGTTTATACTCTAGTCCGCGCTCTGGGACTTAGAGTACTCCAGTCCACGCTCTGAGGACTTGGAGGTTTAAATCGTTTATACTCTAGTCCGCGCTCTGGGGACTTAGAGTACTCCAGTCCACGCTCTGAGGACTTGGAGGTTTAAATCGTTTATACTCTAGTCCGCGCTCTGGGGACTTAGAGTACTCCAGTCCGCGCTCTGGGGACTTGGAGGTTTAAGTCGTTTATACTCTAATCCGCGCTCTGAGACTTAGAGTACTCCAGTCCACGCTCTGGGGACTTGGAGGTTTAAGTCGTTTATACTCTAGTCCGCGCTCTGGGGACTTGGAGATTTGAGTCGTTTATACTCTAGTCCGCGCTCTGGGGACTTAGAGTACTCCAGTCCGCGCTCTGGGGACTTGGAGGTTTAAGTCGTTTATACTCCAGTCCGCGCTCTGGGGACTTAGAGTACTCCAGTCCGCACTCTGGGGACTTGGAGGTTTAAGTCATTTATACTCTAGTCCGCGCTCTGGGGACTTAGAGTACTCTAGTCCACGCTCTGGGGACTTGGAGGTTTAAGTCGTTTATACTTTAGTCCGCGCTCTGGGGACTTAGAGTACTCCAGTCCGCACTCTGGGGACTTGGAGGTTTAAGTCCTTTATACTCTAGTCCGCACTCTGGGGACTTAGAGTACTCCAGTCCACGCTCTGGGGACTTGGAGGTTTAAGTCGTTTATACTCTAGTCCGCGCTCTGGGGACTTAGAGTACTCCAGTCCGCGCTCTGGGGAGTTAGAGTACTCCAGTCCACTCTTTAATTCGTATACATCTACCGTATCGAGGCTAATGTTGTCGAATGAACAGTCGAACCAAGTTTGCTCATGGAATGGGATCTTGCCCCCAGCTCAAGGGATGAAATTTGAAAAATGGACGATCGATTCTTGTCCGCTTGGTAATTATAGCTCTTCCAATCGAGTCAAGGAAGGAGGTATATGACAGATGGTTGGATCACATCCGTGTTGGGTTAGACAGCAGAATCTCTTACAATTTGCTCAGTATCTCCTTCTTTTGTGTTGAAGGCAGGATTTGGTGTGTAGATGATCAAATCACGTCCACTCTAGATAGATCTTGGCGTCACTGAGCTTCAGAAGAGGCCTCTGTATTTTGTCAAACTTTGTTCTATGACTTGATTTGAGTGGGCGATCAGGCCATACTAATTCCAAGCCTTGTTCAGGTCTCCGAGTCAAACGTGGAGGTCAATGAATTGATGGTCAGTCATGTCGACTTTATATTTGGGCTCTAATCGTAATGAGCTTTTAAATCTCTAGTTCTTGGCCCTAAATTAAAGGCACATGATTGATGATGAGCGATTGAATTATTCTCATCTAGATGTACTCCACACGTCCGATCATGGTCTGCGTGGATTGGTTGGTGACCAAATCTGAGTATCCAATCTCCCTTGGCTCCTTTCAAAGGGATGTCGGCCGTCAGCAGTCCAATTGATAATCATAGCCCTTTGTTAATAGGCATCGGATATTCGCTGCCCGCCATTCTGCAGGACATGTACATACTATTGAAGCTTTACTTTCTAGATCAGCTTTTTGATCACACCTCGGAGGTGTTTGTAATCGCCCGTCTTAGGATCAGTGAGCATTTGGGAATATACAACATTCCCCTGATTTTCTTTAGACTTTGGTGTACTCTCTCGAGGTTGGTTTTCAATATCACTCCGAGTCGTGAGTCTTCAGATAGAGGTTGTCAATTGAATCTTTCAAAGAGCATATGAGCCAAATTTTAAGGTCTTGTTTCGGCTACTAGGATCTACATCCTTAGTCAACGGGCCTTCATTGTTATTTTCCTTAGTCTGTTCTGCTCCTCCACACTTTGATTTAGATTCATTATTGTCATAGAGACGATCCATGGTCGTTGGAGGCTCTCCAGCTAACCGGCTGCTAAAATATATATGGAGGTCGATTATCCTCAAGTGATCAATATAATATCCCTTTGAGAGCATCGTTCGAGTAGCAGTTGTTTGTCCGCTCCCTTGTTGTCGTTCAGAAGCTGTCGCTAGATCCTCTATGCCCCGGTCGATCAGGGGATGTAAGGGAAGTAGATAGAATGTTCCTTTATTAAGTTGAGTTTTGAATTCACTATAGGGGTCGTATAAGAGACCGGTGTAACTTAAGTTTGGAACGGTCTGGATGCCGCTTGGCATATACAATACCGTTCGGCATTATAGAGGTGGTCGGCATAGAGGTATGTTCGGCCTAGAAGAGCGTTCAGCCTAGAGGTGTGGATCGGACTGGAGGAGCGTTCGGCCAAGAAGTATGTTCGGCCTGAAAGAGCGTTCGGCCTAGAGGTATGGATCGGCCTGGAGGAGCGTTCGGCCAAGATGGATCGACCACGAGTGTTCGGCCAAGATGGATCGGCCAGGAGTGTTCGGCTAAGATGGATCGGCCACGAGTGTTCGGCCAAGAGCAACTCGGCATACACCTTTTCTGCGACGGTCGGCATAGACTTTTTCTGGGGCGATCGATTGATTTGCCTTTAGAGGAGGGTCGGCCTTCATTCAACTTGAGTGCAAACTTCGACATCCAATCGCCAAATCTTGCGTACATCAGTGAATCCAACCTACGGCTATCAGCTTCCTTTAGATTTCTATCAAATCTGAGTAGAATAGGAAGTTTTCTATTAGACAACTGGATCTATCTCGCGAATATGGAAATCCAATAGTAGATGATGAGATCCAATCAAGCTGAGAATTCAATTCTCAGTGAAAGCACCAAAATGTTAGCACCAAAATTGGTCACTAACACCCTTGAGTAGAGTTATGTAGAGAGATTAATGAAGAGAGTAAATTAGGACTGAAAAATAGTGTAATTCAATGAAAAAGAATAACAAAAACGAGAACACCAGATTTATAGTGGTTCGGCGTAACTGCCTACATCCACTTTGAGTTTAATCTTTATTGCTTTCTCAATTACTTGAATATAGATACAATCCGTAAATCAATCACTTGGATACAAGTTTGAATTAAAAAGAGGAGAGTATAAGAAATGGCAGAGTCTCCCCAGTGTTCCCGGAAAAAAGGTCCATTTCATTGTGCCCCTATCCCTCTATTTATAGACGAAGGTGGGTTGGACTTTCCTGGTGGGCCTGGTAGCTAAATAGCTTGGTCCAAATAGCGTTAACTCTGTGCGCCGAACCAGGGAGACCGAACGGTTTGTTGCCGAGCCAAGGCAATTGCGCCAAACCATGCTTCCATGCCGAACGATCCAAGGTTGCCGAACCATGCTGGAATGTCGAACGATCCGAGTTCGCCAAACGATGGCTTTGGCCGAGCGTCTTCGAGAGGCCGAGCGTCTTCCTTCGGCCGAGCGTTATTCAATACCGATCGTTCTTCGATGCCGAGTGCACCTTGAAAATGCCAGACGCTATTGCCTGACGCCGAATGCTCATAACATGCCGAATGTCTTTCTGATGCCAAACGTTCTTCTATGCCGAGTGTAGTGAGGCCGAACCTTCTGAGTGCCGTGGGAGGTATTCGTGGCGAACAGTATTGGGGGTTGAACCAGTGTCTTGACCGAACGAGGCTTTGGCCGAATGATGTTTGGATGCCGAACATTCTTTAGGTGCCGTTCGATATTCAATACCGAATGTCCCTTTATGCCGAACGTCCATGGATGCCGAACGTGCCTTGTACGCCGAACGTTCTTGGTGCCGAGTGCTCCTATATGCCGAGCATTCCATAATTGCCGAACGATATACAATATCGAACGATTCTCAATGCCGAGCGTCCTTCTAACTTCGAACGCTCTTGATTGCCAAAACATGTCGACTGCATCAAACCCATATATCCTCAGGCCCTTCTTGGTCAGAATCTTGTCTAATGCTAATGATAATTTCTTCAACTGTCGTCTTGTAACCGGACCAAGGTGCCGGTTAACAATAGAGAATATATATAGTTTTTATAACTTGAAAATAATTTAAAAATATTATATAATAATTATTTCAAAAACCAATTTATTTTAAAAATTATTTCAAAATTATTTAGAAAACCCATGTTTGTAATCAAAGAAAAATATCAAAGAATACTCAAAAATCGACACTCGAGTTCATCTAAAAAGCGATTCATTTTGAATCCAAAATTCACCAAAATCTTGGATCGCAAACTGATAGGCTTCATGGCCATCAAGCAGTTCAGAAATATCACAAATACATGGAGCAGAAAGTCGAAAAAACGAGCTGGAAACAAGTCGGAATACAAAAAAAGGCAGAAAAGAATGCTCCCCAGGTCGACCTAGGTGTTGACCATAAGGAGACCTACCATTGTGTCATAATCTTGTGTAGGCAAAATTCTAGGTTCGAACTGAATTTCCAGGATAGTTTTCAGGCATCAAACGAATGAATTTAGCTATGAAATTTTGCAAATATGAACTACACCATAAAAACTATCATCAGGAAAAATTTCAGCAGCATTTCGTTACCAGAATTGAAAGAAAATAACATGAAAAGAAGCAACCAAAATAGTTTATCATAGAAATAAAGTGACTATAAAAAATATTGTATATAAGCTAAATTTTTGCACAGACCTTTGCTTTTGAAGCTTTGATTTAGCTAGAAACTGTGATTTTATTAACTCACATTGCAATTGAAGAGAAAATACTTGGATTATAGCTGAAAGATGATAGCTTGGCGCAAGTAATAGCTTTAAATACCTGTAAATTTGAAGAACAGAAGCATACAAACCAAAAGAATAAGGTTACGGACCAAAAAATTCTCAACGTCAAAAATATTGAAATAAATTTAGGTTTTTAGTGTGATTACCTATTGAAATATCTTTTTAAGTTGATAAAACGGAAAATAGGTTAAAGAAATTGAAGAAGCTTATATTGAAAAAGGGGAAAAAATTTCTTTGTTTTGGTTTTCTAGTTTTTACTATAAGTTATAAAGTGAACGTACATGTGACGACCCACAAATCCATACCCTTCGAATCGATAATAAAACACACATCTCCGATCCAAAAAGTACAAAAGATGGAAAGTCATGAGAAAGAAAGAAGTGAGAAGAAGAGAAGAGAAGAAAGAGAGAACCAAACAGAACTATACAAAATCTCACATCACAACGGAAAACATATAATATCATATCATTGATCTTTATAAAAAAGAAACTGTAATATCATGTACATCAATCAGAGTTCAACAATAAATCACTAATCATCAGCCTAGCAGTTATAATAATATGTCCTTATAATTGTTGATAGTTTAAACAACAAAGCAGTGGAAAAATAAACAGATATGTATATACGAAAATGAAGATCTCCAGCTCTCCTGCTGAAACTCCAAAAGCACCAATCTGAACCTAAAAATATACTCGGTCTGACCCGAGCATTGAAAGGGAAGAATGCCCAGATTAGTTTGGTAAACCAGCATAAGAAAACACACTTAACTGATTTTATTAAATTACCAAAACTTTCCTTTTCAAAACAAAATTATCTCGAAAAACACGCCCACACATAAACACAGATATGTTTTTATCTTACGATAACCAAAACCTTTCATATCAGATCATGTTATATTGTACTATTATCTAGTATACCAAAAATATTAATCATAGCTGAAATAGTTACTCATATAGCATTTCGGGGTTATTCATTACGCCAATACAAACAAAACTGCAAGCTCATAGTGGAGTTTGGATTTCCATACAAATGACCAGGTGAAGAGACTATCTACCGGCAGTATATCTCTAGAGGAATGTACCGAGGACCATTACAAAGGATCCTCTACCAACACAAGACCAGCCTATCTCTATAACTAGGTAGTACTGAATATATCATCCAGCAGTCGTTACCGACCTTTTCGAGGGCCCTTGTAGCATACATCCACATTTATTTACATCCCGAATGTCATAGCGGAAAGAAATATATATAGAAGGGGATGATCATATCCTAATTGGGAATGACCCACTTAACCTTGCCGTATCTAACCCTGCTTCGGTCTATTTCCGATTGATGAGGCATGAGGTAACGATGACCTCTCACATATCACATGTCACATCATCTTTTGAATTCCACATTGCCATTCCATATTCACATGACTGATTTCTATAAATGTATAACTCCTGAGCTCATAGGTCTTAAAAAATGGTGTTAAGCTAAGATAAGGTGTCTTCTCCACCACCAAACAAATATACATTTATAGAGAACACTTATTGTGATTTGGAATGCAATGTCAGACATTCATCCGTACAAGTTCGTCCTAGGACTGAACGAAACCGATGGTATTCTCTAACACATCCTATTGGATTAGTAGCGACAATCCTTGCAATGGATATTTCATAACAAAAAGACTAGTGCTACTATATGCATATTGGGTTTTTAACCCCAAACGATCAGCAAACAGCCCTTCATTATAAAAATCCTAAATATCAATATCTTCAACCAACCTGCACAATCGTCGCATATATGTTGGTCCAAAGTGGTTCTAGAAATAAATCTGACCCTGGTTTCTCCAAACCAACAACGATAAATATGCCAATATTTGATAGTCGGTTAGTTAACTGTAACAACCCGCATATTTATCGATTTTATATTTAAATATTTTATTTAAATATTTTATCTTTAGTCGGATTTTAGTCCGAAAAGCTACTTTTTGCATATGGTCGAATTAGGACTCGGGACCACTCCCATTGAGTTTAAAATGCCATTTGCGACCTTTTTGAGTATAAGCTTCGATATGTTTGGAGAAAGTTGATTTTTGCAACTTTTCACTTTGGGTTTGGTTTTGGGCTCAGCCCTATGTTAACTTATGCTCAAATCTGAGCCGCTCTTCCCCACTCACCCTCATTCTCTTCTCTTTTCAGTTTTTATAACATTAATGGTGGGAGAGATTGGAAATTAAAAACTCCAAAACCCTAGTTTCTCTTGCAAATCAAATTCCTAGCTCCAAACTCAAGAAGAACCCATTGGTAAGCTTCTCTTCTTCTTCTCCAACTTATTCTCTTACCAATTTCAGAAATTCCTAAACCTAATTTTGTGAATGTTCTTGTTTTTGAGCTTAGATTCAAGCTCAATTGGGTTGTGTTGAAGAGAGGTTGATTCTCCATTTGCTTTCAAGCTTCTACTTCTTTGATTTTGTGAAAAGGTGAGATTTTTATCTCACATCTATGACTATAAGTATCTTTGGTTGTTAGGTATGAATTCCTAACAATTATTCATGTGCAATTGCATTTGATTTGGATTAGATTTGTAAATATTCCAATTTTTGGTGTTTGAAGCCAAATCTTTAAGAATCATAACTTTGATGTTTGATCATGCTTTAAGAGGTGTTTCGGAGAGCCTATAAGGCAGGGTTGTTGCTTGGCGTTAATCCCTTGTCTTCGTCTCTTGTCCGATCGCTTCCGTTTGGATTTTCGCCCATTTTTGGGCAAGGCTGATTTTTGCCTACAGGGGGATTTCAAACGTCTGAACCCAATTTCAGATGTCTGGTTTCAAATTCAGACGTCTGGTTTGGAAATTCAGACGTCTGGAATTGGTCCCTGGAAAACGCGAAAAGGCAGAGAAGAATTTCAGACGTCGGAAATCCATCCAGACGTCTGGTTAGTGGTTCAGACGTCTGGAAGGTAATTTCAGACGTCTGAAATGCGCAGTTTTGCCTATTTTCGCTGTTTTTGAGTATATGTCCAACTTTAATCGATTCGTGTTGATTCCCTTTTTGTTGTTATCATTTATTATGGACTTTGATGACATTTTCATCGTGATTTTTGGGAATATCCATTTTGATGGATTCGGTATCGATTTCTTTGGATTTTATTCACGTCTTCGAATGTGAATTTCGATGATTGATTGTTCTACAATCATTTTTGTGATTTGTCACTTTAAAAATATAAAGGTTTCAATACTAGTAGTAAATATCAAAACTCTTTCAACATAATGATTTCAACTCTATTTTCAATAACAAAGCTCGTTTTTTAAACCGTTTTCCAATCTATTAGTATATACAAACCTTTACCTCACTCGTATGAGAAATCTAATTAAACGGCTTAGTAAAACAAGTGGTATGAAACGCTTGCGTTTACTTGTTCGGTTAATTCTTGGACTTGTTCGATTGAATCTCTTGTGACAATTTTCTAGTGGAAACTTACAGTTTGTTCGTAAATATTTAAGCTAAGCTAGTGGTTATGGGACATGATGCTAAACTCATATATTTACTAGCTTAGTGTAATTGACACTTCTTGATGATCATGACGATCATCTTTGTGATTTAGACTAGCAATGTGCGACGTCTCTTTGTCTGCGAGGGAGACTAAACCCCGTTTTGTGGAGTTTCGACTCAATTTGGTAGGGTAGCAACCCATGGTCTTCGGGCCGTTTGTGGAGCTTCGGCTCAATTTGTGATGGTTAGCAACCATGGAATTAGCATTCCGTTTGTGATACACGTGTTGGTGGGCTTTATGCTCCCATTTGTGATAGGCCTCCCCCCTTTGTGATTTCTGGATTTCTTGAGATGATTTCTAGAATTTGTGTTTCACCAATTTTCGTTATTTCCATTGATAAGTTTTATCAATATTTGTGCATTGGTGAATTTGTGTGTCATTGACTTTTGTGATTGACATTGATATTATTGTCAATATTTGTGCATTGGTGAATTTGTGTGTCATTAATTTTTGTGATTGACGTTGATATTATCGTCAATATTTGTGGTTTGGTGAACGAAATAAGGAGTAAGACATTTCTTTGATTCTTGTGTAGATTTGGTGATATTGATTAATCTCTTGTTGATTTCAATTACTTATATATATCACAGCTTGGCATAGTGATTATTATGTGTTTAGTCATATCTCTTATTCTATATCGTTTCACCTGATATTTATAGCTAGACTGATCCGTTTATTATTTTCTTATTAAATAATACTCGGGTCAGACCGAGTTGTTACAGGTGCTTCTGCTTGACTTCTCTCTTGGGATTGATTCCTCTGACTTTTGGCTTACTACTTAGATTAGTAGTTTGTTTTGGTGTATACATTCGAGATATAGACTCCATAATGTATACTTATTCTTTTGTGTAGTTCATGTAACTATTCTTTTGTGATATTGTGGATCTTTTTAGACCGCTACTCTGATGTACACTTATTAGTGTAATATTCATATCTATTTCTGCCTTTGTGATATGAATTGTTTGTGACTGATTTATGTTATGTTTATTTCTGTATTTGTTTCCGAAGATATTATAGCCACTGTGTAGTAGCTTTGAGTTTGTGTCGGTATGTCGGATTTCCTCTTGATAAAGTATTGCATGTTATACTATCTGACATATCGATGCTCGCACAAAGTAATTACACGGAGGGTCGCTCCTCAACAGCCTTATTCTCCGTGCTAGTCGACAGCATTCACCGTAATGTTCTTGTCTAGCGTGGGTATAGAGGTGGGGCGTCACATTAACTATCAAAGCAACAAACAATTATATAGCACTATAAGCAATCACTAGGCCCTTTTAATTTACTTTTTATTAATTAAATTACTTTCCAAATATTCACTTCAAATTATGTTTAAAAAATATATTCAAAACCATTTCAATATTTCACTCTTTGGAAAACATTTCCATGTACTTATTTTCATAATAAGTGAATTCACAATGTACTTTATTTTCAATCCATTCAAACTTCTTTTTAAAATATCATTTTCCAAAACAATTATTTTATTTAAAGGATTATTCACTATCCAAAATCTTGAATATAATTCATTTACCAAATTCATTACTTCTACACATTCAATTTAAAAGGATTATTCACTATCCAAAATCATGAATATAATTAAGCTTTCATGTTTAACTTATCAAAATAAGTTGATTTTGAATTTATAAAACAATATTTATAAATTCCATTTATATTTTATAAAAACTTCCATATATATAAATTCCATTATTAACAAATTCCATTTATATCTCATTTATATGCTAAAATCCAGTTATAAGTTTATTTACTTATAAATCTCTTTATTTACAAACACATTCCTTTTGTAACTTCATAAATTTATAAATCTTATTTACTTATAAGGTTCATTTATACTTCATTTCAAACACTTACAAAGCTCGTATATACTTCCGCAATTTTTATTTATTTATCAAACATTAATTTTATAAATCTTATATATAACCCGTTTATAATAAATTCAAAATTCTTAATTTTAACTTATTTTACATAATAGTTAACTTCATATTTCAAAAATCATATTTTGGTATATTTCACGAAAATCAAATTTTTTATAACATAAAAATTATAACTTTTTATTTGTTTAAAATAAATTCATTTCCTTAACAATTCAAAAATTAAACAAACATATATTTTCAAAGTCACTTTGAAATCTTTTTCAATTGGAATCATTGTTTTAATATTTTTAAAATTCCAAAATATGGTCCAATGCTGCAAAAGTACTAAATAAGGGAATTCACATTAACCATATCAATCATGGCATCCATGTATCATATACCACAGGATAACAGCATACATAACAATATTTGTAAATAAAAATCAACACCGGTAAGGAATCCAGTTGGATCTCTCCAACCTATCAACTGCAACAAATATACATATGAGAAAATATGTACAATGTCCACTTCGAGGTGGACGTGTATACAATGGGTCATTCGCTCATACACGGGAACGTACAGCGTCTCATCCGCCAAAATATGCGGGAATATATCCAAACCAATCAATATATATATGCATGTATGTATGTATGCATATATATATATATATATTATATATCATATATCACGCAAACAATAATCAACCAGCACAAAATAAATTTATTCCCACGTATATCAAAATATAAGCGAGTCAAAAAGAGTGAGTTGTGCTCATTTTTATTCCAATAGCCATTGCAGCATTTTATTCCAAATACGTTTAATTTTACCCGAAATTCCTAACAGCTCCAAATCAATCCAATCCAACTCTATCGTGTAGTGTTTACGAATACGAACCCAACGCAACTTGTTTCGTCCAATTTCACCTAATACGAATAAGTAATGCAATTTATATGTTTACACGAATTTAAATATATAATTTACAACTTTTCATTTTTATTTTCATTTCACCTTAAATCTCTTCAGTTAGATCTGCTTCCACATAATTAGGGCCGTTGTTTTTTTTCTCCTTCATTATCGTTCAAGCATAGCAAAACCCAAAACGCACCCACATTTTCTCGAGCCGCTCGACCCAAGCCCCATCGTAACTTGATCGAACACCGCCCATCCCATGCCCTATTCTCCCTGCACCAACGCTAGAAGACCAGCCTCCCCTCGATTCGTCGATTACTAGAAAGACATGGATGATGGTCGTGCCTTTGGACTCGATTTGCCGCAACGTCATTGCTTTAAAACCCATCATCACCGTTGGATTGATAGAGTTTGTTGAGCTCTACAAGTTTGCAGTTGAAAGTTTTTGGAAACAGTTGATGGATTGTGAGAAAATGGAGGAGAATGAATGGTGATTTTTGGCTTTAGAAACGTGGGTGGCGGCTAGATAGTTAGGGTTAGGGTTTTGGCAAATTATAAAATAGTTGGGTCCTTTCACAACAAATTTTGTGACCCTATTCATCCTCAAATTTTCCAAACTCCAATGGAAGCGTGCCGCCGCCAGGCGTTTATTATGTTTTACCTCTATTCCAAACACAATGGAATATATATCAGAGGCCAACTCCATTGTAACAACCCGCATATTTATCGAGTTTGTATTTAAATATTTTATTTAAATATTAACTCGTTAATCGGATTTTGGTCCGAAAAGCTACTTTTTGCAAACGGTCAAATTAGGACTCGAGACCACTTCCATTGGGTTCGAAATGTCGTTTACAACTTTTTAAGTATAAACATCGATAGGTTTGGAGTTAGTGAAATTTCACTAACTTTTCCCGCTTTGGACTTTGGGTTAGTTTAGCCTATTAAGCCCAAGTTCCAACCCTCTTCTCCTCACTCTTCATAAATTCCCTAACTAATCAAGCTTTGGCATTAATGGAGGAGGGAATGGGAAATTAAAACTCCAAGCACAAATTCAATTGCAAATCCAACATTCAACTCCAAATTCAAGTAGAAGATATTGGATTCAAGCTTTGGATTGCTTCTCCTTACTTTCAAGCTTCATCTTCATAAACTTTAGTGCAAAGGTGAGGATTTTATCTCACAATTCTAGCCTATAACCATATTGGACTTTTGGGAATGATTCCCTATCATGTTTACACGCACATTTGCATTTGGTTTGGATTGGATTGGCGAAAAACTCCACTTTTTAGTGTTTTTGGTGAAAAACTGCCCCTAGGTCGTTCTGCCTTTGTTAGGTCGTTCTGTGTGAAAAGTCGCACTGGAGTTAGGTCGTTTCCGACCTTAAAATGGCCTATACCTTTAGGTCGCTCGGAGTTATCTCATTAGGTCGTAGGTCGCATGGGCCTTAGGTCGTAGGTCGCATGTGAGTTAACTCCTAAGTCGTTCTGGCCTTATTAGCTCGTATCGGAGTTAGGTCGTAGGTCGCATGGGCTTTAGGTCGTAGGTCGCATGTGAGTTAACCCCTAGGTCGTTCTGGCCACTTTTCGTGTGTTTGGGTTTAGGTCGTTGGACCTTTAGGTCGTTGGACCTTTAGGTCGTTGACCCCCTTGAGTCGTTAACTAGTTAAGTCGCTCGCTACTTGACTCCATTAGGTCGCTCGTCACTGGACGCAGTTAGGTCGCTCGACTCCCTTACCCACTAGGTCGCGTACTTAGTTAGGTCGCGTGACCCCATAACTGTTAGGTCGTTAGACCGTTAACCCTATAGGTCGCTTGGCCTATTTGTTTAGGTCGTAGGTCGTTGGACCTTACCTCGATAGGTCGTTCCCACTTTTGGACGTGTGCACTCTAGGTCGCTAGGCCGCCTCTCTTTAGGTCGCGTGACCCAATACAGTTAGGTCGTTTGACCTTATGTTCTTTTAGGTCGCGTCTCCTTTAGGTCGCGTCTCCTTTAGGTCGTGCCTCTTTTAGGTCGCGTCTCCTTTAGGCCACGCCTCTTTTAGGTCGTTCGAATGCTAGGTCGCTCGGCCCTTATTCCCTTAGGTCGCTCGGTCTCGTTTATGACCATAGGTCGCTCACCCCCTCTTCGTTAAGTCGCGAGTCATCGTTAGGTCGCGAACACCTTTAGGTCGCTCGACCCTATCCCTTTAGGTCGTTAGACCTCATTTTGTCTTCACTAGGTCGTACCGTTTTGGTCAGGGCGCTGCCCCCTGGACCCCCGCGACCTGACCGGGCAGGTCGAACCCCGTAGGCGGTGGCGTTGCCCCCGCACCCCCACCTTGGGGGGTTGCCACCCCCCCTGGACCCCCCTCCGTAGGGGATCTTATCTGAAAAACATTGAGCTGATTTCCTTGGATTTTATTCGCATCTCCGTATGCGATCTTTGTGACTGATTGTTTCTTCACTTGCTTATGTGTTTTGTCACTTTATAATATAAAGGTTTCAATACTAGTAGTAAATATCAAAACTCTTTTAACAAACAATTTCAACTCTATTTTTAATAACAAAGCTCTTTTCTTAAACCGTTTTCCAATCTATTAGTATATACAAGCCTTTACCTCACTCGGATGAGAAATCTAATTAAACGACTTAGTAAAACAAGTGGTATGAAACGCTTGCGTTTACTTCGTCGGTTAATTCTTGGACTTGTTCGATTGAACCTCTTGTGACAATTTTATTAGTGAAGATTTACAGTTTGTTCGTAAATATTTAAGTTAAGCAAGTGGTTATGGGACATGAAGCTAAACTTCTATATTTACTAGCTTAGTGTAATTGACACTTCTCGTTGATCTTGATGATCGCTTTATGAATTAGACTAGCAATTGCACGATGTCTCTTTCATTGCAAGGTTAGACTAGACACCACTTGTGTGATTCCATTCACACATACCTTTCTGCTTTTTGGTTAGTCTTGACCTCAATCTGTGTGATTCCATTCACACATGCGGGGTAGCTCCCCTTGGTCTTCGGACCGTCATGTGATAGGCCTCTTTCCCTTTTTATGATTTCTGGATTTCTCGTGTTGATTTCTGGAATTTATGACATTGACTTGTTATGAGTACAAGTTTAGGGTATGATGCCCTCTTCGAATCTTTGAGAAGATTCTTGTGATATTGATTATCTCTTATTGATTGATCTTCTGTTGATCATTATTTACATACTTATAGTGGTATGTCGTTATAGATGTTTATGTTTATGCCATATCTTTTATGTTATATAATGTCATCTGATATTTATAGCTAGACTGATCCGTTTATTATTTTCTTAAATAATACTCGGGTCAGACCGAGATGTTACAAGTGCTTCTGCTTGACTTCTTCCCAGGGATTCATCACTCTGACTTTTGGCTAACTGTTTAGATTAGCAGTTTTTGTTGTATACACTTGAGATATAGACTCATAGTTGTATTCTTTTGTATAGCACGTGTTGCTATTCTTTTGTATTATCGTGGATCTTATTGACCACTACTCTGATGTACACTTTCATGTGTTAGTTATATATTCATATCTTCTTCCGCCTTTGTGATATGGATATCTGTGACTGATTTGTGATATGATTATTTCTATGTTTGTTTCCGAAGATTATTTATAGCCACCGTGTGATAAGCAATTACATGGATGGTCGCTCCTCAACAGCCTTATTCTCCGTGCTAGTTGACAGCACTACTCCGGAGTGTTCTTGGCTAGCGTGGGTATAGAGGTGGGGCGTTACAGCTTGGTATCAGAGCCAAACTTCGGAACAATGTAGAATAACTTAACAAGGATCATCGTCCTAAGTCTATCTTAGGAGTCATACCATAGGATTAATTCGAGTCTTCGTACCGATTCATCCTATTTCCTTTATGATTCCTTGTTTTATCTATCATGATTGCTTGGTGTTCATTGGTGAATAACCTTCTTCCTTCTCTTCTTTCTTTCTTTAAGGAAGAGAATGTCTAGACCAGGCCGTCCCAGAACTGCATCATCTGGTGCTGCTCCTCCGGATGGAGTTTTTATGACTGCTCAACAGCTTCTTGATTTAGTAACTAATGCTCAAGCAGCTGGAGCTAACCCAGAACCCACTCACCCAAAGTCGGGATTTGCACGCTTGTGCAGCGATTACACCAACTTGGGTGGGAAGCCCTTCAAAGGTTCGGAAAATATCATCGAGGTCCAGGCTTGGTTAAAATCATGTGATCGAATCTTCTCTCGCATGAACCTTATCGATCTCCACCGCGTTCAGGTGGCTTCCAGCATGCTCCAGGAGAGAGCATTGGACTGGTACGAACTCCTTATTTCAGAAATTAATGAAGCAGATCTCACCTGGGAGCAATTTCAGGGACGCTTCGAGTTAAAGTTTGTACCAGAAGCTGGGAAAGTAACCTTGGCTCGACGTTTTATAGACCTTGTTCAAGGTCAATCCTCTGTGACTGATTACGTCGCAGCCTTCGAGTTGCTTTCCAAATATGGGGTTGAATACATCAACACCCCATTGAAGAAGAACCAGAGGTTCGTTTATGGCTTAAATAAGAATCTTAAGAAGCCACTGCTCCTGAAACTAGAAGTCGCATTTGATCAACTCGTCGATATCGCTCTTCGTCTTGAAGAGGCTGATAGAGAGAGTGATGTTGAAGTGGAAGGCGCTAAACCAAACTTCAACAACAAGAAGAGGCCAAACAAATTCAAGGGTCCTTATCCCAACAAAAAGGGTAAGCAGGCAACCCCTGCGGCAAAGTCTCCTTCTCCTAGTGGTGCGAGTTGCTTCAACTGTGGGTCTGGGGATCATTATGCGAATAAGTGCTCTAGGCCCAAATCTTGTCGCTATTGTAAGAGCCCGGATCATTACATACATCAATGCCTCAAGCATAAAGGCAAGAAGGAAGGAAAGTTGAATGTGGCTCAAGCCCCTGGCAACACATCTCGTGGCCAAGGTATTTCTCATTCCATTCTTGATGGTATTATTTTATTTCATGATCAACCTATTAGAGTTCTCTTTGATACGGGTGCATCCCATTCTTTTATATCAAAGGAACTGGTAGACACTTTTTCCTTAAGTGTTACTGCATTGATGACTTCTTTAAAAATTGCGAATCCTGTTGGTGGATCCGCAACTCTTAGTTTGCTTTGTAAAGATGTGGAGATTATTTTTTTGCGATCTTTCTTTCCTAGCCGATTTGCATGTCATGCGTTACTTAGGCTTTGGAATAATTTTGGGAATGGATTGGCATAACCGTTATCAAGCCCATATCCTATGTCCTGAACGGGCTATTCATCTCCGTCATCCACTATCTGTTAATCAGATTTCTGTTAATCTTAAAGATTCAGAATCCTGTTTGGTGGCATCTTTATATTCTTTAAATCCTCGTGATAACGATGATGATGATGAAGATGATATTATTTCTCGTATTCATGTTGTTCGTGAATTTTCCGACATATTCGAGCCCGTTTTAGGTTTTCCACCTAAACGAGCAATTGAGTTCAGAATTAATCTTGTTTCTGGAGCTCAACCTATTACTCGTCCTCCTTATCGCATGTCCAATAAGGAAAATGAGGAGATGCGTAAACAATTATCTGAGTTGGAGACGAGGCAATTTATTCGCTCTAGTTCCTCGCCTTGGGGAGCTTCGGCTATTTTCGTAAAGAAATCTGATGGTACTCTGAGGCTCTGCGTTGATTATCGCAAGCTTAACGATCTTACAATTAAAAATAAATATCCTTTACCTCGGATTGATGATCTATTCGATCAGCTTAGTGGTGCTAAGGTCTTTTCACAATTGGACTTGGCTACCGGTTTCCATCAGCTTCGTATCGCTGAGGATAGCATTCCTTTGACATCATTCCGTACTCGATATGGATCTTATGAATGGCTTGTTATGCCATTTGGGTTAACGAATGCTCCAGCTTATTTCGTTGACCTCATGAATCGAGTTTTCAAAGATTTCCTCGATCGGTTTGTTCTCATATTCATTGATGATATTCTAGTGTATTCAAAAACCGAGGAGGAACATGAGAAACATCTAAGGATTGTATTGGAAACACTTAGGAGTAATCAATTAAAGGCGAAATTTTCTAAATGCCACTTTTGGCAATCTCGTGTGAAGTTTCTCGGTCATATTATTTCCGAATCCGGGATATCCGTGGATCCTTCAAAGATCGAAGCGATTCAAGATTGGAAGAGACCGGAGAGTGTGACAGAGATTCGTAGTTTTCTCGGATTGGCGGGCTATTACCGCCGTTTTATTAAAGACTTTTCAAAGATTGTCGTGCCTCTTACTGGCTTGACTAAGAAGGGAGTTAAATACATTTGGTCGGACAAATGTGAAGCCTCTTTTCAGAAATTGAAAGAACTCCTTTCCGATGCTCCTATTCTTGTGATTCCCGAGGGGAATCAAGATTTTGTTGTTTATACCGATGCTAATCACGTTGGTTTGGGTGCCGTTCTTATGCAAAAAGAACGTGTTGTTGCTTATGCTTCTAGGCAATTGAAGCCGGCTGAGACTAGATATGCCACACATGATCTAGAGCTCGCGGCTATTGTTTTCGCCCTTCGAATGTGGCGTCATTATCTATTGGGAGAGAAATTTATTCTTTACACGGATCATAAGTCTTTGAAATATTTATTTTCTCAAAAAGAACTTAATTTACGTCAACAGCGTTGGCTCGAGTTCCTTGCACCTTATGATCTTGATATTCTTTATACCCCCGGTAAGGGTAATCGTGTCGCCGATGCTCTTAGCCGTAAGCAACAAGCAGTTGTTTCTATGATGATATCCGAATGGAACGATCTCGAGATCTTATCCACTTGTGAGATTCGAGAGCGCGTATCCGATTTATGCTCATCGCTTGTTTTATGTAGCCTTGAGGCTCATCCTTCTCTTTTAGACCGCATTCTTGAAGCTCAAGGGCTAGATTCTGAATTGGCTCTTCTTGGCAAAAATGTTAAGGATAAAATTGATATTGAAGGTTTGAAAGACTTTGATATTGATTCTCGTGGCGGCATTCGAAAATTTGGTAGACTTATCGTACCAAATATTGGGGATCTTCGTAAAGATATTTTAGAAGATTCCCATCGTTCTAAATTCACCATTCATCCTGGTAGTAGTAAAATGTACGCTGATATGAAGCGACTTTATTATTGGGAGGGAATGAAATCTGATACTGCTAACTTTGTTAAGTATTGCATGACTTGCCAACTTGTCAAGGCCGAACATCAAAGGCCTGGTGGGTTATTGCAACCTTTAGAAATTCCAATTTGGAAGTGGGATCAAATTTCCATGGACTTTATAGATGGCCTTCCCCGTTCTCGTTCGGGTCATGATAGCTTATGGGTGATTGTTGAAGACTTACTAAATCCGCCCATTTTATTCCGGTTCGGTCTAACCGAACCGTTCCTCTTTTGGCCAAACTATTTGTCAAGGAAATTGTAAGATTGCATGGAGTTCCTACTTCTATTGTTAGCGATCGTGATCCATTGTTTACTAGTGGATTTTGGAAGAGTCTTCAAAAAGCTTTAGGAACGAAGCTTAATTTTAGCACCGCTTATCACCCCCAGTCCGATGGACAAACCGAGCGTGTGAATCAAACTCTTTAAGATCTTCTTCGTGCTTGTGTGCTTGATTTTGGTGGAAGTTGGGAAGATCATATTTCACTTGTTGAATTTTCCTATAATAATAGCTTCCAATCTAGTATTGGTATGGCACCTTTCGAGGCACTCTACGGAAGGCCATGCCGATCTCCTTCTTGTTGGCTTGAGGCCGGTGAGAAGCTGGTTTTAGGTCCAGACTTTATTCGTGATTCCACGGAAAAGATTGAACTTATTCGACATAGGATGAAAGAAGCCCAGAGTAGACAAAAATCCTATGCCGATAATCGAAGAAGGAAATTAGAATTTTCTGTTGGGGATCCTGTTTTTATTCGTGTTTCACCTATGAAGGGTGTTGTACGTTTCAGTCGATCGGGGAAGTTAGCGCCTCGATATATTGGGCCATTTCCTATCACTGAACGTATTGGTTCCATGGCTTATCGCCTTGCATTGCCGGCTCAGTTTTCTGCTATGCATGATGTATTTCACGTTTCTCAATTACGGAAATGCCTTCGGGATTCCGATTCTATTCTTGAGCCTGCTGTTGTGGAAGAAATTGAAGTTTCGCCAAATTTAACTTATGAGCAACATCCTATTCGAGTTATAGCTTCTGAGGTTAAACGACTTCGAAATAAAGATGTTTCGCTTGTGAAGGTTCAATGGTCCTCAAATCCTAAGGATTGTTCTTGGGAATCCAGAGAATTCATCGAGCGTACACATCCGGACTTGCTTACTCCTTCTCCTAGAGGTGAACTACTTATTTCAAAATTCCTCTTGTGTTAATATGCTTTTATGGTTGTTACTTTTTATTTCCATCTTATATATATTGCGAGGACGCAATTTCTTTAAGGAGGGGAGTCTGTAACAACCCGCATATTTATCGAGTTTGTATTTAAATATTTTATTTAAATATTAACTCGTTAATCGGATTTTGGTCCGAAAAGCTACTTTTTGCAAACGGTCAAATTAGGACTCGAGACCACTTCCATTGGGTTCGAAATGTCGTTTACAACTTTTTAAGTATAAACATCGATAGGTTTGGAGTTAGTGAAATTTCACTAACTTTTCCCGCTTTGGACTTTGGGTTAGTTTAGCCTATTAAGCCCAAGTTCCAACCCTCTTCTCCTCACTCTTCATAAATTCCCTAACTAATCAAGCTTTGGCATTAATGGAGGAGGGAATGGGAAATTAAAACTCCAAGCACAAATTCAATTGCAAATCCAACATTCAACTCCAAATTCAAGTAGAAGATATTGGATTCAAGCTTTGGATTGCTTCTCCTTGCTTTCAAGCTTCATCTTCATAAACTTTAGTGCAAAGGTGAGATTTTTATCTCACAATTCTAGCCTATAACCATATTGGACTTTTGGGAATGATTCCCTATCATGTTTACACGCACATTTGCATTTGGTTTGGATTGGATTGGCGAAAAACTCCACTTTTTAGTGTTTTTGGTGAAAAACTGCCCCTAGGTCGTTCTGCCTTTGTTAGGTCGTTCTGTGTGAAAAGTCGCACTGGAGTTAGGTCGTTTCCGACCTTAAAATGGCCTATACCTTTAGGTCGCTCGGAGTTATCTCATTAGGTCGTAGGTCGCATGGGCCTTAGGTCGTAGGTCGCATGTGAGTTAACTCCTAAGTCGTTCTGGCCTTATTAGCTCGTATCGGAGTTAGGTCGTAGGTCGCATGGGCCTTAGGTCGTAGGTCGCATGTGAGTTAACCCCTAGGTCGTTCTGGCCACTTTTCGTGTGTTTGGGTTTAGGTCGTTGGACCTTTAGGTCGTTGACCCCCTTGAGTCGTTAACTAGTTAAGTCGCTCGCTACTTGACTCCATTAGGTCGCTCGTCACTGGATGCAGTTAGGTCGCTCGACTCCCTTACCCACTAGGTCGCGTACTTAGTTAGGTCGCGTGACCCCATAACTGTTAGGTCGTTAGACCGTTAACCCTATAGGTCGCTTGGCCTATTTGTTTAGGTCGTAGGTCGTTGGACCTTACCTCGATAGGTCGTTCCCACTTTTGGACGTGTGCACTCTAGGTCGCTAGGCCGCCTCTCTTTAGGTCGCGTGACCCAATACAGTTAGGTCGTTTGACCTTATGTTCTTTTAGGTCGCGTCTCCTTTAGGTCGCGTCTCCTTTAGGTCGTGCCTCTTTTAGGTCGCGTCTCCTTTAGGCCACGCCTCTTTTAGGTCGTTCGAATGCTAGGTCGCTCGGCCCTTATTCCCTTAGGTCGCTCGGTCTCGTTTATGACCATAGGTCGCTCACCCCCTCTTCGTTAAGTCGCGAGTCATCGTTAGGTCGCGAACACCTTTAGGTCGCTCGACCCTATCCCTTTAGGTCGTTAGACCTCATTTTGTCTTCACTAGGTCGTACCGTTTTGGTCGGGGCGCTGCCCCCTGGACCCCCGCGACCTGACCGGGCAGGTCGAACCCCGTAGGCGGTGGCGTTTCCCCCGCACCCCCACCTTGGGGGGTTGCCACCCCCCCTGGACCCCCCTCCGTAGGGGATCTTATCTGAAAAACATTGAGCTGATTTCCTTGGATTTTATTCGCATCTCCGTATGCGATCTTTGTGACTGATTGTTTCTTCACTTGCTTATGTGTTTTGTCACTTTATAATATAAAGGTTTCAATACTAGTAGTAAATATCAAAACTCTTTTAACAAACAATTTCAACTCTATTTTTAATAACAAAGCTCTTTTCTTAAACCGTTTTCCAATCTATTAGTATATACAAGCCTTTACCTCACTCGGATGAGAAATCTAATTAAACGACTTAGTAAAACAAGTGGTATGAAACGCTTGCGTTTACTTCGTCGGTTAATTCTTGGACTTGTTCGATTGAACCTCTTGTGACAATTTTATTAGTGAAGATTTACAGTTTGTTCGTAAATATTTAAGTTAAGCAAGTGGTTATGGGACATGAAGCTAAACTTCTATATTTACTAGCTTAGTGTAATTGACACTTCTCGTTGATCTTGATGATCGCTTTATGAATTAGACTAGCAATTGCGCGATGTCTCTTTCATTGCAAGGTTAGACTAGACACCACTTGTGTGATTCCATTCACACATACCTTTCTGCTTTTTGGTTAGTCTTGACCTCAATCTGTGTGATTCCATTCACACATGCGGGGTAGCTCCCCTTGGTCTTCGGACCGTCATGTGATAGGCCTCTTTCCCTTTTTATGATTTCTGGATTTCTCGTGTTGATTTCTGGAATTTATGACATTGACTTGTTATGAGTACAAGTTTAGGGTATGATGCCCTCTTCGAATCTTTGAGAAGATTCTTGTGATATTGATTATCTCTTATTGATTGATCTTCTGTTGATCATTATTTACATACTTATAGTGGTATGTCGTTATGGATGTTTATGTTTATGCCATATCTTTTATGTTATATAATGTCATCTGATATTTATAGCTAGACTGATCCGTTTATTATTTTCTTAAATAATACTCGGGTCAGACCGAGATGTTACAGGTGCTTCTGCTTGACTTCTTCCCAGGGATTCATCACTCTGACTTTTGGCTAACTGTTTAGATTAGCAGTTTTTGTTGTATACACTTGAGATATAGACTCATAGTTGTATTCTTTTGTATAGCACGTGTTGCTATTCTTTTGTATTATCGTGGATCTTATTGACCACTACTCTGATGTACACTTTCATGTGTTAGTTATATATTCATATCTTCTTCCGCCTTTGTGATATGGATATCTGTGACTGATTTGTGATATGATTATTTCTATGTTTGTTTTCGAAGATTATTTATAGCCACCGTGTGATAAGCAATTACATGGATGGTCGCTCCTCAACAGCCTTATTCTCCGTGCTAGTTGACAGCACTACTCCGGAGTGTTCTTGGCTAGCGTGGGTATAGAGGTTGGGCGTTACATCCATCATGTTTGGAAGATAGGTTTTCGAATCGAATTATTTTACTTCAAAATTTAGTTAAATAAATTTCTACGTGTTTCAGCTTCGCAAGACCAAAACGTAAATCCAATTGACATCAAATTTGAAATCCTTTTATAACTCACTATTATAGATCCAATGAAACTGGTTTCGTCGAAATCCGAGATAGTGTAAAAAATGACTAATTTTACGCATTAATTAAATATTAAAATTTCCAATTTCTATTAAATCACTTTTAAATCAAATTTAGAAGTTTATTAACATCGTTCTAATTCAAATAGAATTTAAAACATCTTTATAAATCATTCACATTCATGTTAAATTCAAATTCCAGTTATTTCTATAATTTCAAATAAATAATTAACAACTTAATTATTCAATTAATCGTTATATCGAAATATAAGTTATTCAACTTATAAAATTAACTAGTAACTATTTAAAATTGATTAAATATCCCAATTTCAAAGACTGAAATTCTAGGTCGTTACAATACATGTGATAAAGAAGAGAAACTTTTCTTTTCTTTACTCTGGTTTGTGTTAATTAATGGGCTTAGACCCAAAACAAAGTAAATTAGCGTAAGGAAATAAATTTATCACTTAATTCACAAATTCACTTATGTTATTGAATCAAAACAACATATTTACACAAGTTTTCTTCAAAATAAATTTAGATAAGCACATTTGCATGTTTGATAAATATTTCACAACTAATAAAAAGATAATTTTAGTTATAAAAACATTTTTATTATCAAAAACTATCATTTTTAAATAAATACCCAGTTTACAAAAATATTTACACTAAGGCACCATTTTTAACTCTAAAAATTATACAAAAATTATTTTCTTGCATGTTAAAATACAACAAACCACTTCCCATCATTTTTATAATCCAAAACTTATTTTTAAACAAAATTTCTCATTTTTATTTATAATATACACATTTGAAAACAAATTCTTCCTTTAAAAATCAATAAAAGAAATATTGGAAATAATTACTAAAATTATTGCATTTCTCTAAATAAAAATCATATTTCACTCATCTTAAACATAAACAACCATAATAAAGTTCCAAAACTTTATTTCCATATTTTATATTTTAAATCCATTGTTTATTACAAATAAACAATTTTAAATATCCAATTTAATTTATTCTCAGTATTAAATTATAACTACCGTTATAATTTGATACTTACAGGTAATCTCCAAAACTAGGGTTGTTACAGACTCCCCCTTATAAAAATTGTGCCCTCACAATTTCTAGAGAAGAGCTTCATTCAATACTATTTATTTCATCAAGCGAAGGAAAGTGGATAAGCTCGAGTTTAAAATTTCTCCCCGTAACACAAGATGTTATACCATTGAATTTCTACGAGTAATACATCATGATTTTGAAAGTGTCTTACCTACGAACAAGATCACTAACATGATGCCATACAAATGATCAATCGAGTGAGATTGATTTTTCAGAAGCTTCTCGAATAGAGTCAGTATTTTAACAAAATTTTATCCCGGCTTCAACCAACTAGATAACTATCAACATGACTTTCCGTATGTCACTACGGAAAGAGCCACACCGACATTAGATTGGCACAATAGAGGTAAGAAAACTCAATAAGAGGTAGGTGGTTTTCTCAATACCACCAACCCAAACGACCGCAATAATGCAAGTCACTAGATAATTGCACAAAGGCTAGACAAACTCGAAGAATGGATTTTTATACTCCTATTTAACTAAACAAATAGTTTCAAGGTTATCAAAATCCTTTTGCTACATAATCAAATTCTCAAATTTCAACATTTTGAAAATTTTCAAAACCTCTTTCAAAAATCCAATTTAATCTCCAAACTCTTTATTTAAAGTGATTAAAATATTTCACTCTTAAATTCTACTACAATATATTTCATTTTGAAACATATATTTATACTAAACATCATTTCTGTTACATTCACAAAATAGGTAGAATACACATAACCACAAAGAAAACAACTAAATTCCAATTGCAAACCTGCTGCAAAGAAAACAAATTTTGACATAGTAAACATCAAAATCAGAGAATTTGTGTAAAATAAAAATTGTTCTATAAGTCTAAACTTTCTAACGATATAAAGATCATCAAATTAGATTAATGGTTTGAAAGTTATGAAAATTTTACTTTCAACTTAAATTTTAGAAATTTATATGACAGAAATGTTTATTCACTTTCAAACCTATTTTGGACAGAATAAATACAAAATCTTCCACTGTGGTAAAAAGGAAATTCATAGCTTTCTAAAAGCTCTTCCATTTACAAAAAGTTTGAATTCATTTGGAGTTATAAATCTCAAGTTATTGATGTTTTAGCACAACACTTTTTTAGACCAAATTTCATCTTTCAAATTAATTTAAATCTTGAAATTTTCCTAAATCATTTTAATTTCAAATTACATTTCAAACAAGCTTTTGCTAAATCATTTATTAAACGGTCTTTTTTTCCCAGGAAAGCTAAGACATACTAAATTATGATCAACTCTATGCAATCATCATAAAAAGAAACAATTCATTAGTGGAAAATTTTCATTACTTTACAAAATCCAACGTTAAAGCAATTAACTAAGAAAATCCATTCTGAAAGAGATCTAATCTCTTCCATTATCAAGGAATTATTATTGATTATCAATAAAACAGATTCCTGTAATGTGTATATATATAAAGTTTTAAAATTATTCTCACAATTAAAGTGATTATAGTACATAAACTATTCATTTATCAAAACAATTCAAATTCATATACCCACTTTGTCACAAAATTAAATTTCCAATTAATTATCAACATAAAACTAATTAAAGTTGATAATTAATTCAAACTTATTTTCAAAAGAATTTTGCAAATTCACACCAACAAATTTTTAATACAGCCAAATTCAAACAAAATCAGCTCACAAACTCATGCTAAAAATTTAGAATTAGAATATTCAATTTCAATATTTCAAATAATACAAGGGTATTGCCTTGCCATTTATTTATAACGAATGACCCTGTCGATTGGCTGCAGAGTTGATCTAATGATCAAAACTGCCTCGCCACTCATCCAACACTCAATAGGGTTAAATGGCTGCATTATACAATCAAAATAAAATTTAATTCTCAAGCCATATTAATTATTTCCAAACTTTACTTATTAAAACTCAGTTTACCGTGTTTGACTGTCTCGTCATAGTGTTTAGGAAATTCCTATCGATAACGTTGATCAGGCGCATCGACCAGAATTCTTAAAGCTCTTGATGGACCACCCAACATAAAAATCATTTTTTTATAAAAATAAATGCCTTATATACTTTATAAAATATTATTTTCTTATCACAATAAACAAAATCCAATTTCACTTAAAAACATATCTTCAATTTGAACGATTTAAAAATTCAAATACTTACACACAAAATCAAAGAACACAAGAAGAACTCATCGAGATATTCCTAGAATTCTTGATTCACATGATTGATGAATAAGCTAGAGTGTTCCCCAAACTGAATGGTATAATGAGTAATTCACAAGAACTATACGAGTATGGATTGCGGTAAGAGGGACACTGTCATTCGCAACTCATAGCTGATGAAAATCAATGTAAGGTCAAGCTGAGGAAAGATCATAGCACCACTCAATAGATCGACTATGTCATCAATCATAAGCAATAGATACTCGTTTTAATGGTGAACTTGTTAAGCTTGCGAAAATGGATGCAAAGCCTAAGAATACCATTAGACTTCTTAACAAAAATGACCATGGCACCACACGGTAAAGACTAGACTGAATGAATTGCTTGGCTTCATGCTTCGACAATTACTTTTGGAGTTTCTCATTTCCCTAGTAGACATCCTCATGGAAGGATAACTAAAAGGCTAAGAACCATGTATGAAGTCAACAAACTCAATTTCCTGATTGGGTAGCAAACCCAAAACGGACTCACATATATCAACAAAATCACAAACAACTAGAATTCGAGATTCATCATCATCATCTCAAAACTCAATAACAAATAAAGATACTTCGGAATTACCATCAACATTCCAAAGAACAAGAAACATCTAATAGCCGATTTAGGATGCCTAAAATATAAGATCATTTCAAAACATTGATTGGACTTGATAACAAGCAAACTAATCCATCCCAAAAATCATATTAAACCCATGGTGATGACTAATGTGCAGATTTGCATCGAAAGAAAACTACAAAGATCAACCTTGATATTGTCATACAATAAGCTAAGTATTGCGTATCCCCTCAATAGGATTTCACAATCCTAAAAAAACAAGATAAGAAACATCCAACGGTACCAACAAGCTCCTTCGATACAAATGTGTATCAAACACCCATATCGAAGAGAACTAGAATAAAATAATCACGGTAAGGATTATTCATAGAATAAGATATCTTTAATTCCAATTATATAATATTACGGAATAGAATGTATTCCTAGATATATTCCAAACTTATATCCATCCCAATGGACAATAAAAGGCTAAGGATAGAATGATTAAGGGAAATGTAACCCGTATATTGTACTTTGATATATCGTAATATAAGTTATATTATGTGTTTATCATACTTTGTTATGAACTTAGCTCTGATACCAAGCTGTGATGCCCCACCCCGAGAACCTTATTAACAAAGAGTATTACTAGGTAATACTGTCTGCTAATGCGGAGAATAGAGCTGGTTAGGAGTGACCATCTATAGCTTTGTCTTAAACATCTATTAAATACATCGATTTGGTGCTCTATATTTTTTTTCCCCAAATGTATCGACATATTCAATAAAAGCTTAATACAAAACTATAGTGGCCAACGGATCTATCAGAACAAAAATACAACAAAATGTACATCACATCACAGAATAGTGAACAAATACACACACACACACATACACACTTACACATTCCAGTACAATATATAATGATACATCATAAGTGGTTCTGGGAACACACTATATATACAACGAGTCAAACAATAGATACATATCAGAGTCAAGAAAATAGACTACAAAACTGCACAAAAAGAGGTAAGCCGGTATCTAAGGCGGAAGCATCAAGTAAAGTCCAAAAGCAGATATCTATCTTAAAATAACTCGGTCTGACCCGACTATAAAATACATGGGTCAGTCTGGCTAAAACATCAGTTTAGTAAGGATAAATGATAATATGAAGCATAAAGTAATGGTGAAGTATCTTTTTGAATGAGAAGAAATAATAGTAAGAGCATATCATCACTATAAATGAGTTAATTCACTAAGCATAAATAATCTCGAAAGAGATAACTCAACATCAAAACAAATAAACATAATCATGTCTCATATCATCGATATAATCCCCAAAAATAACAATAATGGTTTCTCTAAACCATATCTCCTAAATTGGAGAAATCTCAAAACTCAAATCTCGCCAAAGTGGCAATCACAAATATATTCTCAAAATAGAGAAATCCCAAACTCGAAATATGCCAAATAATGGAAATACATATATCTCCAAAAGGAGATTAGAAATCCCAAATAAACGCCAAGTGTTGGCAAATCAAAATCTCATATATATAACTCGATAAGGAGTTTAAGTTTCCAAATATATAATCACCATATATAATGCATCGAACGACTCAAATGGCCAAATATGTAAAAAGGCGATACACTTTGAAAATCATAAATAATCAATGAAATTGTTTGAAAGATATAGCACGTGCATATGGCAGATGCCCGCCAAGTACTATTCTCTCTAAATATGGTCCACGTCTCAAATGGACAAATGCCACGAAGGACAACATCCCGAAGGCAAAATACGTCTCGAGGACAAACGTCCCGAAGGACAACATCCCAAAGGACAAATATGTCACAATGACAAACATCTCGAAGGACAAATGAGCTAAAGGTCCAATACTGGAAAATACGTCTCTTAGCCAAATGTGTCGCAAACTCTCAGGTCGAAACCCGTAATGTGTTAACATTATTCCCATACCACACATTCACACCTAACGATTTACTAACCGCTAGCTAATGCCACACCAGGAAGCAGTAAAAATATTTGCCTCATCTTATCGACAAACACGACCTAAAGGTCAAAACGATCAAACAAACAAGTCAAGAATTAACCGAAATGATAAACGCACGTGTCTCATACCTCATGTTTTACCCAATTGTTTAATTCTCCTTCTCATTCGCTCGAATACTTCAAAAATGTGTATTTTATATATAAAATAATTTATTTGAGAAAACAAGCATTTAAAACCATTTTTTTGAAATCAATTTTGAAAACAATCTCTGAAAATTCCTTTATTATAGAGAATATATATAGTTTTTATAACTTGAAAATAATTTAAATTTATTATATAATAATTATTTCAAAAGCTAGTTTATTTTAAAAATTATTTCCAAATTATTTAGAAAAAACCATACTCGAAATCAAAGAAAAACATCGAAAAGTACTCAAAAAACGACATTTGAAATTATCTCAAAAATGATTCATTTTGAATCCCAAATTCATCAAAATCTTGGCTCGCCTATTGGTAGGCTTCATGGCCATCAAACAGTTCAGAAATATAACAAATACATGGAGCAGAAAGTTAGAAAAACGAGCTAGAAACGAGTCAGAGTACAAAAAAAACAAGGCATAAAAGAATGCTCCCCGGGTCGACCTGGTGTCAACCATAAGGACCCATAGGTCGAATGTATAGCCGACCTATGAGGCATTTGGATCGACCTATAGGACAACCCAAGGAAGCTTGGGTCAACCATTGTGTCACGTTCTTATGTAGGCAAAATTCTGGGTTCAAACTGAATTTCTAGGAAGGTTTTCAAGCATCAAACGAATGAATTTAGCTATGAAATTTTGCAAGCATGAACTACAGCATATAAACTATAATCAAGAAAAATTTCGACAGATTTCATTACCAAAATTGAAAGATATTAACATGCAAAGAAGCAACCAAAACAGTTTACCACTGAAACAAACTGACTACAGAAAATATTGTACAGAGGCTACATTTTTGCACAGATCTTTGCTATTGAAGCTTTGCTTTAGCTAGAAATTGTGAGCTTATTAACTCACCTTGCAATTGAAGAGCAAATACTTGAATAGTAGCTAAAAGATGATGGCTTGGTGCAAGAAATAGCTTCATATACCTGTGAATTTGAAGAACAGAAGCATGCAAACCAAAAGAACAAGGTTATAGTAGACCAACAAATTCCTAACCTCTGAAATATTGAATTAAATTTAGATTTTAGTGCGATTACCTGTTGAAATATCTCTTTATTTGGTAAAATAGCAAATAGGTTGAAGAAATTGAAGATTGAAAGCCTTAGATTGAAAAGGGGGAAATTTTTCTTTGTTTTGGTTTTCTGGTTTTTACTGTAAGTGATAAAGTGAATGTATAGGTGATATAGAAGAGAAACTTTTCTTTTCATTGTTCTAGTTTGTGTTAATTAATGGCTTGGACCCAAAACAAGGTAAATTAGCCTAAGGAAATAAATTTATCACCTAATTCACAAATTCACTTATGTTATTAAATCAAAACAACATATTTACACAAATTTTCTTCAAAATAAATTTTGATAAACACATTTTCACGTTTAACAAACATTTCAAAACTAATAAAAATATAACTTTAGTTATAAAACTATTTTTATTATCAAAAACTCTCATTTTTAAATAAATACCCAATTTACACAAATATTTACACAAGTCACCATTATCAAGTCTAAAAATTATACAAAATTATTTTCTTGCATAATAAAATACAAGAAACCACTTCCCATCCTTTTTATAATCCAAAACTTATTTTAAACAAAATTTCTCATTTTTATTTATAATACACACATTTTAAAACAAATTCTTCGTTTAAAAATCAATAAAAGAAATACTTGGTAATAATTACTAAAATTATTGCATTTCTATAATAAAAATCATATTTCATTCATCTTTAACACAAACAACCAAAATAAAGTTTCCAAAACTTTATTTCCATATTTTATATTTTAAATCCATTGTTTATTCCAAATAAACAATTTTAAATCTCTACATTATTTTATTTCTCAATATTAAATTATAACTACCATTATAATTTAATATTTACATGTAATCACCAAAACTAGGGTTGTTACAGTTGTAATTGGATTTTTTGATTTAAACTTGTTGTTTGATTTTAAATTAATAGCTTGAAGTGAAAAATTGAAACCTGAAGTCGAATTTAATAATGAATCGATTAGAAACGAACATGAAATCAGTACTTGAACTGAACCGATTTATAGTATGAAAGATAATGATTACTTAAACCTAAGCATTTTACTTATTGACTTATCTGTGTATTTCACTTGAGTTGACTTCCATACATAAGAATGTTAGTCCTGACTCGAGTGTTTTTGCTTTAATTTACGCTCGGGTCAGACCGAGTATTTCATTTTAGTGAAGACACTTATTTCTGAAGACGAAGACGGAGTAGAGGACTGTATCTGCTACTATTATGACATTTGTCTATTCTTCCAGAAAAAAATTGTTAATTCTGATTTTGTTGTAAATTGCTCCATGAACTATTTTGTATTTATTTTATGTATTTTATTTTATCCTTCAACTGCGAGATTCTGTATTTTGTTCTTTTGAATGTTATTTCATTAGAACAATCCCATTAATAATCTATTTTTGAATAGTTTGAGTTGGACATGTATGGTTTATTGTCGACTTAAATTGTCTAAAAAGGAAGGTTGTTACAGTTGATTTAGTGCTTTGGGTTAGAGATAACTTAGCCTGTTGGGGTTTACTCATTAGAGATAGGGTTAGTAATACCCTAGAACGAGTTTGACTGTACATATATATACGAGAGCACGTATTTGTTAGTGCTATAAATTGTTTTCTATAGTTTTGAAATGAAATAATTTTTTTTCCTAACATTATATATTTATATAAGGGAATGATTTTTTTACAACTAATATAGTTATTTGTAATGTATTTATTTTAAGAAATGATAATATTTTATTATTATCATTTATCGTTGATTAGTTTTATTTAGTCAGTTTACAAGCGTTGGCTATTATTGATGATTTGAATCTATAAAATAAACACTAGTTTAATAATGCTATATTAAAGAAAATAAAGTGAATAATTATATGAACATGATTTCTAATTTTAGTCTTAATAAAGAGAACTTAAACTGAAAATTTGAGAACTAAAATTTCCGATGTTTTTAAAATTGATTTCCCAATATTTTATAAATAACAGTAATATAATTCAAAAATGAACAAGTAGGATACTTTTTTATGAAATTGAAATGTTTTTTTGTGAATCTAGTTGTTATTTGATTGGTGGTTTCAACTATTGATATAAATGGATGTTACAAGAAATGGTTATAATTAAAGTTTTGATAACTTTAAACAAAGAATAATGTCTTATAAAAGAAGTTAAGCCTTTGTAAATTGGTTATAAACTTAAGGAATTTCTTATAAAATGATTCACAAATAAATGTAGTATTAAATGAAAAATACTATATGTGAAAATGAATGTGATTTAAAATGAAGTGAGATGTAGTAATGTTATTTATTAATGATTTTGTCATTAAATGGAAAAAAATTAACTGATAAGAGATAAAATGTGTATATATGAGATTTATAATGTGAATTGAAAATGTAATTATGATGAACAAATTGGAAAAAATACGTAAGTTGTACGTATATTGTTTTATTTGCATATATAATTTGATTCGGATTCGAGTACACAAGTTCGAGGTGAATTACATCATTTCGTGTTTGGATTTTCCATTCGATTTTTGATGGCAAATGTTTGATATGGATTTTTGGTCTGATTCTAATATTCTCTATCATGGTATATGGCTATGCAAGGAGAATGATAGTTTCTTTTCAAGAAACCTTATCAAAGTCCACACTAGGGAAGTCCAATGAACAATACTAGTTCGAAAGCGAAATTGTGTGATCTAGCGAGCGATCGAATATGATATTGCGTGATGTTGACATATGTACATCTTATGTTCTAAAATAATTGACATGCTTTGACACCAAAAATGAAAGTTGTTGGGTTGGATGTCCTTTGTAATTTAAATTGGAATTTTTTTATGCAAACGTATTATAAATTCAAAACCATTTTACAAATCTATTTTATTTTATTTTATGTACAAAATTATTTTTTATCTTGTATACAAAAACTATTTTACAAACTATTTTATATGCAAAACTATTTTTTATTTTATCTTATATATAAAAACTATTTTACAAATTATTTATATACAAAACTATTTTAGATTCAAAACTATTCTAAATTCAAAACTTTTTATAAAGAAAAGTTGTTCAATCCCATATGGCTTTTTATGCAGCGTAATTGTCTGAAATTTTTTTGATTCTCATATAAGATGGACCTTATATAACTATAAGATGATTTTGAAGACTATTGATTTTGGAAGGTATTCAATATGAAGAAATAAATATTATATGCAGAAGAATTTATATAAGAATGATTCGATATAGTCGAGACTATAGATTTTCGAAAGTATTCGATCTAAAATGAAATCTTATATATAATGAAATTTATATAAGTCTAATATTTGAAGTTAAGATTTTGAAAGGTACTATATATGGTATGGTATATTTTAAAGTAAAAGAAATGGAAAAGTACGCTCCACGAACAAGTATAGTATGATATGCTTCAACCCAAATGGACTTGGGGAATCCGGGAATGGATTCGACCGAAAAACCATAATATACTTGGGTGAATTCAGAAATAGTTTCGAACCGATATGGTTGTTCGAACTTAAACTCATGAGTTCCTTGATTTTTTTTCAAGGTAGATGGTTCTTTAGTTTACCTAATGAATGAGCTTTCAATCCTGGGATCTGTTGTTTATGGATCTTCCAGGAAGAAAGTGCATCCATTGCGTAAATCATTGAATCAGTAGTGTAACAATGCAACAGGGTTCGATGGTCCCTTGTTTACGAAATGGCTATGATATTTTTCTAGAATCCGTAAGGTGGAAGGATCTTCTGGAAAGTTATATGTCTATTGCGTAAAGACTGGGTCAGCAGTGGGCCACTGCTATCATAACATCTTCATTTGACATTAGATTTTGAGTGGTACTTTTCATATATGTTTTTAAGTATTTTCACTAGTTGTTGAAACTGGTCTACTAAATGCTTGGAGATTTCTAGTCTAGCGCCTGATCAACGTACGACCAGAGTTTGTAAAAACGAGGATAAACTTGTTAAAACATCGAGTTATAAAGGTAATTTATAAAAGTATTATACAAAGGTATTTTGACTATTTTTCCCTTTCTTTTCTAAATACTTTAAAATGTTTAAAATATTGTTTATTTATGTACAACCTGGTTTAATAGTTAATTATTAGTATTGTAAATATTGTGAGAAGTTATTAATTAAATAAATATATTTAAAGTTAATGATTATTGATTTACTAACAATGTTTGAAAAGTATTTTAAGAATTTGAAACAAATAAAATTTGTAAATAATGGATTTAAGGTTTTCAATAACTCATTTTTAAATATAAATAATAATGTAAATAATTATTTTCAAATAGTTTACATATATTTATAAAGATGTTATTTAAATTTTAAATGGTATTTATAAATGAAGCACGAAATATTACAGATGAATTTTTGTAAAGTATTAAAGTATTAAAGATGATTGATTTGCGAATGAAGTTTTCAAACAAATATTTCAAATAAAATTTATATAACTTGTAATTGTCGCTTGTAAGTTAAAAGATAATGAAAATTGAGAAGATGTAAATTATTGATTATTTTTTTTAAATAAAATGAATAAGATAAACTTGTATAACATTCAATTACATTCTAAAAGCATACATAAAACTTACCAGAAATGCTTAAAAGTTGAAATGATGATATGGATATGTAATAGAATCTTATACAAGTAAAAGCTTAATAACAAAAACGCTTCAAAACGAACAAATGTTTATAAATGAAAAATTGAGATGTATAGGTAATGTTCTAACCATAATTAAATGTTTTGAAATGCCAATAATTCAATTGAATGGTAAAAAGGGAAAATTATCTAAGAAATGATTATGAATGTAAGAAATGACTGAAATGATTCATTGATGAACATTAATATTAAAATGGAAATCAAGGTTATAAGTAAATAATAAATGTGAAATAAACTACAATGAAATGTAAATAATACTTAAATAATGAATTCATTGATTATTTTAAATTTTGAATGGAAATTTTTATGTTAGTAATGAAGGTAAATCAATAAAAGATAATTATTATATGAATGGATGAAAATAAATGGAAAGTAAATGAAAAAGAGAAACTAACCGAATAAACTTAAATAATATTTAAAATCCTATGTGTTTGGCTTATGGGATGTTTGGGAATGATACGTTAAATTGTTTGAGGTTGTATGAATAATATATTAAGTAATTACTGAAGGCTGTTAAACGTAAGGTACACTTGGTAGTTTACTTAGCACTCTTGGATGATGAAGTGTCTGACCTGAACAAACCATGAGTTTGGTTGCTGTGGATGTTTGATAGTTTCCTTTGTTGCATATAATGGTAGAACTTCTTTTGTTTGCATATGATTATTATATATGTTGTATGTTGCTTGAACTATTAATTGAAACAACTAATATCTAACATTTTACATAATTTTAACTCTTTTGGATTATATAAGTGAAATACAAGTTTATGGAAGCAAATGGCTACCGCTTTTGGTTTCATAAACAATTTTTGTTCCACGACAAATAGGTATGTTCTCGGATTACGGTTTTGCAATGATATTTTATTGTTTTCCTGTGGTTTGCGATGTTTTGTTTCTGAAGTATGACGTATATATATTGAAATTATTGATATTATTATTTTTTCGAAGCAACGCGTAGAAAGGAGGCTCTGCTGAAATTTTTCATAAATTTAGGACTTAGAAACTTTTTGTGAAAGTGAAAATATTTTCAAACTTTTATTAAACTTGAATATGAAAGATTTAATTGTTTGTAAGTTGATATAATCTATCTAAAATACTTAATTATGTAAGTTAAGTGTTTATGAATTGATTTTTCTAAAGAACAAAAAAATATAGTAGTTTCTTTGTCCCTTCTTGTTCCTTTTCGAGGACGAAAGGTTTGGGGGAGTGTGTAACAACCCGTAAATTTTGGTAATTAAAAACTATTAAATTAAGTAAGATTTTGAAATTTAATATTGTGATAAATTAAAAATTTATGATTTATTATTGATGGAATAATTAGAATATGGTTTAATAATGTCGTTTGAATGCTATTGGTAACTATTTAATGTAATTTCAATTAATTGAAATAAATTTTAGGTTAATTTGCTTATAATTGAAAATAATGAAACAAACTAAATGATGGATGTAATGGTGAGATTGTATGTAATTGATTGAAATGGGTTAATATAAAATATGAAATTAGTGATGTGGTAATTAGTTATAATATTTGTTTGTGAATAATAAATTTATAATTTTGATAAAATTACTTGAAAGTAACAATTATTCAGTTATCATCTCATTATTTAATGTTTTTGGAATTAATTTAGAAATCAATAAAAATTTATGTAATTAATTATTGCATTTAATATGGTAAAAGAAGTTTATGGTAATAATGAATGTAATAAAATATAAACTTATGTTAATATAATTCATAGGATATTGTTGATTGAACAATAAGGATGTAGCATAGGTTTAAATGTAACTGGATGAGAATTGGATGGGTAGTTAATGTCATGAATTGGATAATAAAGGAAATTGTAAGCGATGATAAAATGCATATTTATTTAAGGAAAATAAAACGCGTGATTTAAATGGTAACATGCCGAGTTGATTTCAAATAACGGAATGAGGTAAAACAATTAAATTTAAGTGATAAATGTCTTCTATTAATACAATGAACGTTGCAACTATTTAATAACGACAATAGAAGTTACAAATATGTTAGTAACAATAAATTGGAAATTTATAACCACCATTTAATTTGAAATATATATTTTGAATTATTGGCATTTGACCTTTTAAATATGATAAGGGGAAACAAATTAATATTGCATTAATTGGTATTACATCTTTTAATTAAGATAAAGTGTAACGATCCATAACTTTTAGCAACTTTAAAATGGTACTATTTTAAATTTAAATGAAAGTTAAATTTGAAATTTAAAAAAAATTGAATTTGTGAAGTTGAGTGTTTTATTGATCAAATTTAATAGAATAAAATTTTATGTGAAATTTCAAATTTTGATCAAACTTAGTCAAAGTTTGACTTTTGGTTGGAAAAATTAAATTTTAAAATTTTATTCTTTTTACACGATACTAGACGGTATTCTAATCTCCACTCCATTTTTGTTTCATCAAAATCAAATTCCTGATTCCCAAAAAATATAAATTGCTGTGAAAAATTGACATAAATTTGTAGTGTATATTTGTGTTCTTTTTTATTTATTTAACTAAGTCTTATTGGGTTTGTTTTAAACTAATGAGCTCCTTAGTAAACCATGAGACCCTAGGAACCTCAAGAGACCTTGGACCCTTCTTTTGTCCGCCCATTGACCTTCTATTTCCTATTTGACTAAAACCAAGTACGTATAGAAATTTCTTATTTGAGAAACTTTCTGCGTATTCTTCTTCTTCCTCAAATCTACAGAACCCCAAACCCCGGAACTCCTAAATCTCTAAATCAGATTCCATCCTTCCTCCTTCGAAACCCTAGCCTACCTCTCTCCCTTGCCGTCGCCCTCCACCACCAACTTCTCCTCCTCTTGACCACCATCCACCAACCCATGGCCAAAGCCCCACCTTCCCTCTCCTCTTCTTTCTCCTTTTTCCCTTCTTTTCCCCTTCTCTATTTTCCCTCTTTATTTCCCATATTTCCATGGCTTCTATATTCCACTAAACTATTCCAAATCAAATAATTTTTTTGATACTGGGTATAATTTTAATGGAAACAACTTTGTTGTTGAAGCCTTCTTCTCATTCCGAATATTTCTATATTAAAAACTCCATTTTTCAAGTCATTTCACGGGTCCAATTTTGGCCGAAAATACCCCATATTATATCAATCATATCTCCTCCAGGAATGAGCCAAATTATGCAAAAAAAAAATCAAACTTTTTATTTTTCCAGTGGCTTCGACTTTATTTTAGATTAGTTCTTCAAATTCCTTAATTTTCTATACCAACAATTCAAATCTTTTCAAAGTACTTTTGAACTTAGATTTTCGACTCAGAAAACATCTATGTTTGTTTTGACCATAACTTCATCAAGACAGAAGCTTTTTGAGTTATTCTTTATTTTTTGAAAGTAAAGGGAAAAGAATTTGCAACAACTTTCTAGTTAGGTACTTTTACAGATTTTGTAATATTCTGGTCCGAATATTTTCTTGAAAATAGCCTAGTTTTAGGTTTGTCCGTGGTTTGGATCTTGGGTTGTTTAGAAGTTGGAAGTAGTTGATGTTAGTCCGTAAGATGATGGTTTTGATGACAACAACCTTAGAATAGATTATAAAATATAAATACTAACATTACAAGTTTAGATATATATGTATATGCAGGATTTAACCACGCAGGTACAAGAAAGAAGACTGTACAGTATAGAGATTCAAGATATCAAGATAGAAGACTCATGAGTATCAAGATTATAAAGAGCTCAAGATTTCAAAGTTAAGTATTTTTTATTACTACAAATTTTGTTAAAACTCATAGAAAAGCACTGACATCTTAAAATCCAATTTATTCGTGGAATGGAATCCACTTCGAGCCTGTTAAAGGGATGGAACCCTAAGTAGGATGGAACCTACGAAAAATCTAGTGGAACATTGTTTTGTATCCGCTAACTTTTTATTCAAAATGATTTTTCAAAATTATATCTTGTTTTCAAAATGATTTCAAAACTTTCCATTCAAAAGATTCAAAACCCTCTATCCTGATTTTAAATAATTTAGCCTCAAAATTATCTTTAATTTCAAAGTCAAATTACTCCTGATTTTAAACTATCTTTTAATATAATATATTTAACTTTTAAATATTTATACTTAGATTTAAAATATAAAATTAGAGTTAAATTCTGTATATATTATTCTCTATATTTACTTATGAATTTTAATTATATTCAAGTATATTTATAAAGTTTAAATTAGTTTTAATATAAGACAAAGGTTATTTTCAAAGAAAATCAAAACATCAAAAAATGCTTTGGGATGTCGACATGCCTATATACCCCATGTCGACATGGTGTCAGTTGAGTTCAAAATTTAAATTTCAAAAGAAGTGTCTATTCGCCATAACTCTTCACGAATGGACATGACTGTTGTTCTTCTATAAATAGGGGTTAGTTTCAACGAATTTTATATCAGATTTTCTGGTTTTTCACTCCTCTTCTTCTTCCACTTTTCTTAATACATATTCTTATCATTACTCTGTCGAAATCAACATTGAATCGAACTCGATTACTTCTAGTTTGATTCTCTATCACTCTCTCTACAAGGTTCTCAGTGCTATTCAGAGTTATAGACTTCTTTGTAATCTATTAAGCGAGAAAAGGTGTGATTATAGCCTTGAAAATCAATCAAGAAAGAAAAGGTGTGATTGTAGCCTTGGTAAATCAATTGGGTAAACTTGTGGCCTGAAAATCAAGTATCTCTACCCAGAGTATCGAAATTCTAGAGGGTGTACCTCGTAGCCTTGAAACCGAGGGTGTAATTGTACAATTGCTTTTGAAAGGAAATCCGTACTTGTGTTGCGGGACTGGGTGTAGGTTAACTCCGAACCAGTATAAAATCCGGTGTGTTCTTTCCTTTACTGCTTTTATTTTATTTCTGCATCTGTGTTTGTTTCTGTGATCATATCTGTGTCTTTATATTGCATATATCGGTGTCTAAATTAACATAAATCGAAAAAGATTTAGTTATTCTTTATTAACACTATTCACCCCCCTCTTGTGTTAATCCTAGCCTTAAGATCCGTAATCCGCATTTCTCACAATTGGTATCAGAGCAAGGCTTTCAAAGTTTCATAATCTGATTTTTGAAAAAGTTTTTAAAATGGCTATATTTGTTAATACTAGATTAGAAGCATTCAAACCATCATCGTTTCTTGAGTCTGCATATAATCAGTATTCAAATTCAAGTTGTCTACCAAGATTGTTTGATGTGCAGGAATCATGCTTTATGAGTGTTGAGGAATCAATCCACAACGGACAAATTGTGCAGATCAGAAAGAACAAGTGGATACTTGATAGTGGGTGTTCTAGACACATGACTGGCAATCTAGATATATTGAATGATATAATATGCAAAGACGGAGGATTGGTTAACTTTGGAGACAATTCAAAAGGATATGTGATTGACATCGGCAAAGTCGGTAATTCTGAAACTCCTACTATTACTAATGCTTTTCTAGTTAAGAATCTGAAACATAATATACTAAGTATAAGTCAACTATGTGATAATGGATATAAAATTAAATTTGAAAAAGATAAATGTCACATTGAAGATAATAATTCAACCATTATATTTGAGGGAGTCAGGAAAAAGAATATTTATATTCTTAGTTTGAAAGTTTCAAATGATAACATGTGTCTGTTGGCAAATACAAGTGACCCTTGGATTTGGCACAAGAGATTTGGGCATTTGAATTTCAAACTCTTATCTAGACTGTCAAAACATGATCTAGTAAGAGGTCTCCCTAAAATGAATTTTAAAGTAGATAGTTTATGTGATGCTTGTCAATTAGGAAAACTTAGAAAAAGTTCTTTTAAGTTAAAAAATTTGATTTCAACTTCAAAACCTCTTGAATTACTTTATCTTGATTTGTTTGGTCCATCTCAAATTCTATCAATAAATCATAGTAAATATGTCTTTGTAATTGTAGATGATTATTCTAGATTTACATGGACAATATTCTTGAAACATAAAAGTGATACTTTTGAATGTTTTAAGACATTCTCAAAAATAATTCAAAATCAATTTTCTCTAAAAATTATAACTATCCGAAGTGATTACGGTGGTGAATTTGAAAATGAAAAGTTTGAGGAATTCTGCAATAAAAAAGGAATAACTCATAATTTTTTATTTCTGGGAACTCCACAACAAAACGGAGTAGTAGAACGTAAAAATAGGACGATTCAAGAGTGTGCGAGAACTATGCTTACAGATATTAATTTACCAAAGAATTTTTGGGCAGAGCAGTTGCTACCGCCTGCTATATTTTGAATAGAATTTTAATTAGACCTCTAACTGATAAGACAACTTGTGAACTTCTTTATTTAAAGAAACCTAAGGTATCTTATTTCATAATTTTTGGAAGTAAATGCTTTATTTTAAATACAAAAGATAATTTAGATAAATTTGATCCTAAATCCGACAAAGGTATCTTTATCGAATATTCTAACAGAAGTAAAGCATACAGAGTGTTTAATTTAAAAACTAATTCCATTGAAGAAACAATGCATGTTTCATTTGATGAAAATTTCAAAATTTTTGAAGATACAAATGATGAAGATGATTTAATCACTCAAAATCAAGAATCAATTTAAACTAATAATGAAATTAATCATCCTAATTAAAGGACTAAATTTTTAAAAGATCATCCTATAGAAATATACTGGGAGATATGCAATCAGTTGTTAAAACTAGAAATCAACTAAGTCAAATGAGTAATGTAGCTTTTATATCAACTATTGAACCCAAAAATACAAAAGAAGCATCAAATGATGATTCATGGATTTTGGCTATGCAAGAAGAATTAAATCAATTTACTAGAAAGATGTTTGTAAACTTGTTCCCAGACTAGAAAATAAAACTATAATTATAACTAAATGGGTTTATAAAAAAATGAACAAGGAGAGGTACTTAGAAATAAAGCTTGATTAGTCGCTCAAGGTTATTGTCAAGATGAAGGAATAGATTTTGATGAAACCTTTGTTCCCGTAGTAAGATTAGAAGCCATTAGGATTCTACTTGCTTTCGCAAATCATAATAATTTCAAATTATTTCAAATGGATGTTAAAAGTGCATTTTTAAATGTATTTGTAAAAGAAGAAGTATATGTTGAACAACCACCACTTTTTGAAAATGATAAATTACCAAATCATGTTTACAAACTTAAAAAGGCATTATATGGTCTAAAACAAGCTCCTAGAGCCTGGTGTGATAGATTAAGGTCTTATTTATTGCAATCTAATTTTAAAATTGGTAAAGTAGATAATACTCTTTTTATTAAAAGAAACAAAAATGATATTCAACTAGTATAATTTTACGTAGATGATATCATTTATGGTTCAACTAATTTTGAAATGAATAAAGAATTTTTTGAAATAACGACAAAATAATTGAGATGAGTCATATGGATAAATTAAATTTCTTTAAAACAATTAGAAAATGGTATCTTTATTAGTCAAGAAAAATATGCTAAAGACCTAATTAGTAAATTTGGTTTGACTACTGCAAGTGGAAAACCCACTCCCATGGCAACCAATGAGTACCTTAGTAAAGAAGATCTCTTGAAAGATATAGATCAAAAACTATATAGAGGAATAATTGGATCACTACTCTATATTACTTCCAATAGACCTGATATCATGCATAGTGTTTGTCTCTATGCCAGATATCAATCCCAACCTAAAGAGATCCACTTAAAAGCCGTAAAACGAATCATAAGATACGTTAAACACACATCTGATTATGGTTTATTCTACCCTATAAATGATTCTTTTGACTTAATATTTTACTGTGATGCTGACTATGCTGGTTGTAAATCAGACCGAAAAAGTACAAGTTGGACTTGTCACTTTTTGGGGCATTCTCTGATTTCTTGGCTTAGTAAAAAGCAAAACACAGTTTCTTTATCAACAACTGAAGCGGAGTATATTTCTGCTGCTTTGGCTTGTTCTCAAGTAATATATATGCAACAAACCTTAAAAGATTTTGGTTTAAAATTTTCAAAACCACCAATTTATTGTGACAATACAAGTGCGATAAATTTATCCAAAAATACTACTCAACATGCTCAAACTAAACATATTGATATCAGACATCATTTTCTCATAGATAATATAAGTAAGGAAGTAGTTACTCTCGAGTATATCAGTTCTGAGAATCAAATTGCTGATATCTTAACAAAACCCTTAAATGAATCAATATTTACTAAATTAAGAAGAGAATTAGGTACTTTTTCTATAACTGAAATATAAAATAGAAATAACAAGTATAATTAATAATTAATATTAAAATAATTCAAAGAGTTGAAATAAAAAGGACCATGTCGACATCCCCCATATACCCATGTCGACATGGAACGTTTTTTAATTTTGAAATTTTCCCACCAAAATTCAAAAAAAATTAGTTATATATTCTTCTCTACTTCGAATTTTTGTTCATTCTCTTTGTTTTCTCTTTAATCTATCTTCTGAAATAAATAAAATAATGACATCCTCTTCCAAATCAAACATAAAATCAACCTTTTCATTCCCCTCTCCTACGTCGGGTCCATTTCAACGTACTACTCTCGCTCGTGTGACTGAAATGGATAACCAGGCCAACCCTATCTTGATTGGTGAAGACTCTTCACTCAACCAAGAACAAGAGGCAGCAAGGAAGAAGAAGAAGCAGAACTCATGGAAGAAGCACACGAGGAGGATGATGACCAAGTCGTGTGTGTTTTGACAAGAATGGGAATCTTGTCGAACAACGTGGAAACTTCTGTTTTCACTATCCAAACTGTTCGATTCATTGATCTTCTATGTTTTATAATGCACAATAATTTCTTTTTCTTTCTTCTCCATTGTTGTTTGTGTTTCCTTATGTTTTCTAAACGTTCATGTACATACAACTTCATACGTAATAAATAACTCCTGTTCTTATATGTGTTTTAATTATAAATACTATTGTGAATTCTTACTTAGGATAGCCGATAGTTTAGGACTATGTTTTAGTATTAGATTTAAGTGATGATTAATTATGATAACACTATCATTATAATCACATGTCATAAAGTATTAGTTATATAGTTTGGAGTTATATAGTTTGAAGTTATATAGTTTTTTGTTGATGACAAAGGGGGAGATTTATAAAATAGGGTAGTTAGGCATAGATTAAGGGGGAGTTATTAGTTTTAGGGGCAGTTAGGCATAGACTAAGGGGGAGTTATTAATTTTAGGGGGAGTTATTAGGATAGAAGTAAAATTTTATAAACAAAGGTTGTCATCATCAAAAAGGGGGAGATTGTTAGTCCGTAAGATGATGGTTTTGATGACAACAACCTTAGAATAGATTATAAATTATAAATACTAACATTATAAGTTTAGATATATATGTATATGCAGAATTTCACCATGCAGGTACTAGGAAAGAAGACTGTACAGTATAGAGATTCAAGATATCAAGATAGAAGACTCATGAGTATCAAGATTATCAAGAGTTCAAAATTTCAAAGTTAAGTATTTTTTGTTATTAGGAATTTTGTTAAAACTCTTAGAAAAATACTGGCATCTTAAAATCTAATTTATTCGTGGAATGGAATCCACTTCGAGCCTGTTAAAGGGATGGAACCCTAAGTAGGATGGAACCTACGAAAAATCTAGCGGAACATTGTTTTTTATCCGCTAACTTTTTATTCAAAATGATTTTTCAAAATTATATCCTGTTTTCAAAATGTTTTCAAAACTTTCCTTTTAGAAGATTCAAAACCCTCTATCCTGATTTTAAATAATTTTAGCATCAAAATTATCTTTAATTTCAAAGTCAAATTACTTCTGATTTTAAACTATCTTTTAATATAATATATTTAACTTTTAAATATTTATACTTAGATTTAAAATAGAAAATTAGAGTTAAATTCTATATATATCATTCTCTATATTTAATTATTTTAACTATATTCTAGTATATTTATAAAGTTTAAATTAGTTTTAATATAAGAAAAATGTTATTTTCAAAGAAAATCAAAACATCAAAAAATGCTTTGGGATGTCGACATGCCTATATGCCCCATGTCGACATGGTGTCAGTTGAGTTCAAAATTTAAATTTCAAAATAAGTGTCTATTTGCCATAACTCTTCACGAACGGACATGGCTGTTGTTCTTCTATAAATAGGGGTTAGTTTCAACGAATTTTATATCAGATTTTCTAGTTTTTCACTCCTCTTCTTCTTCCACTTTTCTTAATACATATTCTTATCATTACTCTGCCGAAATCAACATTGAATCGAACTCGATTACTTCTAGTTTGATTCTCTATCATTCTCTCTACAAGATTCTCAGTGCTATTCAGAGTTATAGACTTCTTTGTAATCTATTAAGCGAGAAAAGGTGTGATTGTAGCCTTGAAAATCAATCAAGAAAGAAAAGGTGTGATTGTAGCCTTGGTAAATCAATTGGATAAACTTGTGGCCCGAAAATCAAGTATCTCTACCCAGAGGATCGAAATTCTGGAGGGTGTACCTCGTAGCCTTGAAACCGAGGGTGTAATTGTACAATTTTTTTTGGAAGGAAATCTATACTTGTGTTGTGGGTCTGGATGTAGGGTAACTCCAAACCAGTATAAAATCCGGTGTGTTCTTTCCTTCACTGCTTTTATTTTATTTCTGCATCTGTGTTTGTTTCTGTGATCATATCTATGTCTTTATATTGCATACATCGGTGTCTAAATTAACATAAATCGAAAAAGATTTAGTAATTCTTTATTAACACTATTCACCCCACTCTAGTGTTAATCCTAGCCTTAAGATCCGTAATCCGCATTCTCACAGTTGAAACTTGTTTACTGATTCGTGTTTGGGTCTAAGCTTTATTGGATTTGCTTTGCATTTGGATATTTTCTAGGAATCTCCATATTGATCCATTTTTATCATCACATTCGCAGCCATGAAAGGTGAGCAATCACTCACTACTGATATTTTTATGTAAGTGAATTGATAGCATGTGAAAAGTTATTGAAATGCTGTTTTAATTAGGATTTTATTTACTTAAATTCATATGATATAAATTAATTTATATGTCCATTTTTACATATAAAATGACACATATTTGACACATATTGGACATGAAAAAAATGACCCACCTATGTTAAGCAAGTTGACGTGCTATGTAATTTTTTGTGACATATGCCATGTTATTTTATTGTAAATCATCTTGCAAGTTCCTTGCATATATTTTATGTTATATATTTATATGTTATGTTAGTTTATGCACGTTAGAATTTAAAATATTCACTTATGCTGTTTATGATATGTGACACATATGATATGTTAGTTAGGCATGCATATATATATATATATATATATATAATTGTTAATTATGGACATGTGTTGGTCATTGGCATTTTATGTTATTTATGTTATTATTTTATTATTCTCACACTGCAAGTTTCCTGATAGTTAGCAAAATCACTTTGGGTTGAAATAATATATACCCGATATAAACCACTTTGGGTTTAAATAAATTGATTTAGAAATAAAATTGGAATATTGTAAGTTTAAATTTATGTTTAAACATGAAATTATGAAATTGAAATTTAATTGATTTAATGAAAGTTTTAATTGGATTTTTAGATTTAAACCCGTTGTTTGATTTTAACTTAATAGCTTGAAGTGAAAAATTGAAATCTGAAGTTGAATTTAATAATGAATCGATTACAAATGAACACGAAATCAGTATTTGAATTGAATCGATTTATGGTGTGAAAAATGATGATTATTTAAACCTAACATTTCACATATTGAGTTATCCGTACATTTCACTTGAGTTGACTTTCATACATAAGAATGTTAGTCCTAACTTGAGTGTTTTTACTTTACTTTACGCTCGGGTCAGATAGAGTATTTCAGTTTAGCGAAGACACTTATTTCTGAAGACAAAGATGGAGTAAGGACCTATCTACTACTGTTATAGCATTTGTCTATTGTACTTGTAAAAAAAAGTTTGGTTAATTCTAATTTTATTGTACATAACTTCATGGACTATTTATGCATTTATTTTGTGTATTATATTTTTTCCTTCCGCTGTGAGATTCTTTATTTTGTTCTTTTGAATCTAATTTCATTAAAACAATTCCATTAATAATCTATTTTTGAATAGTTTGAGTTGGATATATGTGGTTTATTTTCGACTTAAACTGTCCAAAAGGCAGGTTGTTACAACCCATATAACATATATTATGTTACAATTTTCATTGAATTTTGTATTTTGACATTTTTATGGTTTTGAAATAATAAGTGCACTTTGCTTTTATATTTTGTTCCATCTGCTTTGAGTTTTTGAAGTTTAGTTATGGCTCTATAGCGTCATTTTCTTAGTTCTGCCAACAACTTGCCCTGGAATGGATATACCTTTCAGTGGGCCTTTTCTGGGTTGAAATTTAGACCTATTCCGGGGTGGATTGTTACATTCTTTCTTCTATGCCATACGGTATTTATATAAACAAGTTATTGCACATTTGTTGTGATGTATACATATTTCCATATGTACTCAAGTGATGGTCGATCATACTTTAGTCATTTCTTGTTTCTTGTCATATGTGTTTTAAAAGATGCCATTGATTGAATTTTATATGTCTGAGATACTTGATGCATCCAAGACAAAGAAGTCACATAAAAAAGGAAAAGTGCGGGTGACGGCTGAGGCAGATTACCCATAGGTTACCCTTCACCTTCTCCCGTGTCTCCTACTAACACTCCTGCCATGCTCGTGACTCCCTTCAATATAAATTGAGCTTTTAAATGCTTCTTACCTCTTCCATAAAGTGGGGCTATTTCTGCTTTGGCCGAGCAAATGATGTGCCACATGATCAATGATGTTTCGTGCAACAACCTAGTATTTTGTCATTATTTTAATTGTTTATTTTAATTATTTAAATTGAAACTCCTGATTTAAAAACCTTTATTATATTTATTAAAATGAATAAATTTTGTTATTTTAAGAGTATATTTTTATTTTTGTGTGAATTATAATTTCAAACCTGAATAAATAGGATATTTCCAAAAAGTGAATTTTTGGTCAATCTGGTCAAACTTTGACTTTTAAATTTAAAAATTAAATATTTAAACTTTTTAATTTTATCTTTTATTATGAAAGTAGATTAAATTTTAAGAATACTACTTTTCGTTTCATTGAAATCCGACTTATATTGTGAAAGTTATGCTTTTTACAATATTGGGTGTATATTGATTTATTTAATAAAATTATTTATTTTATTTTATGTAAATAATATTTTTATTTTTCAAATCATGTTCTAATATGTTTTATATGACATGTAGATATATATATTTCATTTTAAAACATTTTTAAAGTGATGTTATAATTTTTTCAAAGTTTACTGCATTTGTTTCCTATTTTTAAAGGCTATTTTCTATTTTTCTGCCATTTTCTTCATTTAAATTTATTTAATTAAATTTTATTTACTTATTTTATGAATGCATTTTTATTTTATGCTCTTATATTTATTTATAAATATTTTCGAAGTCCATATAAATTTTCAAAAGTTTATTCTGTTTATTTTCAAAAAAATTTGACTAGTTTTCATTTTCTGTGCTATTTTCTTATTTTAATCATATATAATTATTATTTATTTATTTATATTTTATATATTTGTTACATTTTATAATTTAAATTGAATTTATAGTTATTTTCAAGTATTTAAACTTATATAAAGAAATAAGAAAATTTGAAATGGTTTGTGACTTTTTATCTCCTAAGCCTTTTTATATTCCTACCTTTTCACATTTTCGATATTTCTTTTCATCAATTAGCCATACCACTTCATTTCCTCAGCCGCATACTCCATTTCACATTCACATAAAATCTTTTTCTCATTCCTGAAACAAAAATTTCGGCCATTGCTTTAGAGAAAAAAATTGGTAATCTTCTTTTCTCATTTTCACTTTTATTGTGTTATACTTGATTTCATGATTTTGCACTTTTCTCTTCTGCTCTAGATTCGTCTATGATCCACCACCAGCCATGCCACCTCCACCACCACCTGAGAACATCACCACCACCACCTCCTCTCTAGCCAACCCCAAGCCGTGCCACCAAAGTTGATGATCCATCACCAAATTCCAACAAAACTCCAACCTTTTGCCCATAGCCGAGCACAACATCCAATTCCACCACCTTCAACACCCCATAGACGCTACCATCTCCACCTCCAGCTCCACCTGAACCCTCTGCCACGTCATCACCTTGAACCCACCAGGGAAGGCTATGACCCATGAGCCTTGGCCGAGCCTTGATTTGGCATGAAACCATGTGATGCTTTGATTGTTGTGTTGTTTCATGCATGTCCACTTTTGCACCACCTTCAAACTTGTTAGGCCGACCCATTTCCAACCCAAACTAGATCCAAAACCTTTCTCTAGCCTTATATTTCACCTATGGCCAAACCCAAAGAGAGTTGGAAGAAAGTGCAAAGCAATTCTGCTTTGATTTGTGCAGTTGATTCTAGCTTAGTTTATTGTATTTTTGAATTGAAATCTTATGTATATAATATTGTTTGGTTTGATTTGTTTCAAGGGAATCAATCTTGTGGCTCTCTCACTCGTATCTTGTCGTACTATCTTGCTTGTTTGGATCTCTTTTGTGCAATCATTGTTGTGTCTCCAGCTCAAACCTATGAGTTACTCTCTCACCAGACAATGTGTACTTATAACTAGTAAATTGACCACTTGTGAATCTGTATAATGCATAACCATATTATATCTGTTATGCTATGATTATATGATGTTCACCCATGCTTAAACACCTGTTATAACATATTTTAATGTTATATTATGTTGTTCAGCTATTTATATCAGTTTATCACACTGCAAGTTCTCTTTAGATTAGAATCATTATGGGTTGAAATGATACATACCCGAACGGACTTTAGAATAAGGGAAAATCGTTATGGGCTGAAATGATAGGACTGAACGATTTTCAAATTATTTCATTTACCTTGGACTGCGGGTTTGAAATGATAAAACCCGTGTTTTCTTTGTAAATTACGGGTTGAAATGATATATTACCCGTATCACTTTACCTAGGCTAGAAAAAGAAATACAGACCCGTAGTTAAATTATATTTTTTTAAAAATTATAAATATGTTTGAAATGTAATTATTATAATATTTTGATTTAAAACTTAATTAAAAATGATTTTTTAAAGTATTATTTATTTTCTGAAAATTTATAAGTGAAATAAATTAATGGTAAAGTTAGAAAATTTAAAATGTAAGTTATTCTTGAAATTTTAAATTAGTGATCAATGGAATTTAAATTAAATATGAAAATGCAATAAATTTATGTTATTTTGAATTTAAATGAATTTAAATGATTTTTATAATATATTAATGGATTTTGAATAAGTTAAATGTGAAATAAATGAATATTGAGTTGAATTTTGAAATATAACTTAAATTGAAAAATTGTGAATGTTATTTAAAATTAAAATTTTGAAGTTAAGTAAATAAAATGTAAAATAAGTTATATTTTAAAATTTGAACTTAAGTGTTAAGTTAAAAATTTAATTATATGAATTGAAATTGAATGTTGTAATTTAGTAAGTTTATTATTATTAAATATTGATTTTTGAATAGAAATTTAACTTTATAAAATCATGAATTTAAGGAAAATTAATTGATGGTTATAAAGGTAAAATATATGATTTTATAAGTTTAAATGATCTAAATAAAAATTTAATTATTTGTGAAATTATATCGAATAATTGGAATTTAATTAACAGCATTTTTGAAATGTTATTATTTCTAATGTAAAGTATATTATCGCATTGGTAAATGCTGAAGTTGGTAGAAATGAACTAAATGGCTAAATTTAATTAAAAGCTATTATAGCATTTTGTAAGTGCTACAATTGTTGAATTTAACTAAGGTTTTGTAACCCTATTACAACATTTTTGAATGCTGTCTTTTGTTAAATTGAAGTGTTATAAAAGTAACTTTCCGTAGCATTTTTCTAAATGCTGCGAAAGTTAAATTTTCATTGTTTTAATAAATTTAAGTGAATAAGTGAATTTTGAAAGATTAGAATTTTAAAAATTAATAATTTAATTATTAAATATAATAACTTCATTTAATGATTTAAAATGAAGTAATTTGTTTTGAATATAAACTATTTGAAATGTGTAACATCCCAAAATTTATTAATTTAAAATTTGGTAACTTATTTGAATTTTTGGAATTTAATTTGAAAAGTAACAAAATAAATAAATATATATGTATATAGAGAAACAAGACAATAAACATTTATAATTTGGGAATTTAATGAAATTAAGGATTTATATTGAAATTTAAAAATTTAACTTCTTTAATTTGACATCTAAACTTGTTGGAATTTTGTAAATGATTAATAATTTTTAAAAGTGTTCAAATGGGAAAATTTTAGAATCTAAATATAAAATTTTATTTTATTTATTTATTTTGAATTTATTTAATTAATATAAAAATAGCCATTTTGACCACTGACTCGGATTTCGACGAAACAAGTTTCATCGGATCCGTAACGGTAAATTATTGTAGGATTTCAAGTTTCTTATCGATCGGACTTGTCGTTTGATCGTACAGACTCGAAACGCCTTGAAATCGATTTAATTGAAATCAATTTGAAATCAATTTAAAAATATTGATTTCGTCATAACTTCTTCATACGATCGAATTTGGACGTGAAACTTTTTCCATCGCGTTCAGAATATTTTAAAATACCTATTTCGATATACGGGTTTACCCAATTTCGTTTCGGGGTCAGAATGGGCTTTTTGGGCCACGTTAGCGGTAGCACGTATATCCAACTTGATCCATTTATTCAAATCTCTAACATATCTATATAAACCCAATTATAAACCTTAGCCCCAATTTATTCTCATTTGCTTGTGCGTTTATTTCCTCAGCTCTGCCTCTTCCTTAATGGATCAAACCTATATCCAAATTCAATTAGATCCAAAGTCAAAAATTCAAAGTCCTTAGAAAAATTCCAAAAAAATATATGTTAATGCTCTCGACGAGCATAATTCAATGGTGCAATTCATTTTTCAATCCGGGATTTCCTGTTGCAAAAATTGGATGATTTAGCTATGGCCGTCCGTTGTATAGTTTCCCGATTCGACGATGGATCGTCATCTTTACGACGATCAAGAGGTGCTAGCATGTAGAGGAAGGTGAGGAAGGCACATCGGTATGGTTGGCACGATTTTTAGGTGACACAGTTCACTGGAATTGGTGGAATTAGGGCACGACGGCGAGGGGACGACGAGGGCGTCGCGAGTGACGGGGCAAGGGTCGTGGTGGCCGGATTTGCATGCTGGGTGAGGCGGTGATGTTGGATGGTGGTGGATGTCAGCGGAGAGACCACGAAAATTGGCGACTGGGTGGCGGCTTCGTGTGTTGCGCGATCTGTAGAGGGGAATTTAGGGTTCTGTAATGCGTGAGGGAGAGGGGTAATCAGTGGGGTGACGTGGCGCTGTTACAAAGTGAGTTGTTTTCTTGTTTTGTTTTAATTAAATTTTTGTTTTCAAAATTTTAAATCGCTATAACTTCTGCGTACGTTATCCGTTTCACGCGTAATTTTTTTTGTTAGGATCGTAATTAAATTCCAGATGTGTTGACGCTGGTTTGGACAGATTTGGAGATCGTCAAATTTTTGGGTTTAAATTGGATTTAAATTCAATTTAAATTCAAAAGGTGAGTGTTTTAACCCACTCACAACTTCTAGAATTTCTTATGTTTGTTAATTTGACTTAAGATATGAGTAGAAATTTATTTATGTTCGTTTGGCATGTTTTATTCATCATCTCAGTTAAATCGCATTTATTTAATTTAACTGTTAATTTATTTTATTTATTGCATATAAATTTGACAGTTAGAATTTATTTATTTGCATATTAACTGCCAGTCATAGTTATGTTAAATTTTTATTTCATATTAACTGCCAGTTAAATTTACATTTATTTTTGCATATAAACTGTTAGTTTAACAGTTGTTAAATTTATTATTGAATATAAACTGTTAGTTAATACATGTTATTTATTACCAGTATAATTTATATACTCTATATCGATAATTGTTTAATTTGGATGATGATTGCAAATAATGGTTGATGATTGATATTTGGATGAATGGATGTTATATTTATATTGTATAAACTGCAAGTCATCATGCATTTTCATTCCATTCGGGATTGCGGTTTGAAATGATATACAACCGCATTTTTATTTTAAATTACGGATTGAAATGATAAACATCCGTATCACTTGACCATAGGGTAGAAAATTTTATACAGGCACCGCGGTAAATATATAAAATTATTTTTGGAAATGTTTTACTATGGTTTTGTAAAGCTATATATATATGTATGGTTTATGGGGTATTGATTTGGTTATTTATATATATATATATAGTAAATTTTCGATTTTAAGCTGTGTATACATTTGATTTGAAGTATAAATTAAAGTTTGATTCTCGAGATCAAATACGATTAAGAATTTATTTAAAAATTAAATTTCTGGAGTTTTAATGACTTAAAAAAAAAGAGTAAGGTTGGAAGATGAATATTAAGTTAAATTGAAACTAAATGAAAAGCTAGAATTTTTAAAGGATATGATTTTTGTAACTTGATTTAAATGAATATATCAAGTTTAATAAATTGAAAGATTATCCAATTATGTGAAATTATAAGTTTTACTTAAAGTATATTGGATTCATTAAGTAAACATTTCAAGTCTAAATAATAAGTAATTGAATTCGATATATATGGGATGGTCAAATGAGTTTGTTTTGAAAGGTGTAATATTTAAAGCTTTGAAACGTAAAAAAAATTAAAATGGTATTTGGAAGTTTAAATCGATATTTGGAATTGATTTGTGAAATGTAAAGAAGCTATTTTGTTTTATAAAGGAAATTTAATATTTAACCATTGAGAGATGGAAATTTGTTTCAAAGTTATGATTTTCAAGGTAGTATAATTTGGAAATATTATATTCCAGAGTTTTGATTTCTAAATATTTTACTTTGAACACCCTATGAGTTTGGAAAGAATATATATTGGAAAATAAAGTGACATTATATTGGTTTGGGCCCAAATGATATCGTATTGATTTGGGGTTTTAAAAATATAAACGATATCGTATTTATATGGACTTAAAATGGATATTTTATTCTTGTTTTAAAGTATAATTATTTTAAATGACCGCGGTGTTATAATAACATTTGGTTGTTGAAGAGACCGGGATCGGAAGTTGTCATACTCTCTGCTAACTCCGAAAACCACTTTAACAACCGTGTACGCGGTGGAGATTCCAGAATGAAGTAGGTTGGTGGAGGCATTTCCTGCAAGGTAAATACGTGGACCCGACTCCCGTGAGTTGGCATAAGGTGGCTAAAACAGGAGAGATTCTCGGGCCAATGAGGTCATTCCTCTGATCGGACACTCCTCTTCGATATTATACTTTGAGTTTGGATTGATTCAGTGGCCACTTTTACTTTGATTTTTGGGGAGTTGTTTCGAGGTGGGCGGTAGCTGCGGCTACGCGTTTCCATCAGCCCGGATAGCAATTGGTATATCTACCCTGACATTGCCTAGTTGTACCGTGTCACCTACCCTATCGCGCCTTGTACGAGTTTGGATTTCTCCCGTAGCCCGTGTGGTTTCCTCTGGTGGCTTCCCGATCAGGAGGGACTATGATATTGGATGGACTACTGGGACTATTACGTGTTAAGGGCTATATGGGTAACCCCTTAATGCTAAGAAAAAAGTAGGTTTATTTTACAATTAGACACTATTATAATAGCGCAATATACTATATAGTAAATAGTTTAACGGATCCTTAGGAGATGTAAAATCCCGAGCATCTCTTGAGTTGCTATACTCATATTTATTTCTGTTAATTTAACTCATATAAGATCTTTCAGTTCTGACTCGAGTGTTTTTGTCTTTTCAAATTCGCTCGGGTCAGTCCGAGCGTTTCAGGATTTGAAGACTTTATTTCTGGAGGACGAAGACGAAGATTTCATCATTATTATTATTATATTATATGGTTCCACTACACACTGTATTCCGCTGCATTGGTATTGATTAGTATATGAACTCTGATATTTATTGTATAAAGAAGAATCAAATGTTTTGTAAACAGTTTTATGAACTGTATATTTATTATTATATTTTATCCTTCCGCTGTGAGATTCTGTTTATTTTTTTTTCTTCTCTATTTTTCTTATTTACCCCATAACAATCCGGCCTTCCGTATGGTTTGAATTGGCACGTGTGTCGATTTAAAGCGTGCGAAAAGGCGGGATGTTACATCTGGTATCAGAGCTTTGGTTTAGCGATAAACCTTAGCTTTGTGGGGTTTGACTCTTTACTAAATAGGGTAGTAATACCCTATGGGAGTCGCTGAGTGTATATACAAGAGAGCGTATTTGTTAGTGTTATAAAAAGATTTTAATATTGTGTTAATCTATTCCGTTTTGTATTTATAAATTCTGGCTGATGCATGGGACGCTATGACATCAATAGGGATTTCTAAACACTTAATAGGACAAACCGACATAATGTTTGTTTTTATATAGGTGAATGAAATAATTTTGCCTATTATATTTTTTGTATATAAAATAAAAAATTTCAAATGATATCTATTTTCGTCCGCAATAGATTGGTTGTTAGGTATTAAAGAGTATAAATAATAACAGAAATAAGATTGAAAAATAAAATAAATGAAATTTGGAAATTTAGAACTTAAGATCCGAGGTTTTGAAATTTCTTTCGAATAAATTTGGAATATAATAATATTGTTTATAAGGACTTTCTGATATAAATATTTCAATGTAATTCGGAAGAATTGTTTTAAAAAGGATTTTTGAGAAAATAAGTTCTGTACTTTCCTCTGTCGCTGGAAAATAATTTCAGTGATGGCGGCCGCATCATCGACTTTCATTTTCGAGTTTCGAAGGGGAAAGGCCACCGTAGTAGCTCTACTGTAGGTTTATTTTGAGAAAAATCTATAAATTTTGAATTGTTTTATATATAATTAGAGGAATATAAGTTGTAAGAATATATTTATCTATTGTTTTAAAATAAATTGAAAATTTAACCCGGTGTTAAATTCTTAAATTTCCGTTAATTAATTTTTCAATTATTATAGTGAAATGAAAGGTAAGTAATTAATAATTGAAACCTCTAATTTAGGTAAGAGATTTAAGGCTAAGTAATAAAGGAAATAAAAAGGAAATTGAAATTGTAACTTATAAGAAAATGTTAAAAATTTATTGAACAATGAATTAATTAAAGGAAATGGAACAAACTTGTATAATTTTCAAATTACCCCCTTAAATAACATATATATAACTTACCAAATATTAAAAGTTGAAATATTTAATAAGAGATTGTAATAGAATACTATACAAGTAGAAATTTGAAATTATGAAAGTATTCAGTGAAATCGCTATTAAATGAGAATTTAATGTTTTGAACTTAAGTTATAATTGAAATTTTACTAAATAAATATAATTAAAGGTAAGCATCATAAATAGATGATAATAAACTTTAGTAAATGTTAAAGTAAATTATTTTAATAAACAGAACGATGAATACTGTGAATAAATAAGTTAAGCAGTGAATAAATGAACATAAAATAATTATAGGTAATAAATGAAAATTTTAAATAATCACTGAATAAATGAAAGAAAGGAAATCAAACAACTAAAGTATGAAATAAATTGATAATAAGTTAATTTGATTTGTTGGTTTGAATTGTTGTTGTTTAAATTATGGTTGTTTGGGTAAGATGCTTTAAAATTGGGATTGGATGAAAGAATAATCTATTTTAGTTTTATCTAAGGATGTTGAGTAAATAATGCGCTAGTTGTTTATTCTTCATTCCGTATAATTTTAAAAGTTTTGAACCCGAACAACTATTTGTTTGTTTGGTTGAAATGGTTGCTTTGAATTTGTTGTGTAAGCTACTTGTCGAAGTGATGGTTGTTGCATTGATTTGTTGTTAGTGATTGAAACCACTTAAATATTTCACTCTATGTAATTGTTAACCCTTTAGATTTTATAAGTGAAATGCAGGTTATGGAAGCAGTTGCTACTGCTTTTGGTTCCATAAATTTAGCGTAAATTGCCCGACAAATAGGTACGTTTTCAGAATACGGTTTATAGCGCTATTTTATATATTTTCCCGTGTAGGGATATATATTATTTTGGAAAATATTTGTCTATATTGTTATATTATATTGTATTTTCTTCCGAGCCTCTCCATACAAAGGAGACTCTGCCAAATTTTTTCGAAAATTCTGGACTTAGAAATTATTTTGAAATGTTTTTCCAAACTTTATTTATTTGAGTATAAAAAAAATATAATGATTATAAAATGGGTATATTTTATTTAAAGTAATAAATTTTGTAAATTATTGTTTATAAGTAAAATATTTTGAATAAGATGTATTATTATTTAATTCTTCTTTTCCCTTCTTTACGGGGACGAAAAGTTTTGTGTGGGGGAGAGTGTAACGACCCGTGCAAATTCGATATTTAAAAATGAATTAAATTAATAGGATTTTTAATTTAAATTTAGAAAGGAATAAAAATCTTATTTATTTATATGAAAGAGAATGTTGAAATTTGATGTATCAAGGGTAATTAAAATTTACAAATTTAATTATATATTGCAATTAATAGTAATAGTGAAATTGTTGCATTTGATAAAGTAGAAATAAGTAAAAGGGGCAAGTATTAAATTCATCAATGAAAATAAAATTTTATTTAGTACAATCCCTTTTTATTTGTAAACTATTGTAAGCTGTTAATTAATTGAAATGTGAAAATTTGAAAATAAACTCAAATTGTATGTTAGATAATGAATTGCAATAATTAAAGTTAGTATTAAATTGATTTGATGCAATAAAAGATTTTAAGCGATAATTGGAATAAATTAAGGAACTCTGTTAATGCAAGAATAATTTATAAGCTTTAATGACCATTTCAATTTAATAAATTTATTCAAATGTAGGACTTAGTTATAAGCATAGATTTATGGGTATGATAACAAATTGTATAGATTTGCCTAATTAAGTGGTTAACAAATTTATTAGGAAACCAAACTCATTAAAGGGTAAGATTATAATGTGTTGATGATATAAACGTTACTAATTATTATCGTAGTAACGGAAGTGTAAATTGAATGCAATTGTAGAAATTTAAGCTAAATATTAACAATTGAAATTAATTGTCAATTTAATGGAGTACGATAAATTTGGCATACTAAACTGAGAACTGAATATAAGGAAACAGGACAAATAGAAATCAATCAATGAATGTATGTAGAATGTAAGCTATGATAATAAATAGAAATTGGATGACATTAATACAAGATAATGAATTGCAAATTCTAGGTTTTAATAAAGTGTGAATGAGAATTTATTGGTTATATTAGTTTGATGGAATTCAAATTTGATGGGAAAGGTAAATGAATATGTAGTAATAAATTTAAAACGGACTTAAATAGTGGATTTATTTAATTAATATATGATAAATAATGATTGAATAAAAACCAATACCTATATATATATATATCTATAATATTTGAGTGGAAAGAATATACTGATAAATGTAGGATTGAGAGTCTTACCACAACTATTATAAGTTGTATACTTAGTTCCTTCAATTTAGTTGGAAACCATTGCAGTAGATATAAATTTAGTGTTATGCAATTAAGATAAACAATTGAAAAGTGTTAAAGTATCTGGATATATATATTAAAATAAAAGGTACCCACGATGGTAATATGATAAGTAGTGAATATAAAACAAATGGGAATCAGAATTTATTTATGTATTTATAATTGAAGTATAGAGTCTAACAGTTGAAATTAATTACAATTAAATGAGACTGAATATAGTTAAATAATTCGTTATTTGAAATAAAGATAATGTGAGGAATTTGTGTGATAATTTGGAATCAAATATTTAAATCCATCTGTTGATAGGAATGAATGGAATACTAATTAATTTGTTTAACTAAACGAAATTTTAGATATTATTTATAATTTGGGAATTTAATGAAATTAAGGATTTATATTGAAATTTAAAAATTTACATTCTTTAATTTGACGTCTAAACTTGTTGGAATTTTGTAAATGATTAAGAATTTTTAAAAGTGTTAAAATGGGAAAATTTTAGAATCTAAATATAAAATTTGATTTGATTTATTTATTTTGAATTTATTTAATTAATATAAAAATAGCCATTTTGGCCACTGACTCGGATTTCGACGAAACAAGTTTCATCGGATCCGTAACGGTAAATTATTGTACGATTTCAAGTTTCGTATCGATCGGACATGTCGTTTGATCGTACGGACTCGAAACGCCTTGAAATCGATTTAATTGAAATCAATTTGAAATCAATTTGAAAATATTAATTTCAGCATAACTTCTTCATACGATTGAATTTGGACGTGAAACTTTTTCCATCGCGTTCAGAATATTTAAAGTACCTATTTCGATATATGGGTTTACCCAATTTCGTTTCGGGGTCAAAACGGGCTTTTTGGGCCACGTTAGCGGTAGCACGTATATCCAACTTGATCCATTTATTCAAATCTCTAACCTATCTATATAAACCCAATTATAAACCCTAGCCCTAATTTATTCCCATTTGCTTGTGCGTTTATTTCCTCAACTCTGCCTCTTCCTTAATGGATCAAACCTATATCCAAATTCAATCAGATCCAAAGTCAAAAATTCAAAGTCCCTAGAAAAATTCCAAAAAAATATATGTTAATGCTTTCGACGAGCGTAATTCAATGGTGCAATTCATTTTTCAATCCGGGATTTCCTGTTGCAAAAATTGGATGATTTAGCTCCGGCCGTCGTTGTATAGTTTCTCGATTCGACGATGGATCGTCATCTTTACGACGATCAAGAGGTGCTAGCTTGTAGTGGAAGGTGAGGAAGGCACATCGGTATGGTTGGCATGATTTTTAGGTGACACGGTTTACTGGAATTGGTGGAATTAGGGCACGACGGCGAGGGGACGGCGAGGACGTCGCGAGTGACGGGGCAGGGGTCGTGGTGGCCGGATTTGCATGCTGGGTGAGGCGGCGATGTTGGATGGTGGTGGATGTCAGTGGAGAGACCATGAAAATTGGCGACTGGGTGGCGGCTTCGTGTGTTACACGACCTGTAGAGGGGAATTTAGGGTTCTGTAACGCGTGAGGGAGAGGGGTAATCAGTGGGGTGACGTGGCGCTGTTATAAAGTGAGTTGTTTTCTTGTTTTGTTTTAATTAAATTTTTGTTTCAAAATTTTAAATCGCTATAACTTCTGCGTACGTTATCCGTTTCACGCGCAATTTTTTTTGTTAGGATCGTAATTAAATTCCAGACGCGTTGACGCTGGTTTGGATAGATTTGGAGACCGTTAAATTTTTGGGTTTAAATTCAATTTAAATTCAAAAGGTGAGTGTTTTAACCCACTCACAACTTCTAGAATTTCTTATGTTTGTTAATTTGACTTAAGATATGAGTAGAAATTTATTTATGTTCGTTTGGCATGTTTTATTCATCATCTCAGTTAAATCGCATTTATTTAATTTAACTGTTAATTTATTTTATTTATTGCATATAAATTTGACAATTAGAATTTAATTATTTGCATATTAACTGCCAGTCATAGTTATGTTAAATTTTTATTTCATATTAACTGCCAGTTAAATTTACATTTATTTTTGCATATAAACTGTTAGTTTAACAGTTGTTAAATTTATTAATGAATATAAACTATTAGTTAATACATGTTATTTATTACCAGTATAATTTATATACTCTATATCGATAATTGTTTAATTTGGATGATGATTGCAAATAATGATTGATGATTGATATTTGGATGAATGGATGTTATATTTATATTGTATAAATTGCAAGTCATCATGCATTTTCATTCCATTCGGGATTGCGGTTTGAAATGATATACAACCGCATTTTTATTTTAAATTACGGATTGAAATGATAAACATCCGTATCACTTGACCATAGGGTAGAAAATTTTATACAGGCACCGCGGTAAATATATAAAATTATTTTTGGAAATGTTTTACTATGGTTTTGTAAAGCTATATATATATGTATGGTTTATGGGGTATTGATTTGGTTATTTATTTATATATATATATATATATATATATATATATATAGTAAATTTTCGGTTTTTAAGCTGTGTATACATTTGATTTGAAGTATAAATTAAAGTTTGATTCTCGAGATCAAATACGATTAAGAATTTATTTAAAAATTAAATTTCTGGAGTTTTAATGACTTAAAAAAAAGAGTAAGGTTGGAAGATTAATATTAAGTTAAATTGAAACTAAATGAAAAGTTAGAATTTTTAAAGGATATGATTTTTGTAACTTGATTTTGTGTAAAGTGATTTGAATGAATATCAGGTTGATTTAAATGAATATATCAAGTTTAATAAATTGAAAGATTATCCAATTATGTGAAATTATAAGTTTTACTTAAAGTATATTGGATTCATTAAGTAAACATTTCAAGTCTAAATAATAAGTAATTGAATTCGATATATATGGGATGGTCAAATGAGTTTGTTTTGAAAGGGTGTAATATTTAAAGCTTTGAAACGTAAAAAAAATTTAAAATGGTATTTTGAAGTTTAAATCGATATTTGGAATTGATTTGTGAAATGTAAAGAAGCTATCTTGTTTTATAAAGGAAATTTAATATTTAACCATTGAGAGATGGAAATTTGTTTCAAAGTTATGATTTTCAAGGTAGTATAATTTGGAAATATTATATTCCAGAGTTTTGATTTCTAAATATATTACTTTGAAAACCCTATGAGTTTGGAAAGAATATATATTGGAAAATAAAATGACATTATATTGGTTTGGGCCCAAATGATATCGTATTGATTTGGGGTTTTAAAAATATAAACGATATCGTATTTATATGGATTTAAAATGGATATTTTATTTTGGTTTTAAAGTATAATTATTTTAAATGACCGCGGTGTTATAATAACGTTTGGTTGTTGAAGAGACCGGGATCGAAAGTTGTCATACTCTCTGCCAACTCCGAAAACCACTTTAACAACCGTGTACGCGATGGAGATTCCAGAATGAAGTAGGTTGGTGGAGGCGTTTCCTGCAAGGTAAATACGTGGACCCGACTCCCGTGAGTTGGCATAAGGTGGCTAAAACAGGAGCGATTCTCGGGCCAATGAGGTCATTCCTCTGATCGGACACTCCTCTTCGATATTATACTTTGACTTTGGATTGATTCAATGGCCACTTTTACTTTGATTTTTGGGGAGTTGTTTCGAGGTGGGCGGTAGCTGCGGCTACGCGTTTCCATCAGCCCGGATAGCAATTGGTATATCTACCCTGACATTACCTAGTTGTGCTGTGTCACCTACCCTATCGCGCCTTGTACAAGTTTGGATTTCTCCCGTAGCCCGTGTGGTATCCTCTAGTGGCTTCCCAATCACGAGGGACTATGATATTGGATGGAATACTGGGACTATTACGTGTTAAGGGCTATATGGGTAACCCCTTAATGCTAAGAAAAAATTAAGTTTATTTTACAATTAGACACTATTATAATAGCGCAATATACTACATAGTAAATAGTTTAACGGATCCTTAGGAGATGTAAAATCCCGAGCATCTCTTGAGTTACTGTACTCATATTTATTTCTGTTAATTTAACTCACATAAGATCTTTTCGTTCTGACTCGAGTGTTTTTGTCTTTTCAAATTTACTCGGGTCAGTCGGAGCGTTTCAGGATTTGAAGACTTTATTTCTAGAGGACGAAGACGAAGATTTCATTATTATTATTATATTATATGGTTCCACTACACACTGTATTCCGCTGCATTGGTATTTATTGGTATGTGAACTCTGATATTTATTGTATAAAGAAGAATCAAATGTTTTGTAAATAGTTTTATGAACTGTTTATTTATTATTATATTTTATCCTTCCGCTGTGAGATTCTGTTTAGTTTTTTCTCTTCTCTATTTTTCTTATTTACCCCATAACAATCCGCCCTTCCGTATGTGTGAAGACCCGCAAATCCGTACTCCTTGAATATACACTAATCTCCATTGACTAATTCAAGATGAACAGAAATACGAATTCTCAATGTTTAAGAAAAAGAAAGAAAGTAGAAGAAGAGAGAAAGATAGAAAATAGGGTGAAAAGAAAATAGAACGGAAAGAAAACAACAGAACAATAACAGAATCTCACAATCGCAGCGGAACAACATATAATACATAAATGAATAATCTTTAAACAAAGAACTATATCAGTTATTACATTACATTACATCATCATCAGAGTGTACAACAACAAACAACAATAAACAGCGGAAAAAGAAATACTATATACTAGTAATACGCCATGCCATCCAGCTTGCCTCCAGAAAGTCCAGAATATCCTGATAAACCTTAACTCTTGACTGCCCGTGTGGAAATTGGTGGGCACCCAGAGTTTAGGAAGGAAAACAATAAACTCCGAGTCAGTCATGTGACTGGTGTGAGAACTCAAAACAGTTTATTTATCTTTAAAATCAAAATAGAGGAATATTTTTAAAGTCAATTCGCAATTCTTTTAAAAATGAGACTACCATAAGGCCTCCCGTACACACACACAATGCAAACGCAGAATCGGAGGAGATTTCTCCTTATGATAGTCAAAGATGCTTGATACGCATTAAAAAGAACATTGGATATTATTATTAGTGCATAGTGTAGGGAAAATCATTTCGAAAATAAAGATATAAATCTTAGCCAGCATAGACATTCCGCACTTATGCCTACTATAGCTACCATGTTCAATAGCAGGTTACCGCCACATTCCATGGCAGGTTATAAAACTAAAACCGTACAAGATCGTATTGTTTCTTTGGATTTCCAACGAATGGTCAGGCCAAGGAACTTCCCATTGCCACATGAGAACGCCTCTGGAAGGACGTCCCCGAGAACCAAACCGGATCTCTTCCAACACAAGGCCGAGTTACCCCTAACTGGGTAACTACTGACACGAGTATGCCATCCCCCGGTCCTTTGGGACCTTTAACCGAGCGCTCGTCATCAACATCACACAATCATAAATAAAGTGTTTCAACATGAGTAAGTATCTGGGCTCCATACCATGATACCACCCTTTTCCAGAAGGAAATGCACATACCCTAAAGGGAGGTACCCCTCATAACCTTGCTGCATCTTTCCTGTTTTGACCATTCCGGGGTGTGAGGCTCGACGAAGTCACGTCCACAAAGCCATGCTTTATACAAAAGCTGTGCTCTGGGTCAACAAATGATCATAGAAATGATCACAAAGATAAACGATCAAACAAATGATCCTATCACAAATGATCAACAAAATGATCATTTCACAGCAACACTCAACATGTCACATTACCAAATTGGGAATATATCGCTGATAACCTTCAACTACATAACCTCTGAGCTCGTACGTCTCAGAGAAGGGTGTTAAGCTAAAAGAATAAATTGTCCGCCACCAACAGAAATATATTTGAAAGAAATCTGCTTTATATCTCAATTTGTAATGTCAGACACACAATCCATACAAGTCTGTTCCGGGCTCGAACAGATCCGAAGGCACTTACAAAGAAGTCCTTGCAATCCGGATATCCACAATCCTGATCGGATTCCCCATCACATATGGAGAACTCTATACCGGAGCAACTCGGTGCAGAGTCAATCGACAGGTCATCCTATCGCTTTCGCAAATACCCGGTCTTCAACACCGATCTTCAATGCTATCCATTACGTCGTATCACTATTCGGAATGGGTAATCCGAATAACGAGCGCAATAATTTAAAAATAAGTGTGGCATTCCAATTCAAACAAATCACAACAAATACCTTTCACAGGTAAATATTGATAGTCGGTTATTGAACTATCAATGGATATGCACAACATCACTGGATTCCAAGTAATTTTTCAAATTATTTATTTCCCAAAAATATCTTTACAAGATATATAATTTTCACACTTTAAAAATAAATCAATATTTATTTTTAAACAAATTCTCCTTTCTTTTAAAAATTCCATAGTGAATTTACATTCCAAAATATCTATGAATATACGATTTCAATTATTCATTTTCAATTTATCTTCAAAAGGATAAATTCTCAAAATATTCACTTTATATTGGAAAACATTTCCATACTTATTTAATAAGTAATTCACAATCTTTTTATTTTCTACACTTGGAAAATATTCGATATACTTAAATCGAAATTAAGTATATATTTCATTCTTTACGGAAATCATTCTCTTAAACATATTTATTTGGACCAAAACGAATGTTGCGTAAAACATCGTTACGACAACCCAAAATCACTAGTATAGGGATTCGAAATTAAAATAGATATATAAATCCCAATACTATACAAAACATTTCCTTTCGGAAATCATTTACTATAACAACAGTGTTATAGTCCACCATTCCCTTCTATTTCTCGAAAACGTCTATTTCAACAATGAATGTTGAAATCTATGGTTTCGAATCTTAACACATTTTAAAACATCGTTAGATCGTTTTAATTCTATTTAAAACATCACATCCAAAACATTTTCTTTAACATAATATTCACTATTCAAAAACGTGAATATACTACGTTAACCAATTTCATCATTTCTATTCATTTTGTTTCAAAGGATTATTCAATATCTAAAATGTGAATATAACTCCACTAATAAGTTATAAAAAAAATTAACTTATCAAAATAAGTCGTTTGCGAATTTATAAAACAACGTTTATAAATTCTATTTCTATTTATTTTATAACTACTTCCTTTTATAAACCTCCTTTATTAACCTATTCACTTTATAACTCAATTATAAACCAAAGGTTCATATTATAAGTTAAACACTTATAATCTTTTTGTTTACAAAAATCGTTCCTTTAAACTTCATAATTATAAATCTTATAACTTATAAGATTCATTTATTTATCAAAAATCTATTCTTTTAATAACTTTGCAAATTTTATAAACCTACTTCTTATAAAATTCCATTTATAACTTCACCGTTTATAATTCTATAAATTTCATTCATTTATGAAATTCATTCACAATTTATTCCAACACTTATAAAACTCGTTTTTTTATAATTCCAACATTTTAATTTACAAATTATCAATTTATAAATCTCTTATATAAATCAATTTATATTATTATTTCAAAACGTCTTCAAAATCCTTTATAATTTCATCATTTTGATTTATAAAATAATTAAATTTTATAAATCCTATTTTTAAACTTTTCATAATAAATTCAAAAATCCCAATTTAAACTATCTATAAAATCATTAACCCCATATTTTCAAAAATCAACTTTTAACTATATTTCTCAAAAATCATAATTTTTATAACATTAAAATTTATAATGTTTATTTATTTAAAATGAATCAATTCCAAAAATATTTTATAAACGTATACTTTCAAAAATCATTTTAAAATCCTTTTAAAATTCCAAAATTTGGCCCAGTGATGCTACATACCAAATAGTCAATCACGACTACAATGATATCATATATCGTATATGATAATCAACAAATATCAAAATATCCATAATCAAATAAATACTGTTGAGGAATCCAGTTGGATCCCTCCAATCTGTTTTTCTGCATCCATAAACATTAGCACAATACCAATTTCGCTCCAGTATGAAATTATCGCGGTATATGGGATTTAAAATATTATCCGCTTAATAGACGGCGCAATAGGGTCTCATCCGCTATACAATGCGGGAAATCAACAACTGCAATATATACATATGCCAATATATATATATTGCTATTATATATAATACCAATTTCACTGTTTATGAAATATTCGCGGTATATGTTTTTAATAAATAACATCCGCTTACTAACGGTGCATAATGTCTATTTTAACAATCAATAGATAACAATCATCATTCAAACATGCATTCAAGTATTTTAAATCTAACTATTTAAAATAAAAATTGAAACTAATTCGATTGAGTGAGAAGTTCTCACCTTGATTTCAATTTCGTTTTAGCGATTTATTTCGAATAAAATTAAAAGTGCGTTTAATTTAACCAAAAATTCTCACTAACTCCAAACGACTCCAATCAAATTCCATAGTGTAGTGCTTGTCCATACGATTCCAACGCTTCCTGTTTCGCGCGTTTTCGACCTCGTATGAAAAAGTTATGCATTTTACAAGTTTACACAAATTTATATTCATAATTTACAACATTTTCTTTTTATAATTAACCTAAATCAACACGGGTCGTTGGATCTCCTGCATCTCCACATCAGGCCGTCCCCCCTTTCCTCTCCCTCATGTTTCTTTCTTTCCAGTAACAAACGAAACCAAGAAACCCAACAAAGCAATCTAGGGTTAAACATTGCCTCTTCCACGCTCATCTATACTTCGATCAGGATACGCCATATTGAAGCTTGTCTCGAGAGCTACCCTCGGCTGCAAAGGCATGGAGCTCGGCCACCTGTAGCTCCTCGATTCGCATGCACAACAGTAGGCCGTCGGCCCCCCTTGCTCCCTCCACGTCGCGCCGTATTCGATCATCTCCGTATAGAATCAAAGCTCTTGCTTAGCTCTTCGACTTTCGTGTTGAACACTTTGGCTAATTATCGACGGATTGAAAGTAATTGAGGAGAAAAGGATATTAATTTCTGGCCATTGATAGTTTAAGGGGGTGGCGGCCTGCAGATGGAACCCTAAGGGTTTGATATTTTGTGAAAAAATGAAATAAAGGGGGGTTTTATAGAAAAATTTCCCAATTTACTATTCACCCGGAATTTCCGAACTCCAAATGAAGCGTGCCAGTTGGCGTTTCTAAGGTTTACCCCGCGTTCGGAACACAATGGAACATGTTTTGGGAGCTAATTCGGTCATCTGTGCGAGTTATGGCAATAAACGTTCAATTTAAATTAAACCGATTTAAACGATTTTCTAGGCGTTTTAGCATGCACCGGACAAACGGTAAATCCGATTGACACAAAATTTGAAACCGTACAAAAATACCACATTACGGATCCGATGAAACTAGTTTCGTCGAAATCCGAGACTTTTTGAAAAATGACTATTTTAACTCGCCAAATTAATATTAAAATAATTTCGATGCGTTTCGAGCTGCCACGATCAAACGATAACTCCGATTGCTACGAAAATTGAAATCCGATAATAACAAACTATTACAGATCCAATGGAACTAGTTTCGTCCAATTCTGAGACTGTTCAAAAAATGGCTAATTTCACTAGTCGATTAAATATTAAAATATTCAATTTTCACAGATTAACTCTAAATTCGATTTTAAAAGTTCTAAAATATCATTCTTACTTCAATATGATAAAATAAAATTTTACAAATCATTTTCTATCATATTTAACTCAAATTTCAATTATTTCCATAATTTAACATATTAAATTATCGATTTAATTATTCAATTAAATCCAATTATTCGAAATAAAATTTATTCGACTTATAAATTTCACTTATTAATATTTAAAATTAATTAAATATACAAATTTTAATTAATAAAAATTCTGGGTCGTTATAGTATGGTTTGAATTGGCACGTGTGTCGATTTAAAGCGTGCGAAAAGGCGGGATGTTACAAATTCTGAGCAAATAAAGAAAAAATAATAATATAACAAAAAAAGCTTAACTATTTAACACCTACCTCCCTTGTACAAAGTTTTCCTTTGTATATACACACCTATATTCATTTCATTTCGTTCAAACAAACATAGTAAACTTAAAATATAATCATCACTATATTTTCAAGTTCAAAAGAAAAAAACAAACAACAAAACAAAACAGAAAAGAAGATCCAGGAAAATCAATCTGCAGTTTTCCAATACAAGAGCAGTTCTCTGTTTCAAAATATTTTCTGTGAGTAAATCTATAATTTTAAAACGGAAATCTAAGTATTTAGTTTGTGAAACTTTGTGCTTTGCTGCATATTGGAAAATTTGTTTTGTATGTTTTTTCTGTGTTACTGGAAATCTTTATATAACTTGTTCTTTTATATTTTGGTTTCAGAGCAAAGTGAATTAGGAAAAAAAATCAAATAAACCTTCATCCAAACATTTTTAGCTTAGGGTTTTTAAACAAAATAAGTTGGTTTAAACTTGAATCACAGCCTAAATTTTTTTTTAAGCTTGATCATGATAAGTTTGACTCTGTAACCTAAATTTTGTAGTAAAAACAAAATTATATGATGAATTCAAGTATTTTAAATCATTGATTTGATTATATAATTTGAATAAAAATACAAAGATATGATTTTTAAAATGAATATGATGATTTTTAATTAAGTATTCTAAGTGCAGTTCGTATTTGAATAAAATATGCATTTTGGTCATTTTCTGATGATCAATTTAATACCGGATATTGAAATTTTGCGTGAAGCAAGGTTGAACATCATTAATTTCGGGAAAATTATCAAATGATTTTTCTATTGCGTAAATTGGTGGGTCGAGGTGAATTTAGGGTTATGGTTGAAGTTTTGCAGTGGGTTGGAAGTGTGATGATTTCGTTACCATGGAGTGATCGAGTTGCTTGAGATAGAGGGGGATGGTAGTGCAAGGGGTGATGTGGTGTGGACGGAGTGGGAGCTCCTCCGGTGGTCTAAGACATGGTGGCGAGGCAATTTCGTTTTGGTGAGTCCAAGTTGCAGTGTCGAGCAAAATGCTTATTTCGATCTCGAGTTTTTTTATGTCGAATCGAAGTTCGATTTCGAGTGTGGGTGAGTTTTTCGACTTGCCAAGGGCCGTGATGTTCGCCTAAACGAAGGCGCAGTGACGTGCACGACGTTGATCTCGTGTCAGGAAGTTTGGTTTGGGAAGAGACTCGAAGGAACGCTCGAGTAGAAGATGTTTTGGCTCGTGTTCTCTCGCGCTCGAGTGGAGTTTTTTTAGCAGTGTTTAAGTTTAAAAAAAAACTTAAGCTAGAAAAAAAGGAGAAGAAGCAGAGAGTATGGGAGGGAAAGAAGATGACTCGGGAAAAGAAGGGGAGAAACTCGAGTAACACTCGAGTAGACACCTGGGTATGCTCGGGTTATTGCCAAAATGGGTTAAGCCCAATAATTTAAAGTTTATAACGTTAAAGTAAATAATGTTGACTATTTTGAGTTAAGAACTTGTTTAAGTTATCGACTAAGTGAGTACATATCAATGTTTTCTAAAACCTTAATTAATATTTTAATTAAGTAATTAATTTAAGTTAAGTATTAAATTTAATTACCATTAAAGTTTTCAAGTTAGTAATAAATTGATTTCAAAGTTTAAGGGAGATTTTTAAATGTTAACTTAGATAGATAGTTATTATTAATCAATTGTTTTGGAAAGCAATCAAGTATGATTAAATTAATAATTATAATTAGCTAAGTAATTAAGGATTTATATGGTAATTTAAGATTGGTTAATTAATAATTAAGTATCTAATTAATTTGTAAATTAAGAATTGTTAATTAGATAATTTAAGTTAGTCAATTTATAATTAGTAGTTAATTAAAATAATTAATTAAGAAATAAATAATTTATCAAGTTGATTAAGATTTAATTAATTTATCCAAGTTTAATCATTGATTTAAAATAATCAATAAAAATAATTATGTGGTTAATCAATTAAATCATACCTACATTGATTGAAAATAATTAACTATTGTTGTGCACTGGATTTATATTTCTGTTTTGGTTATGATACTGTGTAATGTTGATTGCTCTGTGCTGAACTATGATTTGTGATTTAAATTCTGTATAGATGTGAAAACCTTTTTGCCGGTAAACGACATTTAAACTCGATGCGACAGGGAGTCGGATTTCAGTTAGTTATCTGAAACCCACATCGAACCCTGAATGTAAATCTTTGTGAGTGATATATCCACGTGTTTCAAGATTGTACGCTCACTATTCGGTTTAGCCGGGAGAGGACCTTTGTGTCATATAAACCATTTCGAATAGTGATACGTCGGAATGGATAGCATTTGAAGACGGTGCTGAAGACCGGGTGTCTTCGAAAACGATAGGATAACCTATCGAATGTCTCTGTACTGAGTTGCTCCGGTATAGAGATCTCCATATGTGATGCGGAGTCCGATCGGGATTATGGATACCGGGATTTGCAAGGGCTTCTTCCTTTATTGGACGAAGTGCCTTCGGTTCTGTTCGAACCCGGAACATACTCGTATGGTTGTGTGTCTGACACTACACTTTAAGATATAAAGCAGATTTCTTTCAAATATTGTTGGTGGCGGAGAATTTATTCTCTTAGCTTAACACCCTTCTCTGAGACGTATGAGCTCAGAGGTTATGTAGTTGAAGGTTATTAGCGATATATTCCCAATTTGATCGTGTGGCATGCTAAGTGCTGCTGTGTGTTGATGATCATTTGTTGATCATTTGTGATCAAAGCATGGCTTTCGTGTAAAGCGTAGCTTTGTGGACGAGACCTCATCGGACCTCACAACCCGGAAATGGTTGAAACAGGAAGGATGCGGCAAGGTTATGAGGGTCGTGCCCTTTAGGGTATGTCATTTCCTTCTGGAAAAGGGTGATGTCATGGTATGAAGCCTAGATATTTACCTACATGGTTGCTTCAATCTCATTTACTGTGTGGTTGTTGCTTTGTGATAGAGGGCCCTCGGATAAAGGTCCCAAAGGACCGGGGAATGGCATAGTCGTGTAGTAGTTACCTAGTTACAGAGGTAACCCGACCTTGTGTTGGCAGAGAGCTGGTTAAGTTCTTGGGACGTCCCTCTAGAGGCGTAGCCATGTGGCAGTAGCCTGACTATTTGTTGGAAATCCAAAGAAACAATACGAGCCCCGTACGGTTTTAGTTGTATAACCTGCCATGCAGCGTGGTGGTAACCTGCAACAAAACATGGTAGCTATAGTAGGCATACGACAAAATGTGGTATGCTGACTAAGATTAATATTATACTTTCGAAATGGTTTTCTACACTATGCACTAGTAATAATATCAAAGAATTTTTCTCGTATCAAGCATATTTGACTATCATAAGAAGAAATCTCCTCTAAATCTGCGATTGCATTGTGTGTGTGGCGGGAGGTCTTATGGTAGTTTCATTTTCCAAAAGCAAAACGGCTTTCTTTTATAAATCTGTTTTATTTAAAAGCAACTGTTTTGTTTACTCATACCAGTCCCATGACTGATTCGGAGTTTATTGTTTCTATTCTAAACTCTAGGTGCCCATAATTTCCACACGGGCAGCCTAGTAGCAGGTTTTCGTGCTCTAGTGCTAGCAGTATTTTGGAGCTTTTGCTTTAGAGATATTTTAGAAGCTTTTGGGATCTCAGGTGCTTAGTTTTTGGAAGTTCTCTATCGCTTCATTTCTTTGAAGACTTTCTGGATATATGATTACTTGTTGTACTATTATGATGTTCTATTTGGAGTTGTGATATATGTATTAAAATACTCTGATGTAGTAATGGATATTATGATTATGTTGTATCTGTGTTGTAATGCATGATATTCATTTTGTTTTCCGCCGTTTTATATTCATCTGATGTTGTTATAAGCTCCATCCGACTGGAGTTCGATGTTTGAATCTTTGGCAGTCAAATGCAAGTGAGGTATTTAGTGTCAATTTTCGAACATTGGATTTCGGCTCATGAAAAAATGTGTGTTGAAATGGTATTTTAAATAAATGAATGTGGTTTGAAAGATATGATATCCGATATTTTGAAATGGACTTTTGAATGATATTGAATTTTGAAATGATATTTGATTTCGAAGTATAAATTACTATTATGAAATTTTAACCATGGGATTTATTTAATTTATAGTTTAACTGATCCTTAAAGGATGGGCAATCCCAAACATCCTTTAAAGTTATTGTACATTACTACTACAGTTCACTTGAGTTGGTTTACATTATGTAAGTATATATGTCCTGACTCGAGTGTTTTGTGTTTTACTCTACGCTCGGGTCAGCCTGAGTATTCACAGCTTTGGATTCTCTTTCTGGAGCTGGTCTTTGCTAGAGTTTATGCTTATCTACATTTATATCTACTTCTGTTTCAGCTATTCTAGTTTATCTCATGTATTAGTGAACTACTATGTATTTGGGATTTCTATTATGTGTTTTCAGACTATATTATGTATTTGGTTTGAGACTCTATTATAGTAGCTTCTACGTTATTTTTGTTTCCGCTGTGAGTTATTATGATATTTCTGTGTCTGTGATTTGTATTTCATTTTCTCCAAATTATTTACAATGCGTTATTTTGAGCAATTCAAGTCCGGCATGTGTGGATGCGAATGGCTGAAAATACCAGGCTGTTACATTTGGTATCAGAGCTTTGGTTTTAGGCAAACCTTAGCCTGTGGAGCAAAAACTCATTAGAGATAGGGTAGAAATACCCTAGAATAAGTGAAATTAATCTCAGAATCCTTTCTTTGTGAGAGAACGTATTTTCAAAGTATAAAATGATTTCCAAATGATTTTTAAAGATTTTCAAAGATTATTTTGGTATAAAAATTTTCTTACTTTGAAATCAAGATTTTCTAAACTTCATTCCTTCTGTATCCACCTTGTTAGAAATCTTTTGGTTAGGATTCTTATCGGTTTGGATTCCTTGAACTTTGGAACGCTTCCAATTGTTCTGAAATCCAGTCTTGTCTTCTCTATTTGTGTTCCTTTGACTTTTGGAGCATGCCATAATCCACTTTGGAATGACCTCTCTAAAGATCGGTGATTCCGCCAATCTTTGAATGATTTGCAAAGGGGTAAAACTTCTATACAATTGGCATTGATTCACTGGAGATTTCTATGTCCTCGGTTTATGATGCTATCTATCTCCTGCTCTACAGAGATTCTTTCTCTGGCGATCGAATGTCGATTTGCCTTAGATTTCTGAATTGATTATATTCCTGAAGTCACGATTGACCGGTTAAGGTTGCCCACGATTTATATAGGCTTATCAATCTTCTATCTGGTAATAAAAATATCTCATCTTCGTTCGAGCTTACCTTCGAACCAGAATTCTATTTGATTAAGGTTCCTCGAAAATTGAATATCTATTTGTTGGAAATTTATCCTTGAATCCCTTGAAAATGTGTGTTTGGTGGTATTTTGAAATTGTCCATACATCGAAATTATTATTTTGATAAGGATGGCCCTATTATATATAAATGTGAAATATTTTCAGGATTTTTATATCTTTTGAAAATGGAAATTTTAAACTTTGAAAGGATTATATAACGTTTAAAAAGTGAAATTTTGAAATTTTGAAAGGATTTGAAATTTTGAAAATTTTATAAGAATTTGACTTATATAAAAATGATTTATACCTGAAAGGTTTTCGAATTTGAATTTCGAGGAAGCGAACTTCGGTGTTTTGAAATCGGTTTTAAGGATTTCGGAAAATATATAATAATAATATGATTTAAAGATATTTTTCGAATAGAAATGTTTCAAATGTATTCGAACGAATTCCAATGATTTCAAGAGATTTCAAAGAAGTTTCAAGAAAATAAAAGACCAGAACCCACTTTGTCGCTGGAAAATATATTCGGTGGTAAATGCATGCATCATCGACATTGATTTTCGAGTTTCTGGTTAGGGGAGAGGCCACTCTAGTAGCTTTGCTACGCGACTGATTTTGTGAAACCAAATTTGTGATTTCAGATTTTGAAGTATGGTTTGATGTTCGAAAGATATATGTGTGTGTGTGTGTGTGTGTATTTGAAATGATTTAAAAGTAAGCCGGTGTTCGGCCCTCGAGATTCCGATTTTTTCTGGTATTACCCTATCTTTTGGAATTGGTTTACTGATTAGTTGGTGATTTCCAACTCTTAGATTGAAAATATGATTTCTCCGAATATTTTAAATGTTCGAGCACTTCCAAATCAAGGTTAACTTTTCAAAGCTAAGAAATTTTGAAAGGTATAGGGTATTTGATAAAGAATATAAGTTTAGTTTTGTATGATTTAAGTATAAGGTAATACGATTTAAATAAGTTTGAAACTGTTTTGTTGAGTGAAATAAATAAGACTATTTTGAATTATACTGATATGGAATATAGATTTGAAATGTTTTGAATAAAGTATATATATATATATATATATAGAATAAAAATCTTTCCAATAGTAAATTGGATTTTTCATACACAAATAAATAGTTTGAAGGTTTTAAAAAAGAGTTGGTTTTAAACTTTGTAACCATTTTAGATATTTTAATGATTGTGAAATGGTTTTGAAAGATATAATCTTTATTTGATAAAGAATGTGAATTTGAAATGATAATTGATTTGGATAAATGAATATTTGAAGTTTATAATTGTATGAAAGGATATCGGGTTTACTTATAATTTGAGTTTATTTAAAAATGATGGATTTATGAAAGAAATATTTCAAAACTAAGTAATAATGAAGTCAAATTTGAGATTTGTGAAATTATAAAATTTAGTTTTGAAATATGGTATATTTAAGCTTTGAAATATATTTAAGGTTGAATAGTTTATTTTATGGATCTCTTTATTTGAAATTTGATAATATTTGAAATGGTTTTGTTGGAAAACCAAATTGAATTGAAAATGATGGTCTGAATTGAATTAAAATTAAAAAATTTAGATTTGGGTATAATTGAATAAATTTGTTAAATGTAAAGAATTAAATGAATGTTTATGATTTCAAACGTATGATTTCGAAATGTTATGATTTTCAAAGTGTAATGATTTCGAGTATTTTGGTTTCAAAAGATTTATAACTATGAAAGTATTATGATTTTTAAAAGTGAATATATATTTGAAATGGAAATTAATTTTTTGACCTAAATTTTGTTGATTTGGGAATTTGGATTATTTTCTAAATCTATTGTTTTAAGAAAGTTTGAAATTAAATATATGTAATTAGGAAGAAATGATTTGGTGAAATCATATATGATTTTGAAACTCGATTGGTATTGAAATGGTTTGAAATTAGGAACCTTGGTTATTTAAATACTTTGATTTGGGAGTTATCAAACTTATATAAAATTGATTTGTATAAGTATGAAGTGATTTGAAACTATTGATTTGTAAAGGTACTCAATTTGCAAATTGAAATCTTATATAATCGAAGTGTATATAAGAGTGATTCGATATACTATTGGTTTTGGAAAGTATTTGATTTGAAAGTAAAATCTTATATATAATGGACTTTATATAAGCATGGTATTTGAAAGTGATTTTGAAAGGTACTATATGATACACATTTTCGAAGTAAAGATATGGAAAGTGCCTTCTTCTTGATATCCACTTTGTGGCCACACTGTGGATTCATTCTAACGATATTATTCTCTCTCTGATTTGGGTTTTTCGGATATGATACTCGAGTGTCCATCGAATTCCACGGCGATCTCCATGGTCTTACGAGCGCGACTGCATAGCGTAATTCACAGGAGCTGCGAGAGCCTACTTGTATGGATGTTTCCTAGGGGATTCAGCTGTAACCATTGTGTATCTGTGATCTATTGGGTCGCTTAGTACCGTAATCTACAAGGGCTGCGAGAGCTTAAGGGTACGGATGTTTCCTGGGGGATCTAGGCATAACCATTTTGTATCTGCGGTACTACCACTCTTCATTGCGCAATCGCAGAGCTGCGGTTGTCGGCCTACGGATACGGATGTTTCTTGGGGGTCCAGGCGTAACCATTGTGTATCCGCGATCCATGATCGACATGTTTCGGTTTGGTTGTTTTTTTTGGATTGTACTTTCCATATCTGTTTTTTTTAAAGTTTTTCCAGTATTTTCACTGGGTGTTGAAATAAGTCTACTAAGTACCTGGAGAATACTAGCTTTGCGCCTAATCAACACAAGGCCAGAATCTGCAGGAACGAAAGTAAACTTGTTAAGACATCGAGTTATAAAAGTATTTTGATAAAGTATTGTATAAAGGATATTTTGATCATTTATATAAAATGTTTTAGATATTGTTCAATTCAAACTATCAAATTTGAATCAAATGACTATTTATAATATTATAAAAATGTTGTAAATGTTGTAAATATAAAATTTTAAATTGAAATGTATATGGTTTTAAAAAAATGGTCCATCCTTGTGTTCCAACCTATTTTTCCTCCTAGCTATTCCTATCTTCTTCTTCTTTGAGGGTTCTTCTGCATTAAAGAATTGGTTCTTTGACTTATCGTTTAGATTTGCCCAAGAAACTTTCTGGAGTGCATGATGTATTCCATGTTTTGCACCTTCGCCCTTATCTTCATGATCCACCTCTTATTGTTTAGCCTTCTGCTCTTGATAGTTTGGATATTGAGCCTAATCTGACTGTCGAGAGTAAGCCACTTCGTATTGTCGACAGAGTTACGAAGCAGCTTAGAAGGAAATCTGTTAATCTAGTCAAAGTATTGTGAAGTACTGATGATTGGGATTGTACCTGGCAAATGGAGGAGGGCATTCGTGCTTCGAATCCGAAATTGTTTTTCCAGGTACTATTTGTTGTCTATCTTGCTTTTCCTTATTTTCCATGTTCGTTCTTTTCGAGGACGAAAAGATTTGAGTGGGGGAGAGTGTAACAACCTAGTATTTTGTGATTATTTTAATTGTTTATTTTAATTATTTAAATTAGAACTCCTGATTTAAAAAACTTTATTATATTTATTAAAATGAATAATTTTTTTTATTTTAAGAGTATATTTTGATTTTTGCGTGAATTATAATTTCAAACCTGAATAAATAGGATATTTCCAAAAAAGTGAATTTTTGGTCAATCTAGTCAAACTTTAACTTTTAAATTTAAAATTTAAATATTTTAATTTTTGAATATTTTCTTTTATTATGAAAGTAGATTAAATTTTAAGAATACTACTTTTCGTTTCGTTGAAATCCGATTTATATTGTGAAAGTTATGCTTTTTACAATATTGGGTGTATATTGATTTATTAAATAAAATTATCTATTTTAATTTATATAGATAATATTTTTGTTTGTCAAACCATGTTCTAATATGTGTTATGTGACATGTAGATATACATTTTATTTTAAATTATTTTTAAAGTGATGTTATAATTTTTCCAAAGTTTGCTGCATTTATTTCCTATTTTTAAAGGTTATTTTCTATTTTCTGCCATTTTCTTCATTTAAATTATATTTATTTATTTTATGAATGCATTTTTATTTTATTCTCTTATCTTTATTTATAAATATTTTCCAAGTCCATATAAATTTTCCAAAGTTTATTTTGTTTATTTTCAAATTTTTTGACTAGTTTTCATTTTCTGTGCTATTTTCTTATTTTAATCATATATAATTATTATTTATTTATTTATATTTTAAATATTTGTTACATTTTCGAATTTAAACTGAATTTACAGTTATTTTCAGTTATTTAAACTTATATAAAGAAATAAGGAAATTTGAAATGGTTTGTGTCTTTTTATCTCCTAAGCCTTTTTGTATTCCTACCTTTTCACATTTTTTCAATATTTCTTTTCATCAATTGGCCATACCACTTCATTTCTTCAGCTGCATAATCCATTTCACATTCAAGTAAACTCTTTTTCTCATTCGTGAGACAAAATTTCGGCCATTTCTTTAGAGAAAAAAATTGGTAATCTTCTTTTCTCTTTTTCACTTTTATCGTTTCATACTTGATTTCATGATTTTGCACTTGTCTCTTCTTCTCTAGATTCGGCTATGATCCACCACCATCCATGACACCTCCACCACCACCTCCTCTCTGGCCAACCCCAAGCCGTGCCACCAAAGTTGATGATCCATCTCCAAATTCCAACAAAACTCCAACCTTCTGCCTATAGCCGAGCACAACATCCACTTCCACCACCTTCAACACCCCATAGCCGCCACCATCTCCACCTCCACCACCTCCAGCTCCACCTGAACCCTCTTCCACATCATCACCTTGAACCCACCAGAGAAGGCCGTGACCTATGAGCCTTGGCCGAGCCTTGATTTGGCATGAAACCATGTGATGCTTTGATTGTTGTGTTGTTTCATGCATGTCATTTTTGCACCACCTTCAAACTTGTTAGGCCGACCCATATCCAATCCAAACCAAATCCAAAACCTTGCTTTAGCCTTGTATTTCACCTATGGACAAACCCAAAGAGAGTTGGAAGCAAGTGCAAAGCAATTCTGCTTTGATTTGCGCAATTGATTCTAGCTTAGTTTATCGTATTTTTAAATTGAAAGCTTATGTATATTATATTGTTTGGTTTGATTTGTTTCAAGGGAATTAATCTTATGGATCTCTCACTCGTATCTTGTCGTGCTATCATGATAGTGTGGATCTTTTTTGTGCATTCGTTGTTGTGTCTCCAGCTCAAACCTGTGAGTTACTCTCTCACCAGACAATGTGTACTTATATAACTAGTAAATTGACCACTCGTGAATCTGTATAATGCATAAGCATATTATATCTGTTATGCTATGATTATATGATGTTCACCCATGCTTAAATACCTGTTATATCATATGTTACTGTTATGTTATGTTGTTCTATTGTTTATATCAGTTTATTACACTGCAAGTTCCCTTTAGATTAGAATCATTATGGGTTGAAATGATACATACCTGAACGGACTTTAGAATAAGGGAAAATCGTTATGGGATGAAATGATAGACCTGAACGATTTTCAAATTATTTCATTTACTTGGGACTGCGGGTTTGAAATTATAAAACCCAGGTTTTCTTTGTAAATTATGGGTTGAAATGATATATTACCTGTATCACTTTACCTAGGCTAGAAAATGAAATACAAACCCGTAGTTAAATTATATTTTTATAAAATTTATAAAATATGTTTGAAATGTAATTATTATAATATTTTGATTTAAAACTTAATTAAAAATGATTTTTATAAAGTATTATTTATTTTCTGAAAATTTATAAGTGAAATAAATTAATGGTAAAGTTAGAAAATTTGAAATGTAAGTTATTTTGGAAATTTTAAATTGGTGATCAATGGAATTTAAATTAAATATGAAAATGCGATAAATTTATGTTATTTTGAATTTAAATGAATTTAAATGAATTTTATAATATATTAATGGATTTTGAATAAGTTAAATGTGAAATAAATGAATATTGAGTTGAATTTTGAAATATAACTTAAATTTGAAAATTGTGAATTTTGTTTAAAATTAAATTTTTGAAGTTAAGTAAATAAAATGTAATATAAGTTATATTTTGAAATTTGAACTTAAGTTTTAAGTTAAAATTTTGATTATATGAATTGAAATTGAATGTTGGAATAAGCGTATTATTATTATTATTAAATATTGATTTTTGAATGGAAATTTAACTTTATAAAATCATGAATTTAAGGAAATTTAATTGATGGTTATAAAGGTAAAATATATGACTTTATAAGTTTAAATGATCTAAATAAAAATTTAATTATTTTTGAAATTATATTGAATATTTGGAATTTAATTAACAGTATTTTTAAAATGTTATTATTTCTAATGTAGAGTATATTACCGCATTGGTAAATGCTGTAGTTGATAGAAATGAACTAAATGGCCAAATTTAATTAAAGGCTATTATAGCATTTTGTAAGTGCTATAATTGTTTAATTTAACCAAGGTTTTATTTGAATTAATGTAACCCTATTACAACATTTTTGAATGCTGTCTTTTGTTAAATTAAAGTGTTTTAAAAGTAACTTTCCATAGCATTTTTCTAAATGCTGCGAAAGTTGAATTTTCATTGTTTTAATAAATTTAAGTGAATAAGTGAATTTTGAAAGATTAAAATTTTGGAAATTTAATAATTTAATTATTAAATATAATAACTTCATTTTATGATTTAAAATGAAGTAATTTGTTTTGAAATATAAACTATTTGAAATGTGTGTTGAAATGATATTTTAAATAAATGAATGTGGTTTGGTAGATATGATATTTGATATTTTGAAATGGACTTTTGAATGATATTGAATTTTGAAGTTATATTTGATTTCGAAGTATAAATTACTATTGTGAAACTTTAACCATGAGATGTATTTAATTTATAGTTTAACTGATCCTTAAAGGATGGGCAACCCCAAACATCCTTTAAAGTTATTGTACGTTACTACTATAGTTCACTTAAGTTGGTTTATATTATATAAGTATATATGTCCCGACTCGAGTGTTTTGTGTTTTACTCTACGCTCGGGTCAGCCTGAGTATTTACAGCTTTAGATTCTCTTTCTGGAGCCGGTCTTTGCTGGCGTTTCTGCTTATCTACATTTATATCTACTTATGTTTCAGCTATTCTAGTTTATCGCATGTATTAGTGAACTACTATGTATTTGGGATTTCTATTATGTTGTTTTCAGACTGTATTATTTATTTGGTTTGAGACTCTATTATAGTAGCTTCATGAACTACTATGTTATTTTTATTTCCGCTACGAGTTATTCTGATAATTCTGTGTCCGTCATTCTGTGATTTGTATTTCATTTGATCCAAATTTATTTACAATGCGGTATTTTGAGCAATTCAAGTCCGGCATGTATGGATGCGAATGGTTGAAAATACCGGGCTGTTACATTTCGATCCTTCACTCTACTCCTTCGCCTGCACTACTGGTCCTAGCTTCAGAGCCTCCTACTGTAGAGGTTTTCCAAAGTCTTCACGTAAGCTTACTTCATGTAGTACTTTATCCTCACTTCTATAAACTTGTCATAAATTTTCATTTTCTAAGTTATTGTTCATTTTGTTTACTATTATTTTTCCATTCATTTACTTATGTCACTTGTTAAGGATGTACCTTGGCCATGGAACTACACCGTCGGATTGAGACTTTTGAGCTGACTTTGGTGAGCACGCTAGTTGAGGTTTAGAAACTCTAGGGAGAGTTGAGTGTGGCACACTTGACATTGAGACTGGACGCCAAAGGGAAGAGAACTATAAGAAATGGCTTGATGAGCTTAATGAAAAATACAAGGAGATGAAGACTCATGTAATAAAGGTGAAGAATGTGCTTATTGACATAGAGAAAAAGGGGAAGCAGTTGGAAATGAAACTGGCCAGAAAGATAAAAGGCATTGAAGCCACTGCTTTCAATATCTTCTATAAGGTCTATGAGTAGGTCAAGAGACAGTCTTCATATAACATCTTCATGACCTTGAGGTTGAGGTGAGCTTTGAGTTCTTGCCTAACCCTGAATTTATTACATCCATTCAGGAACATTGGCACAAATTATGGGTTAAGGAATGCAGCAGGCAGCTTCTTCGATGACTATTGTACATGAGTTTTCGAATGGTTCTGACACCCAGGATAACTCTTATATTGTGGTTGACATTAATGCTAACCATAACAACGAGGCCTCTTGTTCCATTGAAGTATATCCTTGAATCCTAGCTTTTTTTATTTTTAGTTATTCCATAGCTTTTAGGGAAATTTATATTAATATTTTTTAGATATTATAAAATCTTTAGTTAGTATAACGGTTCCTTATGAAAACTTTATGATTGATGAATAATTCAGGCACTTAACTATTTGACTTTAGTTTTGATGTTTGTGTATTAATAAAATTTTTGCTATTTAGTGTTCTCGGTGGATGTAGCAGCACATTTTAATTAATAATCTTTTCCTCTTAGGTTGGAATTATTAATATTGATAAACCTCTTTTATTAGAGCGATTCAAAAAAGCTAAGCTAGTCCAATATTCAAAAGGGTATGTTGAAAGTTTAGACTAACAAGCTGTAGAAAGATTATCAAGGAGGACCGCTTTCGTTTGTAGGAGAGAAATTAAGCTGGAAAAGTCTATCACCCAACTAAAGAGGGAATCTTAGGAACTTTTATTTAGAATTACATAAGTTATTCATGACTAGGATATGCTCTATGATCTAATACTATGCAAATGGGGTCCTTCCTTAAAGAGTGAACTACTTCCTTTAGGGCATCCTAATTTATTATGGTTTAAAAATAGATTTAGTAACATGAAATAATGTTGCCTCTTTATGTATTTCTGATCCTTGATTGAATAAAATATTTTCACGACTAAGGTATCTTTGTATTATTTTATTTATCATGCATACATATTTTATGTTTCCTTTTTTTTATTGTTCATCAATTTCTTATGTGGTTATCTTAAATTCATAGGCCACCCTTACTTCTCCGGCCGAAACTTCCCTGGTTGCTCTTTATAGAAGCAGTAGCCCTTCTCGTGTTCTTTGCGGTTCTTACCTATGGGAGTAGGCTTCATCATATGTCTTTAAGAGTTATGAAACTTGAATTAAATTACTTAATACTTCCAACACATACCTCATTAAAAAAGAACTAACTAATGAGGACATTCGGGATGAACTATGCATGGAATACAAAGAATAAACATGATAACTTGAAGAGTCTAAGAAGGCCAACATTTGAAATTATAATTGCATTATAAACAAAGAGCTAACTTAGCATCCACATAAAATAAAATACAAGAGCTACAAAAGGAGCTAAATACCATGCACGAACGCACCATTGAATTTGAGAAGTTTTTGAAAGATGTTGTACGGTTGTATAGAGTTTTTTATGAGGACAAGATTAAGAAGCTTGAAAACACTATCAAGGAGCTATCCCAGCAAGTTTCTCATTAACTAGCTAAAGGAGAAAATCCTTCCTCCGATATTGCTCCTACTAAGGCATCTTCTTTTGAGGTAGCTCTGGGCCCCCCTCTAAGCTTCGATAACAAAGTGGCCTTACAATGGAAAAGAGAAATCTCGGCTTTCTATCAAAAAAAAGTTAACGAGTTGAACACTACCTATGAAAAGAAGTTGGGAGGTTTCAAGAAAGAAATGAAAGTGGAAGGGCGTTCGATGGCTTATAAATTGTTTTATGCATTCAAAAAAATAACGAAAAAGATGCAAGAAGAAACTTTAGTGATTTAGAATGTGTATGGCCATTGCTATTGAACGGATGAACAATTAAGAAGATTAAATATCTGGATCGGATCCCAACACATAGTCCTTTATTATGCCTCCATCACGCTCGTACACCTCAACACTTAGGGTTCCTAAAACTACATGGTCAGATTTGGTGGAAGAGCTTAGGCAAGAGAAGGTTATACGCGTTATGGTGAACATAGTTATAAAGCATGCAGTTAATGTGTTTAACCATTTCTTGCTGGAATTAGACTTAAGTTTTCTTTACAATCAATCTTACTATGTTATTAGGAGGCAAGACCTAGGTAATCCTTGGGACAGTGCAAATAATGACTTGAGGTTCTTTGCTATCGGTATGCTTTATTGTTCTTCAATTGTTATAACTGAAATACCATCGTCTCATACTGCTCAGGCTTCTAGCAAGAAAGGAAGCTCCTACTGAGAGGGGGTCCAGAGTCCAACTAGTGTGTACTATAGCAAATCCATGAAATTTTAGCTTATAAAGTGTATTTTTCTTTATGCATATTTAGCATTTTGTGGTGAATTGCAGTATAATTCGAAAAGGAATTATAAAGTTATGTGTACCATTTTGAGTTTTGTGCAAACTTCCTTTGAATTTTCCTTTAACTCATACTTCATGAATTTCTTTTTCTTCTTTTCACATCAACTCTTAGTTTTGAAGGTGATATACTTTTTCATCATGCGCTTGGCATGAACCACCCCACTTGGGGTGCAGAATTTTGTGTTTCAACTATAAAGTCAAGCCCCGTATTTACAACAACCTCTTATTTCATGTGCATAACCTTTTGTACTGGTCTGTCTAATATCCCTATATCCAGTAAATTTTTGGCTGAGAAGTCGTTATAACTCTTATGGGATGTATTAGTAGACAAGATTGACAAGTATGGTTGGAGATATTCTGAGTTCCAAGCCCTTGAGATTAAGTTCTCATCGGGTTTAGAGAGGCGGTATGTGCCATTTGAGAGTGGTTTAGTAAATACCAAAGGTCCCTCCTAGTTCAGTCCAACCCTTCTATTGGATCATTTGTGTTAGCCATCACCTTTCGTAGGACTAAATCTCCCATGTGGAACTTTCTTTTTCTGAGTCATAAATTACAATCCCAAGCCATTCTTTACCTATAGACTATGAATCTAAATACTACTTCATCTCTTCTTTCTTGTACGAAGTCTAATGCAGCTTCCTTCAGGCATGAATTTTTTAAGCCACATACGATATGCATCGATGTGACAATAAGTCTACTTCGATTGGCAGCAAAGGTTCATAACCATATTCTAAAGAGATTGGCATATGACCCACGAGATCTTGTGGATGTCCCGTATGCCCCTAAAACCAAAGGTAGCTCCTCTGACCATTTAACCCTTTGCTTCTATGAGTCTCTTATTTAGTAGCTTCTTTGGCGTTTTCTTTACTACTTCGACTTGCCCATTTGCATGTGGGTGAGCTACTAAGGAGAGGCTTTTGACTATACCATTTTTATCGTAGAGGTCATAGAATTCTTTACTTATGAAATGCGTTTCGTTGCTAGAGATTATTTTATGTAGGATCCCAAATCCGGTAATAACGTTCCTACCCATAGAGGTGACTATTTGGAGTTATAATTGTAAGTGATTCATCTTCCACCTATGTAGTAAAAAGTCTACTGCTACTACTGCATATCTTACCCCTCTTTAAACATTGAGAATGGGCCTATCAAGTTAATTCCCTACATATCGAATGACCATGAAATGATTATGAAGGTAATTTCACGTGATGGAAATCTTCGGATACTAGTGAACTTTTGACACCTATTGCATCTTCGAACGAACTTCTATGCATCATTTAGCATAATTGGATAGAAGTAGCACTGTTTTAATATTTTATTAGCTGACGTTGTACCTCCTGAGTGATCTTCGTATCACCCTTCATGAACTTCTCTCATGACCCTAGTTCCTTCTTATTTTGTCACACATCTTATATAAGTGGTTGAATAGCCCTCTTATAACATATCCCATCATTGAACATGAAGTAGGGAGCGTGATATCTAATTTTTCTTTATTATGTTTCTATCTATTGGTAAAGTTACTTCCAATAGGAAATATTTGGTAAGAGTCATTGAAGATTTCGCCTCATCTTGACTAATTACTAATGGGGTACAGTTATCTTGAATCCTACAAGTGTCCTTTTGATTTATTGCTTCCAGTCCCCTTGCTCGTTGAGCTCGCATCAACACTAGAATCTATTTTGATGCTTAGTTCAGTTAAATGTCCTATAGGTATTGTCTTTATTTCTTGCACAACCTTAGTTCCTGCTAGCTTATCTAAAGAGTTTGCTGAAGAGATTTCTTCCCTAGGAACTTCTCTATATCAAATTGTTTGGATTGAGCCAATAATTCTTTGGACAATCCCATGTATTCGGCCAGAGTTGGTCCTTTAGTTTAGTAATTTCCCTATACTTGATTTACAACAAGTTGGAATCACTATGGACTTTAATATAAGCTTGCTTCATTACCTGCTCCATTTTCGACACAGCAATGAGTGCTTCATGCTCTATGACATCCCTCATTACCTTAAACTCTAGCTGAACCGCCACATACAACTTCTGCTATCCGAGGTAATAATACTACCTAATTCATGCCATTATTCCTTTGATGTTCCATTACATAGAGTTTCCAAACCTACGGAGGCTCTTTCATTCCCTTTTTGGTTGCATTGTTGGATCTGTGCATTCCATAATGAAATTGACCAAAGACCGACCTTTGCTGGCATTTCAAGTGCAATAGGAGATGTCATATTGATTTAGTTCAATGGCCCACTTCAAGAGTGGTAATATGTCCTAGAATTTTTTAGTATTTACTTTAGTGATTTTTCTGGCATAGGATTTTGTTTGATGTGGAACAAAGCTCAATGCTTAGTGAGAGCCTCCTAGATGTGCTTTCCTATGCTTTCTTGGTTCTTGCTGTAAGGTGGGGTCACCATGAATTGAAACGATGAGAGTATTAGGTTTTCCCACTAGGTTTTCATGAGGATTAAGTGATTAATTCTACGTTGGAGTGATTGGATTATCCTTTTGATAAATGCCTAAGTTTCCTTTATGTATTTACCTCTTAATCTAGTTTTTCAAAAGGCGACAGTTATCAGTGTGGAGTCCATTCGCTCTGCGAAATCCATAATATGCCTCACCTTTATTTGGCTCTGCCTTCATTCCTTTATTTGGGATGTTGTATGCTAGTTTTTTTCTGGTCAGTTCGTAGATCTATCCTTAAGTATGAGTGAGCAGAGTTTTCATTGAAAGGTTGAACTCCGTTGGCCTTTTTGTAGGTAGGTTATTGGAAATTTCAGCTCTTGCTTCCCTTTGTTATGTGCTAGAGCAGTTCTTTCTGTATAAACCCCTCTAGCTACTCTTGCCTCTTTAATGTATATAAAAAGGCCTTCATACTCCTATAGGGTTATTGTTGTACCATACATATGTCTCTTCACTCTTGAGTGATCTACCACCAGTAAAACCTCCTCACTTGTAACTCACATCCTTACTTCCTCAAAGCATTTGATGCGGTGATGTAAGCTCTCATTTTCTCTTTGCTCAACGCATGATAAGGTATTGGGGTCCGGGATGTTTCACTCCCTACATGGAATTGTCTGTGGAAATCCGCTAACAGCTATGCCCAAAAGTTAGTTTCTCCTTGCGAATAGCTCCAGAATCACCTAGAGGCTGCCCCTTCAAGGTACATGGGAAACAATTTGCAGCAAGCTAACATCCCTACCTTTAGAATGGCCATGTAATTTTCAAATGTGCATAGGTGACTGTCTAGGTTGGATGACCTATCATACTTTTTTATTGTTGAGGGAATCTTATTCAATGATTGTTTTGCTGAATGGGGAAGAGAACTCTTCTCTCCTTCCTTCCTTGTTGTTATGCTCAAATGCTTAGCCAACTACTTTATATGGGCTTTAGGCTTCCACATCTCCTTACATTTTACACTCACATGCGATGAGCAGCCTCAGTAGTCCAAGATTGCCTCATCTAAATCTTGTAACAGTTTGATTATTGCACTTTTCCTATAACAATAGGTTTATATTAGGTTTCCTAGACTTAGTGTTCGGTTTTATTTGGATCTTGTTCTTTTCCATTGGCCCAAAGCTTAAAAATCCAACATCATCATTCTCATTAGCGAGATTGTCGTATTTGTCCCCATCTTGCAATTGTTGTGCAATGGAGAATGCTTGGCGGTGAGCTACAGAGCTATAGGAGTTTGATGACCTTGGCAAGGGATATTGGGATACAATCTTTAAGATCCTAGTCTTCTTTTCATTGATCTAGGTTGCAAAGGTGTTAAGAGCATCAAGTATGGGGTTAGTAGCTATTTTTAAGTAGAAAGAGTAGTTTGATCGGGGAAGTGAAGGGTTTATTACTTGTTTTCCCAATTAGGTGCTCAAGTTCTAGTTGAGGACGGATTGAAGAGTTTTCAGGCTACATGATTCAAATTTCAAGGAAGTTGTAGAAATCGAGGGTATGGGTAATCGACGTAGAGTTTGCTGAGGCTCTGCCCTCTATTTAGCACCAAATGTTAGTGAGATTTTTGTCCGACAACACCAAACTAATTATGAAGCAATTACAGTGTTATACGCTTCCGTAATTGTGAGTTAATCAATTTAAGTTGTATTAAATTCACCTTAAAGGTAGTAATTAATTTTTTTTAAAGCTACTGTCTTATGTGGTTTGCAAATCTTTGAAGAATTTAGGTGAAAGAGTATGGTTTGCAAAGTGAGTGGAAGACTATATAATGGATCTTTCTCATAAAGGTATGAAAATGAAAGAGTAAGAGAAAATATGTATGTTATATGTGAAATTTCTTGTTCCAAAGTCATTATATAGTGGTTGAAGAGACACGTCAATCGATGAAGGTATGGAGGGAAAATCCCTTCATTTGAATTTTAAAAAATAGAAAAATCATCAATATGATGACATACTTTGGGGGATATCTCGACATACATGTGAATTTTTAGGATATGTTGACATACTTTGAGGGATATGTTGACATACGTGTGAGATTTTCATATTTCAGAATTCTTCATATTTGTGGATGTTTTCTTATTCGATTGAGGTCAGTAGTTGATGATCTTCTAGTATAATTTCCATGGAGTCCTTAACAAAGATTCTAAGATTCAAACTACTAATCTTTACTTCAAATATAGTTTTGCTCTTCCATATGCTTTGATTAATCTTCATATATATATATATATATATAATTTATTTTCTTCCATTAAGTTTTTATTTATCTCTATAAAATATCTCTATAATATATGTAAAAGTACTGCAGTACTCGCAGATATGTTAGTAGCAATATTTATATGGTTATTCATCAAAATCAATACTTAGGGTATTAACAATCCCTTTTTTATGATGGCAACTATATATATCTTTGAGAGATAAAATATAATACTTTTATATTTGACTCCCCCTAAATTTATACACTCCTTTATCATTTTTCCTAGTATATTTATACATTTTATCCCTTTTTTGTCAACAAAAATAGGCAAAAAAGAATTGCTTAAGCATAACTAGACAATATTACAGAGTTTATGGATATATATTTATGTATGTATGTATGTATGTATGTATATGTAGAACTTATGATGGGAATCAAAACCAATACAAAGCATAAAATATATTTATGAAGTAAAACATTTAAAATTAAATGAATTTTAGAATTACAGACATTATTGATGCAAATAACATATCCTTTTGAATTAAACCTACAGTTCAAAATTCCGCAATCTTTGTATATAATGTTGCTTGGTATCTATGGCTTTCTTGTCATCTGCTGTCCGGTATCCATTTCTCTTTATTTTTATTTGCTGCATTGTTCGATGCTTGAAAAATATAAAATATGCTCTCTAGGAACCACTAAATTAATGAACTTATCTGCGGATTTTAACTTTAATTTTCTAGGTTTTGGTTTGAACTTGGTATCCTTAACAAATTTAGTACTTTGAGTACTACTTTTCTTTGATTTGGGCTTAGGTGTGCATCCAAGCCCTTGTTCATTATTAGTCGGTTTAGATGTAGATAATAAATTTTCTATATTATCCTTCCTTTTGCTAAATTTATCAACATCAGTTTTCATTTTATCAAATTCTTATTACAGTTAAGAACAATATTGTCCAAACATATTAGTTTTCCATTTAGATTAGTGATTTTTGACTTTATTAAAGATTTTATGATCTTAAGGCTTCATTTTAAATTTTTGATTTTTCAAAACGTCCAAATTATAAATCGTTTTCATCATTACGTCTATTAAGTCATTTAATTTCATCTTCTAGACATTGTTTTTCTTTGATTGACATTTCAATAAAAAAAAATGTATATCTCTGCTAAACTAATCTTGTACTCTTTTCTAAGCATTTTATATCTTTTAGGAATATCATTTAAGACATTTATAATTTCTTTTTAGAATTTCATACCTGGTCATCAATTACCATGAAGCACATGCTGGCATTTTCAGTTTAAATCACTATCACTTGAACATGTGTCTGAATCATCCCATGTTATATTAAAAACCCATTTCATCTTCTTATTGAAAGTGTTTAAAGAGTACTTTGGTTTCTTTAGGTTTGGACAATCAATTTTCAAATGATCGGTTTATCGCATTCGAAATACATAATGACATTTTGATTTCTGGATTTATCTATATAGTTGTGAGTTTTTCGAAGTTTGTTCATTTTCCTATATTTCAAGAATTTCTTTAAATTGCTGGTCATGAAATCGATTTCCTCATCATCATCATCATCTTCTTCTTCTTCATGACTATGATTTGTAGCATTAAGAGTTAATGATTTCTTCTCAATTGCTTGATTCTCTATTCTAACATGCAACTGTACTTTATAAGACACTAGATTACCAATTAATTCTTCAATTTTCATAGTACTAATATCATTGGCTTCTTCGATTGCCAGTCTTTTGATCCCAATCACTAGAAAGCGAATTCAAGATTCTTTCTGACTTGGCACTCTTTTGTAATATTCTTTCCTAATGATATTAATGCATGTAATATATCCTGAAATTTAGAATACATATATGAATTGAATTCATTTTATTTCATTCTAAACAATTGAAATTGATTACTTTATAAGGATATCTTTGTTTGTTAAACTTTGCTAGTTCCTTCATGTGTGACTTGCATCGCTCTCCAAATTTTATATGCACTTTTGCTAATAGACACTTTATTGAACTCATTTTTATCCAAGGCACAAAGTAAAATATTCATAACCTTCAAATTTTTGAGTGCTTGTGTCTTTTGATCGCTGGTCCATTATGCATAATTTATTTAGGCCTTCATGTACTTTGATTGGGTAATTGCAACACCCATATCTGAAGGCCAAAAGCTAAGCGCTATAGACGCTGCAGGCATCCATAGTATTAACTTTTAGTAACAAAATATAGAAATACTAATGGTATTTATAATATCAGAGTCATGCGAATATGAAATAAAATCACCATAGATTAAAACAGAATTTCTGATTACATTTCAAAACAATATTTCATATTCAATTCACATAATCTCATAATCATTTCCCAAGTTCAGATCAAATATAGTTATTACATAAATGCACCCAGAGCAATATATGAAGATGCCTCCTTGGCTGTCCAGAGTACTATATATTCATATTTGACTTAATTCAAAATAGCGGAATAAAAACAAAATAGAAACTCCTAAATAGCTATCCATCAGCCACTTACTCATCTTCGGAACCTTTATTCGCCAACCTACTAAAACTAGAAAACCTCAACCTCAGCCTACTCAAATCAATTATGAGCACTCGAGAGTTTAAGGGGGAAAACGTAGACTTCGAGTCAAACATAAAGCCTGGTGTGAATAATACTATACATCTCAGTTATTTGATATTAAGTGAGACATAAGCCTGGTGTGAATAATACTATACATCTCAGTTATTTGATATTAAGTGAGACATAAGCCTGGTGTGAATAATACTATACATCTCGGTTATTTGATATTAAGTGAGACCATGCCGCTTAGTGGAATGGGTTTTCCCCACAATAATATTCTTTTAAAACATATCTTTTGCAAATAAACATATTGCAACCAAAACTGGTTAAAAATATAAAGCATTATCATGTAAACATAAATATCAGATAACAAATGGACTATCTATCCGAACATTATAGTTTTGTTTGGCCAACTACTAACCTTTGGCTGACTCAGGCCTACCATCATCTGTTAGATACTCCTCTTCTGGACAGCTTGTCCCTAACTTACTCCTTCAAGTCTAACTGATCCTAAAGGTTTTACGAGCTCACCAATAACCTTTCCTTTACTTAATAGATTCCTTTCTGTGTGTAACATTATTTTAGTCTTACTTGTGACAAAGCCCTGCACACTGGAATTTTGGACTAAATTAGCTAGGGCTAATAGGTTATGTATAGGGTGCGACCATATAACAGTCCCATCTGGTATTCTAATATCCGTGTCATTTTACTTAGGATAATCTTCCCTTAAAATTTTCCTTGAATACCTTTTCTCTCAAATTGATTTGAACCATTAAATCATACTTACAACAAGGAAAATATACTTTATGCTTTACTCAAATCACCTTGCCATGTTATACATACTTTACTCAAAACTTTGTTGATGAAAGCATTTTATCTTTGAAAGTAACCTCTCAATCCCATTTAAAGTATCCCTTTCAAAACCAAGTAAATCCTTTATAACCTCGGCCAAAAGGCCAAAACATTCCTTTTGAATCCATTCATAGTTACCTTTCGAAAATATTGAGAAACCTTCCTTTCGAAAGCTTTATAACCTTAGACATTCAATCTTTAAAACACTTAAACATTGCCTTTCGAAACCATTGGAAATCTTCCACTTAAAACCTTTCGAAACCATTGAATACCTTGTTTCAAAACCTTTCAAAAACATTGAGGCACCAACCCTTCGAAACCTTCTTCTTAAACCTTTCAAAACCATCAAAATCCTTTTCAAACGTCAAAGTTTCAAAAGCATTTGGGTTCAATTAAAACATGTGGAACAACCTTTCAAAACAAATAAAACTATAACTTTTAAAACCTTTGGGTTTTACCTTCAACAGAGCAAAAAGGGTCATAGAACAACTAAATATAAAGCACTCTTTCGAAAGCAATTCCTAATTAAAAAAGTGATGGAGTCAAAACCAACCCTTCGAAAGCATTGGAGAAACAGCTTGGATTTTAAAAACAAAGTAACCCTTTCGAAGGCATTGCTTCGAAAGAAAAAAGTTGGCAGCAAAAGGGTCTCGACCCCTTCGAAAGCATTTACTTAAAACAAAAGGCGCAACCTTATTTGAAACCATTGCTTAAACCAATTTGACCAATTCAGAAGCCAACCAAGTCGAAAGCATTCCTTTCGAAAGCAAAGTAGGCGCATATTCATTTGAAAGAAAAGTAGCACTTCGACCCCATCAGAACCCATTGTCTCGACCCAATACCTTTCTCATATGTCCAATTCACTCCATACCAAACCACGGAAGCTATGTGCATTGGTTTTGATGGTGATGGAAACTAGGTCAAAAACTAGGTACCGCAAGAAGCGAAACATGTATAAGCATGTAAAATCTATTTTTAGCTTTTTAAAGTAATCTTTTCAACTAACCTGCCTTGTTTGTTAAAATATTATTGGTTATAAATTTTCTTTTCTAAAAGTGCTGCTAAATTATTTGAAATAAACAATTTAATTTATTTATAAAATACCCCTTCTCCTTTTATAAATATATAAAACATTTAAGTCCCATACCTTAAATAATTTTATACATCTATTAAAACACTTTGGAAAATTCTAAAAAAATTCCAAAAAATCATTTTTAATATGTTTTCTAACTATATTACTTTCAAATCCAAAACATAAATAATTTAGCTGTAAAATATTTTAAATCCAAATAATCATTTTCTTCACTATAATATTAATATTAAATCCGTATATATTCAGAAAAATTATGAAAATTGAAATCCAACTCTAAAATATCATTTATGATCTAAATCTAAAATCGCAAGGCATTTGGATGTCATTTATTAGGGTTTTCACATAAAACATATCTTAAAACCTATATGAATAAGCATAAATCATCTACAAGTATACAAAAATATTTGATCATTCAAAAACATGGCATAACCTTGCAAAATAATTAGAATTAACCTTAAAACCGAAAACAATAGAAAATATGAGATGTAGCATTATTTCACCTTAGCTTTGTGATTAAGAATTTTACATTTAAGAGTGGATTAAGTTGCTTAAGCTTTTCCTCTTGAAATCTTGCTTATCTTCTTCTTGTTATCCCCTAATGGTGGAGGGCCTCTCTTTTGTTTTTGATTGTGAAATGAACTTGTAAAATGAAGGTGTGAGGGTTTAGGGTATAAGGATAATACTTATTCCTATATTGCCCTTGTTTATTTCCTATCATTTTATTCCATTTCGATTTATTTAGTTCAATTATTAACATGGCACGACTATCCTTACTAATCACAAATCTCAATCTCTTAACCATTTTACGTTATTTCATTTAATTTACCAAATTAAATTTTACTAAATAACGTTATTGAAAGTAGGTTTGTTACAGGCTCCCCTCCTTAAAGAATTTCATCCTCAAAATTACGATAAGGTACACAACAAATCAATCAAATAGATAAAACATACCATCAAACAAATCAGGATAAGCGTCTCTAATCCTACTATCAGTTTCCCAAGTACAGTCTCTCTCATCGTCGCTTGACTGGACTTTCACTAATCTAACTTTCTTATTCCTTAGCCTTATCACATCTCCCGCAACTATCTGAACTGGCTTTCGAACTATAGTCATGCTCGGCTCTACTACTAAGTCCTCTAACACAGTCGGTGCTATAGTAGTCTCTGGATCTCAGATACACTTTCTTAGATGAGAAACACGAAAAATATCGTGGACTCCTGCCAAGCTACTCGGTAACTCTATTCTATATGCAAGGTTTTCGATCCTCTTTATAATAGGAAATGATCCTACAAATCACGATGCCAACTTCCCTGATTTCCCGAATCGACTTACACCTTTCATTGTTGATACCTTAATGAAAACCTGATCTCCAACCGAGAACTCCAAGTATTTCCGTCGTCTATCTGCATAACTCTTCTGCCTTAATTGAGCTTCCTTCATTCTAGCTTGAATTAACTCAATCTTCTCTGCAGCTTCTCTAACCAAATCTGGACCAAGAACCAACCTATCCCGGTCTCTAACCAACATAAAAGAGATTTTCCTGGTCTTCCATACAAAGCTTCAAATGGTGCCATCCCTATACTGGCCAGAAAACTATTGTTATATGAAAACTCGACTAAGTGTAGATGGTCTTACCATGATCCCCCAAAATCTAGTGCATAAGCTCGTAAAAATCATCCATGACTTTGTTAACTCTTTCCGCTTTCTCATCGGTAAGTGGATGGTAAGCAGTACTCATCTTGAGCTTGGTTCCTATAACCTCCTTTAGACTCTTCCAGAACTCGCTAGTGAATAAGGAATCTCTATCACTTACTATGCTACTAGGAATTCCATGAAGTCTAACTACATTCTTCATAAATAAATTAGTCGAAACATGTGTCGTCCTAGTTGACTTAACTAGAATGAAATGGGCACTCTTGATCAGTATGTCCACTATGACCCATATATTTTCATTTCCTCTGTTAGATCTTGGCAACCCATCTATAAAATCCATAGAAATAGAATCTCACTTCCGTACTGGAATATCCAAAGCCTGTAGCAACCTACTTGGCTTCTGATGTTGGGATTTACCCGTTGATAGTTCAAACACTGCTTTACCCATAAGGCTACATCCATCTTCATACCTTCCTAGAAGAAACTTCTCTTCATATCCTGATACATCGTAGTTCCTCCCGGATGAATGGTGAACTTCGAACGATGGTATTCCTCGAGAACTTCTTTCCTAATATTTCCCACATTCGGAACACACAATCTCCCTTTCTTTCTCAACCATTCATTCTGTTCAAGACTAAAATCCTTCAAATCACCACTCTTCGTTCCATCCCTTAACTTCGTGATCCATTCAACTAATACTAGATCCTCCATCTGTTTAGAAGTAATCTTTTCGATCATCACCGGTTAAGCTTCCAAACATGATAACACTATAGTTTCTCCACTAGATCCAGCTTCAGATCTTCATTATACTCTACACGTCATCAAAGCTTCTAAATTTTTCCACTCAACTATCATCGCTAACACTGCATTCTGATGCTTCCTGCTAAGTGCATCTGCAACTATATTGCCTTTCCTCTGTGTATACTCAATCCTAAAGTCATAAGCTACTATAAATTCAAATCATCTGTACTTCCTTACGTTCAGCTTCTTCTAAGAGAACAAATATTTCTATGACTTATGATCCATGTATAACTCGAATCGCTCTCCCAACAGATAATGTCTCCAAATCTTCAATACAAAGATCACCGTTGCCAACTCCAAATCATGAGTAGGATATTTTTCTTCGTACGGTCTAAGATGTCGAGATGTATAGGCAATCACTCTACCTTTATGTATTAACACAGCTTCTAACCCAGTTCCACATGCATCTGTATAAACTACTAAGTCAGATTCCCTTTTTGAACAACTAGTATGGTGCATAAGTCAATAAGTTTTTCTGCTTCTGGAATGCTTTCTCATACTTATCGATCAAAGAAAACATCACATTCTTTCGCGTTAGCTTAGTCATCGGTGCTTATATCCGCAAAAAGTCCTTAATAAATCTTCAATAATGACCCGCTAATTCTAGAAAACTTCTTATCTAAATCACCGTCTCTGATCTCTTCCAATTATTCACTGCTTCAACCTTAGTCGGATCTACAGACAACCCTTCCTCTGAGACTACATGACCAGGGAACTTCACTTCCTTCTTCTAGAAATGACACTTCAAAAACTTTGCTTTCAACTAATGTTGCCTTTGTGTCTCAAGCAAAACTCTAAGGTAGACTTCATGCACTTTCTCATCCTTAGAGTGTATCAAAATATCATTTATAAAAACCAACATGAACCTATCCAAGTGCTCTCGGAAAATTCGATTTATCAAATCCACAAAGAATGCTAACGTATTAGTCAGTCCGAATGGCATTACTAACCATTCATACGATCCATATCTGGTCCTAAATGCCATCAAAGGAATACTATCCTCTACTACTCTAAGCTGATGGAATCCTGTTGCCAAATCCAACTGGGAAATATCTTGGTCCACTCAACTAATCGGACAAATTGTCAATTCTAGGTAGCAAATATCGATTTATTGCCATCTTATTAAACTTATGATAATCAATATATAGCCTCAACGATCTGTCCGGCTTCTTAGAAAACACTTCGGCTACTCTCCAAGGCGAACTATTTGGCCTGATAAAATTCTTGCCTTCCAAATCCGCCAACTGCAAATCTCTCATCTCGGTAGGCGTCATCTCTCTTGGCGATCTACTCACCGATTCTGCTTCAGGTACTAAATCTATTTGAAACTCATTGGCATGTTTCGGTGGCAGTCCTGCTACTGGCTCAAAAACATCTATGAATTCTCTAACAACAAAAACTCAATTCAACTCATCCTCTTACTCCATAACACCCAACAAAGCATTCACCTCACAGCTAGGTCTTTTTACGGTATATACAATCTGATCGTTATAGTCAAGGTGTCTAAGTGATATTTTCCTATCATGACAAAATATCCTAGCATTGTGTTTACTTAACAATTCCATACCCAAATAATTCTGAACCCTTTGAAATCAAATACATGCAAACCACAAACAACGGTATGACCTAACAAATCAAAATCTAGGTGGTCACACTTCATCCCAAGTGTTGCATATCCTACTATCGAATTTGCAACCCTTAAGGAAGTAACTAAATAAGAAGGTTCTAGGTTAAGCTTATCTATCAAAATACGAGATATAAAGGAATGTGATGCACCAGTATTAAACAGAATGCTAACAGGCATACCATGTATCTGAAGCGTACCTCCCAACACTTCATTTCCTTTCTCCTATGCTATTGGTCTCGATGTAGTAGGTTCCAATGCAAATACTTTACCCCTTCCATCCTTAGGAGACTCTTTGCACTGGTTGTTATAATGGTCAACCTGATCGTAGTTGAAGCATCTAATATTCTTCTTCTCAATCACTTCCTTCACCTTTCCAGTATGACATTTGTGAAATGCCCTTTCTTATCACACTTAAAGTAAAAAACCTCAGATTTTCCCTTCTTCATGGCTCCACCTTTATGAATACCCTTCTGATGAAAGAACTTCCTTTTCTAACCTGCCCTACATGGACCTCCTTTGCCTTATTCTTCTCTAGAGAAGCAAGCATCTCCTAATGTCTCAACACAATCTCTACTACAATATCATAAGGACTCTAATATGAGGTAATGTAGTCCTTGCCAACTCAAGCTTCAACCCTTTTATGAAATTCAACTTCTCTTCAACACAGTATCCACAGTGGCATATCCATACCTAGCCTACTCCTCAAACCTTTTTGTATACTCCAACACAGTCATCTCCCCTTATTCCAACTCAACAAACTTTCTAATCAAGGTAGACTTTGCCATCACAGATATGACCTTCTCCTTGAACCATCTCCCAAACTCAGCCCATGTCATCGTATTTTCATTCACTCCAATTATCACACTATTCCACAAAAATAAAGCTGCTCCCTGAAGTCGTCTCGATGCAAGCCTCCTCTTGTGCTCGTCGTTGAGCCCCAAGTCTATAAAGACCATTCCACAATGAAGCATCCAACTCTCCACCTCGGTAACATCTTCAGTTTCGATAAATGGCTTTCCTCTAATCCTAACATAGTATCTAATCAAAATAGCATAATTGTTGACCACTAGAGCTTCTTGATTCCCTCCTCCAACTACTCTAGTAGTAACACCCGCCTGCATCATGTTGAGAAGAACTGATACATAGCTTCCATATCCACCTACGAGACTCCAACACCAATATTTCTAGCTTGAGCCTTACTTGGTTCCTTCTCGTATTTGGTCTAGCATTTCCATTTGTAGTGGTGCTTCCCCATCCAAGGTTAACTCTTTCACTTATAGCATCCATATCTGTGTTCGAATCTTATGAGATACAGAAGAATAACCTAATAGAGATAGGAGACTAGATACAAAGCGTACTTATATAATAAATACAAGTATGTTACTGTACCATTTTCCCATACCCCCTATCTAACTATAATTCCTTAGGATTATGTTTTCAAAAATCATTTTTAAGTTAAATTTTTTCATAAACCTATGCTCTAATACCAAGTTGTAACACCTCGTATCAAGAGGCCAAAAGCTAAGCGCTATAGATGCTGTAGTCATCCATAGTATTAACTTCTGGTGATAAAATATGGTAATGCTAATGGTACCCACAATATCAGTCACATGAATATGAAATAAAATCATTACAAATTAAAACAGAATTTATGATTACACTTAAAAATAATATTTCATATTCAGTTCACATAATCCCATAATTGTTTCTCAGGTTCAGATAAAATATAATTATTATATAAATACACCAAGAGTGACATATGAATTTGCCCCCTTGTTTGACCAGAGTACCGTATGGTCATATCTGACTTAATACAACGCAGCAGAATAAAAACAAAACAGCAACTCCTAAATAGCTATTCGTCAGCGATCTACTCGTCTCTGAAAGCTTTATTCACCAACCTACTAAAACTTGAAAATCCCAACCATTAACTTACTCAAATCAATTTTGAGCAACCGGGAGTTTAAGGGGAAAAACATAAACTTCGAGTCAGACATAAAGCTTGGTGTGAATAATACTATACATCTCGGTTAGTTGATATTAAGTGATACCATGCCGCTTAGAGAAATGGATTTTCACTTACTAATATCCTTTCAAAACATATCTTTTGCAAATCATCATCTTGCAACCAAAACTAGTTAAAACTGTAAAGTATTATCATGTAAACATACATATCAAGTAACAAATGGACTATCTGCCTGAACGCTATAGTTTTGTTTGCCTAAATACAAACCTTTGGTTGACTCGGGCCTCCCAAACAAAATAAAAAAAGATTCTAACATCTGATAGATACTTCTCTTCTAGATGGTCTGTCCCTAACTTACTCCTCTAGGTTTAACTGATCCTAATGGTTTTGCTTGCTCACCAGTAACCTATCCTTTTCTCAATAGATTCCTTTCTGTGTAACATCATTTTAGTCTTACCTATGACAAAGCCCTACACATTGGAATTTTGGACTAAATTAGCTAGGGGATAATAGATAATGTATAGGGCATGATCCTATACTAGTCCTATCTGTATTTTAATATCTGAGTCATTTTACTTAGGGTAATCTTCCTTTAAAATTTTCCTTGAATTTTTTTTTTGTGTCGAATTGATTTAAACCTTTAAATCATACTTTAAACAAGGAAAATATACTCTATGCTTTACTCAAATCACCATGCCATGTTATACATACTTTATTTAAAACTTTGTTGATGAAAACATTTTATCTTTGAAAGTACCCTTTTGATCCCATTTAAAGTATCCCTTCCGAAACCAAGTATATCCTTTATAACCTAGGCCGAAAGGCCAAAACATTCATTTCAAATCCATTCATAGTTACCTTTCGAAAACATTAAGAAACCTTCCTTTTGAAAGCTTTAAAACTTAGACATCCCATCTTTAAAACACTTAAACATTGCCTTTCAAAACCATTGGAAACCTTCCGTAAAAACCTTTTGAAAACATTGAGGTACCATTCCTTCAAAAGCTTCTTAAATCTTTCGAAAGCATCAAAATCCTTTTCAAACATCAAACCTTTCGAAAGCATTTGGGTTCAATTAAAACATGTGGAATAACCTTTCAAAACTAATAAAAATATACTTTTCGAAACCTTGGGTTCTACCTTCAACAGAGCAAAAGGGTCATAGAACAACTAAGTTGAAAGCACTCTTTCGAAAGCAATTCCTAAGTAATGAAGTGATGGCATCAAAATCAACCCTTCGGAAGCATTGGAGAAATGGCTTGGGCTTTAAAAACAAATGAACCCTTTCGAAGGCATAGCTTTGAAAGGAAAAAAGGCAGCAACAAAAGTGTCTTCACCCCTTGGAAAGCATTTACTTAAATCAAAAGGTGCAACCTCATTCGAAAGTATTCCTAAAACCAATTTGACCTTGTTGAAATCCAACCAAGTCGAAAGCATTCCTTTCGAAAACAAAGCAGGCGCATTTTCATTTGAAAGCAATGTATCGCTTCAACCCCATTGGAACCCATTGTCTCGATCCAATACCTTTTTCGTATATCCAATTCACTCTGCACCAAACCATTGATACTATGTGCATTGGTTTCGATGGTGATGGAGGCGGAACTACTAGGTCAGAACCAAGGTGCTGGAAGTGGTGAAGCATGTATAAAGCATGTAAAATCTATTTTTAGCTATTTAAAGTAATCTTTTTAACTAACCTGCCTTGTTTGTTAAAAGATTATTGGTCGCAAATTTTCTTTTCTAAAAGTGTTGCCAAAATTTCAAAAATAAGCAATTTAATTTATTTACAATATACCCTTTCTCCTTTTATAAATATATAAAACATTTAAGTACGGTACCTTAAATAACTTTATATATCTATTAAAACACTTAGGAAAATTCTACAAAAAATCCCAAAAATCACTTACAATATGTTTTCTAACATATATTAATTTCAGACCCAAAACGTAAATAATTTAACCGTAAATTATTTTAAACCCGAATAATCATTTTCTTCACTAGAAAATTAATATTAAGTCGACATATATTTTAAAAATAATGAAAATTGAAACCCAACTCTAAAGTATCATTTCTAATTTAAGTCGTATTTGAATGTCATTTAATAGGGTTTTCACATAAAGCATATCATAAAACCTATACGAGCAAGCATAAATAATCAACAAGTATATATAAACATTTGATTATTCAAAAACATAGCATAACCTTGCAAAATAATTCGAATTAACCTTAAAATCAAAAATAGTTGAAAATATGAAATGTAGTCATTATTCACCTTAGCTTTTAGATTAAGGATTTGATATTTTAGAATGGATTAAGTTGCTTAAGCTTTTCCTCCTGAAATCTTGCTTATCTTCTTCTTATTAACCCCTAATGGTGGCTGGCCTCTCTTTTGTTTTTGATTTTGAAATGAATGTGTAAAATGGATGTGTGAGGTTTAGGGTATAAGGATAATACTTATTTCTGTAATGCCCTTGCCTATTTCCTAACATTGTTTTACATTTCAATTTATTTAGTTTGTTTGTTAACATTCCACGGCTACCCTTACTAATCACAAATCTGAATCCCTTTACCATTCTACATTATTCATTAATTTACCTAATTAAATGTTACAAATAATGTTACTAAAAATTAGGGTCGTTACAGTAATGTTCCATATAACTAAATAATTAGGCTGGAAATAAAATTTCGTCCTATAAGCATAATTACTACCATTAAATAGTGGAGGTCTAACAGTAGATTGCCCCTCTATAAAAGTGTTAAAGAAAGTATCAATATTGTTACAATCATTTATACTTTTTTAAAATCAAGTTATGAAATTTTGAAACCAGTCGCTCTGATACCAAATGTGGAAAAATGGGTTATCTATAACACAATGTGGAATGGGTCTTAAGACTATTTATACACTAGAATGGGTGAAGTGTATATTTTAAGTATCTAAAACTTACTTATGAATTTAAAACTTTATCTACTCAAATTACAAACATAAACAAATAATGATAGGATAAGTAAGTAGTAAAGTAAGATGCAGTAAAATAAATAACACTAGAAACATTTACACTAGTTCAGATATTCAATCGAACATCCAGTCCTGCAGTATACCGTGCAAAATTTCGCTATCACCACTTTCTTTCTATAGATGGCAATAATACTCTTACAATCTTGATTTCACAGGCTACAAGACGCACCCTCTTGATTTACCGGGCTATAAGATCTCCCTCTTTATTTCACGTGCCACAAGAGGTCCTTTATCTCTTTACAATCAACATTAGAGTATGGAAAGTAGTTGTATCTTCAGAACAGATTCTTATAGATTTAGTACAATGATCCTATAAACCTCCAATAACAATATATATTTGAACTCTTTGAGGAATAGGATGAAATCAGAGAGAGAAGGATACGAATTAAATTGCAAATTTACTAACCTTTTGTGGTTTGAAAATCCTTGAAGAATTAGAGTTAAAGAGTATGTATTCCAAAGAGAGTGGAAGTATATGTAATGGATCTTTCTCAAAAAAGTATGGATATAAAAGAGTAATAAAAACGAGAATTTATATATGAAATTTCATTTTCCAAAGCCATTATATAGTTGTTGAAGAGACATGTCAATTGGTGAAGGGATGGAGGGAAAATCTTTTCATTTGAATTTTAGAAAATAGAAAAACCATCGATATGTTGACATACCTGGGAGGATATATCGACATACATATGAGGTTTTCAGGATATGGCGACATACTTTAAGACATATGTCGACATAGGTCTAAGATTTTTAGATTTTAAAGTTCTTTATATTTTATGGATATCTTGTGATTTGGTTAAGGTAAATAGTCAATGATCTTCAAGTATAATCGTCATAGAGTCTTTAACAGAGATTCCAAGATTCAAATTACTACTCATCACTTTAAATACCTCTGTTGTTACAACATTTTCATTTCATTACTCTTCAATTGGTTTTGTTCTTCCATTTTCTCTAATTAATCTTTATATATATATAATTCATTTGCTTCCACTTAGGTCTTATTTATAAGGTTATTCATCAAAATCAATACTTAGGATATTCATACATTGACCTGCTCTAAATATATTTATAGGAGAAAATGGGTATAATGTTTGTTAAACCAAAAAATGAATCAACACCCTATATTGAGTGTGAAAGCATCAAGCCCTATTTATCAAAGCAAATAAAAAAGAGACAAGGAATAATAACTTGCAAACAAGGTAAAAAGACAAGAGATTTTTATAGTGGTTTGGCTGTTAACGAATCCTATGTCCACTTTATAACTTCTGTTATAAACCGACTGCAACTACAAGTTGAATCTGATTACAATATGATTGGATCTTGTAAGTTAGACCAAGTCACCATTGTTAGAGTTTACTGAGAATCATAGTGAACCCTTTAGATGACTGGTGTATGGGAGAAGAAGAGTGAAGAATAATTTCTACAAAGTTTCAGCAGCCGGTCTCCAAGATCCCATTTATGTTGATGGTAGGATTGTATTTATAGGGGTTGGAGAGAACTTTGGCTAATGCCTCTTTGTTAGTGACTTATATTTGAAGGTATGAAGGCGCTCAAGAAATTTCAGAATGAACTGACCAAATAAGATGGATCGCTAGCAATCCGTAGAGCATGAATCGCTAGTGATCCATGGAGTTAGTGTTTTGGCTCGTTTCAATTGGATCATGTTTCCTGCTTTGCACAGATGCTCTCTATGTAATTTCATGACTAGGTGCTTTGTTTTGATGATGATTCATGTTTTTTATTGTATTGAACTGTTGCTGGAATCAGATGATTGCTCACCTTTCAATCTAGCTAGCTTGGAATATCGTCAAACTTAGTAGGCATCCCTAAAATACTTATTGGATCATGGTGCAAGAGGATAGGAGGATCCATGAGTGACCCTTATGGATCGTTAGTGATCCATCAACTTAGTCAATTTTTGGTTTCTTTCCCTTGAGTCTTTCTTAGTTCCTTCTTCTAGTTCTTTTAGTTGATTCATGAGTTGTTCTAAATTGACATAGATGTTCTAAAGCTTATGGAAGTTAAACTTTAGAGTTTCCGTTTGTTAGCATCAAAGGATTGTTTTGAGGCCATCTTGTGAATTTGGCTCTAGTTATTCAACCGTCTATTGAATTCTAATGGGAATCGTCATAGCTCATAACAATAAATCATTTTCATTCCCACAACTTTTAAGATGCTTGCAAAAGATACTTAGATCATGCTCGGTTAGTTTGGGAAAGTTCGGTTGCATTTCCATGGATCGCTGGTGATCCGATGACTTAGCGATTTTTTCCTATTAAATGTCTTACTTAGTTCATTCTAGCCGACCTGCTTTCATTTCTATCTTCATTTGTGACTCGACCCTTCTACCTTTCGACATGATCCAACATCTTCAAACCCTGAATTCGCCTTTGCCATTGCCGCCGCCGATCTTCGCCGCCGGAGTTTCTTACCATCAACCATACTTGACTTTTTTATCGCCCTGACCTAGCCACTAGTTCCTGTTGCTTCCCCTTTTTGGATCGCCGCTGACCTTCCACCCTTGGACCGCCACCGACCTTGCTTTAGGCCGCCAATCCCAATTTCAATCATGTTCTCCTTTTGATTCTTGACTAGAGGTAGGTAATGCGGATTTTGGCGTTTGTTTAGAAACTTGACGACGAGGTTGTATTGGTGGTGATTGTTATGGAGAATTCAAGTTGATTGCAATTTTATGGAAGAAGATAGTAAATCGAGTCTTGAGTTCTTTACGGAATGAAATCCAGATTTTTTCCTGATGCTTGACATGTTTTGCTATCTTCGTCAATGGAATAAGAATTAACTTACACCGAGTTACATTATTAATCCGGCACGATGTGTTGTAGATTTGTTTTGGTTTTTTAGAAGGTGATAATTGCTTGTTAGTCTGTGAGATGATGGTTTTGATGACAACAACCTTAGAATAGATTATAAAATATAAATACTAACATTATAAGTTTAGATATATATGTATATGCAAGATTTAACCATGCAGGTATCAAGAATGAAGACTGTACAGTATAGAGATTCAAGATATCAAGATTGAAGACTTGTAAGTATCAAGATTATCAGGAGTTCAGGACTTCAAGAATAAGTATTTTAATTAGAAATTTTGTTAAAACTCCTAGAAAAGATCTGGCATCTTAAAATCCAATTTATTCGTGGAATGGAATCCACTTCGAGCCCGTTAAAGGGATGGAACCCTAAGTAGGATGGAACCTACGAAAAATCTAGTGGAACATTGTTTTGTATTTGCTAATTTTTATTCAAATGATTTTACAAAAATTATCTTGTTTTCAAAATGATTTCAAAACTTTCCTTTTAAAAGATTCAAAAACCTCTATCCTGATTTTAAATAATTTTAGCCTCAAAATCATCTTTAATTTCAAAGTCAAATTGCTCCTGATTTTAAACTATCTTTTAATATAATATATTTAACTTTTAAATATTTATACTTAGATTTAAATATAAAATTATAGTTAAATTCTATATATATTATTCTCTATATTTACTTATGAATTTCAACTATAATCAAGTATATTTATAAAGTTTAAAATAGTTTCAATATAAGATAAGGTTATTTTCAAAGAAAATCAAATCATCAAAAATTGCCTAGGGATGTTGACGTACTCATGGTGGCCATGTCGACATAGTGTCAGTTATGTTCAAAATTTAAATTTCAAAAGAAGTGTCTATTCGCCATAATTCTTCACGAATGGACATGGCTGTTGTTCTTCTATAAATCGGGGTTAGTTTCAACGAATTTCACATCAGATTTTCTGGTTTTTCACTCCTGTTCTTCTTCCACATTTCTTAATACATATTCTTACCATTACTCTACCGAAATCAACATTGAATCAAACTCGATTACTTCTAGTTTGATTCTCTATCACTATCTCAATAAGGTTCTCGGTGCTATTCAGAGTTATGGACTTCTTTGTAAGCTATTAAGCGAGAAAAGGTGTGATTGTGGCCTTGAAAATCAATCAAGCGAGATAAGGTGTGATTGTAGCCTTGGGAAATGAATTGGGTGAACTTGTTGCCCGTAAAATCAAGTGGGTGAACTTGTTGCCGGAAAATCAGGTATCTCTACCTAGAGGATTGTGATTCTGGAGGGTGTACCTCGTAGCCTTGAAATCGAGGGTGTAATTGTAAAGATTTCTTTTGAAAGGAAATCCGTACTTATGTTGCAGCACTGGATGTAGGGTAACTCCGAACCAGTATAAAATCCGGTATGTTCTTTCCTTTACTGCTTTTTATTTTATTTCCCCATGTGTGTTTGTTTCTGTGATCATATCTGTGTCTGTATATTGCACACATCTGTGTCTAAATTAACATAAACTCAAAAAGATTTAGTAATTCTTTGTAAACACTATTCACCCCCCCTCTGGTGTTAATCGTAGCCTTAAGATCCGTAATCCGCATTTCTCACAATTGGTCTCAGAGCAAGGTTTTCAAAGTTTCATAATCTGATTTTTGAAAAGTTTTCAAAATAGCTATCAACACTGGTACTGTTACTAATACTAGTATCCCTGTCACTAGTTCATTTGTAGAACGTCAGTCTACTGTCAGACCACCACTTTTTAATGGCAGTAACTATACATATTGGGCATGTACGATGAAAATATATTTACAATCTATAGGATTAGACACTTGGAATATAACACAAACTGAATATTCTGAACCCACAACTGATTTTGTACAGTGGACTGCTGAGCAAAAGACTATTGCACAAAATAATTCTAAGGCAATGAATATTTTGTTTTGTTCACTAGATAGAAATGAATTCAATAGAGTGTCAGTTTGTAAGTCTGCATATAAAATCTGAAAACTTTGCAAGTGACTCACGAAGGAACAAGCAAAGTTAAACAGACCAAAATTTCCATGCTTACAAATTTGTTTCAATTATTTAAAATGAATTCTAATGAGTCTATTTCATATATATATAGTAGATTTTAGGATATCGTGCATTCTCTAATATCTTTGGGAAAGGAATTTTCTGAAGAAGATCAAGTCAGAAAGATTTTAAATTCTCTTACTCCAAAATGGGATCAAAAGACACTTGCTATCGAAGAGGTAAATGACATCAGTGCTTTAAAGATAGAAGAATTAATTGGAAATCTAATGCCGTATGAAGTTCAAATGACCGGGAGAAGAGAAAGCAAAGAATCTGAAAAGAAATCAATGGCATTCAATGCATTGACTGATGGATCAGATTCAAACAGCGATAATGATGAAGAGATAGACTTAATGACCAGAAATTTTAGGAAGTTTCTAAAATACAGAAAGATGAATAATCTCAAGAGAAACAACTATAAAAACTCTGGAAATCAGAATGTAGTGCCAAATAATGTCAAATATTACAACTATGATGAATCAGGCCATATCAAAAGAGACTATCCGTATCCAGATAGGCAAAATCCTCCTATGAATAATGATCCAGCAAAGAAACGAACGCGTGCATTTACTGCTACTCTAGATGACTCAGACTGTCCTCAAGTGATGATGATCAGAAGACACATAATTCGAATTTGTGTTTCACAGCAATTCACAACTCAGACGAATTCAGAGAAACGGACTCAGAAAAAGGTACACGTTTACAATACAATTGGTTGAAATTGCTTGCTTAGAATTAGATGCTTGATTGATTGATTTTGAATTGGTGTATCGTTTGAATTTTAAAATTTATTTTCTATTTATTATTATTATTATTATTATTATTATTTTATTATTATTTTTATTATTTTTAATAGTATAATTTTCTGAAATATACTATAAATCTAATAATATTTCAGATATATATATATATATATAGACATTAAAAATAATAAGTATATTTATATATATACATTTTAGAGAACATAGGAAAAATAAATTATCAAAATTCACTGGCACATGTCGACATGGTCCCTACCATGATGTCGACATGGGTACCAGAATTTGAATTTCAAAATTTGAATTCAAATGTTTGAATTTCCCTCCATCTTTTCACTTCATTCAATTCTCTGAAAAGCTACCTTTTGACCAGAGAATATGTCCTTTGAGAATCTATTTATTCACTATCTTTTATTATATCCTTTCACTCTCATTTTCAAATTCAAACTCTTTCTTCAAAACTTCAAGCTCTCTACTCTCTACTTTAATGGCTTCTTCAAGCAACCCCTCCACCATGAGAATTTCTAGAAAAATAAAAGAGCAACTCTTCAATGATCCAGAGGCAATAAAAGCATACATCAATTATGCTAACTATGCCAAAGTCCATCCCAGAAAGTTTGCTATTTTTCAAGATTTCTCTTCTTATGAACTTGACTCTCTTTTTGCAAACAATGGAGTTCTTAGTCTTATTGATGCTTCTCAAAATGATTTTGTTTGCTATCCAAATCTTGTCAAAATTTTCTATGCTAATTGAAACCATGGATTTATAATGGAAATGAGGATGAAATTTGGAGTAGTGTCAAAGGCACTAGAATTGTTTTGAATTATAATCTTTTGGGTATCATTCTCAATTGCAAGAATTCGGGGATGGATCTTTCTAGTTTTAAAATCGATGAAAATGATTGTGAGACATTTCATCACATTTTCGAAGGAGATGATGATTTTGAATTTAAAAATCGAAATTTTCGACCAAAGGCAAGAATTGTCAATCTTCTTTTGCAACATACTTTGACCCCAAGAATTGGGAAATTTAATAATCCTACTTCAAAAGTTTGCAAAGCACCTTTTGCAATTTTTGGAAACTATGATGTTAATTGGACGCAAGTTATTTTGGATGAACTTCGTCCCAAAAATCTTGAAATGGGTGAGAGTACTTTATATCATGGAATTTATCTCACTCGGATTTTTAACTATTTTGGAGTGGATTTCAAAGGCGAAGAATATGTTTCTAGAAAAGTTTTAAATCATTCCAACATTTCGCTTATGAAAATTCCATTTGTTTTTCAACCTTATGAGACCTTTACCGAAAAGGAGGAGCGTTTGGCTCATGAGGAAATGGAAGAAGAGGAAGAGGAAGAAGAAGAAGGGGATGAAATGGAAATTGAAGAAGAAGAAGAAAGTGAAACTTCTTTGGAAAGCATCGACTATCCTTCCAATCCATCCAACAAAACCCTTCTCAAAAACCAAAACACTATTGTTGAGAACCAACGGATTTTTAACCGATCTATTAGTAAAAAGTTGGATAATATTTCTTCGAAGATGAACAAGTTTATTTCCAAAGTCAGCAAGAAACTTGGACTATCTTCATCATCATCATCCTCAAACTAGTTCTACCTTTTTGTATCTTGTTGTATTTGTTTTAGTTTGTTTTAATTCGAAAGTTTATGAAGTTTGTTGTATTCAATCGTTGTATCATCTTAGTATGCAATGAAATGAAATTTCTTTTCTATTATGTAGTTTATCTTATCTCTATAATAAATGTTAGTATATTATATAAATACACACACACACACACAAAATTATTCACAAAATCAAATTAGTCATACTTTTTCACTAACCCATGTCGACATACCCCCTATGACCATGACGTCATGTACTGGTCAGAAATGACAATTGATTTTGAATTTGAAATTTGAATAACTACCACATGTCTATTCATTTCAAACGAATTTCTACACCTATAAATACCCGTTTCTTCCAGAATTCTTCACTAAAAATTATTTCTTATCTTCTATATTATTCATTTCTTTCACAAATTCAACTATGGCTAATCCAATTCATAATTTATCTGAAAATCTTTAAGAAACTCTTAATTCATTCAAGAATATTCTCTCATTTATTCTTTGTAATCAGCGTCACTTAGAATTAAGTCAAATGTAGATGATCAAGGAACAAGAAAGGCATTTTGATGCGATACGATGGATGATCTCCTCACTAGACTAGGATGATAACGAAGCACATCATCCTGTCTCTCTCACCAATGATAATGAAAATTGGGATGCAATTAAAGAAGACCCTATATTTGGAGAAGAAAGATGGATGGAAGTTCCTCGTAATGTTTGATTTTAATACTTTGTTTGATTTGTTTGAATTGATTTTATTTGATTTGATAATTGGTGTGGATTGATTTCTTAATATTTGTTTGATGTTTGCTGTATAAAACATATATATACATTAAAATGCATACAGTCTAATTATTTCTTAATCTATCTATTATATTTTACGTTGTATATTTTATCAATGCAGGTACTGATGTCTAAGAATGAGGGGAAGTTAGTTTTTGTTGACGACAAAGAGGGAGAAATATAAAATAAGGTAGTTAGGCATAAATTTAGGGGGGTGTTATTAGGATAGAAGAAATATTTTATAAACAAAGGTTGTCATCATCAAAAAGTGGAAGATTGTTAGTCCGTGAGATGATGGTTTTGATGACAACAACCTTAGAATAGATTATAAAATATAAATACTAATATTATAAGTTTACATATATATGTATATGCAGGATTTAACCATGCAGGTACCTAGAATGAAGACTGTACAGTATAGAGATTCAAGATATCAAGATTGAAGACTCATGAGTATCAAGATTATCAAGAGTTCAAGAATAAGTATTTTAATTAGGAATTTTGTTAATCCTAGAAAACCACTGGCATCTTAAAATCTAATTTATTCGTGGAATGGAATCCACTTCGAGCCCGTTAAAGGGATGGAACCCTAAGTACGATGGAACCTACGAAAAATCTAGTTGAAATTATTTTTTATCCGCTAATTTTTATTCAAATGATTTCAAAAAAATTATCTTGTTTTCAAAATGATTTCAAAACTTTCCTTTTAAAAGATTCAAAAAACTCTATCCTGATTTTAAATAATTTTACCCTCAAAATCATCTTTAATTTCAAAGTCAAATTACTCCTGATTTTAACCTATCTTTTAATATAATATAACTAATTGTTAAATATTTATACTTAGATTTAAATATAAAATTATAGTTAAATTCTATATATATTATTCTCTATATTTACTTATGAATTTAACTATAGTCAAGTATATTTATAAAGTTTAAAATAGTTTTAATATAAGATAAAGGTTATTTTCAAAGAAAATCAAATCATCAAAAATTGCCTTGGGATGTCGACATACTCATGGTGACCATGTCGACATAGTGTCAGTTAAGTTCAAAATTTAAATTTCAAAAGAAGTGTCTATTCGCCATAACTCTTCACGAATGGACATGGCTGTTGTTCTTCTATAAATAGGGGTTAGTTTCAACGAATTTCACATCAGATTTTCTAGTTTTTCACTCCAGTTCTTCTTCCACATTTCTTAATACATATTCTTTCCATTACTCTGCCGAAATCAACATGGAATCAAACTCGATTACTTCTAGTTTGATTTTCTATCACTATCTCAACAAGGTTCTCGGTGCCATTCAGAGTTATAGACTTCTTTGTAATCTATTAAGCGAGAAAAGGTGTGATTGTGGCCTTGAAAATCAATCAAGCGAGATAAGGTGTAATTGTAGCCTTGGGAAATCAATTGGGTGAACTTGTTGCCCGTAAAATCAAGTGGGCGAACTTGTTGCTTGGAAAATCAAGTATCTCTACCAAGAGGATTGTGATTCTGGAGGGTTTACCTCGTAGCCTTGAAATCGAGGGTGTAATTGTAAAGATTGCTTTTGAAAGGAAATCCGTACTTGTGTTACGGGACTGGATGTAGGGCAACTCCGAACCAGTATAAAATCCGATGTGTTCTTTCCTTTACTGCTTTTTATTTTATTTCTGCATCTGTTTTTGTTTCTGTGATCATATCTGTGTTTGTATATTGCACACAGTTGTGTCTAAATTAACATAAACTCAAAAAGATTTAGTAACTCTTTATAAACACTATTCACCCCCTCTAGTGTTAATCCTAGCCTTAAGATCCGTAATCCGCATTTCTCACATAGCTTAGGGTAGCGTCTCATGTGCATCTTATGTTTTTATCACCTTTCGGAAAAAAGAAACCGACTTATGTTGAGAATTATCTACTTGATTCAGACCCATCAATCTATGGTTGCTCACTTTGAATTAATCCTGTTATTGCATATTTGGTGCACCTAGAATGGGAAGAGCTTCCTGCGTCGCTTAGGACAATGGATATGTTATTCGTTGTTGATCGATAACGGAAAAGTGTAGGAGAAATAACTTCAATAATGATACAAGAAACTCTTTTCTTTCTTCACAACGAGTGAACTATCCATATAGGATAAGGCGTTTGTAGTGTTTGGGATACTGAGCCCATCCCACATAGATAACACACTGCATTTGCCCCAATCAATACATGGAACATGATGCGTTGGCATAAATCGATATTTTCTCGGAGTTCAAGTGTTGTAGGGAGACTTTTAGTTAAATATAGAATTACCTGACCGTGCTAAATGCAAGTTCTATTATATAAAATGAAGCACCTGTCCTCTTGTCGTAAGTTAAGTGGAGGAAGTCCAGTATTTTCAAAAGCTGAATCTTCATCTGTTGTGCCTTTACAAACAATTTCCGTAGCACCTACTTCTTCAGTATCGTGAGCCGAATACGGTCAACTAGTTCCCGTTGGTCCTGTTGTAGATTAGACTTCTCCAAATTTCAGAGTTCTACTCAATCCTTTGGAGAGAGCTTCCTCCATGATCTCTTCAAAGTTCTACATAACATTTGCTTGCAACACGGCATTCTAGACGATGATTTGCATCTTCCATCGAAGAATAAGTTAGCACATATGCCACCTATGGGGTACAATGCCTTCCACCGTATGTGTGATTAAATGGAGCAATGCCCCTCTTTAATCACCTCTTAAAAGAAAATCTTCTGAACTTGGGGATTGCTCCATTTCAGATTCATCCTAATGGGTACGTGATCCTGACTTTCCTTCACGTCTTGTTTATGCACACGTTTAATCGTGCCCTGAGTTTTGATGAGTTAAGACATTTTCTTTCATTCAAAAAGAGAGACGAATCTCCATCCCTTGTCATCATCGAGGCTCAAAGAAACCACAAAAACATGCTGCAGCTTCAAAGCAACCTGTCTTAATTCAAGACTCGGTATTTCTTTGTTAGATGTCCTGAGGGATTTAATCATCTTTGAACGACCTAGGGTAAGTACTCTCCTTTACTCATTGAGATTTAATTCATCGCTATGGATTTTTGATAGATTGATTACATCTTGCATTTATTCCAAGGCTGAATAAAGATCCATCACTCGATCCAATTTTCCATACCCTAAAGACCGTAGATGCCAAGAAGTGATCGATCAAGTTTTTTCTAATTGATGAGAATTTTCTCTGGTATAGGCTACTGCATCCCACATCCTAGGAGGTCTGCCGTGGTTGTTGAAGTTTCGTCTCCTTCCTATTTCAAGATTCGAACACATTCCATTTCTTCATCGCGCGACTCTGAAGAGGGTGATCTCCCCGAAGAAGAAGACTCATCTGATCGATCAATCAAAGAAATTCATGAAGGAAGGGTTGTTACAACTGAAGCCATCTGCCCAGCCAAAATGCCCCAGATTCTAGAGGAAGAGGAAGAAGAATTCAAGTAACGTGAGGGCAACGCTGTAGTGATAGCATAAAAGGAGGAGGGTGAAGTTACGGGCAGCAGCAGTTATGATTCCTTCTCTAGTGATGATAAATTCAATGCAAGTTCCAGTGATGGAAAGTTCGAGTCGTGTGATGAAAATGTGGGAACGAGTCTCGTTCTCTTAGATTTTCCTCCCTAAGAGATTCATGGTAAAGATGCTCCCTAGCAGCCGAGTGACTTTACAATTCCCTACTTAAGGAAATTGGTTCTGACTTTGGGGATTTGAGCAACAGTTACGTAGATATCAATAAACACATGGGAGAGATTTTAAATTCGAGGAATCATATCCTCGTCTAGGTTATATTGTGTCAAGAGTTAGCCCAATTTCGTCTGTAGTGGCTTTTCGATCGGGTCTGTAACATCCTTTTAGGCCGCCTATGACGTGTTACACATTTCACTAGGTTCACATTCACTTACACACGCATTATTTAGGTCCATTTTTTGTCGCTAAAGCTCTTTATTTATCCCTTATATCAAGTACTATGAGAGGCCATGGACTTTATGAGGATCTTGAATAATTCACCGATTGGAACATTGGTTAAGATGGTCTTCAAGCGGCCACCGCCCTCGTGAAACCGAGGAAATGTGGAGAAGGTGGAAAGACTTGGAAGCTGAAACACATCGTCGGGGTGACATAGAACGGGGTAGGCTTTGCAAGGGTGGTTACAAGAAGAGAAAAACTCATGACGATCGAGATGAGCTACCCTAGAAACCAAAGGAGGATCACGGTTCTCATCCCTCTGAGCATCAAGCTTTGGCCCTGGCCCAAATCATTGTCAGAATTGAAGTTCCTGCTTCCACTGTTCAAGTTTCATCTACATCCTAAGCTTCATCGACCCACATGGTACCTACTTCTAGTCCTTTACGTCCTTGTAAGAGGACGACTTATATTCTTCCATCTATTCCCCCTATGCTTGAAGCTGCACTCCCTAGGTGGTTTCTAAAGGGTGTTAAATTAGACCGCGACCTATGCCCAATCCTTAAAGGTTCCTATATGCCCCATCTCCAGGTGATTCAAACTGATTTGGATCAAGCAGAGGGATGGAAAAAATTATGCAAGAAGTTGGCAGACACAAACCACAACAATTATCAAGAGATCCGTTCCTTTGAATCAGAAAAGGACGATTGTGACTGGGCATTAGCGGAGCTTGATGCTTGAATCGAGCGACTAACACAAGTGAGAAATGCTGCACTCCAAGAGAGTAAGAATAACGCTAGATTTTTGAAGGAACTAAAAGAGGCACACGCAAAAATAGAGATCATATTCTGAGATGAAATCAAGAAGGCCCATGTGGATAAAGTTAAGCTGGAAGAGGAGCTTAATGCCCATGACATGATCATCGATGCTCAGAACATAACTATCACTAATCATAACGAAGTTGTTGAAACCTATAAAAAGACAATTGCTGATTACATGGGAATTATCAGATCCCGTGACAAGATCGTTTTTAATTAGACTTAAATGATTGCTTTGCTCCAAGAGAGATTCGCATAGCTTAACACAGAGATGACACGAGCTGAAGTTGAGAAGGACGCCGTGACAGTGGACTATTTAGAGTTGCAGGGTACTTTTGAAAAGAAGATGGAGAAGATGGATGATACCATCTTAAATTTCTATGTTAACTCCTTGCTGCGTCAAAGGACCCTTAGCTATTTCGGCCCCTAGTTCCCATGTATTCTTGTCGTGGTTTGGGAAGAAGTTTTGGCCCATTATCGAATGAATGGGGATGTATACAACAAGCAAGTGTTGGATGGTGCCTATCTAAATAAAGAATTGAAGAAAGCTTTGATAGAGGCTCGTGAGATCATTCAATTTGAGAGGGAACATGAGGTTGTCGATGCTTCTACGACTACAATAGCCAAAATGTTGCCAGAGCCTTTCATTTTCGGGCTTGGCGAATCATCAAAACGGCCTCGTAATCAGTTAGCAAGTTCGGTCGGTGCTGCCTTGTTGTCTGCCCCTCCCTAGCTGTCTCTGAAGCTTTGGGTGGTCCTTGAACTTCTCCAAAGATCATGCAGCCATCAAAAGATGGAGAAGGTAGGGAATATGAGATTGAAATTCTCGACCATTCCTCTGATGCAGGTAACCATCTTGTCTCCCCTGAGTTTGAGAATTTTTAGACCACGCCGCAACAATAAGATGAACATAATGCTTTCATTTTTGATTTTATAGGCACATCTAATTACCTACTAACTTATCGATTTCTTTGATCCTAAGCTTGGTGCTATTTTAACTACCTCGGTGCTTGTTTCCATAGCTGCTTTGATTGCTACACATGTTTCTGGCTTACAACCAGGGCCAAAATCCAAGAAGATTGCTATATTGCATGGTCTAGATGATCCTTCCATATCTTTGGAGGGCGATTTCATGGCAGTTGAAGATCGAGAGTAGGAAGACCAAACTAGACAGCTACATAAATCTAAATAGTAGATGGTGGCCGTTAAGAAGGAAAAGATCGGGGAGAGAAAATTTTCCAGGAGTCCCACAATTCCCGGATGCAGGACCAAGGGGGAGTCATCTGAGAAGCTCGAAGAGCAAGGAGGAGATGCTGGCATAGAAGAGATGCCGGCACAAAGAAGATATTTCAGAAAGCAACACTACTCCTAGTAGGGATTCTGAGAGGAAGAAGAAACTTTCGACTAAAGGTGGGAAGGGGAGCGATGGAAAGAAGAATTGACAGCATCGACACTACTCTTGTTTTGTTAGATACATGTTTTGTTCAAATGTACAGTCTATACTTATTGCTCTGATTGTTGTAGCGTTTGTATTTTCCTTTTTGCTGGCCGATATTGTACTGGTACGGCCCCTACATTTTGACTTTGTACAGAAAATGCTATAAGTAATACAATTTTGACATTTTGATTGTAACTTTATCTATCTACTTATCTACGTTTCACGCACTTATGCTAATTTTATTTACTGCTATTTTATCTAGTCCTATAATTACCACCAACATTTTTTGTATGGGGTAACTGAAATATGAAGCACCTTGTTTTTTGTTTTTGAGTATCGGTATGTGCCCTCCAGTTCATGAGGATTTTTACTTCAAACACTTGACAAATGATCGGTTGATCCAAGTGATTTTTTGGATGTCCGTAACCGGACCTATTTTGCAGTTCGTATCTACAGGAACTTTTGATTTGAACGCTTCGAATCTAGAGATATAATCAGTCAATAATCAGAATTTCTATCGATTCATAGTTGATTGACATTGCTGGATTCATACCCATTACTATTGATAGTGAGAGTTGATTGGTTCTTGTTGGTCCTGCAATAGACAAGTTTCCCAACACTGCTGAAGCTATGTCGATACTTAAGAGTATGCATGGCTTATGAGATTTTCGGCTTTTGGGATCGATATGACCCATCGGTCTGAAACGGTTTGGAATTGAAGTTACTGATCTTTGGGCAATGTGAGGAGTTCATGTTTCGAGAGCATGATTCCCCAGCTCAAAAAGTAATGCATGGCTTATGGGGGTGCACAGCTTTTAAGGTTGTGCTTGCTTGGATGTGATTCCATAATCCAAGACGTGGTGCACGATTTACGAAATGCAGGGCTTTTATTTGGGCCTTCATGGCGTCGTTGGAGCAACACTGGTTCTTAGAAGACAGGGATCGGATTACACCATTCCAAAAGTTTTAGTCGATTTGCTTCGACTGACGGGTAAGTGGGGCATATTTGAGCTGGTTCCACTATCTCAAGCAGTGGTCTGATGATTTTGAGTTGATTTGACCCTGTTGACCCGGCAGGTTACTTTTGTGAACACGGTTTTATTGGTTCAAAAAGAAAAGCAATTTTACGAATGAAAGTTGGGCAAGTTTTGCCTATTTACAATGCCTCTAGTATTTCAGGATGGCTTATTTGCTGGAAATAGGAAATGCATAAGATAATCTTATGTAAAGTAATGATGCAGCGATTCTCAATTCCATGCTCGGGGAATTTGGATTTTGTCAACGGTTGTTAGCATGAATGTGCCATCCACTAACTTCTGACCGACCACATAACGTCCTTCCTAGTTTGATCCGAGTGCCCCTGTACAGGGTAGACCTTTATAAGGACAACGTCTCACACTTCAAAGGTACAATTATGAACTTTGGAGTTTAAGTAGCATGCGACCCTTTTATAACGAGCAGTAGTCCTTAATTCAGCTTCCTTTCTCTTCTCATTGACCATATCGAGTGACTCAAGTAAGAGTTGTTCATTCTGCCTTCGATTGAAATTTCGACTCCGATGAGAAGGGCCGTTTTGCTCAACTGGGATCATTGCTTATGAATCACATGCTAGTGCAAACGAAGGGTGCACAGTTGTTGATTTGTGCATTGTCCTGTAAGCCCACAGTGCGAGAAGAAATTCATTGACCCAATTTCCTTTTTCTTTAGTTAGCCATTTTTTTATGGTGGACTTGATGATCTAATTTACTGCTTCCACTTGCCCATTTGTTTGTGGATGCGCAATAGTAGAAAAGATTTTCTCGATTTGGAAGTGTTTACAAAAGTTTTTGAGCTCATCGCTTTCGAATTGAGTCCCATTATCAGTGATGGTTTTCTATGGCACCCCAAACCCGCAATTAATATTTTTAGTAACAAAGTTAATGACTTTCTTTGTGGTAATAGTGGCCGGGGGTTCTGCCTCGGCCCATTTGGTGAAATAGTCAACAGCAACAATATCATATTTGGCTCCCACTTTAGCCATTAGCAATGCGCCAGTTAAATCAATTACGTAGATTGAGAATGGCAATGGACTGACCATTTGTGTTAGCTCCATCGGGGGGTTCTTTTGATCTTGCTGAATCTTTAGCATTGATCGCACCATTTTGGCATAATCTGCTACATTATGGTTCACTGTTGGCCAAAAGTACCCATATCGAAGAACTTTTTTGCAAGGGTCTATCCCTCGGTATGTTTTCCATAGTTGCCTTGATGAACTTCTTTTAGGATCCTTCAAGCTTCGTCGTGGTCACACATCTGAGTAAGGGAGTAGAGAATACCCTTCGGTAGAGCATCGCATCTTACATTACAAATCGTATTGCTTTTCGAAGAAGCTTTTTCCACTGGTTCCTATATGTGGGGAAAGCTCCTGTGAGTAGGTAGTCTTTGTTTGGTGTCATCCATGTCTCTGGTTCCATGGTTGTCTCAAAAATCCAGTCAATATCCATTTCGCTTATGCTCGGAGTGGTCAATGTTTGAATTAGGACCAGCGCCAATGACCGAGCTTCTCCAAAACTGGCCAGTTTGTCCAGATAATCCGCCTTCATGTTCTGTACCCTTGGGATATGAGTTATGGTGTAATGCTCAATGTCATTGAATAGTTCGTGCACTTTATATAGATACGGGACTGAGGTTATCCCTTAAGCTTAGTATTCGCCTTTCACCTGACAGACAACTAGCTGAGAGTCATTGTAGACGTGTATAAATTTTATCTCGAGTTCCCTCACAATCTTTAGCCCGGCTATCAGTGCTTCGTATTCTGCCTCGTTATTTGTTGTAGGGAACTCCAAACTCAAGGCAGTGAAAAAAGATTGCCTTTTGGGAGTCTTGAGCACTATCCCTACTCCCAAGCAGAAGTTGTTAGACGCATGATCGACGAACAGCTTCCAACGTGTCACCACTTTTGGAGTTTTTCCTTCCTCATTATCTTATATTGTAAATTCAGCAATGGAATCTTCCAGCGCCTTCCTGTTGATCGCCTTTCGAGGATGGTATTTAATTTCATACTGGCTTAGTTCGATGTTCTATTTGACAGCCGTCCAGAGGTCTTAAGTCAGTATAACACTTGCCTTAAGGGTTGATCTATCAGATAGGGTGTGCTTGGAAGTACGGTCATAACTTTTGGATGCAATCAAGAGGGAAATATGCCATTTTTTCAATTTTGGATTGTTCTTTTCTACTCCGGTGAACCGTTTACTGATGTAATATGTAACGACCCGATTTTTCGATTCCCGAAAAATCGACATTAATACATCCACTATATCAACTGCCGAACAATCGAACGCGGGAAAACCGGATCATTAGGATTAAAGAAGAAAACGATAAAAGAAGAAGAACAGAAACAATGACAGAATCTCACATATCGCAGCGGAACAACATATAATAAATAAATGAATATCTTCAAAACAAAGAACTATATCAGTTATTACATTACATTACATCACATTACATTATCAGAGTTTACAAAAACAAACAGCGGAAAAGAAAATAGTATACAGAAGTACGCTTCGCCATCAGCTCGTCTCTTGAGCTCCACAGCAACTCCTGAATTCTAGAATGACCTGATAACCTAACTCTATGCCGCCCGTTGGAAAATTATGGGCACCCAGAGTTTAGAAAGGGAACAATAAACTCCAGGTCAGTCATGGGACTGGTGTGAGATCTTAAAAACAGTTATTCTTTTATAAAAGAAAACAACGGAATTTAAAAGAAATCCGAAATGCTTTTTGGAAAATGAAACTACCATAAGGCCTCCTGCCACACACAATGCATACGCAGAATTGGAGGAGATTTCTCCTTATGATAGTCAAACATGCTTACTATGCAAAATCCTTTAATATTATTATTATTAGTGCACAGTGCAGAAAACATTTCGAAAGTATAATATTAATCTTAGCCAGCATAGGTACCATTATATTATGCTTGCTATAGCTATCATTTTAAATGGCAGGTTCTACAACTAAAACCGTACAGGGCGCATATTGTTTCTTTGGATTTCCAACAAATGGTCAGGCTAAGGAATTCCTGGGCCACATGGGTACCCCTCTGGAAGGACGGCCCGAGAACCAAACCGGATCTCTACCAACACAAAGCCGGGTTACCTCTGCAAAAATAGGTAACTACTGACACGAGTATGCCATCCCCCGGTTGTAAACAACCTTTATCCGAGGATCCTCAACAACAACAATCACAAAGTAGTATAAATTTGTGATATTCACATAAGTTAAGTATCAGGGCTCCATACCATGATACCACATCTATCCAGAAGGAAATGCACATACCCTATGGGGCACTACCCCCTATAACCTTGCTGCATTCTTCCTGTTTCGACCATTCCGGGGTGTGAGGTCCGACGAAGTCTCGTCCACAAAGCTACGCTTTTCACAAAAGCCATGCTTCAATCAACAAATGATCAGCAGCACTTCGCATGCCACATTAACAATTTGGGAATGTATCACTAGTAACCATCAACTACATAACCTCTGAGCTCGTACGTTTCAGAGAAGGGTGTTAAGCTAAGAGAATAAATTCTCCGCCACCAACATAAATGTATTTGATAGAAACCAGCTTTACATCTCAAAGTGTAACGTCAGACACACATCTATACAAGTCCGTTCCTGGATCGAACGGAACCGAGGCACTTTCAAAGAAGCCCTTGCAAATCCGGATATTCACTAATCACATCCGGAATCCCCATCACAAAGGGTGACAATATCTTTATACCGGAGCAACCCGGTGCAGAGGAATTCGACAGGTATCCTTTCGCTTTTGAAAATACGCCGTCTTCAACACCGCCTTCAAATGCAATCCCATTTCGTCGTATCATTATTCGGAATGGGTTTTATGACACAAGGTCCTCTCCCGGCTAATCCGAATAATGAGCACTTATTTTAAAATAAGTGTTACATTCAGATTCAAACAAATCACAACAAATTCCACGTTGATCTTTTAAACAAAAGATCCATCACAATCACAAAGGTTCGATGTGGGTTTCGAATATCCATTTGGAATTCGACTCCCGGTCGCATCGAAATTCAATTGCCGATTAAGGCCAATATTGATAGTCGGTTATTTAACTATCAATCATCATTCACAACAGTCACTGGATTTCAAATAATTTTCCCCCCAATTATTACTACTTTCAATATATCTTCGCAAGATAAAATTTCACACTTCAATCCTTGGAAAATAAATTTCAAATCAATTTCCACATTTCAATCCTTTTTTGAAAACAAATTCAAAACACTCTTCTCATGCGGAATCCATTTCCAAACATTTATTCATTTCCACTGAAAATCTGCCGATTTCAAATATTTTAAAATGACATAAAAATACTTATTCAAAATATACTTGGAAGCATTTAAAATAAATTATTTCAGAATATTTATTAAATATTAGTTATGAAAAATATTATACTAATATTTCTATAAAAATTCAGGTCCAAAACCAATTTTAAAATAAAAATTTGTGGATAGTATAAATATTTAAATAACTATTTTCTAAATCAAATATCAATTTAAATCTTTAAAATGATCCCTTATATAATTAATTTAATAAATTTTTACCTTAAAGATTTAAAAACAATTTTCAAAACTAATTTCCCCAACAGTATTATTTTAAAACCAAATCTAAAATTTTTAAATTTTATTCAAAAGCTATTTTAAAAATATACTCAGCTTTCCAGGGAAGAATTCTTTTCCCATTACAAAATGGTCCATTCAAATAAATTAATAAATCCTCTCGATTTATTTTAATTTACATTCCAATTTGTAAATTCCTTTTCACACTTTAAAAATAAACCAATATTTATTTTTCAAACAATTTCCCTTTTGTTTACAAATTCCCGTTGTGAATTTACATTTTCAAAAATCAACTGATATACGAATTTTAAATCGATTTCCAAATATCACCTTCAAACCAAATCAAATCCCAAATTTATTTCCAATTTATTTCAAACACAAAATCATATTGCAATTTATTTCCCAAACTGATTTTCAAATATCAAATCAATTTCAAATTGATTTTCCAAGTTATTTCCAAAACACCAAACCAAATTTCCAAATCGATTCCTAAGATTTATTCTAACTCCAAATTTATTCCCGAATCGATTTCTAAAATTAATTTCAACTCCAAATTAAATTCCAAATTTATTTCTAAATTTATTTCCTTTTGAAATAAATTTCTTTATCTCTTTCAATTATTTAAAATATGTATCTTAAATAAATCCTTCAACTATTAAACAACATTACTCGAAATTCCTTTATTAAATATTTTCCCATATTTTTGGAATTTATTCAATAAGTTTTCAAAGATAAAACTTTATCTATTTAAATTTCCTTCTTTTAAAATTCACCCGATTCCGTTGAGTGAATTTATTATAAATTTTCTACCCAAATTTCAAAATCAAATTTTTATTTATTTCTGGTATCCTACGATACCAAAAGTATATTTGGCTAAATTATAGCCTTCAACGGTTTCAATCACAAATAATCACACGAATTAAAAATAATCAACACACAACATACGAAACAAATTAAATATTTGAGGAATCCAGTTAGATCCCTCCAACCTGTTTTCCCTCCGTCCATAGACGTTAGCACAACAATTAAATACCCATTCCACTTTAAGGTGGAATATCGCGTTATATGGGATTTATAAAATATTATCCGCTAGTATGCGGCGCATAGGGTCTCATTTGCTCCAATAGGCAGGTATATATCCAAATACCAATCAATATATCATATATCATCTAAAAAATCATCAATCATCATATAATAAATATTTTCTCACTGATATAAAAAAATCAGTGAGTCAGAAAGAGTGAGTTGTACTCGCATTGCGTCCAATAGCAGTTGCAGTGTTTTATTCCGAATAAAATTAAACGAGCGTTTAATTTTACCCAAAATTCACACTAGCTCCAATCAAGTGCAATCTAGCTCCATCGCGTAGTATTTGCGAATACAAACCCAATGTAATTCGTTTCGTCGAAAACGACCTCGTATCAAAAAGTTATAGCTTTTTAAACATTCACGAATTTATATATAAATATGTACATTTTCTTTTTCTTTTTAAACCTTTAGTCGATCTGGGCCGTTGATTTTGCTTCATCTCATCAGGGCCGCTGAACACTTCTTCTTCCCATCGTGGTACAGGTTCCAAACGAACCCAATTGCCGTTCGAAACCCTAGCGATCGTGCCTTCTACGCTCGCCTTTTCGATGATCAAACCCCACCACGTCGAAGCACTACGCGAATGGCACCACCACCATGATAGCTCGAAGCTCGGTTGCCTATTTCGCTTGGAAATCATGTGCAACTGGTAGGAGGACATGGCCAAATTTCTCTTTCGATTGACGACGATTCGAGATTCCCACCGTTGGATGGGAAGATCCCGCGATGCTTTTCAACTTCGTAGTTGGAAGTTTTCTCTAATTATTCACGGTTTGGTAGAAAAATGCGAAAGAACGAAACAACATTTTGGCCGTGCAAATAAAAATGGCGGCTAGGGTTAGCTTCTAGGGTTTTGAGTGCAAGTGGAAACAATAAAGGTCCTTTTATAGAAAAATTACGCGACATATTCATCCGGAGTTTTTCCAAACTCCAAACGAAGCTTGCCGCCTGGCGTTTATAATGTTTTACCACTGTTCCGAATGCAATGGAATATATATCGGGTGCCAATTCGATCATATTTGAAAGATAGGTTTTCAAATTGACTACTTAAATTCAAAATTTACTTGAACCAATTTCTACGCGTTTTAGCTTGCCCCGGACAAACTGTAAATCCGATTGACACGAAATTTGAAATCTTATAATAATATAACATTATGGATCTGATGAAACTAGTTTCGTCGAAATCCGAGACTGTTTGAAAAATCCCTATTTTTACTCGTTAATTAAATATTAAAATATTCAATTTCTACAAATTAACTCTTCATTCGATTTTAAAAGTTCTGTAATATCATTCTAATTCAAATATGATTTAATTCAATTTTATAAATCATTTTTATTCACATTAAATCCATGGTACCACTTTGTAACGACTCGATTTTTCGATGCCCGAAAAATCGACATTAATACGTCCACTATATCAACTGCCGAACAATCGAACGTCGAAAAACCGGATCATTAGGATTAAAGTAGAAAACGATAAAAGAAGAAGAACAGAAACAATGACAAAATCTCACATATCGTAGCGGAACAACATATAATAGATAAATGAATATCTTCAAAACAAAGAAGTATATCAGTTATTACATCACATCACATTACATTACATTATCACAGTTTACAACCACAAACAGAGGAAAAGAAAATAGTATACAGAAGTACGCTTAGCCATCCAGCTCGTCTCTTGAGCTCCACACCAACTCCTGAATTACAGAATGACCTGATAACCTAACTCTGGGCTGCCCATGTGGAAAATTATGGGCACCCAGAGTTTAGAAAGGGAACAATAAACTTCAGGTCAGTCATGAGACTGGTGTGAGATCTTAAAAACAGTTACCCATTTACAAAAGAAAACAAAGGAATTTAAAAGAAATCCACAATACTTTTTGGAAAATGAAACTAGCATAAGGCCTCCCGCCACACACACAATGCAAACGCAGAATTGGAGGAGATTTCTCCTTATGATAGTCAAACATGCTTACTACGCAAAATCCTTTAATATTATTATTAGTGCACAGTGCAGAAAACATTTCGAAAGTATAATATTAATCTTAGCCAGCATAGCTACCATTATATTATGCCAGCTATAGCTACCATTTTAAATGGCAGGTTCTACAACTAAAACCGTATAGGGCACGTATTGTTTCTTTGGATTTCCAACAAATGGTCAGGCTAAGGAACTTCCTGGGCCGCATGGGTACGCCTCTGGAGGGACGCCCCGAGAACCTAACCGAATCTCTACCAACACAAGGCCGGGTTACCTCTGCAAAAATAGGTAACTACTGACACGAGTATGTCATTCCCCTGTTGTAAACAACCTTTATCCGAGGATCCTCAACAACAACAATCACAAAGTAATATATATTTACGATATTCACATAAGTTAAGTATCTGGGCTCCATACCATGATACCACTTCTATCCAGAAGGAAATGCACATACCCTAAGGGGCGCTACCCCTTATAACCTTGTTGCATTCTTCCTATTTCGACCATTCCAGGGTGTGAGGTCGGACGAAGTCTCGTCCACAAAGCTACGCTTTTCACAAAAGCCATGCTTCGATCAACAAATGATCAGTAGCACTTCCTATGCCACATTACCAATTTGGGAATGTATCACTAGTAACCATCAACTACATAACCTCTGAGCTCGTAGGTCTCAGAGAAGGGTGTTAAGCCAAGAGAATAAATTCTCTGCCACCAACAGAAATGTATTTGATAGAAACCAACTTTACATCTCAAAGTGTAACGTCAAACACACATCCATAAAAGTCCGTTCCAGGATCGAACAGAACCGTAGGCACTTCCAAAGAAACCCTTGCAAATCCGGATATTCACTAATCACGTATGGAATCCCCATCACAAAGGGTGATAAAATCTCTATACCGGAGCAACCCGGTGCAGTGACATTCGACAGGTATCCTTTCGCTTTCGAAAATACCCGGTCATCAACACCGCCTTCAAATGCAATCCCATTTCGTCGTGTCGTTATTCGGAATGGGTTTTATGACACAACATCCTCTACCGGCTAATCCGAATAACGAGCGCTTATTTTAAAATAAGTGTTACAATTAGATCCAAACAAATCACAACAAATCACAACAACAACGAGCGCTTATTTTAGTAACTACTGACACGAGTATGTCATTCCCCGGTTGTAAACAACCTTTATCCGAGGATCCTCAACAACAACAATCACAAAGTAGTATAAATTTGTGATATTCACAAAAGTTAAGTATCTGGGCTCCATACCATGATACCACTTCTATCCAAAAGGAAATGCACATACCCTAAGGGGCACTACCCCCTATAACCTTGCTGCATTCTTCCTGTTTCGACCATTCCGGGGTGTGAGGTCCGACGAAGTCTCGTCCACAAAGCTACGCTTTTCACAAAAGCCATGCTTCAATCAACAAATGATCAGCAGCACCTCGTATGCCACATTAACAATTTGGGAATGTATTACTAGTAACCATCAACTACATAACCACTGAGCTCGTACGTCTCAGAGAAGGGTGTTAAGCTAAGAGAATAAATTCTCCGCCACCAACAGAAATGTATTTGATAGAAACCAGCTTTACATCTCAAAGTGTAACGTCAGACACACATCTATACAAGTCCGTTCCTGGATCGAACGGAACCGAGGCACTTCCAAAGAAGCCCTTGCAAATCCGGATATTAACTAATCACGTCTGGAATCCCCATCACAAAGGGTAATCAATTCTCCATACCGGAGCAACACGGTGCGGAGGCATTCGACAGGTATCCTTTCGCTTTTGAAAATACCCGGTCTTCAACACCGCCTTCAAATGCAATCCCATTTCGTCGTATCATTATTCGGAATGGGTTTTATGACACAAGGTCCTCTCCGGCTAATCCGAATAATGAGCACTTATTTTAAAATAAGTGTTACATTCAGATTCAAACAAATCACAACAAATTCCACGTTGATCTTTTAAACAAAAGATCCATTACAATCACAAAGGTTCGATGTGGGTTTCGAATATCCATTTGGAATTCGACTCCCGATCGCATCGAAATTCAATTGCCGATTAAGGCCAATATTGATAGTCGTTTATTTAACTATCAATCATCATTCACAACAGTCACTGGATTTCAATTAATTTTTCTCCCAATTATTATTATTTTCAATATATCTTCGCAAGATAAAATTTCACACTTCAATCCTTTGAAAATAAATTTCCACATTTCAATCCTTTTTTGAAAACAAATTCAAAACACTCTTCTCACGCAGAATAGATTTCCAAGCATTTATTCATTTCCACTGAAAATCTACCGATTTACTTATTTTAAAATAATATAAAATACTTAAATATTAGTTATGAAAAATATTATACTAATATTTCATATAAAAATTCAGGTCCAAAACTAATTTTAAAATCAAAATTTGTAGTCAAATATCAATTTAAATCTTTAAAATGATCCCTTATATAATTAATTTAATAAATTTTTACTTTAAAGATTTCAAAACAATTTTCAAAACTAATTTCCCAAACAGTATTATTTTAAAACCAAATCTAAAACTTTTAAATTTTATTCAAAACCTATTTTGAAAATATACTCGGCTTTCCAGGGAAAAATTATTTTCCCATTACAAAATGGTCCATTCAAATAAATTAATAAATCTTCTCGATTTATTTTAATTTACATTCCAATTTGTAAATTCCTTTTCACACTTTAAAAATAAACCAATATTTATTTTTCAAACAATTTCCCTTTTCTTTACAAATTCCCGTTGTGAATTTACATTTCCAAAAATCAACTGATATATGAATTTTAAATCGATTTCCAAATATCACCTTCAAACCAAATCAAATCCCAAATTTATTTCCAATTTATTTCAAACACAAAATCAAATTCCAATTTACTTCCCAAATTTATTTTCAAATATCAAATCAACTTCAAATTGATTTTCCAAGTTATTTCCAAAACACCAAACCAAATTTCCAAATCGATTCCTAAGATTTATTCTAACTCCAAATTTATTCCGGAATCGATTTCTAAAATTAATCTCAACTCCAAATTAAATGCCAAATTTATTTCTAAATTTATTTCCTTTTGAAATAAATTTCTTTATCTCTTTCAATTATTTAAAATACGTATCTTAAATAAATCCTTCAACTATTAAACAACATTACTCGAAATTCCTTTATTAAATATTTTCCCATATTTTTTGAATTTATTCAATAAGTTTTCAAAGATAAAACTTTATCTATTTAAATTTCCTTATTTTAAAATTCACCCGATTCCTTTGAGTGAATTTATTATAAATTTTGTACCCAAATTTCAAAATCAAATTTTTGTTTATTTCTGGTATCTTACGATACCAAAAATATATTTGGCTAAATTATAGCCTTCAACGGTTTCAATCACAAATAATCACACGAATTAAAAATAATCAACACATAACGTACGAAACAAATTAAATATTTGAGGAATCCAATTGGATCCCTCCAACCTGTTTTCCCTCAATCCACAAACGTTAGCACAATAATTAAAGACCCATTTCGCTTCAAGGTGGAATATCGCGGTATATGGGATTTATAAAATATTATCCGCTATTATGCGGCGCATAGGGTCTCATCAGCTCCAATAGGCAGGTATATATCCAAATACCAATCAGTATGTCATACATCATCTAAACAATCATCAATCATCATATAATAAATATTTTCTCACTTATATAAAAATATCAGTGAGTCGGAAAGAGTGAGTTATACTCACATTGCGTCCAATAGCAGTTGCTGTGTTTTGTTCCGAATAAAATTAAACGAGCGTTTAATTTTACCTAAAATTCACACTAGCTCCAATCTAGCTCCATCGCGTAGTATTCACGAATACGAACCCAACGTAATTCATTTCGTCGAAAACGGACCTCGTATCAAAAAGTTATGGTTTTTAAACATTCACGAATTAATATATAGATATTTACATTTTATTTTTTTTATTTTTAAACCTTTAGTCGATCTAGGCCGTTGATTTGCTTCATCTCATCAGGGCCGCCGAACACTTCTTCTTCCCATTGCGCTACAGGTTCCAAATGATCCCAATTGCCGTTCGAAACCCTAACCATCGTGACTTCTACGCTCTCCTTTTCGATGATCAAACCCCACCAGGTCGAAGCACTACACGAACAGCACCACCACCGTGAATAGCTCGAAGCTTGATCGCCTATTTCGCTCCCAATTACCGTTCGAAACCCTAACCATCGTGACTTCTACGCTCGCCTTTTCGATGATCAAACCCCACCACGTCGAAGCACTACGCGAACAGCACCACCACTGTGAATAGCTTGAAGCTTGATCGCCTATTTCGCTTGGAAAACATGCACGACCGGTAGGTGGACGCGGCCAAATTTCTCCTTCGATTGACGACGATTCAAGATTCCCACCGTTGGATGGGAAAATCCCGCGATGCTTTTCAACTTCGTAGTTGGAAGTTTTCTCTAATTATTCATGGATTAGAAGCAACACGAGGAAGAACAAAATGAGATTTTGGCCGTGGAAACAAAAATGGCGGCTAGGGTTAGCTTCTAGGGTTTTGAGTGCAAATGGAAACAATAAAGGTCCTTTTATAGAAAAATTACACGACACTATTCATCCGGAATTTTTCCGAACTCCGAACGATGCGTGCCGCCTGGCATTTATAATGTTTTACCCCTATTTGAAACGCAATGGAATATATATCGAGAGCCAATTCAATCATATTTGAAAGATAGGTTATCAAATCGACTATTTAAATTCAAAATTTACTTAAATCGATTTCTACGCGTTTTAGCTTGCCCCAGACAAACCGTAAATCCGATTGACATGAAATTTGAAATCTTACAATAATATAACATCACGGATCCGATGAAACTGGCTTCATCGAAATCCAAGACTGTTTGAAAAATGGCTATTTTTACTTGTTAATTAAATATTAAAATATTCAATTTCTACAAATTAACTCTTAATTCGATTTTAAAAGTTCTATAATATCATTCTAATTCAAATATGATTTAATTCAACTTTATAAATCATTTTTATTCACATTAAATCCAATTTCTAATTATTTCAGCAATTTCAAATATTGAATTAATAATTTAATTATCCAATTAAATGCTTATATTCGAAATATAAGTTATTCGACTTATAAAATTTACTTGTGCATATTTAAAATTAATTAAATATACGAATTTCAAAATGACAGAAATTCCAGGTCGTTACATAATATACAGATCGCTGGATCTTAGCTTCTTCTTGTACGAGTGCGGCGCTCGATGCATGTGGCGAGGCTTCTAAGTAGATGTATAAATCTTCTCCATATACCGGCTTGGACAGGATTGACGGGGCTTTCATACTTGCAGTTTGACAAGCTTGATTCCATTTGAAATTTTTTTCCTACTTTAGCACGTCGAAGAAGGTTATACATTTGTCGGTTGCTTTTGAGATAAACCAGCCCAGTGCTGCAACCTTTCCATTCAAGCTTTATAAGTCTATCCTATTTCTCGGAGCCTCGACTTCCCGCAAAGTGGTTATTTGCTCATGATTTGCTTCGATGCCTCTAGCACTTACGATAAATCCCAAGAACTTTTCCGAGGCTACCCCGAAATGAAATATAAGAGATTAAGCTACATTCCATATCTGCGGAGTATTTCGTACATTTCGGTGAGGTTGTCCAAGTAATTTGCAGCTAAGCATAATTTAACCAACATATCATCTACATAAACTTCCATGGTCTTCCCAATCTGAAATTTAAACATAACATTCACTAGTCACTAGTATGTTGCCCCAACATTCTTTAAGCCAAATGGCATTACTTGTAGCAAAATAGTTCCAGATTGATAATGAAACTAGTATTTTCTTGATCTGCTTCATGAATCATGATCTGGTTGTATCCCGACTATGTATCCATAAATGCTAGCAGTTCATATACAGTTCTCCCATCCATAAGCTAATCGATTCTGGGCAGAGGAAAGCTGTCTTTTAGGAAAGCTTTGTTCAGATCCAAGTAGGCGATACAGGTTCACTATTTCCCATGGACTTCTTGACCAAAACCAGGTTAGATACCCATTTGGGGTAATTTGAATCGTGGACAAAGCTATTCGCCATCAGCTTGTCCACTTCTTCTCTTAACGCTTTAGACCGCTTGGGCACTAGGCTGTGCCTTTTTTGCTTCATGGGCGTATACTTGGGGATCAATATTAAGTGCATTGGAGGGTATCTGGTGACTCCCTGTACATATCGAAATGCGTCCAAGCGAATACATCCAGATTAGGGTGAAGAAATTTGATAAGTTCTAGTTACATCCTATTTTCAAGATGCAATCCAATTTTGAGGACCTATATGGGTCATCCATATCAACTGGAACGAACACCGTCAATTCTTCCAGTGCTGCCAGTTCCTCCCCTAAGCTCTTCTTTCTAGGGTCCAAAGCCTTATCGAATCGGCTATGGTCCTCAAGCCAAGAACGGCTATGTAGTTGCTCTCGGCAGGTTCCTAAATGTAGAGAGTTATCCCCATATTCTTCCCATTTTCTTTTCTTTTAGACCCGCTTACTTTCACGATATAACATTTCTTGGAGGTACTTTAGTCTCCCTTTATTACCTCGACTCCATTTTCTATCGAAAATTTCATAGTTAGACACCATAGAGCTAAAGCAATCCTAAAATCTATCAAACCGGGTCGTCCTAGAAAAACAACGTAGGCAAAAATTTCATCTACGATCAAAATAGTTTAGATGAGGATGACTCTTTAGTCACCTTCTTCGAGTTCTACGGGTAAGTCAATCATTTCGAAAGGTTGTTTGGGTTCACCAGTGAATCCTAAAATCTTTGTTTGGCAGGCAGATGCATCTTTCATACGAATCTTCATTTGATCAAAGGTGCGTTTGAAAAGGATATTCGTAGATCTTCCATTGTCTACCAATACTCGTCGGTCCATAGCGAGTCTGATTCCAAATGTCACAACAATGCGGTAAAAAGTTGGAGCATCTATCCCTTCAGTGTCTTGATCCCAAAATGCTATATCATTAATTAGGGTTCTCTGATGCTTAGCATGGTTTCCATCTTCGATGGCAAAGCATGCATCTTTCAAAGCAGGCTTTAATGCGGTCGTATACCGCTCTATTTCACCCCTACCCTTCTACGTGGGATGTGAACCTCCAGATACATTCCAATTATGAGTCTCTAGTCAGTCTGCTTGGGTACTCTTTGATGATTCTAGCTTAGTTCCCTTGATCTCTAGGAGTTTAGGGTGCTACGGGTGGTTAGGCTTTAGTGGTTTCCTCACATACTACTGAAGCTTGTTTTACCGAATCAACACCTTAATCAAGTTCTTTAGGTGACGACACTCAATCGTGTTGTGGCCATGTGTCTCATGGAAGGGGTTGTACTTTTCGAAATGCTTTTACTGGTCAATTGCTTCCTTTTTAGATGGCTTCTTATACTCTGTTGTCCCATGTGTCGTGAGTTAGATGCTTTCTTGAGTAACATTGAGCAAGGTGTACTCTTCGAGCCGCAAACCTTTGAGTCGCTTGGTACTTCCGTTTCGCTTGTTATATTTATATTCTTCCTTTTCTGATTCCCATTGTTTCCTACATTTCCTTTAGAGGTCCCAGAGGTGTTTATATCTTGATTTACCACCATACCACTCTGCTCAACACTGGTCAGTTGTAAGTTAACAGATTTGCTTTCTAACTCCCGTGCCTCTTCTAATATCAAGTACTAGCTCGCCTTTCGGTTAAAGTCCTTCCTAATGGTGGGTTGTTTAATTTTGATCCATTTCACGAATTTAGTCTCAGGGTGAATTGCAAGGACTAAGACCATGAAAACTATATCCTCATTCAGATTACTTATTTCAATTACTGCAATGTTGAACCAATTTATGAAAGACTTCAGAGATTGATTCTGTCTCTAGAATAAGATGGACAACGACATCACATTTTTGACTGTGCTATGTGAAGTTTAAATTGTTCAAGGAATCTTGTTGCTAGATGACTAAAGGTAGAGATGGATTTTAGCGGAAGCCTAGTGAACCGCATAAAAGAGATTCCCTCTAGAAAAATCGAAAAACATCTACATCAAACGACATTCGAAGCATTCGCTCTGTCCATGTACCAACTGTACTTATATAAGTAGGGTTTTGGGTCACTCATTCTATTGTAAGATGGAATAGTTAGCTTGGAGAACTTTTCATGGTATCGCTCATTCAAAATGTCATCAGCGAAAGGAGTCTGACTTGGAGCAGATCCCCATTCATCATCCCTTCTACCCTTATTTCATCCATTAGTTGCTTGACCATGTCCACAATATATGCCTTAGATGTCCGATAACTTGGGGGTCGGCAATCAGTGACTACACCAAGTGTTTGATTTTGCAAATGATCTTGGTGAGTGGGATGAATCCTAGGCTCTCCTATCTTCGAAAGAGCCACTCCCTCAGGGTCTCGTTGGTTTTTAGCTAGTCTAATAGGGGTTGTTTGGATCTCCCTGGCATCATTGAATGCATTGGTATTTTCTTTCAATTTGTTGTCGCCAATTCGCTCAGCATCTTCGGAGTCGGAGAGATCCATGACTATATCCTCCTGTTGGGTTTTCGCTCCTATATTCAAGTTTGTAGCTAGTTGCCTTGCTATTGGTGGAGTGTTTATTTTTCCTTCCATATTGATTCCTATGGTTCCACCTATCACTTCTTTGTACGGCTGCTTCCCGTTCTCCTGCTTAGGCCAGAAACAGAAGAATTTTCTTGTTCCACAGCGGTCGTGGGCTCTGTCATGGTTCTTGGAGTAACATGCGATTGTAAGGTCAATAGGCATTCAATTTGTCCATGAGAGATTTGGCTGTTTTCCATCTTTTGATTAATTTCACCAACCATTTTATTTTATTTATCCCTAGTTACATCTTCATGCTAAATAGAGGATCCCGGAACCTAATCTTCGAAGTTAGCTCCTAACTGTAGATTATTGGGGTTACTGACTTCAATTTGCTGAAGGTTTGTTTCTTCTCCAGCAAGGGTTGCTATTATGTATCATCCAAAAGTCATTCTCCTTCTTTTCGGTACCGCTGATTCTCCACAGAAAATTTTCTAAGCAGAAATTGAGGATCTAACTTCTGAATTTCTCTGTTCCAAAATAGATAGCTAGATCTCAACTTGAGTTTAATTCTCAGTGAAAGCACCAAACTGTTAACCCAAAAAATGGATCAACATTCTGGGTTGAGTGTGAAAGCACCAGCCCTATTTATCAAAGAAAATATAATGAAGACAAGGAATAATAACATGCAAATAAAGTAAAAGGACAAGAGATCTTTATAGTTGTTCGACAGTTAATGGATCCTACGTCCACTTTATAGCATTTGTTATTGACTGACTACAACTACAAGTTGAATCTGATTACAATTTGATTGGATCTTGTAAGTTAGACCAAGTCACCAGTGTTAGAGTTCACTGGAGAATCACAGTGAACCCTTTAGATGACTGTTGTATGGGAGAAGAAGAGTGAAGAATAGTTTCTGCAGATTTTCAACAGCCAGTCTCCAAGATCCCCTTTATGTTTAAGGTAAGATTGTATTTATAGGGGTTGGAGAGCACTTAGGACAATGCCGCTTTGCCATAGACTTACATTTGAAGGTATGAAAGTGCTCAAGAAATTTCAGAACAAACCTATCCAAGATGATGGATTGGTAGCGATCCACAGAGTTAGAGTAATTTTGGCTCGTTTCCGTTAGATCATGCTTTCTGGCTTGTGTAAATGCTCTCCATGTAATTTCATGACTAGATGCTTTGCTTGATAATGATTTATTTCTGATTACATTGAACTTTGCTAGAATCAGATAAACGCTCACTTCTCGATCTAGCGAGCTTGGAATATCATCAAACTTAGTAGACATCCCTAGAAAACCTATTGGACCATAGTGTAAGAAGATAGGAGGATCCACGAGCGACCCTTATGGATCGCTAGCGATCCATAGGCGATGGATCGCCGATCCATTATCTTAGTAAATTTTTTGTTTCTTTTGCTTGATTCTTTCTTAGTTCCTTGTTCTAGTCCTTTTGGTTGATTCTTGAGTTGTTCCGACTAGACGTAGATATTCTAACCTTCTTTGAATTCCTTTGGGTCAAAAACTTGGATAAAAATGGTCATCGCTAATAATCATTTTTTCGACAATGATAAGAAGCTCAATGTTTATCTTTAATATGCCAGAAACATTTTAGACATTCCAATGAGTCGTGTCCGTTCTAGGCTTGGTTTCATTTATGTACAGTTTTCATGTTAGAGTCTTTGGATCATATCCATATCCATTGTACTACCGCTATTTTTGAAAGAAATTCCTTCACCGTGAAGGTAGGATTTTTTGAAAGAGCTATTATTTCATAGTATGATGGGATGGGTATTCAAAAACCTTTTGTGAACTACCTTTATATTTACATAAAATTGCTTTAGTTTTGGATTTACAAAACTTACATTCGTAACATAGATTAGATAACCATATATCTTAAATTATTTGATACTAGGGTATCTTATCAACTCATATCTTATATGATATCGTAAACTATGCTTTAGAAGAAATTATATTTAAAAAATGTACTTGCTCTTAGGTACATCTCTTTATAGAAAGAATTTAAGTTAACTTCATTCACCATTAATCGTATTTTGTCCAACAAAGTCTGATTACTCTTAATCGATATCATTATGTATCATAGGATGAGTGATTTTGAGGTTGAATTTTATTTATTTTTAGGTACCTTTGAAACCCTTTCCAACATACTTGCCTATTCGATGAAATCGAATAATTTTATTTCGTTTGAATGTTACATTTTCTACCTCTGTTTTAAATTTTATGAACTTATCAAAGATATACTTATATACTACTTGTTTATCAAATATACATGTTCATATCTATGATAATTCATCGGTTAATTTGATGAAGTAAGTGGATCAATTTTTGTATCATTAGACTTTAAACTACGTACATCTGTGCATATCAATCCAAAGAGTTCATTATCTCTTTTGTCACTTCCACTAAATGGGTACTTTGCTTGAATCACTTAGAATACAATTCATCAATTCCGCAAGATTCATAAACATATGATTGATAAATTCTCAAAGATTTGGCTTAGTCTACAATTCTAGAATAATTTCAAAAAAAATTAGATACTTTTATATTTTTTACAACTAGTGCATCACTTTTGTTATGATAACAAAATACTATTATTTTATTTTTACCTTACAATAAATATTCATCATATTTATATAAAATAAAACTATATATGTTTCCATTCAATACCAAAACATAATTATTGTTTCATAAATAGTCATTGGTGGATTTACAAAAATAATTTTTTGCATCTTGATGCATCCATTAGTAAATGTTATATAGCATACCCTAACTATTTCCACCATAACTGTAACAATATATGAAATATGGAGTTTCATTCAACCAATTACTATGGGCAACTTATTTCATTCATTGTAATTATTATCAGTCTGGAACTTAAGATCAAATATCTTAAACTCGAAGAAATAAATGATATACGAAATAATTCGTATGTGAAAAAAAATTAGAATAGAAATCACATTTCCTCATTCCTTATTAAGTATCTACTATTATTTTATATCATTCTCGTTTCCTATATCTCTTCTAGAAGTAAATATGACCATTCACTCTCTTTATTTCAACTATGCCTGCATTATAACAACTCTTGGACATTCATTTTCCATTTTTAAATACTTAAACCATTCAAAAGGAAATTTTTACTCCAAGATAGCTTTGAACTTATTACTACAAATATAAGTATCAAGCCTCTAAAGAGAACATGTAGAGTTTGGGACTAATAAGGGATGTGAAGCCTAAAGAAAGTAAAGCCATCAAGCATTCGACATTTAAAAAAAGACGGCAATCTTCAAGCATTCACAAGAAAGTATGGAATATCTAATTGTAAAGGGTTGTTGAGCCTTTATGTAAAAAAGGTCGTCGAATATTCAAATAGTTAGCAGGCATAGAAGAGGTACCAAACCTCTAAGGATGCCAAACCCCAAGTAGTTAGCAAGCGGTGAGGAAGTACTAAGTCCTTAAGTGGTAACGAGTCTCTACAACAACAACAAGTGTTATCAACCATTTAACAAGTAGAAGGCGATGTCAAACATTAGCAACGAAGAATGATATCGAACTTATAAGAGGATGAAGATGTCAAACTAGTAAATGCTTAGAGATATTGAGCTACAACAAACCTGTAAGAGCAAGAGATGTCGAACCACTACAACATGAGATGCTATAGAGTATATATCAAAGGAAGGATGTCATGCCACTAAAGGATGTCAAGCATCTAACTGCAAGTGAAGGATATTGAGTTTCCATCCGTAACAAGCCTATGATGTAGTACCTATTATAGAGCATCTACTAATAAATGATATCAAGCTTCAGCACTAGAAAAGAGTTTCAAGCTTTTATAAGTGGCAAGGGATACCGAAACTTTAATGATGTAAAAGATGTCGAGTTTCTAAAGGGAGATTATGATGTTGAGATTATCAAAGCAAGTAATGATAAATCTCAACAATGGGATGTTGAGATTTCATCAAGATGGTGCCATCAGAGCACTTGGATTCAAAGTCGTGCCACGTGTCAATCATCCCACATGATTGACATCCCTATATATAGGCCCCCATCAACACCTAGAGAGGGGTGGATCAATATTCCATATTTCTTACTTTTTCAAGTTGTACACTCTAAAATGATTTGAGGATTTTTAGGGATGATTGTAACACTTGAACTTTTTGTATATAAGGCCCTGGACATTTAACCTTACATTGCACATTTCCTTGGATAATTGTAATCCATGAACTTCTATGCATAAGGATTTTGGTAATAAAATTTGGCATAACATACTTCTCAATGTGTATATTCGACTATTATTGAACAATGGACATGCATATGACTTATGACTTGTCTTTAAACTTGAACTTGAGTTTGGACTTGCATATTCTCCTAAATTTTCATAAGGCCGCTTAAGCTCTTGTTCCAACCAGCCTTAGTTTGCCTTGCATATTAGGTTAGCAAAGAAATTTGCTAACATTTTAGCACTAAAAGGAGGACCCGAACCTTTGACTTCCTACATATCCCTATAGAGGACTTTTCATATCCGGCATATCCCTATAGAGAACCTTCCATATCCAGCATATTCCTATTAAGGACTTTCCATATCCTACATAACCTATTAAAATGACTATCTCCAAATAAGGATCCCTCGAGCCTCACTCTACCAATTCGGCTTATCAAATCACTCATAACCTTTATTTCCACAAGGAACAAGTATTTAAGTTGAGAAACTTGGCACTGAAAACTCCAGTTGAAAAGAAGTGAGTAATTCCTTATAACTAGGATAACTAGAGCATAAACCCATTCCATATGGGATCTACCTCGATATTTTCTTATTATCCCACTTAGAGAAAAGAGAAAAATAAAAGGAATGACCTGTTCTTGGAAATAAGAAAAACCATACAGCTCCAAGCTAAAGGAACTATCTTCGAAAATGAAATAACAAAGGATTTTGATGAATTTGCTGAAAAGTGGAAGGAACTAATCAATGCTCTCCCACACAACTCGAGATTTTTAAAGAGAAAACTTCTCGTTAGAGCTAATGAGCATATCCATTGTTACAAAAAAGGAAAACGAGGATCAAATACTCAATCCTCTAGGAATTCCCAATCTGCTAGAGCCCTTTCCCATATCACCTCCTATGAAAACATCTATCTTTTAACTAAAGAGAGGTTGGACTATTGGCCTTCAAAGAAGAAGCGACAAGGAAGTGAAAGAAATTTTGAAGGCGCTTATTACTAATATCACCAAAAGAATTGACACTAAACCAATCAATGTTGAGCCGTAAAAGAGATGATATATAAATTTTTATGAAAAGGAGAACTCCAAGAGTTCGTTAACCAGATATAAGCAAGACCAATGTATCCACAATGATCGAGTGTTTAATAAAGAGAAATTCTTCATGAAAATGATTTATAAAATTAAGAAAAAGCCATTTATTCCGCCACAAGGGCCTGGTCAAAGCACCTTCCAAAGTGAGGTTGGAGTAAGCCTCTAGACCCGCCTATAAGATCAGGCCAGAGCACCGCAAGCATTCGGTCCTGCATACATGGCCTGGCCGGGGCACCTTCTAGAGTGAAGATGGAGTAAGCCTTTAGTCCCGCTTAAGATGGCCTGGCCAAAGCACCGACCAACCTTCGGTTCCACTAATAAGGCCTAACCGAAGCACCTACCATAGGGAGGATGCATAAAACTTTAGTTCTGCCTAAGATGGCTAACCAAACGCACTGACCGGCCTAAATCCTTATCTAAAAGGTGAGAAGGGGCAAATGAAATCAATCAAAGCCAAAATCCTTACCTAAAAGGTAAGAAGGGGAAAACAAAATCAATCAGAGCCTAAATCCTTATCTAAAAGTTGTAAAAGGGGCAACAGAAATCAGTCAGGCAAGTCTATGTAAGACCTCTAATTTTTGTTTAACATTATTCAGGAGATTCAATTAGATAAATAAAATAAAATAATGTGTGTTATGATAAGAAAAATGAGATTTGTTAATTAATCTAGGTCGTGTCTTAGGTAATTAATTAATGATATGATTTTAAACATAAGAATAGAATTATGAGAGGGGAAAAAGAGGAATTATCTCTTTGATCATTTCCTAAACCCTTCCTCCCTCTTATTCATTCTCACTTTCAAAATTATCAAGTAAAACACAAATCAAGGTCATCCATTATTAGGAAGATAAGGAAGAGGAAATTTAAAGCAATTCAAGGGAAAAGCTTATGGAAATCAAACAACCACAAATCTCGATCTCTTTATCGAATTTAATGTGCATAATAGTATCTATCTCAAGTTTTTATGTTTATTTTTGAATATATGTGCTATTTTTGAGTTGATTTTTATAATATGTTATGTATGCATTGATTATATCATTACTGGATTAGATGATGATTTATTGAAATTTCATGGAATCGACTTAGTAGGTTTTAAGGGTAAAACATAAGTTTTTTTATCTCCTATTGATTTAAAATTTTGATATGCTATGTAAAAAATTATTTTGGAGATGCATTTTCAATTTCATAATTTTCCAAGTTAATATAAATATTTTATGCATTTCTTAAGATGGAAAAGGTGTTTATTTTGGGTCTTAATTATTAAAAATAATTAAATAATTATTTTGGCCTTGAAATTTATATATATTAAAGAATATAATAATTCTGATTTTTGGTGATTTTTAGGGATTTCTTCTAAGTGATTATGATTTTTTATGAATTTATTGAGCTAAAAAAGCTATTAAATAATATTATTATTTTATGGATCTGCAAATTATTTTGATGAAAGAAAAATGGCCTTGTAGTAGTTTTTCTAAAAAGAAACTGGTAAATTATATTATCCAATATAAAATTGAAAAGGGACAAGAGTTGGTAAAAAGAAATGGCTTTATATGGAAATAAAAAAGCTTTTGATGTAATTACGAAATTACCATGTTGTTAGATTTGAGTATTGAAAAGCAAGTAACAGCCGATATCTATACCGCGGCTATGATCTTCGAAATCGACATGAAAGGATGTATATGATATATACATAGGTAGGTATGAAATGTATATGTTCATATAGATGTATAGGATTTCAGCATTTCTTTCGACATCAATGGTTTCATTACATAATAAAACATTAATGCGACATTCATATGTATTAAGATTAGCATTCAGATTTTAAGTATTTTAGAATTCGACATAAAACAGTCGACATCCTTTTTTGGTTTTAAGGTTGATGCCCCTTGCCACCCTTTATTTTCAACATCTTTTATATTAGCGGCATAAGTAGACGCAGTTTTAAGGAAGACAACATCCATTACTCTATGGAAATGATGTCGCGAGTCATATTTTCGACATCAAATGTTTTATAGAAATGATGTCGTAAACTTTCAGATCTGACATCCTTTACTTTCTAGGCCAAAAGCCATAAATTATGCAAACCAAATTCTACGTTTTTATAGGTGCGGAAAACTATATATTTTATAATGCGATAATCGTGATTTCGGCCTTGTGGGCTTATGCTTTATAAAATCAAAAAAAAAAATCAGAACTTGGTGCAGCAGTTCGACGTTATGTTTTAAAGGCATGGATGTTGTAAGTTTACAAATTGAATAGTTTTGTTAAATGAGACGATAAGCCCTATGTTTTAGAGGAATAACAATCTCAATTTGATACCGAATGTATAAAAGGCTATTTTAAAAATGATTGTATATTGGCATAGGGTATGGTTAAGTAATGGAATCTGTTTTCCTCATATTAAAGAATGATTTTAAAGATTAATCATTTATAAAAATAAAGATTTCTAAGGAAATAAATTAGTGTCTAGCCTAAGTTTTATATGAATTTGCCGAAGGAAATTATCACCTAAGGTTAAGTAATTGTGTGATGCCATTGATTATTGATTGAACATATTTTGATGAATGATGTTGTATTAACGACCTGGCATTTCGAACCATTCAAATCGACAATCATCCACACATGACAGACTTGAATTTCTTAAGACAACAGATTGTTAATTTATATTTGGCAAAACTTATCATATACAGTAAATAAATCAATCATAGAATCATAAACGCGGAGAAATATAAAATAAGCAATGGGATAGATAAATAGTAGTTCATGAAGCTACTACACAAACATCAGGTCTGAAATAAAATATAATAGAAATCTCAAAAATAAAGAAGTCACTAATGCAAAAGCAACTGACCACTCTAAACATAAACAACTGGAAATAACTGAAAGGTAAATACATATAAAACAGATCTTCAAGCAAAGCTCTAAGCTCCAAAGGTGAGTCTCAAATGCTATGACATTCAGTCTGACCCGAACATAAAACAAAACACAAAACACTCGAGTCAGGATTAACATTCTTATGCAAGTAAATCAACTCAAGTGAAATGACCAATAACTTAAAGGATGTTTGGGATTCCCAACCTCTAAGGATCCGTTAAACTATCTACATACATAGTACAATATGCTACATAGATAATGTCTATAGTAAAGTAAAATATTAAAATAGCATTAACGTGTTGTCCGTTTCCCCCTTAACACATTTTAATATATTCTTGTAGTCTATACAGATACTGTAAGTTCCACCAAACCAGTGGTTTACTCAGGGAGCATTCCATAGGTACGGTACAAAATAAACTTGTAGAAGGTGCGATAAGGCATGTGACAAGGCACGTGAGGCAATTTCTAGGGGAGAATTACCGTTTGGCGGATCCAGACTGGTGGTAACGCATAACAGCTACTACCGCCCACCTTGAGATACACTCCTAAAACAAAGGTTAGCCAAATCAAATCACAAAGTAATAGAACGGCATCGAAGGAGCATGCTCAATCGGAGGTGCGACCTGACTTGGCTCGGCGTGGCACCGATTTTAGTCACATCAAGCTGATTCGTGAGAGTCAGGGCTGCGTTAACATACAGAATCGTTCTCCAAACCATCCTACTTGGTTCTGGAGTCTCCACCATGGACACAGTTGTTAAAGTGGTTTTCGGTATTGGCCAAGAGTATGACAATATCTGATCCCGGTCTCTTTAACAACCAAACGCTTATTTCATACCATGGTCATTTTAAAAAATCATTTTTATAATCTTTCAAATAGTTCAAACTTCATATCAAAATATCTTATTCATTTCAAATCATATCACTTAGAAATCATATTCACTTTCGAAATCATATTCTCTTTCAAATCATAATCACAAAATAGTTTAAATCGTCATATCAAATATTCGCATTTAATTCCATTTAATGTTAATTTTAACAATTCCAACTTAAATAGCTTAAATATTGAAATTAGTTTATATATCGAAATAGATATAAACTAAAAATAGTTTATATTTAAAAATACGTTATAGATTAAAATAGTTTATATATTAAAAATAGTTTATATATTAAAAGAGTTTATATCGAAATAGTTTCAAATTAGAATTGCTTCTTTCAAATCTACAAATCAATTCAAATTCTCATTAGACCTTTTTTTATTATTATCGATTTCAAATCCAGATTGAACTAAAAATTTAAATCACTTTCGAATTGAATAGGTTTCAAAGTTTAAATACTCGAACATTTGTAATAACTCAATTTGATAAATTTCATTTATATTTCAAAATTCAACTTTAATTTTATTTAAAATTTAAAATATTCACTAAATCATTTCAATATCACTTTAAATAAAATCCCAGGTTACAAATTAAATCAATATTAAATATTCAATTTCAATTTTATTTAAATTTGAAATATTCATTTAATCGCTTTTAATCAAAGTCTAGTTATCAAGCTATAAAATCGTTTCTTTAAAAATCTTAAAATCAATAAGTTTCAAATCAATACTTATTATATTCGATTCTTAAATCTAGTAATTTACCAGTTAACTCAATTTATCTTTCGAACATAGATTTTTATAAAGTTATTACAAATCTATTTTAAAATATTAATATGAATTAAATAAATAATTTAAGCTCAATATATCTCTTTATCAAATTAAGTTTTAATAAATTAATTTTATTATATTAATTATTATTAAATTAAATATTATTATTAATAAATCTATTTTAAATATTATTTCATATATTTTAAAAATAATAGTTATAAGTAAACTTTTGTAATTTTCATTTTAAAATTTAACTTATAATTTTAAAATATCAAAAACATATAATTTTAAAAATCTAACTTTGACACATATATTAAAATTAAAATCGTTACATTACATTTAAAAGTCAATATTTATTAAAACCCATGTATTTCCTTTCAAACTTTGGAATCATTTTTCAAAAATGGACCACTGATGTCCGTATATAGTTTTCTATACCATGGTCAAGTGAAACGGATATTTATCATTTCAATCCGAAATTTAAATTCAATATTTTTGGGTATATATCATTTCAACCCCTAATCCTGAAATTCGATTTGATAAAATTGCTTGGGTCCATCATTTCAATCCATAACGATTTTCCCTTAATCTATAATATCGTTCGGGTATGTATCATTTCAACCCATAGGGAATTTTTAAACTAACAAGGAGCTTGTAGAGTGAGAACAAATATGATAATAATATAATATATCAAGAACATGCATATATCATCAGTAACAAATTTAAATATAATATAATACAATAGATTATGATGTCATATGTCATAGATAATTAAACAATTGCAAATAGTGGCATATCATATTTAATAATTAAATAACTTAACAATTCAACTTTAACACCATATTTCAATCGTCATTTCATGTGAATTAAATTTACTAAATATAAGAATGTTAATCGTGACTTATTGCTCACCGTTCGAGGCTAGAGAAATTACAAGAATGAGATGCTGACAGACATAGATAAGCATGGATCGATAATCGGGACTGCAACAAGCAAAAAACCTGATGCTGTAATCTCCAAACAATGGCGAAACACAGCAAAGGACTTGAATTCGAAATCGATGAGTCATATAAATATTTAAAATAATAAAATCATAATTAAATCTTAAAATTTATATTTGAAAAAAAATAAAAACATTAATAAAATTAAAATCATCATATTATGTTGAAATCAATGTCTATTAAAATACCTACTTTCAAAAGTCTCAAATAATATTTAATCATAATATGTACACATTATGTTATAACAAATTCTATTTAAAAATATAAATTGTAAATAAACTCTTAAACATTTTATATAACACTTTAAACATATGATATAACACTTTATACATATTATATAACACTTTATATAATAAATGAGGTGGAAAGCTTAACTGGGAGAAAGGCGGCATGAAAATGAGCTAAGAATGTGACAAGCTGGAAAAAATTTGAACAAGCTACTCTAAACAATTATATGCGTTTATTTTTTATAATAGAAAGGGAATGCGGTTGCTAGAAACACAGGGATAAGACTCGGCAAAGGCAGGCAAAGGCAAGCAAAGCTATGGATGTTCTTTTTTAGGCAAGAGAATGAATGCGTGCAGCATATATTGTGTGTGTGTGTATTTCTTTTTTTAAAGCAAAGAAGGAGGCTGGAAAAAGGTGGTTCGAGGGAGAGGACGGTGCGGGTCTTGGATTTGCTGGCGTGAGGTCAATGGGGTGTGCTCTGCATGGAGAGGGTGAAAAGCAGTATGGGGACGAGCATGATCAGATGTCAGGTTGAAGGAGATGGTGATTGATTTGGGTCAGGTTGTGGTACGCGGGAATAAGGAAGGGATGAAGGGTCTGGGAAGATAAACGGCTGCTGTACACGGTGGAGAAGGGAGCAGGATGTGATGGTCGAAGACAGATCCAGTGCGGAGGACTTTGGTGGTGGGTCTGAAGAGGTATGGGAAGGGTGATTTGAACAGGGTTGAGCGGTGAGCAAAAGAAGGGCGGCCGAGGAAAATATCGGTTGAAGGAATATAAGAAGGCGGGTTCAAACATGACAGAGAAGAGGATGTAACCGAGCAAACAAAGTTTCAGGCAAATGAAAGAGGAGCAGGTTTATCACTTTGTAATATAATATTATTATATTATTCATATCTATACTATTATATTATTAGTGAGTTCAATTTTAAGAGCATGCAAGCCCCCTTGAATTTGGGTAACCGAACAATCACCAAATTTATGTCCATACTATTATATTATTTATACTACTATTATATTATTTCTCAGTTCAATTTGAAGAGTATACAAGCCCTCTGAAATAAACAGTCGTGTTTCTTATTTCTTCCTATTTGTACCCGACTCTCTGCTTCGTTCTTTTATCCTCCAAACCTTAGATATCAACGTCCTCCTTTCCTAATATATCGAAGTCCGCTTTTCCTCTGATAACTGGCATTTGCGGCTGAGACAGAAGCTGCATGAGATCGAGTTTCACATTGTTTGAGCTTGGAGGTGATAAATTTTTAGATCTGTTTTAAATCGAGGCAGATCTATTAATGTTTCCTATGTTTTGATCTGATCTGCATATGTTTGCTGATTGATTGTTTGGCTTCTGTTATCGTCATTGTCTGTGAATTGTTTACATTATCTTACCTGATCTTTTATGATGTTGAACTTTGTAGATCTAGATTGACTTTGGAAAGAATGTAGAATTATTTTTGAAACGGAATTTCATGGGTAGACCACATGTGATTTATCTTTTTGACGGTGATCGAGATTATTGGAGCATTCATTTGTGGAATATTGTCTCCCACCTGCCCATATTTATACCTGATTCGTTCCCTTTGTTAGTAAAGTTTTTTTTTTCCAGAAAGTGATATGTTGAATCTCATTTTAAATTGCTTTGACTGTTCCAATATTTTTATTTTATGGTTACCCATGCATTCCATGTAGTTTCATAACCGACAATTTGTTCTGTAACTGTAACTTAAATTTGATGGAAAATGAATATGATAATAGTTAATTTGACTTTGCTTAAACATATGTTTTGTTTGTATTTCCAACATGCTTTTCTCTACTTTATCTTTTGCTTAGACCTTAATTTTCTAACGTTATGTTCATATTTTGGTCATATAATTAGTAGAGTATGACTGATAAATGCTACGTGCAAGCTCCAACTTAATTAAGCATCTTTATTTGATCATATATGTAGAAGTCAATGCTTTTCTCAACCAAGCTTACTTAGTTATGAACGTCCTTTTTTTATTACACATTTTTGAAAAAAGAAAACTATTTACGCATGGAATTTGTATTCTATATTAAAAAATGTGCCGTTGTTAAATAATCATCTCTCTTCTATAGGTCAAAAATGAAGCAGCACGTGATTTTTACGAGCTACTAAAAGAATGGGACAAACTTTGCAAAAAACATATTGTTAAGGCTAACGAAAAAAGTAAATCGGGCTCAAAAAAGTCAAAATTATATTCGTCTAGGATAAAATCAATCAGAAAAACATCCTTCTCACCTGATGAATATGTAGTGTCAAAACTTATTGATATTTGTTATGGCGATCCCAATGAATCTGGTGAACATGGCTTGAAATTCAAGGTAAATTGTTTTTTTTATCTATTTGGCTATATATTTTATACTAAGTCGAACTTATGGTGTAATCTTGCGAAAAAGTTTCAATGGTTATTCTTAACGAAACGGGCTCATAGGATTTGATCTTTTATAGTTCATATAGCTGCCAATTTGATAGGCTTGAGTGTTTATGATTATTCATTGTCTAGGTACGTTGGGAGGGGTATGATCCTAGCGAAGATACACGGGAGCCAATAAAAAATTTAAGGAGCCTTCTAAATTATTTTGGCATGTGGGTTTTGTTTGGAGTTATTACATGTTATGGGATAGTAATTTTTAGTGTTCATAGTTTGATAATTTATTTTATTCACGTATAGCAATTGTGAAGATAAAATAAGAGATTTTGTGGTAGAAGGTTATGCATCCAAATTGTTACCATTACCAGTAAGTCTACTATAGTTTTTTATGTGCAACTTTTTGCCTTCATTTTAAGGTCATACTATACCAAGTATTGTTGTTTGATTTTTTTTTCTTCCCTCAGAGGAATGTAGATGTCCTATGCGAAGGACCACCCTGCCAGGACATAAGAGGCTATAACCATTTCAGAAACTTTGAGGCACCATTACAAGATGAGAAGAACAGTATTTATGGAAATTGTTGAGTTTCTAAAGCACAGATACGTACTGATGGAAAACGTTGTAGATATATTGAAATTTGCGGGAGCTACTCTTGGTAGATATGAAATAAGCCGATTAGTTCACATGAATTACCAAGTGAGGCTAGGAATTATGGCTGCAGGTTGTTATGGTCTTCCACAATTCAGATTATGAGCAGTTTTATGGGGATGTCATCCTTTAGAGGTAAGTTATTACTATACTACTTTCGAGTTGAATATATCAGTTATATCGATAATTTTCTTCCCTTGTAGAAATTACCACAGTTTCCTCTTCCTACACACGAAACTATTTTAAAGGGCGGTGCTCCAATTGAATTTGTGGTACATTTAATGCTACTTTTGTATCTATAAAATATAAACAAATATCAGTTGTCATTATAATCTTGTCCAAACAAGCATACGAGAAACAAAAATTATTCAAATGGGAAACAGAGTGAATTGTGCATCCATTGCGCTGAATTTCTTCTCACCTTAACTAAGGAAATTACCGTCCAGTGCACACCTTACAAAAGAAGCTCCAGCCTGAAAAGTAACATGAAATTCACAGTAATCAGTATTCTTCAGTTTCAATTTACATAGTGAATTACCTTAAAGGTATAGTAATTTTTAATCTTCCAACGGCAGGACACCATTATAACTATTTTCCCTTTCTCTTTTCTTTTATTTAAAGCAAGCCAGAGCACGTAACTATTGCATATAGAAGCATGATTTAAAAAAAAGATTATTTAATAAGATATCATATGTCTATGCTTTTCAGAACATTCCATAGGGTTTCAAGCTTAGTTGGCATTTTTGTTCTCTTTTATATAGCGCAGTGAATAATTAGAAGTTTATATTAATGTTTTGTTTAAATTCAACTATGCGCCAACACCCTTCTCTTTTGGCAGGTGTAGATTTCTTTTAGCACAACATTGTTTGCAGGTGTAGGGAACCGTACCTATTCGAAGAACTACTAAGAATTATATATTGAGAGCTGATTCTTTTGGCTGATTCGCAACAAAATTAATCAAGATTGTAGACTCCTCTAGCAATTTCCATGAGGTAAATGTGCTTACAATTTTCCTTTTTTTTTTCTTTTTTTCTTTCTCTTTTTCCTTTCTTTCATTTGGAATACTAGCTAAATGATGTGTAAAAAGTTATTATACTCTGCAATTCAAAACCTTTACTGTTATTGTATTGAAGAGATTGCTATGTCGATCAAACAAATAATGCATTTTGCTTTATTAGTCCCCAAAATGTCATTATACGTTATTGACTAAATCTTTCCCTTGGTAATGCTATTAAATTGGTCATTTATTCTACACAAAATTTGCAATGTCTCTTTTAAGGTAATATCTCATATCAAAGTATAAAATATGGGTAGCATTTATCATCTACTTTATTAAATTCTGCAATAAAATTATTCTATATATAAATATACGCCATTAACCTTTAAAAAATTACATTTCCCATAATAGTGATTTATTTTCAATCCCATTTCATATATCTATCATATTAATTACAACTTAAATTCTTATACAAATTAGTACATGCAGCATAATTAGATAGTAAAATTACATATATGAATTTATAGGCAATTTAAATTTATTATTTATATAGTGTTTAGTAAATAATTTTCTTTAAATTTATATTCCATAATTGGTACAAATTTATTTTAAACAGGCACAACACTTTACGCTGTACAAATTTATACATACAATAGTAAATGATAAAATTATGATTATCCATCGTAAACAGTAAAAAATTTGACCAAATCTTCTCTTCTGCAACTATAATTGAATTTGTCATTTATTCTATGTAAAATAAAATTTATTAATGTCATCGCTTTTGGGAGTATCTTATATCAAGCATAAAATAGGGATATCATGTATTACCTTATAAATGATAAAATTACGGTTATCTATCGTAAGCAGAGAAAAAATTGCAATGTCATTATACGTTATTGACTAGATCTTCTCTTCAGCAACTGCTATTGAATTTTTCATTTAGTCTGTGCTAAATAAAATTTTGTAATTTCATCTTTTTTGGGACTATTTCATATCAAAGTATAAACTATGGATATCATTTATCACCTTATATTAAATTCTGCAACAACATTCTTCTATGTACATAGGCGCGTGCCATTAACCCTCCAACAAATTACATTCCCCGCAATAGTGATTTATTATCAATCCCATTGCATATTCCTGTCCTATTAACTCCAACTTCATTATTTCTTACCTAAATTACACTTTTTATCCTAAACCAATTTGTAGCTCTTGCATCATTCATTAACAAAATGAAGTAGAAGGATATAGAAGAAAGAGTAAACAAATCTACTTTAAAGTAACAATCAACTAGCAGGTATGCTATTTTATAATCATAAACTTTATATTTTAACGTGATTTACCTATTTTTATATTTTCTCATTCTGATATATGGATAATGTTATATGATCTTTTTTTTCATTAACCATCAAAGGTGTTTTAGCTACATGTTTGCATGTGTACCTTTTCATGTTGGGTGCGTTTGTTAAAAAAATATGCACTTTTTCACTTAAGTTGTTATTCTACAAATAGACTTTTTTTGTACTTGGCTAAATTTGTCTATTAATTTCGAGAATTGTCCAATATAGTTGTAGGCAAAGTCACTTGACGAATTCTGTATTATTATTATTCCATCATGAGCATTCAAAGACTTAGGTGATGCAATATGAATGAAAAATCGTACAGTTTTGATTATCAATGAAAGTAAGTGCGATAACAATAGTTTTTTCCATTTCATTACTTGATGTATTTAACTTTGGACAGGGCCGGTAGAAGAAATGCTAATTGGAACGCTTACTTAACAGGATCATGTGCAATGATGCGTCTCACGATGTTCTTCCTCCCCTCCTACTTGAATACCAAACCAAAGAGTAGAGATGTTTCCTCCACCATGCATAACCATTCTTTGCTAAGTCAGATGCACCTCCCTGAACCGCTTGGCATACCTCCGTTTTAAGATTTACTTTTCCACACTACTGCCATCATTCATCTACCACTCCCCTTGCATCTTGCCATACCCGTACATGCTCCTAACCTTATTTTCCCTCAACATTTTCTAGGCACACACATGTGTTTCTAGGCACAATTCAACTATGAGTTTCTGCCAACACACATTAGTCTCTGCCAACACACATGCCTCATGATTTTTCAGCAAACTTAACATACTAGCCTGCAAATGATCATGCATTAGAAATATGCGCATCAAGTTTCCTTTAGCAAAGCAATGTTCTAGCAAAGCCTTGGAGTTTCAACAGCTAAAGTTGGCTTCCAAATTTCTATTGTAATTCTGCAACAATATCAAGTTCCCACATGGACTCATCATAGCAGCAAAGCCATCTTTCAGCACAAGTGGAGAAACTATGGCTAGTATCCATCACATAAGTGTAGCATCACATTGCCTTTCATTATCAGATCTTTCCTTTGCCACCTTGTAATCAACAGGTCTCTTGCAATCCTAACGGTCCATAAGGATTCTAGCATGCTTGATGCATTTTTGGATAAAATAGACAGTTCGGAATTTTGTTCACTACTGTGACACAATTTTTCTCAACTAGAGGCCTTAGATGATAATGTATCTTTTTTTTCGTCTACGTTTTTCTCATTTATTGAAGATCTAAGGATGATCTTCTATATGTATGAGTCATGCCCTATCAAACATATGTATGGTTTTGGCAATTCTGTCAATAAAGTGATGAGTGATCTCTTTAGAAGATCACTCTTTCATAAAAACATATTTTCCTAAAAAATACGCTCCTATAATAGTTTATAAGTACAATGCTATAAATTGAATAGCTTATTGAACATCATTACTATGTGAGAAATAACTATTCATAGACATGAGTGTATAAAATAAAATTAATCTTGGCATTTACTAAAAATGAGAAAATGTTGTTATTCAACCACTTGAATACATAGCTTGGAAATGATGGGTTTCTTTGTAGGACCAAATTTGAATGCTACACATTAGTGTCAAGCAGTTTTATACTTTTTAAAGTATCAAGGGTCTATGGGAAAGAGAGTAACATGGAAGCATAATCACTATGAAGAAAAAGAACAATTCTCAATATATTAATATAGTTGTTGATTATTTTTTTAAAGGGAGATGATGTAAGTTTTCCATATTTTGAACTTTAGGATTAATTTTTATGTTTATTTCATTTCTTGAGATATTGATATATTACTTGGTTACTTTAGTTGATTTATTTTATTATTTCTTGAAATCAACTAAGTCGCACACACATATTAATAAATAATTGATTTGTACCTTTGTATATTTGTTTATGTAAAATCATATACGCGTACTTAAAAGTAAAGTTGTAAGATCCAAAAATCTTATTAACGGTGTTTATTAATATCAATTTTTATTATGAAAATAAGAAGAAGAAATATCCATAATGAATTAACATATAAGATCAAGTAAGCTTATGGTATATGCAGCTATAATATTTTTGTCCGATCCATATGTGAAGCACGGGTTTACGCTAGTTTTATTTTAATATAAGAATGGCAGAAGAAGAGAGTAGAACCAATGGAAGGGAGAGAATAAAAATGGAATAGCCAAGCCAGAGAGAAATATATTGGAAAGTCTGAATTACAAAAGCTAGCCATTGAATTCTGGAAATATATTTATGGTTAGTGGCTATTCAATTATAGGGTGGATTATGAAAGGACATAGAACACCAAAAAGTTCCAAACAAGTACCGATACGGCTAACCGTTTCACAGTTTTTGCCTCTTATCGTACACCGAAATATAAGAATGAATATGCTGTGGAGATCAGCATGATGAGATGAACAGAATAATATACAAATATCAGTGATACGACCAAGTTATAAAAACTCGATTTTTCGCTATCGAAAATGCTGCTGAAACGCCGAAAATAAGATAAACAGGGCTATAACAGTCCAAATTCGGCAAAAAGAATTATAAGTTTCACTTAGGAAATAATTTACAAATTTATTATATAAAAATATTTAGATTTCAAAAATATTTAATTTCCATCAGATTTTCAACTAATTTAAATTTTAAAATTTGAAATTACACAACAAAACAAACTTTCATATTTTCAAATGAAAACCTGCCACTTGTTATGCTAAAATAGAAGCATACCAAATATCAAACTTTCATTTCCAAAATTTAATTATTTATATTCAATAAAATTTTTAGTTAATTACGTTGATAAAACCGATAAAATTCTCGGGTCGTTACATTGTATATTCTTATTATTATTTGATCGGTTAATTTACATATTTACCATTATGCTCACATTATTATGTCCTAACATTGCATTTTGGGATTGGGAGTAGAGTTATCAGTTAGGTAGTCCCAGTAGTGAGTATGGTCTAACTTAACCCCTAAGTGAGTAAAATTGCATCCAGGAGATCAGATGATCTAATAGGTTAATATGCCTTAAACCGATCTAAAAAGACATGAATTGGAGATTTAAAACCTAATAAGACTGCAAGTGGGACTGGTGTAGGGTCGCACCCTATGCTTCAACCGTTAGCAGCCGGTTGGTAAAGGTCTGTAATTCCAGTGTATAGGGTTTTTTCCTTAGTGAGATTAGAAGGATTTATACACGTAGAAAAGAACTCATAGCTCTATATGCTCATTGTATTGCTTAAGTTGTTTTCCCCTAATCATATTTTGGGTTCTCCCAACTGTATCTAGAGATTGCGTTGTTTGCTCGTAATCGTATTGGAGCTTCTATAATATCTGGTTAAGTTAAAGCCCGAGTCAACCCGATAGTTTATTGGTTGACCTACAAAACGAATAGGTTTATAGTGATCCTATGAAAACTATGATCTGAGATAGAAAGCCCACTATGTAACATTCCTATTTTTTAAGACAAATTTAATTTGATAATTAATATAATACTTTGAATAAAATAGTGAATCTATTTGAAAATTTTGGAAATAAATAGATTGTGAATGGAATAAGATATATATTTATAAAAAGATTTTTTTTTGTTTATTAATATAAATGTATATAAATATGATTATAAATAGAATTTTAATTGGAAATTCAAAAATAAATGTTTTGAATAACATATTGAGTTTGACAACTTTATAATTTAAATACTAATAAAAAAAATTTGTCTTGAAATTATTATATACATGTGTGTATATATTTAGAAAGTTATATTTTGAACTTGGTATAAATAATTTTCAAAAGCTAATTAAGTTAAATTCTATATTTTAAAATATACATATGTATGTTTGTTTATCGATGTATAATTAGTTTTAAAATCATTTTATTAAAGATTAAATAAGCGGTTTTTAGGCACAGGGAAGTAGTTGCAAAAAAAATTAGTCTCAGGGACAGCAAGTTTGTTTTTTGTTCTGAAGGACACTATGTAGTGTAAATCATAGAATGATAAATGTATTTATCATTTTCTGTTTACATTATAAAGTGTCCTTCAGACTAAAAAACAAACTTACCGTCCTTGAGACTAAATTTTTTGTAACTTTTTCCTTGTGCCTATTTTCCTGGATTAAACAAATAGTTATAAAAGTAAATGTATATATATATATTTTAAATAAAATAAGATTTAAAAAAAATTATATACTTTCTTTTTAATTGCTTGAACTAAATTTGGTTTGTAAATATGAAATGAGATTATTAAAAGATTTAAAAACATTTTCTTTCATATTTGAAATAAAGCATAATACATTTGAAAAATATTTAAAACATAGTGTGTGTGTATTCATAATTTAAAAACATGATAGATAATTTAATTAAAGTTAAGTTAAGGGTTTTAACATAAAAATACAAATTAAGACTTGTAAATATATAAAGACATGCAAAATACATTTGTAAAATAATTATACAAGTAAATAACAAGTGTAAGATAATGATAAAAGACCATTACAAGTGTTAGCTAATAAAACAAGTGGCAAAATAATTTCATTTAAGAAAATTTAAAAACTTAAATATAGGCTTAAGAAAAAGTAACCAGGTTTCTCAAATATCCTCTCAAAACCTGGGAATGAAAACAGAAAAAAAATCAAAAGAAAGATCTGAAACGAAACAAGCTTCAGAACTAAACATCAACAACACAGACCTGAAAGAGATTCCAGATCAGATTAGATTCACCCAAACAAAACAAAACCCGTGATCAAAGGCAATCAAATACAACCTAGTATCAATTCAAAATGCAAACAAAGTATTCAGATTAGAGCAACTTGGATTCAATTCAAGACCTGGAAAAAAAAATCAAAAGAAAATTGAATCAAAAACAAAAGCATCAACCTGATTCAAAACAATAGATTGTTTCAAAATCAATTCAAAGATCCAGATCAAACAGGCAAGATTAGGTCAAGTTCCAAATATCATTCCAGGAAAAACCTATTTCTGCTTTCAAACCGTTCCAGGTGAGTAAACTTGAATCTTGTACCCTAAAATTTTCCGTTGTATGTGTTAGATCATTGAAGTAATGCTGGGAAAAATGTTTGCCTGGATGCATTTGCCTGGAATAAAGTTAAACTATTGTGTGTGTATATGTTCATGTCTGTATATGTATATACAGACCTCTGTTTGGTTTTATAGACCTAAAAAAAGTTTCAAAAGAAATTAAATTCTCTTCAACCAATTACTGACAGCTAATGATGTCTTTAGGAGATGTGTTTGTTGACATGAAATCTTATTTTCAAAAATATTTTCAATTTGAACTAGCAAGTAAAATTTTCTGGAACAATGAATTTACAATGAAAATTACATATATGTTAAAATTTGATGATCATAAATTTGTGTTTGGATTTCGTAACTCAATTCGAGATTGAAAATAAAGAATTTTGAGAATTATTTCAAGATTTTTAGTTGCGTGGTTGCTGAGATATCGTGGGATGAATAGAAATTTTTAATTCGTTGATTTCTGATGATCGGGGAAATGATGAGCTTTGAGATTTACGTTGAAGGTAGCTTGTGTGTCAGAGAGTGTTGGAAAAATACTTGGATATTTTTGTTGATCAGAGTGATAGGTCGACGATGATTTAGGGTTAGGCGTGCAGTTTTGGGTCGTCGTGTTTTCGAAGCCTTTTCGTCGATTTGGATGATCGAGAGACAATCGCGGGTGGGGGGATTGATTCGTGGAATGACGATGAAGGGTTAGGTGAGTCGGTCATGGATATAATAGCCGGAGGTGACGTCTAGAGATGGTTCTCCGATCAGGATTGGGTTTCAACATTCGATCGGGCTACTCGTTTTTTATCTATGGCAAAATCGAAGGTTTGGGAAGGTCGGGCCAGTTGTTGGTGTTATCAATGATGTGTCGAAGGTCTAGGGATTGGTCGGAGACATTCCTACCAAGTGTGCACGTGCACACTCGTGTTTGCGTGTATGGAAATTTTGGTCTCGGGGTTGATCTCGAGTATTTTGTGAATTAGCCCGAAGCAAAGGGAAGGATATAGTTTACCCAAAGTTGTGCTCGCGTGATTCAGAATTTAGCTCGGGTATTTAATCATTTGGCCTGGGAATTTCAGGAAAATGTTAATTAGATTTCTAAAACTAGATAGTGGAAAGTTTTAAAAGTAAAATTTATGTATTTTTCAATAAATTCTTTTAAATAATTATTTTTGTTTAAGTATTAAGTATAGGTTTTAAAGTAAATTATTTTAAAATTAATTTAGTTCAAATTATGTATTTAGGTGACCATTATTTATAATTAATTCTTTAAGCTATTTGAAACAAAGTTTGAAAAACAATGATATGTTAAATCAAGATATATTAACTATGTTTTAGAAGCCAAATTGAATCTTACACAAGTTTCTAACAAAGTTTCGAAGTTTAATTTTTAAGTTAAATGTTTAAAATTGTTTTGTTTTTAAAGCAATATATGTGAAGTTAATTATATAATTAGTTTCTAAATGCTTTTCAAATGATAATTAAGTAAAGTAAATAAGATAAGGGTGTATCTTTACTTAATTAAAGTCTTGATTAAGTAAAGAATTGTCATTGCAAGTAATTAAGGGTTAATTACTTAATGGAAATAATTTGAGAATAATTACTCAATATAATTAATTAAGGGATTAATTACTTAGTTACTTAAAGAGTTAATTTGTTAATATGATTTATTAAAGGTAAATTAATGTAAATGATTAAAGCTTGGTTAATTACTTAACGACATTACTTAAGGTGATAAATTAAAGGTTAATTAATTAATGAAAGTAACTAAAGAAGAATTGATAAATGAAGGTGATTAAAGGATAATTACTTAATTAAAAGATTGATTAAGGTTAATTAACTTCATGATTAAGGATAATTAATTACATGATTAAGGTTGATTGATTTCATGATTAAGGTTAATTAATTACATAATTAAGGTAAATTAAATATTGATTAAAGGTAATTAATTTATAATTAAGGATTAACTGATTTGTAATTAAGGATTAATTAATTGACAATTAAGGATAATTAACCAATAATTAAAGGATAATTAATGTAGGTAATTATGTGATTAATTAATTAAGTAATTAATTAAAATGGTTAAGTAATTACTCAATGAAGTTAAGCAGGGTTAGGTAATTAACCCATCAATAATTAATTATAATCATATGATTAATTTATCTTGCTTATGAATGATTATTGAATGCTTGGATTGCTTATGGATGTTGGAATTGAAGTTATCTCTAATCTGCGATATTCTGTGATGTGAATTGTTGAGCTGTGATAATTGTAATTTATTTATCAGTAATGAATTTACCTATTTATCTGTGAATCTGTGAATGAAAGATAAGCGTTACAGATTATATCGCTTATCAATATTCATATGTTTGGATTATGATGGTTGATGATATTGCACTATTGTGTAAAAACCCTTGGACTACACCACACACACAAATATGGATTTCACGGGAAATCGGTTAAGTCACAGATATTTTGAATTTAAATTATTTTATTCAAAAGTTGAATTTTAAACCCAAATGGTTTTGGAAATGGAATTGGGTTGAATATGAAAAGCTTTTTGAAAAGGAAGTTTTGAAATCTAAATTTGGTTTGAATATACTATATCTTATTATTTTGGAAATTATGGTTTGGAAAGGTTAAACAAGTTATATAATACGGATTTTAAACCATTTTTGAAGTATATTAAAAAAATTATTTTGGGAATTTAAATCTAACCCAAGTTTATACTTTAAAGGCTATAACTTGTGCATATTTGATCGGATTTTTACGAAACGAAAAACATTTTCTTTCAAATGATAATTGCTTTCATATTAAGAAAGGATTTTCGGTTTTTGTTGAAAGAATTTCAAGTTGTGTGTAAATCAGATTTGAATTGAAATAGTTTTGAAAAACTATGAATAAATCTTTGTGAAAGACTGGTGAAATGTGTTTTCAAAGTGAAGAGGATCTTAAAAGTGAATATTTTTGTTTAAAAGATTTGAAAGTGGAAAATTGTTTTAACGATTCAAAAGAAAGGTTTTGGGAAACAAGTCCTTAAAAGTTGTGACTTAACTAAGATCCCACTATATCCATATGCTTTTTAAAATAAGCGCTCATTATTTGGTTTAGTCGGAAGAGGACTTTGTGTCATATAACACATTCCGAATAATGATACGACGTAAATGGATAGCATTTGAAGACTAGTGGTGAAGGCCGGGTATTTTCGAGAACGAATGGATTACCCATCATATGTCTCTGCATTGATTCGCACCAGTATAGAGATCTCCATATATGATGGGGAGTCCGATCGGGATTGTGAATACTCGAATTGCAAGGGCTTCTTTTGAAGTGCCTTTGGTTCTGTTTGAACCCGAAACAGACTTGTATGGACGTGCGTCTGACATTACACTTTGAGATGTAAAGGTGGCTTCTATCTAATACATTTTTGTTTGGTGGCGAAGAATTTATTCTCTTAGCTTAACACCCTTTTCTGAAACGTATGAGTTCAGAGGTTATGTATTTATGGTTACTAGTGATACATTCCTAATTTGGTAATGTGGTATACGAAGTGCTGCTGATCGTTTGTTGATCGAAGCATAGCTTTTGTGAAAGCGTAGCTTTGTGGACAAGACCTCGTCGAACATCACACCTCAGAAATGTCCAAACAAGAAGAATGCAGCGACGTTATGAGGGCCACATCCTTTAGGATATGTCCGTTTCCTTCTGGAAAAGGGTAGTATAATGGTATGGAGCCTATATATTAAACCTATGTGGTTACTGCAAATTTGTGCTTTGTGGTTGTTCGTGTTGAGAGCTCTCAGATAAAGGTCGGTAACGACCGTGGAATGGCATATTCATGTCAGTGGTTACCTAGTTACAGCGGTAACCCGGCCTTATGTTGGCAGAGATCCGGTTAGGTTCTCGGGGTGTCCCTCCAGAGGGGTACCCATGTGGCCCAGGAAGTTCCTTTGCCCGACCATTTGTTAGAAATCCAAAGAAACAATACGCGCCCTGTACGGTTTTAGTTGTATAACCTGCCATGGAATGTGGTGCTAACCTGCTATTGAACATGGTAGCTATAATAGGTATACTACAAAATGTGTATGGTGGCTAAGATTAATATTATACTTTCGAAATTGTTTTCTGCACTATGCACTAATAATAATATTAAAAAGGATTTTGCGTATCAAGCATGTTTTAGTATCGTAAGAAGAATCTCCTCCAATTGTGCACTTGCATTGTGTGTGTGCGGGGAGGCCTTATCGTAGTTTCATTTTCCAAAAAGCATTGCAGATTTCAATTTTAAATTCGTTTTGTTATTTTTTTTCAAATAAACTGTTTTTGTTTGCTCATACCAGTCCCATGACTGACCTGGAGTTTTTTATGCCCTTTCAAAACTCTAGGTGCCCACAATTTTCCGCGTGGGTAGCCCAGAGTCATATTTTCAGATAATCATCTAGTAGATGTAGATTCGGTAGCCTTCGGTCTTTGGCAATCTTCTTCAATCTTTGGATTTTGGCAATCGTATCGAACCGACCGTGCTTAATAGAATTTGATGGTGGTTCGAGCTTATTGGATGGAGGTCTTTGGAGCATTGGATTGGGATCCAGTTTTGGATTCTATCTTTCTTTCTATCCTTTGAAAGACCATTTGGTGATATTGTTCCGCTGCTGGTGATATCTCTTCCGCTGTTTGTGTCGTTTGGTTCCGCTGTTGTATATTTATAGATCTCTGATGTTGTATCTTCTGTATATCAATAAAAGTTATTATTTTTCTTCCGCTGTGTTGTTGCACATAATGTGTTATAAGCTTCGGTGAACCAGATTTGATGTTTGAATCTGCGGCATTTGAATATGGGTGATGTATTCGGGTGTCGATCTTCGAAGTTAGAGTCGGGGTCATCACACACTGGATATGAGATAAATAGTATGTTTGATTTAAGATGGGTAGTCTATTTTGGAAAGGGCAAACCTTGGTTGAACATAGCCATAGGAGGATAGATTAGCAAGACTTACCCATGTTGCATGCATGCGTATGATCATGTTATGATTATTCTAACCATTGTGGTTACAGGTGCATGATTTGTGACTGACATATTTAGATAAGATACCAATGGGTGGAATACTCGTTATGCTAAGCGGCGTGGTCTCACTAGATTTCTATTTTGGTTCTAGGTTGTATATTATTATTCACACCAGACTTTTTGTTTGATCCAAAGTTTTTGTTTTTCCCCCTTAAACTCTCAAATACTCATTTGAGTAGGTCGAGCATATGGATTTCCATGTTAGATGAATAAACTTCTGAAGACGTGCAAGAGGCAAGCTAGTTATTACTGGGAGCTTTTATTTTCCGCTGTGTTGTTCCTCATTTGAATGGATGTAATGACAAAAACTATAACTATTAAGTATTAGACTCTGATCAACCAAGGGGCATCTTTATATGTCATTCTTGGAATATTTTATAATTATATTATATTTTCTCTGAACAGGGATCAGATGAGAATGTAATGAATGTGAAATTTTATTTTCGAAATGTATTGTGGAAGTTCATTTAATTAATTGAGTTTTGAAAAAAATTCATATTCATATGCTTCTGATACTTTTGATACAATTAGCATTACCGTATTTTATCATCGAAAATTAATACCATGGATCACTACAGCATCCATGGTGCTTAGTTTTAGGCCTCAAAATAGGGTTACAACATGGTATCAAAGCATAGATTTATGAAAATTTTAAAGATTAAAGGATTTTTGAAAACATAATCCAAAGGAATGAGAGAATAAGATTAGGGATAGTAACATACTTGTATTTTCTATATATGAGTAAGTGTTATCCCCTTTCTCTTAGACCATTCTTCTATGTCTTGTTAAGGCTCGTATGGAGATTATGAAAAAGCAAGATATGGATGTAGGAAATAGAAGAGTGAATCTAGATGGAGGAAGCACCATAACTACTGAAAATGTTCGGTCCAATACTGTGTAACGACTAGGAATTTCGGATACTTCATATTTAAATATCTGAATTATTTAAATATTTGAATCTTTGATTTAATGTATTGATTTAATAAGATTTTGAACCCTTTTTTATATCATGAGAAATGATGGTAAACTTACTTTGGAAAAATATTTAAAAAATAAAAACTTTGACAAAATATCGATAATATGACGGAAAATTGTTTTATCGAAAAACAGTTTTTTTTCAATGAAAGTTGTTCATAATTTTGTGCATGTCTAATTTATCATTATGGTGATAATTAGAAACTAATTTTTTTCATATCTATGGCTAACTAAATGTAATGATGTCATACATGATGTAATGGAAGATATTTTGAAAATGGGCTTGAATGGAAATTCTTATCCCTTGAGAGGTGATAAAGGAGAAGTGATGGGAGGTAAGCCTTACATGACATGAAAGGGAGGTGGGCATAAGCTTATGCTTCACCATCTGAGACCTATATAAGGAGAGGCATACCATAGATAATAAATCACTTATTCAAAAAAGCTTGAAATGAAGTATGAGAATAAAAATGATGGAAGTGCTTATGCACTATCCACTAATTCTTTTTTAACTTTTTCGTGTCCAATGGAAGAAGGTAGTTATTTGATTCTTAAGGCTTTATGCTTAAGTTTGGCATAGATCCAAGTGAGTTATCTCGCTATCTTATTTGTGTGTGTGTGTTGTGTTGTGTTTGAATTATAATGTTAAAGTGATATTAACTAATTAAAGTTATAAATTTTTGGCCCCTCTTGCTTTTGAAAGAAAATGATAACTTAATATTGTATAACATCACTTTTATTTCACTCTTAAACATGTGGTGTAGCCTTAAATTGATGTTTAAATGGTTATCTATATTATGTGTTGAATTGAAGTAAGTTTGAAAGTATTTGATATGAGAATAGTTGTTATATGTTGTTTGTACCAAAATTGGACATAACACTCTTCGGAAGTATTTGAAGAGATAAAAATGAAGAATAGAAATGTAAAAAGAGGTTATCTAACTAACACTTCAAAAAAATGAGAAAAACATGCAAAAACACAGGATTTTAGAGTGGTTCAGCGTATGGCCTACGTCTACTACGAAGTTAATGATTTTATTGATATTCACTTGCTGGTTACAACTGATTACAGCAGATGGCAGTGATGAATTTCGAGTACAACAGTAGTTGTGAAGTGCGGCAATGGTTTCAGCAGAGTCTAGACGTCAAAGAGCCAGAAGATCCTTTTTCTATTAGCTCCCGCTCGAATCTTAAGAGACTTCTTCTGGCGCGTGTGTGGGCCCACGCAATCGATCCCATGCGATTTCGACTAGATCTGTGATCGATACAAATGAATTTCGTATTGATCAAGATTTGACCCAATCGAGTTGAAATGGCATAACATTCTTTAGATTGTATGTAAACTCCTATGAAAATTTCATAGCATTTGGACTTATGGATTGAAAGTTATGATCAATGCAAATTAGAATTTTTCCATCACGGTCCCCTTCGTATCGATACTGTTCGTATCAATCATTTCGGCTCGATGTTGAGCATGTACCTGCAAGTTGGCGTGGCGCATGATTTTTGGATCGCTCCACTTTCGATCCGAGTTGATCGAGTCACCCAAGGTATTTTCCTTGTTCGTATCGAAGATCGTTGCTTTGTTTGTATCGACGGAAGTGGCTCAGTTCGTATTGATTTGAGTTGCACGACTCGTAACGATAGCATGGTCTTGTTCATATCGATTGAAATCGCTCTGTTCGTATCGAGTTTGTGGTCTTGATCGTATCGATCGAAGTCCCTCCTGCTTGATGGATACGAACGACTGATGATGCGATGGATACGAATAGCGGTTTCATGATGGGTACGAAATGACGATTACTTGATGGTTACTGTGATGACCCAGATTTTTAAGCTTTTGAAATTGGAATATTAAATTGATTTTAAATATTTAAAAGTGAATTTTTAACTTGAATTCAAATATCACTATTTATTTGATAATTAAACTATTGAATTAAATAATTTGAAATTGAGTAAAATGTTGAATCTGGAGTTTTAAGCCTGTTTAAAATAATTTGAAGGCTTATAAAATTTATATTGAAGATACTGAGGATAATAGAAGTTGTAAAATCGAATTGAACACTGATTTGTTCGGTTTTGAAATTTTATCGTTTAAATTGAATTTAAAATAGCCTTCCGAGGCACGGTCTCGGAATTCGACGAAACTAGTTCCATTGGATCCGTGATAGTTTATTATTATCGGATTTCAAATTTCGTAGGGTTTGGAGTTGTTGTGTGAGCATTCGATGTATAAACGCATTGAAATTTATATTGAAAATTCAATATAATAACTGGTCTAGAAGCTATCTTCTCCATACGATCGAATTAGACCTCGAAACCTTTTCAATTGCGTTCGGAATAGGGGTATAACCTTATAAATGTCTGGCGGCACGCCACGATAGGAGTTTGAAATTTTGGGTTGCTTTTGAATTTGAATTTGAATTTAATATAAAATATATAAGGTGTTTAGACCAGGCAACCTTCAGTTAAAAATATGTAACACTAGTTTTTTTTCCTTTCACCTTAGAAGCACTGTAGCAAGTTGGTCTGAACACGCTACACATAATCATGTGCATCAACATTTCCCCAAATTCGAAAGAACATTATACAGAGCCGAAGAAAATAAGAAAGGGGGCTACTTCGTTTTTAATAAATCTCCTAACCCTTTCTTCTGTAAAAAAATAATCAAATAATGGCCGAAATCGTGGAAGCCTTCTCAAAATTAATTGTGCCGACGTCTTCTCGTTCGAGATTGTGAAGCCGAGATTCAACTCAAGCTCGGAGGCGATTTTATGGGTTGCGATGATGGGGGAATTTCGCGATTTCACCATCGACCGCATCCTTCAGCGATCGATCGTCGATCGATCTCAATCGCGAGCATGGGGGCGGGTAGCAGCAACGCTTGGCCAATGGTAATGGCGGCGGCTTCAAGTCAAAGTTCCGGGTTTTTTTCAAGCTCGCATGGGGATAGGACAAGGACCGATCGTGTAGCTTGATGGGTGGCGATTCGAACGCGTCAAGGTGGGCGAGTTCCTCCAGTGTTCTCGAGGTTTAAAATTTGTTATTTCACCTATTTAATTTCTTTTGATTCAGGCTCGAATTGATTTCAAAGGGATCCTGTAAGTAAGAGAAGTTCTAGGCAATTTCAATAAATTAGAATGTTTGAGAATTTAAGGTTAGTCTGGAATAGAATTCGAAAATTAAATAAGCGAATAAATTGATAATTTAATACTTATAAAAATGATAAATCAGGATTATTTATTGGGTCATGGTCTGAGAATTTATAAATTATATTTAAGTCTGTGGAAACTCCAGTTGGAATGAGTTTATAATCCAGTTGGGTCGTCACAGTATATTTTGATCTAGACTTGTTACATGTAAGTGTAACACCCTGTTATAAATTTATTATCAGTTTAAAAATAAATTATTAGTAAATTAAATTATTGGTTAATTAAATTTATTAAGTGGTAATTGATTAGTTCAAATGATAATAAACTGTAAATTGTTATTCAAGGTCAAAAAAAATCGAGAAATCATAGCAATATTGGATTGGGTTGCAAACAAATCAAAGGTGAGTTAATCTCACTCAGTTGAATTGTAATGTTAATTTAAATGGTTAAATTTAAATAATTGGTTGGATGATTGAATTGATTTGATATGTTATATAGTAGTACATAATATATCTTGGAATATTTGATTTCCCGCATTATATAGAGGATGAGACCCTATGCGCAACATAATAGCGGATTGATTATAGTTTTAAAACCCATATACCATGATATTCCACCTCGAAGTGGAATTGGTATTTTATGTTGTGCTAACGTCTGTGGATGCAGGGAAATAGGTTGGAGGGATCCAGCTGGATTCCTCAACATATATTTAAATTGTTTATTATTATCTGTTATGATTATTTGGATATTCTATGATGAATTATATTGAAATATTGAATGCTATAGTTGCTTGGATATATTTCGGTACTCTGAGTCATCAAATTATATAGAATTGGATTTTTGAATAGAAAATAAAGAGTGCATTTTTAAGTAAAATAATTATAGAAAATTTCAATAAATTTAAGAATGAATTGGAAAAGAGATAAAGTGATTTTAAAATTCTAATAAATAAATCTCGAGTATGGAAAGGAAATTTTGAATAAACAGAAGGTTAATAAATTTTAAACTTCAATGTTATTATTTAAAAGAACAAAGAATTTATTTTAAATTTAAGATTTAAATTTTGAAAAGAATAAAGAAGAAATTAGGAAAATCTGAAATTTGTATATTTCAGTTAAAGATTTAAAATCAAACAAATAATAATAATAATAATAATAATAATAATAATAAAGTCTATAATTAACGGATTTTGAAATGAATTGAGTAAGTAAAGAAATTTAATCCAAATGGGGTAAATTGGAAATCAATTTGGAAAATTGATTTAAGTAATAGAAATTGGAAATTCTCCCTGGATAACCAAGTACGTTTTCAAAGTAAATTTTTAAATATAAGTTAAAAGTTTTAAAGTTGTTTAAAAAGCAAGTTTTGGGAAAATTTATTATTTCTGAATATTTAAATTCTAAAGTAAGTATTTTCTTTTAATCTATTATAGGAGTAAATATTTAAAAGTGACTTAGTATGTTTTTTAAAAAGTGAAAACCTAGTTTTATATTTTATAAAGTAACCTTATTTTCATATATTCATGTAGTATGTATTTTTAACAAATTATTGAAGTAGTTTTAACTTAAATGTTATAAAGTATGTTTCAAAGTAAAGTGTTTTAAATTATTTTAAAAAACTAAAGTTTTGTCCTTGGTGATTTTAGTGGAGATAGAAAATATTTGGGAAAGTTTACTCTGAGAAAGGAAGATAGTTTGAAACTGTTTTCAAAAGGGTTTGAAAAGTGGTAATATATCTCGTGGAGATATTTTTGGGATAAATAAATAATTTGGGAAATTATTTATTGTTTGATGGATGTTTGTGAGTGTTAATTGATAGTTAAATACCGACTATCAATATTGGCCAAATACGTTGATCGTTTCGAAGAGACCGGGATTGAGATTTCTTTCTGGAAAACCACTTCGATCTGGTTTGTACATTTTCATGGAAAACGAGTTTGGATTCGAAGATGGAGCAGTGAAGTGCATGGGCTAGTCACTACTAATCCTGAGGATATTTCCAAAAAGGATGTAGTAGGAATAGTGCCTTCGGTTCCGTTCGAACCCGAGACAGACTTGTATGGATGAATGCTTTCGGAACATCATCAGGTGGACGATGCGCATTCTAAGGGATATGTTCTAAAAAGGTAACGCTTAGCCTCAAGCCTCATCAACCGAGAATGATTGAAAATCAGGGATTATGCAGCAAGGCTAGGTGGGTAGCACCTATTCAGGGTGAGGTCATCCCTGTGTAGATGTCCCTTTTTTTGGTGCGGTTGCTGATCCCGACCGTAGGGTGATCTCACTCGGGATTATCCAGTAAGGGGTAGTCCCGGTCTTGTGTTGCAGGGGGTCGGGAGTGATCCTCGGTACGCTGATCTAGACCAAGTACTGTGACAGGTGGTACCCTAGTGCCTAGTCATTAGTTGGAAATCCATTATCCCTACGCCCCTTTTACGAGTTTTGTTTGTATTAACCACTATGTGGCTAGTAGATGGAATTTAATCATGTAACAATTTCGGCTATTTTATAAGTATTTGGATATAGACCCTATTATAATATCTGAGGATTTTATAATAAAAATGTTTTAGCTATCGCAAGGTAAAAACCCAACATGTTTATTGGTGGCGTGGTCTTACGAGATGCTTTTGTTTTCAAATGATTTTTGAAAATTTAATAATCAATTTGAGTGTGATTTCTTATGCTGGTATTACAGACTGACTCGGATGTTATTTAACTATAATGCTCGGGTCAGACCGAGTATTATAGGATATAGGATTTGATGTTGTAGAGTTCAGGAGATGAGCTGGATGACGATGCGTATTTTCGTACTTGTTTTATATATATTCCGCTGTGTTGAGTAGCTGTATATCCAGTTGTATGTTATTGATGTTGTTGAACTCTGATGATGTACTCTGATGATGATGTATGTATTAAACAGATATATATTCGTTTTTGTGTAAAGATCATTTATTATCTATTATATTTTATTCCGCTGCGATGGTTAGATTCTGATGTTGTTTTCTATTTTCTTCTTATACCTCTTCTTATTTAACTCAAATGGTTCGTATTTCTGTTCAACTTGAGTTGATTGATGTAGAATAGTGTTGACTCAAGGGGTACGTATTTGCGGGTCATTACAGTTACGAACCAAGGTCACCTGATGGATACGAACTAGCGAAGCCTGATGGATTCGAACAAAGCTCTTCAGTTGATGGATACGAAGTGATGCGTTTCGATGGATATGAACAAATGTTTGTCGATGGACACGAACATGCAAGACCTCTTATGGATACGAATAGATGGTTGCGTACAAGTCATTTTCCTTGGATTGTATCGATCATATATTGAGCATACGAACTTGGATTGACTTGAAATTTGAAACATTGGCTTTCATAGCTTTGCTTGTCATGTCATATCAATTATAGCTTGATCTGGACTCGGATAAAATTTATCGACATCCATAGTGAGCTTGCGTGTAACCGATCTTCGGGATGGACTATCCATAGTTTCTAGTTAAGTTTCGGGTATCACGGCCTTGCCAAAAGGCGGGATAACATTTTCCCCCAAAGTACATCTTGTGAGAACATGACGTGCTTTGAAACGCTGCAACCTTCATTCTGAATGGTCCCATCTGGCCTGTTGACCAATTGTAGCCTTTTCGTTGAAAGATATAACCTTTGACTGATTTTTCAACAATATGAATTGAGGTCTGCCAACTGTGGTATTGTGTGCCATTATAAGATGCTTCTTGTTGTAATTGTTCATCAGGTGGGCATTCGGCCTGTGAATTTTGAAAATTGAAAATTAGTTCGACATACACGCATATAATGTTAACTTGACTTTTGTTAACGTTCGCACGTTCACAAGTCATTGTCAGTTTTCTCGCATCAAATTTTGTATCAATCCTCTCCTGAATCGATGTGAAATTCGAGTTGTAACAATGTGACGGTTGTTTTGGAATGTTCCTTCGTATCGATCCTCTCTTGAATCGATGTAAAAGGTGAAATATTGTCCTCGCATCGATGTCATTTGCACTGATAGATAGGAATTTAGCATTTCATATCGATGGACTTATGAGGGATGCGAATAGAGTAGCTGGTTTTCTGGGTACTATTCATATTGATCGATACGAGTCTTTATGTGTTGCGTATTGAAGGATATGAATAGTGCATTTTGTATCGATGCGTCTTGAATGGAGTCAAAAGTAGTGGGTACGAACAGGGCAGTTTGTATCAATAAGATGCGATCTGATGGGTGCGAATACTGCACTTCATATCGACCTGATGAAGAACCGATTGGGATAGGTCGCAACGACCGGGAGACTAATCGTTTTTCTTCACTTCGTGGGTCCATATATATGTGTTTTGTACTTAGCATTTTTTCTTGCTCACTTTATTTCTGTCGCCTTCGTATTGACCAGGACAGAAAAGAAAAAGAAACTGCCTTCGAACCAAAAAATCCATCGATCTTTCAAACCGGTTGCTTTAACTAGGTAACTAATAAAGCAATACTATCCCAAAACGATGAGGCTTGAGTTTGAAGATCGCTCTACCCATGTTCATCGCCATTTTCAGTGTCGGTGGTGCCGGAGTTGGGTCGAGGTGAGGTTAAGGAAGGTTTAATGGTGCTTGCGTCGATCGGGGAAGAAGAAAGGCAACTGATGAGTACGTGGGAGTCACTGGCATCAAACTCGTATCGATACGAGGTGGTAGGTGCTGTTTCGTGTCGATTTGAGATGACGGATACGAAATCGCATATCTACAATCGATACAAAGAGAATAAGCCTTTGACAATCGATACGAAGTCAAGAACTTGTTATCGATACGAATTACAGTGACTTATGAACCGATCGATACGATGCTGCTGAGTTTTGATCGAGACAAATTAATAAGAATTGATCGATACGAAACCAGAGTTCCAAACCGATATGAAATTAAATTTCTGATTGATGTGAACCGAATATTTTGAGACCGACATGAAGTTAAGGCCTTTTCAGTGAATGATCTAAGTTCTTGGCTTCGACGAAATACGAACTTCATGCAAATTCAGACAATGGACCCCGACAAGCTTTTGCCTTGCATAACCGAACATAACCACTAAACTGCATATTTGACTGTATTTTGAAGCTCGTTGATGGAACTGTAACTCAAAGAAAACCTTAAGAAGTCGCAACTCAAATAGGTCTGTAAAGTTTGAATGGCACAGCAGTGACTGTCAGCGATGACGGTCTCTCCGATTAAATTTTGAAGTCTCATCATTTGAATATTCTTTCGAACTCTGTAGAATTTCTCAGTAACATGTAGCACTGCACTGCACACCACATTTACATACTTCACACTGGAAGATACACGAGCTTATTATCGTCTAATGGTGGCTTTTTGTAAGTTACTTAGTTATGGAGTCTGCGAGCTTACAACAGCAGGAAATTCAGAGTTCACTTCCCTTAGCAATCGAGATACCGGCCATCGCGGTCGAAGTTATAGATCCAACTTCGAATGAGCTATCAGGCTCTATGTTTATCGGTAATCCACCAGATTCTGTACTGTCCAACGTTTCCGAAGACATGCTGGGCCGGATATGCTTAAGGCATGGCTTGTCATTGGACGGTGTGCTATTGCCGGGACCAAATGATAGACCGCATTTTCCATGGAGGGTTTTGCTGCCTTCAATCGCCATGCATGTACAGCAGGAACACTTCTTCCATTTAACCAATACATTAGGGAATTGTTATCTTTCTTCAGAGTTGCTCCATCATAGCTACATCTGAATGGATATGCTATGCTGAACATCATATTCATTATATTTACGGAGCATCTTTTTCGACCACCGACCCCCATGAGATCAGATACTTATTCAACGTCAAGAGTCAAGGAGATAGTCCCTCA